>OX467713.1:1007500-1711289 GCA_950111635.1 Agelastica alni
CATCTGCTGACTTATTTAGAGCAGCAGTAAATAGAGTCATTTGGGCCACAATGATCGCCGACGTCCGCTGAGGATATGGAACGATTAAGAAGAAGGTCGTTCTCGCCTATTTGTTCCTTCGATGACGGTGCTCACGATGTTCTCATATCATAGTATGTGTTCAATCCGATAAATTCTTCTAAACTTCTTCATTTGTTATGTGATCATGCCAGGATATTTTAAGGCTTCTTCCATAGCACCACATTTCAAAGACATATTTTTATCTGAAGTTGGCTTGCGCGTGTATGAATCAATAAATAAATTCAATTTTCTTTCTCGCTGATGCACCAGGTCTCGCACCAATACAGCGATACACACCATACCATGGTTTCCAGCATGCGCTTCCTTTTACTTCAAATCCATGTTTCAAGACTCGAATATTTTGGATTTATTATTGATGGCATTGGTGTATATGAGAGGTTCTTTCTTGTGTCGATTTACCAATTGGAAAATTGCAAGAGTACAGCCAGTCCCTAAAAAAGGCAAAAAGACCCTACCTAGCAACTACAGACCTATCGCACTGCTATCTATTATTTCAAAGGTCATAGAAAAAGCCATCAACATCGAGCTCATGAAATATCTGGAAGACTCAGGAATTATCAATGATAGGCAATATGGCTTCCGCCATCAGAGATCAACTGGTGACCTGCTCGCATACGTCTCACATATATAGCAGCTATCTATCGAAAAGTATGGAGAAACTTTAGCTGTGGCATTAGATATCTCCAAGGCGTTCGATCGAGTTTGGCACCAGGGACTCCTCGCCAAGCTTCCATCTTATGGCTTGCCCCCTCAGCTGTGTTCTCTCAAACAGGTCTCTCCATGTAGTGGTCGATGGAGTTTCATCTGACACTCTACTCATAAATGCTGGTGTTCCGCAAGGATCCATTCTAGCACCAACACTATTTTTACTCCACATCAACGACCTGTTAAAAGCAACTTCATGTCCCGTACACAGCTTTGCCGATGATAGTACCCTCCATACCGCTTTCTCTTCCAGGGCCCCTATATCAGCCCGTGAAACCAGAAATGAACGAAATGTTAACAATATAAATATGGACTTAGCAACAATTCTCGAATGGGGATCCAATAACTTGGTAGAATTCAATGCAAATAAAACACAAGCATGTCTTTTCTCTAGAAAAGCCGATCTCACTGTGCCTAACATAACTTTGTAAGGAGTAACCATACCACTGAAGTCATCCATATCGATGCTTGGTATTACTATCAACAATAACCTTTCCTGGGAAAATCACGTGAGGTCCATTGCCAAAAGTGCATCCCAAAAACTTGGTTTTTTGTTTCGTGCCAAGAGCTATTTCACCTCCAGTCAGCTGCTTATGATCTATAAGGGACATATCCGACCTGTACTGGAATACTGTTCCCATATTTGGAGTGCGGCACCTAAACATATCCTAAAGCTATTGGATTCTGTCCAAAAAAGGGCAATTCGTCTCGTAGGTGATGCCTCGCTTACAAACACCGTAGAAAAGTTGGCGATTTGTCTCTATTTTATAGATATTTTCATGGGCGATGCTCTTCTGAAATATCAACAATCGTTCCTCCTTTGGCAATCTCTTCGAGATTAACCCGTCAAGTTCAGTCTTCACATCCCTTCGTGGTCACTTTGGAGACCTGCAGAACATCAATTTCCAAAGACTCATTCATCCAACGAATTGCGAGGCTTTGGAACTCATTGCCTAGGGAGGTGTTCCCCGAAGCATACAACCTCCAGAAATTTAAGAAGAACACCAACTCCTACCTTCTTTCCCTTGGTTCCCACGATGTTCTCTGAACATTACAGGATATCCCTTTTCGTGGGAACCAGAACATAAAAAAAAAAAAAATCAGTAGTTATTTTACTTCCCAGGTATGTAAGTTTTTAATGTTGTTCTGAGGCATATTGCTTAGTTGAATGTTAGCAGATACAGTTGGCTCGTTGCTTACCTCAATTACTTTAGTCTTCAACTTATTCACCTTCATATTATACTTACGAAGTGCATTTTTCATTACCTTCAGAGCTTCGGCCAGCTTCTTCCCGCTCTCTCATCTTTTCTACTTAATACTGGATGTATAAGTTGAAGAGTACAGTGGATATTAAGCACACACACATGACCTTTTTTTGGCCTCTTCCTTCGTGTCACCACACCTTCTAATAGCCCTTTTTTCCTTGTAGAGTGCCCAGATTATTTTTCTTACTCTGAATTTTACGCCAGCTTGTCTCATGATTTCGAACAGATAACACACCCAATTTGGTAAAACAAACAGTCATATTCGGTTTCATGAAAGTAA
The DNA here is from genome assembly GCA_950111635.1 of Agelastica alni. Classification (NCBI taxonomy): domain Eukaryota; kingdom Metazoa; phylum Arthropoda; class Insecta; order Coleoptera; family Chrysomelidae; genus Agelastica; species Agelastica alni. Next base: position 1,009,832 of record OX467713.1, read on the forward strand.
AAGCTTAAATAAAAGTATGTCTAACGTAATACTGGACATAATATTATGAAATACAGGGCAGGGCGTGCAATATCTGCATCTAAACTTAAGAAATTTAGAAATGACAAAATTTCTTTTTTTTTTTATTGAAACTATATGTTTTTAATTTTAATGGACATGGTCACGTTAATTAGACCGATTAAATGTCTGAGGATAGAAACAATACAGTATATTAAATTAAACGATATATTTTCGCAGGCAATCCCATCAGTTACTATCACTATCATGTAATAATGAATGTAGCGCGTTGACTGTTGACGTCAAAGCTAAGGCTGCGTTTAACTTAATTAATCAATCATATAGTTAAGTCTATGGGTCGTTTAATAAGTAGTTAAAAATAACAGTCTTTATTTATAACTCGCAAATAGCAACTCACTTCACTTATTAAATCCAACTATCTGTTTTCCACTAATAACTATTTCTCTTTATTTCCAATTCACTATTCATCAATTAGGTCTTTATCAATCAACTAACTGTTATTAATTCATTCTCTGCGGCCGATACGCGTTTTTATATATCGCCATGGAACATTTCCCAAATCTCCAGAACACACGTATCTGGAATGATCGATTTTGGCGAATGCGCTAGAACTATCTCGAACGGATTTGGGTAATAAAATAACAATTTTAATAATAAAACGAAAGATTTTATTGCCAAATTCCAGTTATTCACATTATCGCGTGTCACAAAATATATAATTAAAAGAATAAATGTATGCACTGAACAAAAAGAGTAACTATTTGAACATTTGCTAAGAAAAACTGTTAAAAGTAAAAGTAAACAAAACTAGTTAGGCCGGGCTTGCAATACAAACCACTTTATTTTATAATACTACAGTAGGATATAAGGATGTACTCAAATTCTTACAAAATAGGATACTCCATAGCTAATAATCAAAACTTAAAATTACTTACGGTTGTCTATGTAGTTTTAATCTTCTTCCGAAATATTTTATGAAATTGACAATAATAATTATTTTGATTGACATTCAGAGATATCTTTTAATATCCGTTAATACTGCATGTTCGGAAGATTAATAAAGACAACTTAAAGTAAAATAATTCATTAAATGAATGAAATAAATTAAAGTACTTATAAAATACTCTTCACGTGCATACACTTTTTTCCGTAGGGGTAGGCAGACACCACTTCCGCTACGATTCTTACACAAATCTTTTGCTTCATCTACTTTTATCAGTGCTCTCATACATGCTCGTGGGTTGTTGGTACTCTTGACCTGGCCTATCTTCAAAACTATGTCGATCTGATCTATGGACTTGTCTATTCACGCTCGCCTTATAAATCTGTTTCGTCAATCTTCCTTCAACCATCCTTTTTCCATCTAGGCATTCCTTTTCGACTATACTTCTCAGACTACTCAACTTCGCAGCATTAATGTTATTTTTATGCTTCTTCTGCCAAACCCAACATTCACTACCATATATAAGTGTAGCGACCAGCACTTTTCTATATACAGCTGTTGTGCCTTTTTTTATACGTTCTAGCTGGTTATAAAGTTATACAGTGCCCCATTCATTTGTTTTCCTGCCAACACCCTTCGCTCAATGTAACTATCATGTCATACGTTCCGTCTCTCGTAACCCAAGTATACAAACTGATTCCACTCTTTCTCCCTTAATCAGCACCTCGCAGTTTGTCTGCTTTCTTCTCTAAAAAACATTACATTCGTTTTGCTAACATTTATTTTTATTCCTTAGATTTTCAGGGCATCATGCATAACATTAACCATCGCCTCCTCCTCTTCTGGTGACTTGATCAACAGGGTAAAGAAGGCATTTGACGATCAAATCAATCATTTTCAATTCATACGCACTCTTTTTCAAATCGTCTATGTATAAGTTAAACAGACATGACGAAGCCACACATCCCTGTCTCATACCTTTTTCGATGTTAAATCAGTCCGTGTAAGCTCAGCTTAGCCTGACACAAGCAGTGGAATCCTCGTAAAGTAATTTCAGTGCTCGTATTAAACTACCGCTCACCCCATACATAGACAACGTCGAGCACTATTCACTCCTCACCACTCTGTCACATGCCTTTTCCAAGTCCTAAAATCTTTGTTTAATCATTAAACACTAATCATAAACATAAATCATAAACACTATTGAAAAGTTTGGGGAATCTCGTGCAATAGCCTTGGATATATCTAAAGCCTTTGACCGCGTTTGGCACCAGGCATTGTTAAGTAAATTATCTGCCTATGGTCTCCCAACCAAACTGCGCCAATGGCTCTTGAGCTTCATGCAAGATCGCTCCTTACATGTGGCAGTTGACGGTATTTCTTCTGATGCGTTTAAAACTAATGCCGGGGTCCCCCAGGGTTCCATCCTGCCCCCCACCTTATTTCTTTTACACATCAACGACCTCTTGAAAACCACCACGAACCCCATTTACAGTTTCGCAGACGATAGCACACTTGTCTCAACTTTCACATCCTATCGATCACTTTCGGTGAATGATACAAATAGACTCAGGCAGGAACAGGTTGATTCCATCAATAGAGATCTTGAAGCAATCGTCGAGTGGGGAACCAACAATCTTATTCAGTTCAACGCCCAAAAAACACAAAGTGCCACGTTTTCCAAGAAAGTGAATTCCTCAAATCATTCCATCACAATGTCCGGAAATACCCTTGAACCAAGTCCTTTCATCTCGATTTTGGGAGTCACGGTGTCCAATAATATGTCTTGGCATGACCATGTTGCAAACATCGCAAAGTCGGCAAGCCAGAGGCTAGGTTTTCTGTGAAAAGCCAGAAAGTTTTTTACTCCTGATCAACTGTTGACGACGTACAAGGCTCAAATCCGACCTCTACTGGAGTATTGCTCGCACATTTAGGGTTCAGCACCAAGGCATTCTCTTCGTCTTCTAGATTCCATTCAGAAAAGTGCCATTCGCTTGATAAACAGCTCAACTCTCACAGATACCCTTCACCCTCTAGAACATAGAAGAAGAGTTGCAGACCAGTCATTGCTCTACAGATATTTCCATGGCAGATGTTCCAGAGAAATAAAAACTCTTGTACCACCATTGGCCACACTTGTCCGAAGAACTCGGCACGCTGATCAGTCTCACCCATTTACTCTCAAGATTGACACTACAATGACCAATCTCCATCAAGAATCCTTCTTTTACAGGGCTGCTACGGAATGGAATAAGCTTCCAAAATCAGTTTTTCCAGAGAACTATGACCTGCAACTTTTTAAAAAGCGTGTCCACAATCATATCCTTTCTATAATCCCTTCCCCTTCTAATAGTCGCAGTGCGGGCCGTCCGCGGCCCACATGATAGGTCTACCCTTTTTGCGACTATTTTCATAAAAAAAAAAAAAAAACGTTTTATTATTCAAATCAATTTGATATAATTTATTAAATCTGTAAAAATGTTACTTTATTACAATCATGTTCAAAATGTTACTGTAAGACGTTTTAGGAAAATAAAAAAAAATTTAAATATCTCGAAATCTGTCAAATAAAGGTATAGAACAAGTCTAACAAAAGTTAAAGATTTCTTAATAAATACAGTTTCATTCAAAAAAAAAACAAATTTTGTCATTTTAAGTGAATTGCAGTCTGTATTTCATGTAGCCAACGGTATATAGGATATACTTTTATTTATATCTACTTTTTCAAAACCAAGTTGGGTGTATTATCTGCTGGTAATGAAATACCTGATTTTTTTATACACGTGACATCCGCGGCATCTCAAAAACGACAAGAATGAAGACCATTAATGAAAAAGTTTTATTTTTACATGTAGAATCCAAAAAACAATCTAAGAACAGGGGGTGTTTCATATGCTGCTCTGCTTTTTCGGAACAACCTAAGTATTTTTAAATTACAGTTTGTGACCATATCATAGGTCAAACAAGTTGTCGACAATTTTTATTTAATAGTCAAGAACTTACTTCAAATAATCGTGGGTTCTGTTAACGCAATCCTGTGTCGCTTATTCCCTGTATTTTCTACGTAAACAATCGAGAAAACATAGTAGACAAAATGCACTTCAATAGTTCTAATGCGTCGTACATAATTCATGTACAGTCGACTCCGTAGTTCGAATTACAATGCAAAAGTGTATAAAGTATGTATGCGGCGGGCGAGTAGACGCCACCGACTGGGGAAATGGGGAATCCCCTTGCCCATTCGGACCGTGTCCGTCGTAAAGTAGAAACATTACGAGACATCTGGGAGCTACAAGCTCTAATAACATTGTTCGAACGGTGTTAACGTGCGAAGATTACCACGCTCTCCAAATGTCCTTTGGAGTTGCGTTCAAACGGAGTCGTAGGTGCGAAAAATATTGAACAAAATTTATCCTCTTACTAAATTTCAATCCTTACGGAGATATTTCCAAACAAAACTGTGCCCAACGGACATTAAAATTTTGCCAAGACACATCAATCAAGTCCGCAGGGTGGCTCAAAACACAATCACGCGTCTGCTAAATAAGCGAGCATCTTTTCCTTCGATATAGCAAATCCTTTAAATCGGTCACAGTGTTGGTATTACACTAAATTAAAGTTGGAACGTATACCTCTTCAAGGAATCTATTTCGTATTCGTTAGTCGAAATAATTCTTTGAATTTTATTTACTTCCCAGTGAGAGTTATAGTAAACGGTCCGATTTTGCGAATTCCTAATTTTGACGTATCTCCACATTTCAAGGTCCCCATAGTCGAATACAATAGTTTTTAAGTGGACGTCTGTGTGCGTTCGGAATTATTTTTCGTCTCGATTATCTCGAGAACAAAAAATCATATCGACGTGGGACCAACTACAATCGACGCATAATTATGCAACTGATTAGATTTTCAGCAAAATCGGTCGAGCTGTTTTTATGGAGAATCAAAAAATTGAAAAAAATGGTAAACTACCTGAATTTTGCAATTTATAAATTATAGGTACTATTTTTAATACAGAATTTTAAGATCTTCTGAATAATGAATGATTATTGCAGGTTAGGAATATTTGTATGAAAAATATGACGACAATATTTCATAAGAGATGGTTTTAGAAAATAAAAATAGGAATTGGAGAATATTAAACTTGTGTCAGTATTGAGATAATAGCATTGAAGACGCTATAACAGTGAAAAATTATTGTTAGTAATAATCAAGCATTGTTTATAATAAATAAATATTGTTATTAACAAATGATTATTGATTATAATAATTAAAAAAAATTTAAAATAGCTTTCGCTTATGAAATGAAAAGAAAAAGTTTGAAAGAATACGGTTGACATAAACAGATTATTGTTAATGGATATGAATGAATATTGTTAATGTTTATAATAATAAAAATGATAATAATTATAACAACAAAACATATGGTATTTTTTCATTCTTTCCACTGGGAAGTTAGTCGTGTGGACCACTCGGGTCGCTCACCCAGACCACTGATAGTTTTTATTTTTAAATTTCGCGACCTGCATTTTTCAAAAAGGAAGATAAATAAAAATTAGAATCTAATAAATCCGCCATTGCCACGGGCAGTCGGCGATGAAAAATTGCCACGACTCAAAAGTAGAATTATGGTCTGGGATATCCAACAGGTTGTTTGTTGACGGCGATACTTCATTTCGTTACCAATTGATACATTCTTTAAAAATATTTAAAGATACATGTAACTGTCCTCAACTCTTAAGTAAGATTAATTTCTTTGTTACACACTTCTTTCTAGATCTATGAGACTCGCTAATTCACTGGAGGACCTTCCACTTTTTGATGTCTCTTATATTCGTTATATTCGTGATATCTTTCAAAATCTGTTAATACTGCACGTTCGGAAGATTATTAGAGACAACTTAAAGTAAAATAATTCATGAAATTAATGATTAAATTAAAATACTTAGAAACTATTCTTCACAAAAACTATTTCTTCAACTCTTCACGTGCATACATACATATAGTCACGCCTTTTTCCCGTAGGGGTAGGCAGAGACCATTTGCTACGGTTCTTACACACATCTTTTGCTTCATCTACTTTCATCAGTGCTCTCATACATGCTCGTCGGTTATTAGTACTCTTGACAGCTGGCCATTCTTCAAAACAATATCGATCTGATCGAGATATGTCGACCTCTACCGTCCATTCACACTCGCCTTATAAATTTGTTTCGTCCATCTTCCTTCATCTATCCTTTCTACGTGTCCAAACCATCTAAGCATTTCATTATCTATCTTTGTAACCACATCTTCTTTTACACCACAGCGTTCTCTTATCTCACTATTTTTTACTTTATCCAACCGAGTCACTCCGGCTATACAATTCTCATACTACTCGTCTCCGCATTAATAATCCTATTTTCATGCTTCTACTGCCAAACCCAACATTTTCTACCTCACATAAATATAATTGAAAATAAATGTACCAGTTATACTTATGTAAAATTTCGATGCTCCTCGACTACGTAATGGAACGAAGCTTCGGATCACACAAATGGGGCAGAATATACTTGTTGCCACTATTTTAATAGGTGTCGGGGAAGGTGAAAGTGTTATCATACCTCGAATTACTATTATTACCACTGAACTACCGTTTCAATTCAAACTAGTTCAATTTCCAATCAAACTCAGTTTTCCTGTTACCATTAACAAAGCGCAAGGGCAACTATCTGTAGCCTGTTCGCGTGTGTCTTTTGACCGAAATCTTTACATATTTGCACCGGACGGAAGAACATAAAATATAGTATACACTAGCATCCTAGAATAATATTCTGTTTTGAGCTCTTTTAAATTTTAATTTAATAAATTTTAGTAATTTAAACTATTCATTTTTTGTAGTGCATGCTTCGAGTAGCCGAAATGAAAACGCTTAGGACTATAATGGGAAAAACAAGGGGAGACCGAATTAGGAACACTGACATCAGGGAACAGTGCGGAGTGCAAGACATCGTAAGATGGGGAAGACAAAGAAAAAGATGCTGGTACGCTCACGTAAGAAGAATGGAACAGAGCAGACTACCACGCATCGCACTTGAAGGGTAACCAATAGGGAAAAAAGCACCCGGAAGACCACCTAAGAGATGAAAGGACAGCTGGCAGTCCACCTCCCAGGAACTGATACAGAGGAACCTGCAAAACTAAAGATATTTTAATAAAGCATGTTTTCAGTTTTTTAAACTAGGTTGAATTTTAGAATTTTAAATAACTATAAGTCAAGCAATTTAAAAAATTATCATATTATTTTATTTACTTTTTAATGATCTTTGACAGTTATTTCAGGACAACAACGCGAGCGAAGCCGCGGGTAAAAGCTAGTACAGTATATTTTATACCAAATTTTATTTCAATACATTTTCTGATAGTTAACCAATTCAGCACTCAAATTCCGCTTCTCATGAAGGGATAGTAGGAACATCGGAAGTGTCCCTTTTATTAGTAATTTAGCTTTATATCAGTAAGTATATATGGAAGGGAGTGGGGGGGGGGTTACTACAAAAGGGGAATATTAAGCAGCCCACCACCGAAAGACAGATGTTGCCTAAACAAATTAAACAATAATGTATCCGACGATAACACAAGCTTGAGTTAACATAAGGTTCCACTAATTTAATAGTTGCAACTGTTTACATTCGTCGAAAATGGTAAATTAAAACACTAAGCAAACAAATTGCTCAGTCGGCCCACCTTCCGCCCCCATCCGACCTCCCCGATTTTTTTTAAGTATTTCCTTAACGTTACGTTTAAAACCGAAAAGCAGGTGTGGGTGTGCGTCGGTATCTATACACGCTAATGTCCCCCATCAACCAATGGCGAGACATATGTGGGTACTGATGGCAGCCTCGATCCCTCCCCTATAACACTCGGATTATTCGCGCAAAGTAGTCTTAACAAGTCACGTTACCCTCAAAACGGCATTCCTTCGCCGTTTTGGAATAATGCTATGGGTGGTAATCACACAGGGCAACGCTACTTTTTTAACTCTATTTCAGTGCATTTACGTACCGGGTGATTGTGTTTATATTTTACTCAATAGCTATCTCAGTTAATATCGGTCTAATAAAAACGATTAAATGGGCAAATATGAAGTATTTTTTATGGGCATTCAGAATTTAGTACTAAAAAAATGCAAAAAACCACCCTAAACCTAAAAATTTTACATACACTGGTATTTTTTAAATAGAACATTTTTCTGATCAGTAGAGCTCTTTCTTCTAATTTTTTAATATATATATATATATATATATATATATATATATATATATATATATACTTTATCGGCAGATGATACGGTAGTGTTTGCAAATAGCCTTGAGAGTCTTCAGGAGATGATGGCTCAGGCGGTTAAGGTCAGTCGAAGATAAGGACTCTCTCCGAACTTCTTCTTCTTCTTCTGCTTTTATTTAGGCAGTTCTGCCTGTTTTTTTTTCAGACTATCTCGATTAAGCCGTCATTCCATCTTTTCCTTGTGCGCCCTACGGACCTTCGCCCTAATGGGGAGTTGGCTCTGGCTATTCTCACTATCCTATTTCCATCCATTCTGCTGATGTGATTGTACCATTCTCTTCTTCTATGATTTGTCCACTGATTGATGTCTTCGACCTTGCATGATCGTCTGGTCTCTGCGTTTCTGACTCTATCTCTTATCGTTATCCCATCGATGCGTCTGAGGATTTTCATTTCAGCGGTTTCTAACATTCTTTCCGTTTTGGATGTTTCCGGTCTTGTTTCAGCAGTATACGTCATAATCGGTCTCCGAACTTAAAAAAACAAAATATATGGTAGTGTCAAAAACGAACAACCACGCTGGCCGACAAAAGTGCCACGACTTATCCCCGCCAACCAAGATCAGACTGTTGAAGTGCAATGTCTTTCCAGTGCTACTCTACGATGTCGAGTCTTGGACTCTGACTGAGGCTTCCTGTAAAAAACTCGAATCGTTTGAAATGTGGCTGTACCGACAAATTTTGAAAATCCCATGGACGGACCGTATCACCAATCTTAGTGTCCTAGAACGAATGGGTAAAGAAAAGGAATTGCTTGTTTTAATAAAAACACGCATGCTGGAATATTTGGGACAAATAATGAGAAACAGCCAACGGTATGAACTACTACAACTGATATTGCAGGGCAAAGTAGAGGGCAGAAGAGGACCTGGAAGAAGAAGAATAGCATGGTTAAAAAACTTGCGCACATGGTTTAATATAACAACAGTAGGCCTTTTTATAAAAACTGACACAATATCAACTTTTTCTACCTCAGAATATATCATTTTTACTAAATCAACTCTCAAATTATCATTAAAAAGACATGTCAATGTCAAACAAAACAATTTAATTGTTTTAGTATCCACGGCTACTTTGATATAAAGAAATCGCGGCATTGTCACCTGGCGTTTTACAGTTGCGTTAGATTTATTCAAAAAAATCTATATTTTTCGAAAACTGACAGAGATAACCTCAATAAAGTATAAATTTGAAATCAGAAAAAAGAGCTCTGCTGATTAAGAAAATAAAGTACAGGGTGTTCCATTTAAAAAATACCAGTGTATGTGTAATTTTTGGGTATACGATGCTTTTTTGCATTTATTAGTACTGAATTGTGAATGCCCGCAAAAACTACTTCATATTTACCCATTTAAACGGTTTTGTAAGACCAATATTAACTAAGATAGCTATTGAGTAAAAAAATTTGAGTAAAAGAAGGAATGTTGATGGAGATTGGTCCTTGTAGTGTCAGTCTTGAGAGTAAATGTTTGAGACTGATCAGCGTGCCGAGTTCTTTGGCCGAATGTGGCCAATGGTGGTATAAGAGTTTTTATTTCTCTGGAGCATCTGCCATGAAAATATCTGTAGAGTAATGTCTGGTCTGCAACTCTTCTTCTATGTTCTAGTGGGTGAAGGGTATCTGTGAGAGTTAAGCTGTTTATCAACCGAATGGCCCTTTTCTGAATGGAATCTAGAAGGCGAAGAGAATACCTTGGTGTTGAATCCAAAATGTGCGAGCAATACTCCAGTAGAGGTCGAATTTGAGCCTTGTTCGTCGTCAACAGTTGATCAGGAGTAAAAAACTTTCTAGCTTTCCACAGAAAACCTAGCCTCTGGTTTGCCGATTTTGCGATGTTAGCAACATGGTCATGCCAAGACATATTATTGGACACCGTGACTCCCAAAATGGAGATAGAGTGACTTGATTCAAGGGTATTTGCGGACATTGTGATGGAGTGATTTGATGAATTAACTTTACTTTACTTCATTGTTTCCACGACGAAGCAGTGTCTTTAAGGTATCGCGTACATAATCATGGATTAGAATAATACAAATTAAAAATAAAATTACTTCGGATCACAATAAAAGGCAAACATTATTTTTATTTTTTCTGTAAAATATCTTCACATTATATATCAAGTTTACGACGTCGGACGATTTCAAATAATCATCGTTATAACGATAATCTATGTAGGTACTTAACGAGATTACTTTACTATACGCGTCATCAGTTTATTATTATTAACTTTTGATTAATGGGTCGTGAACATTTTTAAATTTGTTTTTAATATAACACAAAACAAAGTTTATGATGTTTTTAAATTGAAAAATATTTATGTCGGTAAGGGCCGTTTAAAAAAAAAGTTGAAGTAAAAGCAGCATTGAAAAACATCGACTGCTTCTTCTGGCTTCGGGAGTCATGCAGATACAATTCACTTTTTGAATCTTTACTAATAAATAAGCTTTTAAAATAAGTCTGAAATGAGAGAATAAAAACCAAAACATTGGTAATGAGATTTCAGAATTAGAATTCGTTACTTTGAATTTTAAAAGTAAATTCCTAGATTTAAAAAATTATCCTATTGACATTTTTTAAAAACTAACTGAACTTTGAAAACAGAGAATCATTTTCTTTCCCTTGGTTCCCGCGATGTTCTCTGAACATTACAGGATATCCCTTTTCGTGGGAACCAGAACATAAAAAAAAAAAAAAAAAAAAAATAACAATCTCATTTTAAACACCACTCGTCCTGCGGACTCGTGAAAATCCCAATGACTAACAACAACAACAACAATTATTAAGATGGTACTGCACTAGTGATTAGAGAAGAGAGAGTAAAAGTTATTGGCATAGTCAAAACAGTGTGTGATTGTGAATCAAACATTAAAATAACATAATTCGCTGCTTAAAAGTAAAATTTCAATTCTTTTCGAGCCGGAATGGTCACGAAGGGTTGATATACTTAAAGAGTATGCGTATCAATAATGTTTTGGTGATTTTATTCGTTCGGAATACGATGAAATCGGATCTCGTCGTTCATCAAGTACCGCCATCTCATAACGACGCTAACATAATACTTACGGAACATCAAAAGAGAATCTGTGCCGGTGGAAATAATAGCGTATAAATCGTGCTACACAACAGCTAAATTAAAATCCACAATGAATAGAAAATGAGTAAAAGATAAGGATAAAGTAAAAGCGAACCGTCAAAATTTAAATGTCCGGCAGTTGCGTTTACCACCGTGGCAAAACTACAAGAGTAATATATTTAATGTCGACCAGGATCGGTCTGCGAAAATTGCGACAAACGATAAAAGGAAAACACATACTTGAAACATCGATTCGTTTACATTTAGGTACTTCCGTACGTTTCAAAGTTTCTTTTTTTAAACCACACTTTTTCTTTACACAATATAGGTACAACTTTTGCACCAATTATTACATATTATATAATTACTGTAACGGACAAAAATAATTTGTATATTTTATTGATGAATTGAATCCAGAATAATAAATATAAATATTGACATTTCAACCTTTATTTTCCCGCGCTGTCATTCTGTCGTTTTTGACGCCAAGTGTGATGTTTACAAAGGGAAGTGTACAATTTAGTGAAAATTTCGATATTTGAACGAATATGTTTCTACCATTGTCCATAGTCGCCATTCCGGATTCTCCAATATGCTCAACTCTCTGACCCTCATTTAGAAAATGATGAAATGACAAGTTGGATTTTTTTTTATACCCCGAGTTACATCCAGGTTCACAACAATTTGCTCTGCTGGTCGTTTTCACTGTTAACAAATTATTAGTCACTATTAAACAACTATAATCTTCACACAAATGCACGCTTCCAGGTAAATTAACACAAATCAATCACATTTGCTGGTCACGTGATATTGATGCGAGTTTATTCCGCCAGATGGCGTATTGCTTAGCATTTAAACTCAATATTTATTATGGCGTTAAAGCTTTACAAGAAATTTTCATAATAGAATAATTATTTAAACAGTTTCATTTTAGTAGCAATATTTTAATTACAAGAGCAATTATTACGACAAAATACCAAATCAGGTTTTTTCAAGTGGACTGTAGTCGTAAATTGATCATTTATTAATTAAATGGCTATTTTATAGGTATACAACTTTCATCCATCTTCGTCTTCTAGATTCCATTCAGAAAAGGCCCATTCGGTTGATAAATAGCTCAACTTTCACAGACACCCTTCACCCACTAAAACTTAGAAGAAGAGTTGCAGACCGGACATTACTCTACAGATATTTTCATGGCAGATGCTCCACAGAAATAAAAACTCTTATAACACCACTGGATGAAGACTCAAAATTCTGATTTTTTTTCAAAATAGTTTGAAACGCTTTAACATCGAAATACCAAGTGGATAAACGTTGCAGATGACTATATTGAAAAATAAATTAGTTTCTTCTTCTCATGTGTTTGCTTCTATGATTTTGAAATACCGTAAATAAACAAAAAAATAATAACTCCCTACTAATAAAATGAGTATACTGGTAAAAACTAAATTGTTTCTGAATTTAATAATTTATATTTATACGTAGTTACGTTATGACTTACATTATAGGTTGTTAACGAACTCTGATTAAGGTGTTATTTACACTCGCAGCGCGAATATCGACGTCAGCTTCGTGGTGATTTTTCAATAACACAATGAATATATATGAAAAAACTATTTTAACCATTTATTAGCATATATATTAAGGTACTTGTATACAATTTTTTGTGTAAAAAAAATTCAAAATGGCGGAGTTCCCCTGGAACGCCTTTTTTTGACCTTCGGTTGCGGTGCCCATGATAACTCGTGCTCAGTTCAAATAAAATTAAAAATTTAAAAAGGTATCGTTAGTATATTTCATTCGCCAGGGGGTAAACGAAGGATTTGTAAAAAAATTGATTTTTAACGAAACGGCGGCAAGTTTTCGAAAAAACTCATTTTTGAGCTTTAAAAAATTTGGTTTTTCGGCTCTGAAACCAAAACAGGCGATAGCTAGTAGTAATAGTAGTAGTAGTATATAGTGTGAAACAGCCAAATGGAATAAATTCGATAACGAATAAATGAGAGCGTGTTGGGAAAAACGCTTGGACACCAGTCGATTTGTATTTTTAGATGCGCATTTTTTTCAAAAAAAATAATTATATAGGGTGTGTCATGTGACAGTGGCCGATACCAACTTTCTTATTTTAAATACAACCCCCTGTACATTATTTATTTTTTGGATTATTAGAAAATTCTAGACATAATTCATGTACAATGTCCCATACCTATCTTCAACTGTTTCGGAAATATTAAGTGTTTTCAGATACGTATTACAAAAATTAACATTAAAAAAAGAAAATTATTTTATTTCACAAATAATGTAAAAAAAAAACAAAAAAACATTAATTTCAATCTACGTCTTGGCAACATGTTAATCTGGTATAGAAATGTCTTCTAGCGTGATTCGTTTTTTTAAGTCATGTAAGTTGAGTGGTTTGGTTTTGTATACAATACTTTTGACATATCCCCACAAAAAGAAGTCTAATGGCGTCAGATCAGGAGATCGTGCTGGTCATTCTATCGATCCGCGCCTCCCTATCCACCGATTTGGAAAATTTTGGTTCAGGTACTGCCGGACATTGATTTGGTAATGGTGCGGAGCTCCACTTGCTGAAACTATAGTATATTAGCAGGAACTTGTGGGTTTGCTGGATCCTGTCGAAATCGTCTTCCATGAGCTCCTGAGTTGGCATCATTTTATAGGGATGAATTTTACTTTCCTTTAATATTCGAAAAATTGATGTGTGGCTAATGTTGAACAGTGAGGCTGCTTCTCGACCAGAATTATGTGGGTTTTCTTGAAACTCAAGCATAACATCCAATTTCGCATCATCGCTTAGTTCATTGGCAACTGTTTTTCTATTTTGCTAATTGTTCCTTGGCATATAGGCGGCAAATTTGGAAATTTTTCGTGAAATAAGCGAGAAACTTTCATTTGTGTCCGTGTATTATCTCCATAACCAATCATTTGTAGAATGGTTATTTTGTGCATTTCTGTTAAATGAACCATTTTTCTGATATTATTACGTACAGTTAACGAAATTCAAACGACAATAGCACTGACACTGATCACTACTGTCATGCAGACAGACAACAAGTTGCTAAGGCTATGAGTTTTATACGAAAATAAACAACAAACTGTTTTTGTATTTTTTTTTATTTCATATCAGTAAAAAGGAACGCATTAATGGTTTTTGCTTATTTTCTCAATATTAAGAGCTAAATGGGAAATAAGTATTGAGTGTAATGTAGCGAATTTGTGAAATAAAATAATTTTCTTTTTTTAATGTTAATGTTTGTAATACTTATCTGAAAACACTTAATATTTCCGAAACAGTTGAAGATAGGTATGGGACATTGTACATGAATTATGTCTAGAATTTTCTGAATAATCCAAAAAATAAATAATATACAGGGGGTTGTATTTAAAATAAGAAAGTTGGTATCGGTCCCTGTCACATGACACACCCTATATAATTATTGTTTTTGAAAAAAATGCGCATCTAAAAATACAAATCGTCTGGTGTACAAGCGTTTTCCCAACACGCTCTCATTTATTCGTTATCGAATTTATTCCATTTGGCTGTTCCACACTGTATAGATATTTAGATAAATACTTGGAGCAATAAAAAATTAATACCAATTTAAGTTAGCAACCTTCGAAAGATATATGTCAATATTTCATGACAATGCACTACTCTTGTTATTTTCAAAATAATTGAAGAAACTGTTGCATGGGATTTGCGTCGGCACACATTGGCGGCCACTCTACCACCAGTAAGTATCATCGTGCATTTTTATGAAAAATGTTGACCAAATTCAATTTTTTTTGTATATCAAAAAACACGACAAATTCGCTGGAGGCGGCCCCTTTCGACTAAAAACAACGAGAGAGTAATATATTTAATGTTAACGGAACGAAATTCATTGTATTCTATTCTGTTTTGTGTGTTGTTTGTGTGAGTGTATGCAGTTTTAGTTCTTCGGTTTTGCATAGGAAAGCCACCTAAAGACTTAATTATGCCCACAATGTTAAATTAAAACGCCGGCCTCTGCATGCCCCTCTTATCTATTAAAATATTCGCTTATGAGGATGTAAATTATTCATGATGCGCTTTTGGACAGCTACCGGTACAGCCTTGTGATGAAAAACTCATTCCCATAGCATACACACACACACGGTTTTCCTAAATAATACTCTTTTAAATTAAACAAATACCTTGCAACCCTCTCATATTTTAATCGTTATCACAGTTTTACTTATCACTCCAACGCGACGAAGAATATTTACCTTTGCCCTCTTTTATCCAAATATCATTCATAATGTCATCAATATAAAATTACTATTAAAATTTACAAAAAATATTTTTTTAAAATATAAGAGTCACGGTGTCTAATAATATGTTTTGGCATAAACATGTTGCTAACATCGCAAAGTCAGCAAGCCAGAGGCTAGGTTTTCTGTGGAAAGCTAGAAAGTTTTTTACTCCTGATCAACTGCTGACGACGTACAAGGCTCAAATCCGACCTCTACTGCTCCAGAGAAATAAAAACTCTTGTACCACCATTGGCCACACTTGTCCGAAGAACTCGGCACGCTGATAACTCCCACCCATTTACTCTCAAGATTGACACTACAAGGACCAATCTCCATTAAGAATCCTTATATACAGGGCGGCTACGGAATGGAACAAGCTTCCAAAATCAGTTTTTCGAGAGAACTATGACCTGCAACTTTTCAAAAAGCGGGTTTACAATCATCTCTTTTCTATAATCACTCCCCCTTCTAATAGTTGCAGTGCGGGCCGTCCGCGGCCCACACGATAGGTCTACCATTTTTGCGACTATTTTCAGTAAAAAAAAATTTCAAATTGTGTTAATAGTAGATAAGTTCAAGCTTAGGAGAAGTGGGACTTTGGCGCGCCTGAGTTTACCCGCCTCACTTCGTTCGGCGGATAATAAAACTGAAAACTCACTTCTTAAAATGAAATATACTATTTTTGTTTCAAACGTACAATAATTAGGTCATATTTTATAGTTATCACTCATCATTAAAAAATGTCATTTTGCAAGTTTTGATTTAACATCACAACTCATGGCGTTTTAACGGACAGCCGCCACACTAGCATACTTTTCCATCCGGCGGAGGGTGAAAAAGTTGAATTTTTCCGCAGTCAGTTCAGTACAACTACGGCCTATGTTATTGTTTATTGTAAGACATTACAATAATTAAAACAGCTAGGAAATTATAATAATTCTTTGACAATCATCTGACGTTTCTCATAATAAATAAACTCGATCGATTAAATATATCGATTACGAGAAACGTCTAAAAATTAATATTGTACTTTTATAAGGCGAGATTATACAGCAAATAAGGAACAAAATAAATCAAAATAAGAAAGATAAACATACCCAAAATAATATAAAATAAGAATAAGAACAAAAGATGGCCAACTTTTATCTCTTTGTCTTATTTTATTTTATTTTGTTTAAAAACTGATAATGCGCGTGAACCAAATCTTTTCTGTTCTAAATGTTCCGAGTTTACAATCAACCTAACCTAACCTAATAATATTATTTGTGAAAGTATTTTTAATTTTCCTTCTATGGCCCGTATATTTATTTCTTAAAAGCTTCGATCTGTGTTCAGAAGATTTAGCTGTAGAAAAAGTGATTTAAAAAACGTGAAACACTTTGATTTTTTGCTTTCTCTATTATGTGAGCAAAGCATTTTTTTCAGTCGACTGTTCTTGTATTTTCCATCAGTTTTTACACATAACTGAGGAAAGGTCGATACCTGCTCTATCAACATGCCCATCATCTATTATAATATTTTCTAATACGAAATGGATGGTAGATATATAGTTGGATAATTTTAGATAATGATAAAATTAAAAAAATCCGTATTTGAAATAAAGTAACAAATCAATTTGGAGATTGTTATGAGACTGTTATGCACAAAACAAAAGTCATTGTCAAAAAAGCTGCGATTTCATTGGTTCATTCTGATTTATTATTTTATTTTAGTCATCTGTATAAGGCAATGTTTTTTGCACTCATTCCTTATTTTATTTTATGTTATTTCTTATTTTATTTTATTTTATTTACTGTATAAACTCGCCTTTAGTTGTGTTCAAGTATAAATTAGAATAATTAGATTATTTAAAGTTTATTATGTTAGTATTTGTTGTAAGGCATTACAATAATTAAAACAAATAGATATCTGTAATACCAATTCTTTGACAATCCTTTGACGTTTCTTATAATCGATAAACGTAATCGATTAAGTATATCGATTAGTAGAAATGTCAAATAATGCAAATAATTAATATTGTTATTAGTTGTTTTTAAGTAGGCCTCCAGGTCCAGAGATGTGGTGTGTCTGAGGGTATCATGATCTGTTGTGCTAAAAAAACTAACTACAATATTAATTTTTCGACAAACTTCGTCCAAAAGGAAAGGAAAAAAATTTCGAAATTTGGACATATTCGTTTTACATCCGTTATTTTTATTCCGGATACGATTGGAACGAATCGACGCGACGTGTCATTTTTTTTTAACGTGGGAACGAATTTAGATAACACACAAAAGCAATACAATCGTTCTTAAAAACGATAATTTAACCTATCATCTGTGACATTTAAAGTCGGCGATAAATAATTTTCAAGAAGATATGAGTGATATCTTTTCACAAAAACTGATATTAACCGAAGAGCACTGATTCGGGTTTTTTTAATAAATTGCCAATCTGTCGACATAAATTATCAGAATAATATAATTCTAAACTGAACCGATTTCGAACAGGTAAACAAGGAAAAACATCACTGTTGGAAGTCCGAGATGCACACAATTGGGGGCGACTGAAGTAACTTTAGAACCTGCATCTGAAATGACACACAGCTCTTAGTCTCCTTTGCCAATTCAACCAGCTTAATGTTCTTAAACGGATGGTGATATTGCTCTTTAAAATTTTCTCATTTCAGCCAGTTTTCACAGTCTTATAGCGAGTAATTCTATTTTCTTATCTTCTTGTTCGCATGTTTCATTCGACACGTTTAACTTTAGCTTCGTGCTATAAAGATGCGTTCATAGCTCACAATGTCCTGTAAGTGTTCCAATTTGGAAACGAATATCTTAGTTGTTCCTGCATCTCATTGTTCTTATGTTTCTTACCGATACATACACGTCAACAAAGAACAAAGCGGGATAAATGTTTATGTGCCAACACTTTATACCGTGTCAAAGTGGTTGCGTTTGAGGTTATGATGTGAGCCTTGGCCTTTTTTTGATGGGTAGCTATTAACGTGGAAGATTCCTTATACTCTAAACAAAATACCAACCGCATTTCTTCACTCTACCCCATGCGGTTTTCATTTTCATTATCCGGCGGCAGGTAAAATGACAGGTTTTAAATTCTTCGCCACTCGAACCCTACGATTATCCGTTTCTGTTAAATTATACGTAAGTTTGACGGCAATTGGAAGCTCGTATCTCTAACTATAATAATTTTTATTTCTATTATATGGGAGCTCACAGATGCATTCGTCAAATTTCTACCAAAAATTGCCTGTCATCGCACCACTACCATTATACATCGACCGTTTAAACGTAATGATACACACTTTAAACATGCCTACCTTTTTTTTTGACGGATAATTCATCACAAAATTTAATTTCAATAAAAGAAACAGCGCTTACTGATATATATACATTAATACATTCGTATTCTCACATATTTTAATGATCGATGGGTAATAAATTGCTATGACAATGATAGTTTCTTTTAGCTTGAGTTTTGACAAACGGTCTTCTTCTTCTTTAAGTGCCGTATCAGGTCCCCCGTTTAGCACCATTACGTTGATCTGCATGGCTGTCCAGGGTATTCTCAGCATTCGCCGGTGTAACCACATCTCAAACGCTTCTAACCGATTAACTGTAGCGGCCTTAATGGTCGAGACCTCTCATCTGCCCCGTACAGCAACACTGACCATATGTAGGAAGAAACTACAAGCAGAACTATGTAAACGTAAGTCCAGTTTAGTTTCGTTAAATTTGTCTGAAGTTAACAAAATAATGTTGCTATGGGATGACAATACTCCTGAAGATCTTATTCGTAAATTTTACCATATTGCTGCTGTAAAGAGGAGAGGCAGTTGCTGCTCGGTGGATTTTTTTTATATCGAGAAAAATAATGACTCCAACAAAACGCATTGAATGCAATCCGGTGTTCAGTAAAACGTGCCTCATCACGACTGTTCTTAAAACCAAATCGAGACTGGAAAAATCAAACTGACAAATGGTACGATAATATACCTGTTGGAAAAAATACAATAAATGGATGAACTAAATCTGCTGCTGAGGCAATTGGCGTGAATGTAAAGGACAAAAAGATAACAAATCACTCGAATAGATCAACTGCTGTTAGCGAATTGGCAAAAAGTGGTGTAGAACAATTGCTAAAAATTACTGGTCATAGCAATCAAAATTCTATAAAACCATACTTAAATCTCGATCAAGAACACCACAACAAGATCATAAATAATATGCGTGGTAATAGATCTTCTATTTTAGAGAACGAATTTAATGTTAAGTTAAATTTTAATAATTGTACTTTAAATAAATAAATACATGTTTCGTTGTGTTGAGTTATAAATTTTTGTTGTCAAAAAATTTTCCGCCGAATATTCCTCGGACATTGACAAATGCCTCATAATTTTATGACAAATTTCTCAAGCTCGTTGCTTTTTTCCTTACCAAGGAACGAGCTTTGGATTGTCATAAAATGATCTCGTCTATTATCAATGTCCTAGGAATATTACTACTGATAATAACACGAGGTTTACTAACCTTGTAGATTGTTGGAGGGGTCGAGAATCTGTTTAGCTTTCCTTGGCGAAAGGCTTACTAGCCCTTTCGCTTGTCTTTGTCCTGGCACTTTATGCCAGTGAGATTTCATTTCATCTGTTTCCCAGCGTCGAACCTCTTTGTTCAAGTGGGCCTTGGAGCGTCAACAAAAGCTTCCTTGGCAAGTCACATCAGAGTGACCTGGTTGTTTGCTGCCAGTTGTCTCAGGGATTGTTTACAGGCCCAAGTCAGCTTAGACTCACAAGTGTATGACTTTAGAGCTTTTAGTGCTGCTTGGCTATCTGATATTTTTTTTTACTTACCTTATCAAGTAATGTATGAAACATTCCCTCGTCATACGTAAAAAATTAAAAAAAAACTTGAATCACTTTCTCGCCCATATTTTCTTAGCTTATCTGTCTTTCCCACATTTTTTTCTAATAATTTCACCAACAACAACAGCAGCAATAGCTGCAAGTAGCTCAGTGTCAGCCATGTTTACGAGCTACTGTCACAATAGAGTCACCCTTGTAAACATACATTTTTATAACGTTCACTATCACGAGAGTACTATCATCGTGAAAATGAGCCTTTAGTATATACAAAGTTTCCGTGGATTAAGTAATTAAAAATTCGTGTAAAATAACACAGAAATGACTTCAAGAGTATGTTTTAAATAATCTAATCACGTCCTGTAAACTTTTACTTGTTTCAACTGTTCACACTAAACGCCGCAACGACTTGGGTGGGCGTTTTTCGTAAAATCTGTCCGGGATATTCGAGATAGAAAGGACACAAAAGGGACAAGGTCGCTTATAATACACAAACAAAACTTTCGAAATCTCAAAAATTCGTAATTCATCTTTTGCCTCTAAGTAGTTACATTTAACACAAAACAAACCATTCGGAATGTCAAAAACAAGAAGACCTTCAATGAATTATAGACCACGCGATGGTGAGGTTAGGGAGAGAACTGTCTCCATCTATTCAGCATTTGCCGATTTTCGTCAGGGACTGACTGACACACTTTTCAGCAAACGTCTTAAATTGATCGTTTAGTATAGAAATTAAATACCAACCAGTAGATTTTTGAACATTCAAAATCACCCACGATCTAATTTAGACAATAGCTTACGATGACGAAGCAGAACGAACTAGTGCTAAGACGCTTTGAACGAAAGATGTTGCGGAAAATATTTGGGCCTACAGTAGATGAGAGAACCGGTCAATATCGAATAAGAACAATTGAGGAGCTCAAGAACATGTACAAAAGACCGAGTTTAGTAAACGAAATAAAAACACAAATGCTCAGATGGGCCGGACGCGTGCAGATATCGTCAAGAGAATATGGGAGGATAACAACCCAGTAGGAAAGAGACCTTTAGGAAGACCAAGGTTCAGATGGAGGGACAATATCGGAGATGATGTAAAAGCCTTAGGAGTACGGGACTGGAAGGAGGTTGCGTTGGACAGGGATAGGTGGAGACGAGTTTTAGATGCAGCTAAGACCCACGAAGGGTTGTGACGCTACGAGAAGAAAAACACATTAAAATGGAGTTGGGCAGGACACGTTGCCAGATTATCTGACAACGGATGGACAAGACGTATAGTCGAGTGGAGGCCAAGGCAAGAAGCATTCCGCAGAAGAGGCCGCCCACCTACCAGACGGACTGACAACCTAAAGCGTGTTAGTAGCAATTTGATACAGGACCCACAAAATAGGGACATATGGGTTGACGATGATGATGGACTCAAAAGTTATGGTAGGATTGGAAACCGCCTTTGAAGGGACTTTTGGGAATCATTTCGGTAGACGTGCCTGGCCAGTCCGAACGTCGATTATTTAAAATCATCGCAATTTCGATTCGATTTTTCGAGCCATAAATATTTTTAATGCGGATCTGGAATGGGTGACTGCGGGTTGCGAAAAACGAGAGATAAAATATATATTTGACCCGAAAGTGACAACCGACTAGACTATACATCCCATTTAAGTGTCTTAGTGTAACTTTTTGTTAGCAGAACACGTCGAAACGTTCAGAACTGGCAAACAATTTATTGGGAAAATTATTTATCACCATTTAAACAAAACAAAATAGCAAGAAGCTCGAATTTATGTATGCATTATCTTGTAAAACAATTTTCCGTTAAATTAAAATGAAAAACAGTTACAAATTTTTTATAAACTGACTCTAATACATATGAGTGATAAAGTTGCTTGTCTTCATGGAGCTGATTAAACAAATTCGCTGTTCTTCTTGCACACTTCCCGTTTTCAAAAAATATGAAAATAATCTCAGCTCGCTCTACAACTGAATATACCATTTTTAAAGGATTCAAAATATACCTAAATTGATTTACTAACATCAATGTTAAACAAACTGTCTTCTATATCAAATTACTAATTTTTACAACTGGATGACGTTGTACAACTTCTATAAAACAGGCAAATCCCATACAACGTCATAAAAACCATCGAAAGTATTTACCAGAGAAACAAAATACAAGCCAAAATTAATGGCACAACTACCGAAGAAATTCCTGTAAATAGTGGTATACGACAATGAGATTTCCTTGGCCCATAGTTATGGACGAAATAATAAAAAGCACTCGTAACCTGAAAGGGTAAAAAATGAGGAACAAAGACGTCAAAATCCTTTGCTATGCTGATGATGCTGTTCTGATTACAGAAAACGAAGATGACCTACAGAGGTTACTATTAATATTCAGAACAACTGCAAAAAGTCTAAAAATGAAGATATCTGCAGCAAAGACGAAATGCATGACCACTTTAAACACACCTATCAGATGCAAACTGGTTGTGGATGATAAAATTATACAACAGGAGAAGAAATTTAAATACCTAGGCATAGAAATATCAGGATACGGTGACGACGAGGCGGAGGTAAGAAACCAAGAAACCAAGCGGCAAAAGCTTACCTGAACGATACAATCCTCCGAAACAAATATATCGGAATCGAGACCAAATCCCGAATCTACAAGGCGGTCATCCGACCTATACGTTTGGATCATCTAGTTTGATTCTGAGCCATTTCGGGGATTGCAGTAGTCCTGTATCTAGATCTTCGGAGTAGAAATAAAGCTAACAAAAAGCCACCAAGCTAGTGGTCTCCTTTGCCATCTCTTCATATTTTTGGGCTTATTCGGCCACAGCTTCTGCTTTTTTTCCCCTATCATTGTATTTATCCGAAGAAACGACCCATAAACATTGTAAATCTTTGATAAATTGTATCGTAGAATCAATTGTCTACGTTTTATCGAACAAAACCGAAAAAAAATATTAAAACCTCGCGAGATGGGATTCAAAAAAGTTATGCGAGATTCATTGTCGCGGAGCATCCTGGATTCAGGAAAATGAGTCGCAGCTCCGCGACAAAGAATCCCTTGGCTTATCTTGGAAGATCCTTGTGACGATCTTTTGAACCACTCAAAAATATCCCGCTTTACGTCAAATTACAACTAGCAACACACTTCTGGAGATAAAAATAGTACTTTTTGAGAAAAAAAAGTAAATATTATTTGCAATGTTTTTAATATTTTTACAGTCTCATTAACGTTTAGAAATTTCATAAAAAAAAACCCTTTTTTTGGTGACCAGAGGATTTAGGATTTTTAACTCTTATACTAGTGGGAAATACATAATCACGCTGTTTACCCCCATCATCATCATCATCATCATCATCATTTATAATATTTTGTGTTGGCACAAAGAGAACTATGTCTTATTTTCATATTATTCGTGCTGTTATTGATAATATCATGAATACTGAAAGGACCATTAGGAAGATCATCTTTCCAAAATTGTATCCTATAAACATTGTAAATCTTTGATAAATTGTATCGTAGAATCAATTGTCTACGTTTTATCGAACAAAACCGAAAAAAAATATTAAAACCTCGCGAGATGGGATTCAAAAAAGTTATGCGAGATTCATTGTCGCGGAGCATCCTGGATTCAGGAAAATGAGTCGCAGCTCCGCGACAAAGAATCCCTTGGCTTATCTTGGAAGATCCTTGTGACGATCTTTTGAACCACTCAAAAATATCCCGCTTTACGTCAAATTACAACTAGCAACACACTTCTGGAGATAAAAATAGTACTTTTTGAGAAAAAAAAGTAAATATTATTTGCAATGTTTTTAATATTTTTACAGTCTCATTAACGTTTAGAAATTTCATAAAAAAAAACCCTTTTTTTGGTGACCAGAGGATTTAGGATTTTTAACTCTTATACTAGTGGGAAATACATAATCACGCTGTTTACCCCCATCATCATCATCATCATCATCATCATTTATAATATTTTGTGTTGGCACAAAGAGAACTATGTCTTATTTTCATATTATTCGTGCTGTTATTGATAATATCATGAATACTGAAAGGACCATTAGGAAGATCATCTTTCCAAAATTGTATCCTATAAACATTGTAAATCTTTGATAAATTGTATCGTAGAATCAATTGTCTACGTTTTATCGAACAAAACCGAAAAAAAATATTAAAACCTCGCGAGATGGGATTCAAAAAAGTTATGCGAGATTCATTGTCGCGGAGCATCCTGGATTCAGGAAAATGAGTCGCAGCTCCGCGACAAAGAATCCCTTGGCTTATCTTGGAAGATCCTTGTGACGATCTTTTGAACCACTCAAAAATATCCCGCTTTACGTCAAATTACAACTAGCAACACACTTCTGGAGATAAAAATAGTACTTTTTGAGAAAAAAAAGTAAATATTATTTGCAATGTTTTTAATATTTTTACAGTCTCATTAACGTTTAGAAATTTCATAAAAAAAAACCCTTTTTTTGGTGACCAGAGGATTTAGGATTTTTAACTCTTATACTAGTGGGAAATACATAATCACGCTGTTTACCCCCATCATCATCATCATCATCATCATTTATAATATTTTGTGTTGGCACAAAGAGAACTATGTCTTATTTTCATATTATTCGTGCTGTTATTGATAATATCATGAATACTGAAAGGACCATTAGGAAGATCATCTTTCCAAAATTGTATCCTATCGTCCTTCCACCTTACCAATTTCGCTAAATTTTCGGAACAAGAATCATCCCTTTGTATCTTACCATTGATAATATCAGCGTATTCAGGAAATATTTGCAATCCGAATGAAATGGCCGATAAATTTTTAACTTTACCAAATTCCGCTGTTTTGATATTATTTTCGTCGAAAATTCTGCAAGCTTCTTGAAATACTGAGTATGCGCTGCGATGGTTGCCTTTCGTTAAAAAAAACATTCCCAAATGTTGGTATGTCTGTCCCAAATAAAAGTACAAATGATTCTCCTCAGTATCGCTGATCATGTTTAACAATATCGCCATCGCTAACTCGTGACGACCCAGCATCATCGATGCCTTCACCAGCTGCATTCTCACTTGACATTTACCTTCGATTGTTCCGAAACGTTTCTGCAAACTAAAAGCCCTCAACAGCGTCTTGATCGCCAATCGGGGTTGATTCAAATGAATTTCGCACATTCCTTTTTCCAAAAGAGCGTCGGCTTCGAACGTCCTCAAGCAAGCGATAAAGGCGCTGTTTTGAGCGCGGCTGGCTACGTAGGCGGCCTCTTCGTAAGCAGACACCACCTTCAATCGAGCTACTTCTTGCATGAAGCATTTGTAGAGCAAATGATGCACTTGGAGGTACAGATTTTCTTCTATAGCTACGTACTTGAGGCTCTCCCACTTTTTATCCTTGGACAACACTTCTGCGATTTTTAGTTCTTCTATTGCGGAGTTGTGGTCTTGCACTATTTCAACTAAATTATTGTGTTTATTACTTATGTGACCGCCTAACAGCGGAACCACTCAAAACACCTCTAAAGTTAATACAGTTTGAAGAGAAGGGTAATGAATGAAAAAGGATGAATGAATGAATTAATGAGTAAATAGGAGTTGTGGAAGAGGTCTAAATTTTTCCTAGGTACTTCAGAATTGTCTGCTTTTTGTACCTTTCTAGCTCCTTAGTTTACTCCCATTTCTTCAATTCTCCTGTTAAGAAGTAGAAGCTCATGTACTGCTATTGCACCAGGTGAATCACTCCCTCGGTCTTGTATACAACCCAGGTAGTGCCTTCATTGGGCGGTGGATTTACATTCGAAGATAATATGAGTGGCTGCATATAAGTTATGTGTCAAACTCGCCTATATTTTGCAAATGTGTCCTCAAAGACCAGTATCCGGTACAAAGCACTAGGTTTTTTCCTACTTAGCGAGAGCAGCTTTCCTGCCTGCTTAGGTAAGGGGTTCTTTCAGCATTAACTTGCTGTGCCTAGCTCCCTTTGTCTGTGCCAACTTCAGCTGATGCTGAGAGTGGACCCAGTCATTGATCGCTGCTTTAACGCTGGCCTTGGGTATCTCTATTATTGGTTCTGGCCCAATAAATGGTGTTCCAGGGCCCCGCCTAGCTAGTTTGTCCGCTTCTTCGTTACCAGAAATGGTAACCTTGTTATGGTTAGCCAAGGTTCGTAGGTTTCCGGCACATTCCCGGACAATTTTTGAGTCTATTCTCAGTGATTCCAAAGTTTTGAGTGCCGCTTAAATATCTGATTTAATGAGGATCGTTTTCTTTTTATATCCTCGCCTCAGATTTTCAACAGCACAAGCGTTTATGTCATGTACTTCAGCTTGGAAGACCGAGGCATGTCACCCCAATGAGTTCGTTTACTCATATTTGGGTTTTGAAGAGTAGACGCCTGAGCCATTTCCTTCGCTGGTTTTTGATCCATCTGAGGATAATCGGAAAAGGTTTAAGCATTAGCATGTTATTGGAGGACACTTCTGTCGCTTACGAGACCGAGAACTGCATTATTTATATAGATACGAGGTAGAGTTTGTATAAAAAACCGCTTGATTATTAACAAATGTTGATTCAAGGGTACGGAGAGAATTGCATGTTCTCTTCGGCAATTTTTATGTTTCATAAAAGGGCTAAAAATCATCATAGAAGACGATAAACGTAAGAGACGTCCCTCATCTTCAATATATGATGTGACATTGCGAACAAAATCGAAGAAATTGTCAGAAAGAAACGCAGTGATCAGAATGATAACAAAAATAGTTAACATTAACAGGGAAATAGTGAGAAAGATTTTGCACGACGATTTGAATATGGACAAAGTTTGTGTGAAGATGGTAACAACAAAAATTTCTTAAGATCAAAAATACACTCGTCAGCAAGTTTGCTAGGACGTTCTTAAAAAGTTATAAACTCATCCGCGACTTATCTGAAGAAAATGTAATCACTTTTAATGAAACTTGGATACTCCAGTATGATCTGGAAACTAAAAGGCAATCAGTGCACTAAAATTTACCATCATAAACTAGCATTAAAAAAGGGAAGATGATCAAATTAAACGTAAATGCGATGCTCATTATTTTTTTTACTCGAGAGACATAATTCACTTCGAATGGGGGTAGAAAGGGACCCACTTACAGTCGTTAAAAAAATGTACATACATATAGTCACGCCTTTTTCCCGTAGTGGTAGACAGAGACCACTTCCTTCCACTTCCGCTACGGTTCTTACACACATCTTTTGCTTCCTCTACTTTCATCGATGCTCGTCGGTTGTTGGTACTCTTGAACTGGTCTTTCTTCAGAACAATGTTGATCTGATCAAGATCGATGTTCGCCGAGCAGTCGACCTTTACCGATTTGTCCGTTCACACTCGCCTTACAAATTTGTTTCGTCCATATTTCTTCATTCATCCCTTCTACATGTCCAAACCTTCTAAGCATTCCTTTATCTATCTTTGTAACCACATCTTTTACACCACAGCGTTCTCTTATCTTACTTTTCTTTACTTTATCCAACCGAGTCACTCTGGCTATACTTCTCAGACTTCTTACATCCGCAGCATTAATTATATTTTTATGAGGTGTAGGAATAAACACTCGTCTATGCACAGCCAGACGTGCCTTTTTTGACACTTTCCGGCCGTTCATAAAGCTATTCTGTGCCCCATTCATTTGTTTTCCTGCCAACACCCTTCGCTCAATATCACTGTCATACTTTCCATCTTTCGTAAACTTTGAACCAAAGTACACAAATTCATTAACTTGTTCTTTCTCCCTTAATCAGAACTTCACAGTTTGTCATGCTTTCTTTTCTTTCAAAAACCATTACTTTCGTTTTGCTTACATTTATTTACATCCCTTTATTTTCAGGGCATCATGCATAACATTAACCATCGCCTGCAACTCCTCTTCATATAACGCTAATATGACTTGATCATCGGCGTAAAGAAGGCATTTAGCGATCAAATCATTCATTTTCAATCCATACGCACTCTCTTTCGAATCTTTTAAACAATCGTCTATGCATAAGTTGAACAGCCATGGCGAAGCCCTGTCTCACAAACTTTTCGATGTTAAACCAGTTCGTGCAAGCTCCGTTTATCCTGACACAAGCAGTGGAATCCTCGTAAAGTGATTTCAGTGCTCGTATTAAACTACCGCTCACCCCATACTTAGACAATGTCGACCACAAGGGACGTGGTTAGTAAACAGCCTAACGTCAGAAGACTTCCTTTGGTGTTATGAACAATTTCTTTTACACATCAACGACCTCTTGAAAACCACCACGAACCCCATTTACAGTTTCGCAAACGATAGCACACTTGTCTCAACTTTCACATCCTATCGATCACTTTCGGTGAATGATACAAATAGACTCAGACAGGTTGATTCCATCAATAGAGATCTTAAAGCAATCGTCGAGAGGGGAACCAACAATCTTGTTCAGTTCAACGCCCAAAAAACACAAAGTGCCACGTTTTCCAAGAAAGAGAATTCCTCAAATCATCCCATCACAATGTCCGGAAATACCCTTGAACCAAGTCCCTCCATCTCGATTTTGGGAGTCACGGTGTCCAATAATATGTCTTGGCATGACCGTGTTGCTAACATCGCAAAGTCGGCAAGCCAGAGGCTAGGTTTTCTGTGGAAAGCCAGAAAGTTTTTTACTCCTGATCAACTGTTGACGACGTACAAGGCTCAAATCCGACCTCTACTGGAGTATTGCTCGCACATTTGGGGTTCAGCACCAAGGCATTCTCTTCGTCTTGTAGATTCCATTCAGAAAAGAGCCATTCGCTTGATAAACAGCTCAACTCTCACAGATACCCTTCACCCTCTAGAACATAGAAGAAGAGTTGCAGACCAGTCATTGCTCTACAGATATTTCCATGGCAGATGCTCCAGAGAAATAAAAAGTCTTGTACCACCATTGGCCACATTCGGCCGAAGAACTCGGCACGCTGATCAGTCTCACCCATTTACTCTTAAGATTGACACTACTAGGACCAATCTTCATCAAGAATCCTTCTTTTACAGGGTTGCTACGGAATGGAATAAGCTTCCAAAATCAGTTTTTCCAGAGAACAGAGAACTATGACCTGCAACTTTTTAAAAAGCGTGTCCACAATCATCTCCTTTCTATAATCCCTTCCCTTTCTAATAGTCGCAGTGCGGGTCGTCCGCGGCCCACACGATAGGTCTACCCTTTTTGCGACTATTTTCATACAAAAAAAAAAAAAAAAAAATGAAAGAAACGCATACAATGTGGGAGAATGTGACAGAAAGAATTTATCGAAAGGGAACAATCACATTTAATACTGTATTATTTTGAAAATAAAGTTTTAGCATCGTGTATATCAATTTGTAAATCTCGGTTATTTAAGTGGTTCCGTTTTTAAATTGTGCATAAAAATGGTGACTTACGTAAAAATTTGGCGTAGATATATCTGCTTGTGGCTTCGTATTGTCCGTTCGAGTATCTTTTAGAATTAGTAATCGATTGAATTAGCAACTCCTCTCCCAACCAACTCCAACCGTAATCTTCAAACGCAAAGTAAAACGCAATATTGAGAAATGCATCGCATTCTTCGACTTCTTTGCCGATCTTGTGATGCATTTCGGCTAATTTTAGACCGTCCGCCAGCGAAACGAGCTTACTTTTGTTATATTTCAGTACAAGTAATAATTGCGCAGTACTTCCTGGATGAGCTTTTTTGAGCATTTCCTCTTGAAACTCTAGGAGTTGATTTATATAAGCCGCGGTGCTTTGAAAACCGTTTTCTTCAAGATTCAACAGCAACGCTTCGTGAAACGGCAACTTGAAATATCTGATGTCTTGTAAGGTATAAACCGGTAACTCCTTTCTCATCCTACAAAATCGACTCAAAATTTTATCTAATAACGAATAAGAAAAACTAAATACATGATTTCAACGGGACACAACCAACGAAGAAACAGAATAGGCCAAAACATCACGACGGATGAGAATAACTTTGAACGTATCAAGAAGTTGAAATATCTGGGACCAATGCTAACAGAAAACGACGACGGAACGGAGGAAATTAACTGCAGAATCCAAGCAGGTAATAGACTAAAATCCAAAGTAACATCAAGACGTACAAATATCAATATATACAAGACCATAATAAGACCTGCGGTGATGTATGGTTGTGAAGCTTGGACGCTAACGGCAGCTAATGAAGAGCGTCTTCGTGTCTTCGAAAGCCGAATCTATAGAAAAATATATGGCCCGATTTTGGATACATCAACGAGACGATACAGAATCCGTACCAACAAAGAGCTGATAGATTTGTATGGAGATTCGGGTATTGTGCGAGAAGTAAAATCTAAACGACTGCAGTGGGCAGGACATGTAAGGAGACTACCACATGGCCGCATAGTTAAACTTGCTTGGGAAAAAGCACCAGTAAGAAAAATACCATTAGGCCGCCCACGCCTTCGATAAAAAGATAATATCACCAAAGACCTAAGGGTAATGAGTATTGATGAACCCGTAGATGCTACGACAGACAGTCAGCGTTGAGGGAATATTGTGAAGTCGGCAAAGACCCATCCAGGGTTGTAAGCCATGGAGTAAGTAAGTAAGTAAGAATAAGAAAAACGCGTATTACCTGTTTACTATTTCCTTAGTTTCTGCTTCTCTGCACTTTTCCCTTTTCAGAATATTAATCTTAGAAAATTCTATCTCGTCAATACAGTACTCTTTTTCAAATCTTTCGAAACTACCTTTCGGCGTCATGACAGGTGCAATCATGCTAGTATTGTTTTTTGAAGAACTATTGATTAAAAGTTTTAGGGTATCAGCTGGAGCAAGCATGCTTGTTGATTGGTCACTTATTACTTCTACCGGTAAACCATTCATTTGGCTTTCTTTGTTGTCCACTATTTTCTCAATCGACGCCGACGTGTATACCTCATTCAGAGTTAAATTTGTTGTGGCCATCGTTTTACTTTTGATGATTGGATTTTTTATTGTGGACATCGAATTGGTATAATGAGTAGACTTAATTTTAGTCGGTCTCGATCTGCTATCACAAAGCAAAATATAAAAAAGTTAGGTTTGCAAAAGCTTCGGACAAAATATCTATAGGTAGCAGATGTGGAAAACAATTCTGTGACATGTGACAAATTCGCGACTTTGCTAAAGATGTTAGGATCTAAAACAAGGAGTAACAAGACTCGCAAGAGACCCCAAACAAGATGCACGAGCATGTCAACATGGAGGTTTTGCAACTCCTAGAGAATGTTCGTAAGAACGAAGGGTTGGGCCTATAAAAATAGTGCTGTGAAGTTAGTTTATTAAACGGGAAGTAATTGCAATGAAAATTAATTTCGGCAGCTGGAAATCTCCAATTATAGCTGCAGATTTGAAATGACCGGTGGTCGACATTATCTATGTATGGGATGAGAGGAAGTTTGATACGACCACTGAAATCACTTTACTGCTTATGTCAGGATAAACAGAGCTTACAAGAACTGGTTTAACATCGAACAAGGTGTTAGACAGGGATGTGCGGCTTCGCCGTGACTATTTAACTCATCCATAGACGATTGTATAAAAGATTTGAAAGAGAGTGCATATGGATTAAGAATAAATGATTTGGTCGTCAAATGCCTCCTTTACGCCGATGATCAGGTCATATAACCATCATCTGAGGAAAAGGATAAAAGTAATGGTTTTTGAAAAAAAAAAGATAGCATGACAAACTGCGAAGTGCTGATTAAAGAAAATATGGAACAAGTGATTTAGTTTGTATTTTTTTTTATGTTACGGTTCCCACGAAAAGTAATATCCTGTAACGCTCAGAGAACATCGTGAGAACCAAGGAAAAAAGGTAGGAATTCGTGTTCTTCTTAAATATCTGGAGGTTGTATGCCTCGGGGAACACCTCCCTAGGCAATGTGTTCCAAAGCCTCGCTGTTCGTTGGATGAACGAGTCTTTGGAAAGAGAGTCTATATTTATGTTGTTGACATTTCTTCCTCGTTTGTATACTTGGGTTGAAAGTTTACGAGATACGGAAAGTATGACTGTGACATTGAGTAAAGGGTTTTGGCAGGGAAATAAATGAATGGGGCCCTGCATAACTTTATGAACAGCCAGAATATGTGTGGATAGATGAGTGCCGGACCCTACACTTATATATGGTAGTGAATGTTGAATTTGGCAGAAAAAGCATGACAGTAGGATCAATGCTGTAGAGATAAGTAATATGAGAAGAATAGCCGAAGTGACTCTGATGGATAAAGCGAGGAAAAGTGGGATAAGGGAATGCTGTGGTGTAAAAGAAGATGTGGTTGCAGATAGATAAAGGAATGCTTAGATGGTTTGGACACATGGATAAAAGATGACTGACGAAACATATTTATAAGGCGAATGTGAATGGGCGGATGTCGGTAGAGGTCGACCTCGGAGAACGTATCTCGATCACATCGAAATTGTTTTAAAGAAAGTCCAGGTTAAGAGTTCCAGCAGCCGACGAGCATGTATGAAAGCGCTGATGAAAGTAGAAGAAGCGAAAGACGCGTGTTAGAACCGTAGCGGAAGTGGAAAGGAGTGATCTCTGCCTACCACTACGAGAAAAAGGCGTAACTACATATATGTATGTATGTATGTTAATCGATTATGACTTATTCTAATACAAAACCTTGGATTTTAGATGAAGCATTTTATATTTAACAGGTTTCGTATTTTTACCTTGTTTTTTCGCTGATCGATTCGTTAGGTTTGATTTGGATGAATGTTTTGCTCCTTGTTCCTGATTCTTTACCTTTATTTTTTAAGTTGGTTTTGCTCTTGTTGTCCAAACGGTCCATTTGTAAAACTTTGATCGAATGATTTAAAACAAAAAAATGGTTTAACAAAAATTGGTACTGCTAACTGTAAAATATTTACATTACAAATAGTGTGTTATTGTATTTAAGGATATTTTGAAAACAAAAAAAAATTACTTTAAAAAAAATGTTAAATATTAATGCATGACACACATTAAAATTGTGACTGAAATGTCGCAATATTTTCTTCTCTTTATTTTTCATGACACATATTTGACTCAACAAGCAATAGGGAAAAATCACGGAGTGGGCGACATCTATTATTGATCGTATGAACTTCTCGAGGTGTGAACAACAAACTAACTTTCATTTGTTTATATTGGGTGAAAAGTGAACTTTATATATTATTTTGAACAATTTAAGCATTGAAAGTGTTACATTTGAACGATATTTAGTCAAGAATTGGTGTTAATAAACCATCAAATTTCCTTCAAATTCTAAGACAGCTCAGAAATGAAATATGATCATAAAGATAGGCAAACCAATCTCAAAGTTTATGTTTGTTCACAGCAAGCACTTTGTGAAATATGATGTTTTCAGTGGTAAGTCTGATATTGTCCAATAATCTATCATTTTATTTGGGATTATTCATAGTGACTTCAACAACACAGAGAAAGCGTTTGAAAGATGGATCTGTTCCTAGCCAGAACCTTTCAGTGTTGAAGAAGTATAAACATTCCATAATTAATTGAATTATAATATATAATCCTTAATTGGTTGAACACGTTCACCCACATAATACAGTATATCCGAAATCGGTATTTCGACTTTCATAGGCATTGCAACGAGAATTCTAGGGACAACAGAACGGAAAAACTTCGAAAACAAACCAAAATTGATACCTGGACACACCTGGTCTCTTTACTGGCATTTAACAAGAATCCAGCGACAATAAAACTGAAACGTCGAAAATAAACCTTAAATCCAGTTTCAATCCAATAGTTTAACACAAAAAAATCAACTCAAATCTTTGAGATAACTAAAATTTCCTTCAATAAAAACTTTGTTTATACAAGTGATTAAATGGCAAAATATTTGTTGTACACACCTCGATCCGATATATGGTCACTGACAGCGCCATCTCGCGTTAGGTGGATGACGAATATGGACGTCAAACTTTCAATAAACAAGGAAAGTCATAACGAAACAAATGTCATTCTTATCAAAAAGTAATTCCAAACAAATCTCTGTCAAATTTAAATTAGCTTTTCAGACATTAATTCCGTAAAGATGTTTGGTAGAAGATTGTGTTCATTTTTTTATGCATAAAATATTTGTGTTATCTTTTTATAACTCTATTAAAGACTGTGTTAAAGGTAGTCTGCAAACATCAACAGAGAACGTAACCTTAAATTCTTTGGAATCAGTTTTTAACAAGAATGACACACTTTCCTCGTTTCTTGAATACAAACTGTAGCATTTGAACGCCAAATAAATAAGAGTTTCGGCAATAAAGCCACAGGGCCAATTCCACAAATTATCCTTAAATACTTACATACATATGGTCACGCCTTTTTCCTTCCACTTCCGCCACGGCTCTTATAATCTTTTGCTTCTTTTACTTTGATTAGCACTTTCATGCATGCTCGTCAGTTGCCGGTACTCTTGACCTGGGCTTTTTTCAAAACAATTTCGGTCTGATCGAGATCGATGTTCGCCTAGGTCGACCTCTACCGACTTTCGTCCATTCACATCAAAATCAAATCAAAATGAAGGCAGCGCTCTTCACGTTTTCGATATGAGGGGCATAATTTACTTCAAATGGGCGTAAGAGAGGCAGAAAGTCAATCAAACTTACATCTTTCAAGTTTTTGGAAGGATGTGAGAACGTGCGAGGCGACGTCGACCCGATTTGTTGCCAAAAGAGACTTGGATTCTTCATCAGGACAATGCGATCAGAATGCCTTAGGTGTAAAGCAGTTTTTGGACGAAAAATAAGTCCCCATCCTCGACCACCCTTTATATTCACCTGATTTAGCTCCCTGTTTAGATCTTGTTCACAAAAATAAAGAAATCTTTGAAAAAGACTCTTTTTAGGTCCTTAAAAGAAATTAAGGAAAAACAGAAACGGTTATTAATTAAAGTACATCATCTAACCATAAAAATTTTCTATCCGTCGGACTCTTTGTAATACTTAAAATCTCAGATAAAACCACCATAAATTTCCTTTAGAAACATTGTATATTTGACTAAATTCTGCTCGTTATTCGTCTGCATAGACTGTAGTAAAAGTTCGTTTTACATGTGTTGCAGGAGAGCAAAATAAATTACAGCCTTTGAAGCCCCCATGACGCTAGTGTGTCATTGGTTAGATTATTGGTCAATATCCGTTGGGCTTAAAAAATGCGAATGTTGTTTGGCATAGTATCAAATGTATTATTCGCAACAGCAAATAACAAAAAATCAGTGGTCTGGGTGAGCGAACCGAGAGGTCCACACGACTAACTTCCCAATGGAAAGAATGAAAAAAAAATCATGTTTTGTTGTTATAATTATTATTATTATTAGTATTAAAAATATTATCATCATAGTTTTCGTACAAATATTCCTAACACGCAATAATCATATTATCAGTACCGCAATCAAAAAAAATCATATTATTCAAAAGATCTTAAAATTCTGTATTAAAAATAGTATAATTTATAAATTGCAAAATTCAGGTAGTTTACCATTTTTTTTAGTTTTTTTATTCTCCATTAAAAACAGTTCGACCGATTTTGCTAAAAATCTAATCAGTTCTAAGTTGCGTAATTATGCGTCGAATGCAATTGGTCCCACGTCGATATCATTTTTTGTTCTCGAGATAATCGAGACGAAAAATAATTCCGAAAGTTTACCATTTTTTTCAGTTTTTTTTATTCTCCGTTAAAAACAGCTTGACCGATTTTGCTGCAAATCTAATCAGTTCTAAGTTGCGTAATTATGCGTCGAATACGTACACACATACAGACGTCCACTTAAAAATTATTATATTCGACTTTGGGGACCTTGAAATGTGGAGATTCAAAATTCGGGATTCGCAAAATCGGACCCATTGCATAGCTTCCACTGGGAAGTTAAAAATCTTTGATATAAAATGTGTTATGGTATATAATATTAATAAATATTTTATAGTTTTAATTTTCCAATCACAAACAATTTGATTTGAAGAAGGCGGTAGTTGATATTATGCATAATGCCCTAAAAGTTAAAGGGATGAAAGTGAATGCAAGCATGACAAACTGCGAGGTGCTGATTAAAGAAGAAAATATGACTGTGATACTGAGCGGAGGCTGAAAGAGAGGGCAAGTCAAGAGTACTAGTAACCTACGAGCATGTATGAAAGCGCTGACGAAAGTAGAAGAAGCAAAAGACGTATGTAAGAACCGCAGCGAAAGTGGAAACAAGTGGTCTCTGTCTACCCCTACGGGAAAAAGGCGTGACTATATGTATGTATGTTCAATTTTTTTTTACATTTTTACATACAAAACAGAAGACGAAACAAAGGACGAAAAACTTTTTTTCCTTTTTTCTTATTGTTAAAAATCTATTTTCTTGCAAAAGTCGAAATAATTTGTATAACTTATTATAAAAGCAACAGGAAACGTATAGATCTTATCCGAATGATGGGTAATGCATCGCAGGTGGCTTTTAAAGATTTTGGCACCTGATTAAAAAGCTTATCTTTACGTTTTTATCATGTCAATAGGGACCGTTAATGGTTTGCTTTTTATACCATCACTCTCATTTTCTAATACTCCAATATTTTTACTACCTCGTGCATACTATAAAAATTGTTTTAATCAAAATTCGGTTTATCATAAAGTTTTTTAGCCTTCTTTCCTCCTTTTAGTTAATTTTATCAACTAAAAATGTGTGCTTAGATAAAAATAAAGTGGATGTGGGTTCTCTAATTTTTACTGTTAAGGTGATTCATTCTAACGATAAATGACACTGAGCAATAATTTTTAACATGATTTCTGTCATTTTTCTCAGCTATTTTAAAGCTGATTTCAAAACTGTTGTTCCTTCTGTCACGTTAAGTTTTTCCTCTACAGCATATCCGAGTGATACAGGAAAGCTCACGAGAAGCAGGTGCAGTCACCTCAAAGCTGGTGATCTAAACATTCTTCGTCAGCCATTTATCGGTAGAAGAAGCATTTTATAAAACTAGGTATCATCAAGTAATTTGTTAATGCTTTGCCAAGTGATTGAGACTGTGTTTTAAGTGTCTCATTTCGGGATTTAAAAAGATAAAGACCGGTGTGTTTAACGGTCCGCAGATCATCGTGTTAAATATTAACATTTCATCTAAAAAAATGATTCATAAAACTTGCTAAAGATTTTGTTTAGAAATGCATGAGCATTGAATGACACAAAAATTGTCCAGCAACTCTTGGGCAGCTTTAAATGCTTGGCATGCGATTAGACCCAATCCCAATGTTCTACACTCTTTACAATGTGCTTGTAAGACTTTTAATTTAATGCTTCATCCAAAGATGGCGCATATACACGTGTAAAAATGTGTGTGCATATTATAAAAAAGATATCCTGATAGCTCGGAAGGAAAGATATTATTTAGCAGGATGGCCCCATCTGTTATAATTTGTAACAAGCCTCGAGTTAAGCAGAAGAACGATTAGCATTACATGTCACTCTGTTTCTCAGCCGGTGTGACAGCTCTCCATCCTTTTACAAACTAAAGATTCCTTCCTCAACAGGTTGATTGATGATTGAAAAGATGATTCATCAGTTTCTACTAAATAGAAACGTCATTTTGCTCGCACACCATATTAACAACTGAATTACTGTCAACGTTGATTTGTTAAAAGCTATAAATATATGCACCGCATGCGAGGCACGTCTTTGGCCGATTTCTTTTCGGATTTTAAACCAACTCCTACGAGAGCCGCATTAACAGTTCTTTAAAGATTAATAAAGCCGGCGGGCGATACTTCTATTTATACGTCGAAACTAATCGCAATTGTGTCATTCCTGTCATTTGTCAACGTCATTCTTGTCATTTGTCATAGTTATTATGACCACACAAAAAGAAAAACATGAACTGAGTACATCACAAAGAACATATCAGTGGTGAAGTTTTCAAAGAAACGAGTGGAATCAAAGATGTCATCGAAACACTAAACGAAAGCAAGAGACGGTGGGCAAGACATACACTGGAAAAACCTGGAATAGAGACGCTCAAGATGGAAATATTGCGACCTGCATCAGTGATGGAAACAGCCATCCGTTCCTTGTGATGAGATCACGCGTGTTCATCATGATGAATCACGCGTTGGTGATCATGACAATAACAATTGACAGTACACTCGTTACGTGGGACAGAATCAGATGAAAATGTCCCGCGTATTATTTTTCTTGTGAAAGGTTTTTTTAAACGCGAAAATTAGGTATCTCCTGACGAAAATAATATTTTCAAGAACCTATTTAAAAATTCGATAAAAAAAGTTGTTCTAAAAAGTAAATGCGTCTGGTTCGAGTTTAAATTTTAATTTAGTCTACCGGAGAATGGGCTCGAGCTTTTGTGGCCGGATTGAAATATGTCTTTCCACCGAAAGCTAGTTATATACCGAATATTGTTGAGAAGAGCTTCAAGAGCCGCATTTATGTGGACCAGACAATCGTTACTAAATACCACACGACCAACGCACATTTTCTATACGAAAGGTCCGCAGTAACCATTACGTTGTTATTGTATTCACCGCCAATAAATAATATTCTTTATACGACTTTGGAAGTGGATTTAAATTTACATTTCGGTATTAGTTGGCCCATTCAATTATTCGGGGATTTGAACATTTCTAATTAAGTCCATCCGGAACTTAATTGTGCTGCTTCGATACTCGACTTCTTCTTTTTTTTTTTTGTTTCTCTGAATTCGTGCTGGTCCGGGTACCTTTTTCTTTTTCGGCGATAAATTTAAACTTTTTTATTATTGTTATTAATATAAGTAAACGAATATTATAGATGGTGATATTCCTGGTATGCCTTTATAACGCTTCCTTACCACAAAGCTGGAACGACATATTGATGGTCTTGATACACAAAAAGGGCGACACTACTGACCTGGAAAATTACAGGCCTATAAGCTTACTGTCTAACCTGTACAAGCTTTTCACGAAAATTATAAACAAAAGACTGGAGAGAAAACTGGACTTCTACCAAACAGTAGAACAGCGGCAGGCTTCCGTTCAGGATACGCGGAAAAAATCACACTAAAGCTGCTCATTGAGAAAACAATAGAATATAACAGGCCATTAGTGCTTGTTGATTGTCACGTGCCTATTTTTTCCCTTCTACCGTTCATTATAATTGTCTCAGATGAGTTTCGTATTCCTTGTTGCATACAGTACACTGTGCTGTAATTCAAATATATCATTCGTTGTAGATAACTTGTAGGGGTAGGATTATCGTTTGATTTGCAATTTCTGTGTGGATGGGACTGGATATCCACACGGACGAGGCACAGATTTGAGAAGATTGTGGGTTGACGTTTATTCCGCGCCATTTTTCTTGATTTCCGGGATAGGAGCGGCATTCGTGTTTTGAGAGTCTTGGAAGTCAGGTGTCGGTGAAAGTTGTTGGGGACGGTGTGTTATTAGCACGTGTGCAGAACCTCTATGGGATTTCTTTCATATCTGGCTGTATTTGGGCCATCTTAATTGGATTTTGAAGAAAAACCATATGATTTTTAACTTGACCATTTTGTCTTGCCTTTGTTGTGGAAATTTTTGGATTTCTGGCGTCAAGTTAAAATAACCGTTATCGGGATTTATTTGAGGGAAGCCATTGTTAACTAACCGGTGCCGCCCCATAATCTAACCAGCCCCAGGAGGCCAGGAGTAGGCCACAGGAGTACATGTGAATTCGCATACCCAAAGGGTATCAGTGATTTATTTTTAAATATATAACGCCGTGTCTCATTCGGCACCACGAGTAAGTTTTGTTTTAGTTTATAAATATAGTACTTTGTGAATTCGTATACCCAAAGGTTATAAGTGATTTATTTTTAAATATATAACACCACGATTACGTTCTGTTTAGTTTATTAGTATAGTACATTGTTGGAAACTATTTATTGCATTAGATATCTCCAAGGCGTTCGATCGAGTTTGGCACCAGGGACTCCTCGCCTAGCTTCCATCTTATGGCTTGCCCCCTCAGCTGTGTTCTCTGCTTGCTAGTTTTCTCTCAAACAGGTCTCTCCATGTAGTGGTCGATGGAGTTTCATCTGACACTCTACTCATAAATGCTGGTGTTCCGCAAGGATCCATTCTAGCACCAACACTATTTTTACTTCACATCAACGACCTATTGAAAGCAACTTCATGTCCCGTACACAGCTTTGCCGATGATAGTACCCTCCATACCGCATTCTCTTCCAGGGCCCCTATATCAGCCCGTGAAACCAGAAATGAACGAGGAAGAAATGTTAACAATATAAATATGGACTTAGCAACAATTCTCGAATGGGGATCCAATAACTTGGTAGAATTCAATGCAAACAAAACACAAGCATGTCTTTTCTCTAGAAAAGCCGATCTC
The DNA here is from genome assembly GCA_950111635.1 of Agelastica alni. Classification (NCBI taxonomy): domain Eukaryota; kingdom Metazoa; phylum Arthropoda; class Insecta; order Coleoptera; family Chrysomelidae; genus Agelastica; species Agelastica alni. The sequence continues at coordinate 1,050,768 of OX467713.1, forward strand.
ACTGTGCCTAACATAACTTTGTCAGGAGTAACCATACCACTGAAGTCATCCATATCGATGCTTGGTATTACTATCAGCAATAACCTTTTCTGAGAAAATTACGTGAGGTCCATTGCCAAAAGTGCATCCCAAAAATTTGGTTTTTTGTTTCGTGCCAAGAGCTATTTCACCTCCAGTCAGCTGCTTATGATCTATAAGGCACAGATCCGACCTGTACTGGAGTACTGTTCCCATATTTGGAGTGCGGCACCTAAACATATCCTGAAGCTACTGCATTCTGTCCAAAAAAGGGCAATTCGTCTCGTCGGTGATGCCTCGCTTACAAACTCGCTCACTTGTCTGGAACACCGTAGAAAAGTTGGCGATTTGTCTCTATTTTATAGATATTTTCATGGGCGATGCTCTTCTGAAATATCAACAATCGTTCCTCCATTGGCAGTCTCTTCGAGATTAACCCGTCAAGTTCAGTCTTCACACCCCTTCGTGGTCACTTTGGAGACCTGCAGAACATCACTTTCCAAAGACTCATTCATCCAACGAATTGCGAGGCTTTGGAACTCATTGCCTAGGGAGGTGTTCCCCGAGGCATACAACCTCCAGAAATTTAAGAAGAACACCAACTCCTACCTTCTTTCCCTTGGTTCCCACGATGTTCTCTGAACATTACAGGATATCCCTTTTCGTGGGAACCAGAACATAAAAAAAAAAAAAGAAAAAGATAATATGCCAAAACTAAACTTGGATTAAAATAACCTTCTCAATAATTCTTTATGTCCGAGTAAAAACATATTTTCTTCCTACTTATTTGTAAATATCCTACAATCTTGATATTTTAAAGGATAACCATTGTAAAGTTATTTTTAAATGAACTCGATTGTTTTGGCAGTGAAAATCTTTATGTAAACGGTTAACTAGTGAATTTTCTTTGCCTTTATGTAAATGTTTGAATTAGTGTTATTAATGAGTTAACTTATATATATATATGTTTTACCTTTTGTTCTTTGCCTTTATGTAAGCGTTTAAATTAGTGTTATTAGAGAGTTGATTTATATATGTTTTGCTTTGTTTGTAACTTGGTAAAGTCTGTTACTCTTACTTCTGTTTTGGTTATTTTATAAAGTTGTAAATTTTACATTTTTGGTTTGTTTTAGCAAGAAAATTTCACCATAGCTGTTAATTTTGACTATATTTGTTATGATGTTGCTATTTAACTGTGTACCTTAATTATCTATTGTGTGAATAAAGTATCCAACATATTTTTGCTATAATTTTATTTATTTGGTTCACCATAATCATAGTTGTTTATCTTGTAGCTCTGCTAGTGCCTATAAGATCTAGGGGTTTCCGGCTTATACCGTCTAAGTCGGTGGCGCAGCTCACTTTTATATTTTTTTCTTCTACCCTCTACGGCTGAGCTCGGGCATAATTTGCCAGTAGAGATACCGCTAGCAGAGTACTCTTTAGAGAACGAAAAAGACGTGGCATGATTTTCAGACAGCATTTGACACCATCGAAATGCTTGCGAAGTAAATGTCGGATAGATTACACACGTTTGATATATAATATTTACGCCAACTCAACGGCCAGCGTAAAAATTCATAATACCACTAGAAAGTTTTCCATACAGAGAGGAGTAAGACAGAGCGATACGTTATCCTCAAAGCTATTTAACACCGTTCTAGAATATGCTTTTAGGACCCTAGACTGGGATAACAAAGGTATCAGCAATGATGGAAAAAAATTAAACAATCTACGCTTTGCGGACGACATAGTGCTGATAACGAAAGATTTGAGGGAGGCCGATTCAATGATAAAAGAGCTAATTTGGTACTTGGTGGAATTATAGCTCTAGAGGACAAAATTATTGAAGTGGTTGACGCATACAAATATCTAGGTCACGAAATTAGAATAAGTCGAGACGATCAAACGCAGGAACTGCAAAGAAGAATCTCTCTAGGGTTGGCTGCATACGGTAGACTAAGGGATGTCTTTAAAAGCAGCGTACCAATAAGCCTAAAATCAATGCGTATTACCAGTAATGACCTACGGTGCCGAAAAGCTTACACTGACAAGGAACACCGTACACAGATTGGAGGTTGCTCAGAGAAAAATGCAAAAGAGCTATGCTTGGATTTCGAAGCCAAGATCGCGTAAGAAATATGTACATTCGCCAAAGAACAAAGGTCTAAGACATAATACAGAGAATCACGACACCAAAATGAAAATGGGCAGGACATGTTGCGAGATTCAAAGACGACAGATGGTCTCTAAGAATAATAAATTGAAGACCCCGCGCAGACAAAAGAAGCAGGGCAAGACCACCAACACGTTCGTTGGAGCGACGTTATAAAAAGAGTAAACGGACACTGGATTAGAACAGCTTAAGATAAAGCCCAGTGGAGCAGTTTAATGGAGGCCTATGTTCAGTAGAGGACTCAACACCAGGCTGGGAGATGATGATGATGATGATGATATTCCTGGTACTTGGAACCATAGAAGAAAATGTCGTTTGTTTTTATAGCTGCATGGATATATCTGAACGTCTCTTGTCCATTTTTTTTCAATTTAACTTTTTTCTTTATTTTACATCTGTGAGGCTAGCTGCAACTAAAAGTGGAGATTTTTTCTTTCAATACGTCCTAAATCCCGTTGAAAATCAAGTTTAAAAATTCAATGGAGTTTCAAAACGTCCCTTGTCCACCTCACCGTAAAGGAAGATGGCGGACGTCCTTTTGAATAATCAAAATGTCTCTTTCCCCTGCTTCATGAGCACAGCTGCTCAGTTTCTGATTTTCAAAACGTCTCAAATCCAAATGTAATTTTCCAAACCCAATTTTAGATAAAAAGAATAATTTGGCACCTTTATAAACATAATCTTTGTCATTACCTTAAAGTAGAATATACAATGTTGAAATGTTGGCAATCTTGAGTAATTTAAGCGTCAGGTTATATTTTTACAAAGGTTTTGATTGCTTTATGATTGCTTCTCTTAGAAGGTTTTTGTTCACAAATTAGATCAATTTTCAGTTTGTGTTGTGTAGTGTCGAAGATGGACAAGGAAACAGACAATATTGTTCGTCCAAGTTTGCCCGGTAAGGGCAGGAAGAAAAGAGCTAACGTTTCTCAGTGAAAAAGAACCTTGGAAAAAAAGCAACGTTATTCTTCCAAAGCTCTCCCCGAGCTATAAACAATGTTGAACAATCGAACTTTACTTTCAAAACGTCTCTTGTTCAGCTTTGAGTTTCAAAACGTCTCTTGTCCAATTTGAAATACTTGCTAATGACTAAAAATTATAAGTATCTCCATAATTTTTGTTTGAATAACAATCTAGAGCCCAAATAGAATTATTTTGAAGCAAAAATGAAAAGATGATTGCTAGATTTTTTAGAGTACAACATTTTTGTGATTTTCTGAAAATTCTCCAAACTGGACAAGAGACGTTTTGAAGTTCCACTCCTCAAATATTAAATGAATTTAAACTTTTCGTGACATACGAAGCGAGACTGGCATAGAAAAGTTCCACCACCGTGGCGCGCCGCCCCGCCAATAAGGTAGTTACTTATATAAATACGCTCGCAAATACTTACCCTGCAACTAATTAAAACTAGTAAAAGAGACGGTGGGGGTGGGATACGAAAGACGGTAGGAACCTGGCGTCGGATTTATGGGGCAATTAGCACCCGACTTGTAATTTACACGAGCTATAACCTCTCGGAGAGGGCGCGAAGATCGTCTTCGGTGAGGGGCGGGCTGGTAGCGTGCCGCCTCCACCTTCGCAATTGAATCGTTATAATAATTACCTGTGTACGTTTTTACTTTATTTCAAATAAAACGCCCTGCTTGCCATTCTCTGAATTATTGCTGGAATTTGTAGTTATTTTAAATATTACTACGGTTTTTAAGTTTTGTCCATTCGAACAGAGAAGATTCATTTTTTTTTAATAAAAAGCAGCAAAACGTAATGAATGAAATTTAACCATTCAAAAATTTAAAAATTTTAATACAAAAAATTATTTCAAATTATTTAACCTAGGTTTGGTTTTCCCTTAATTTTTGTTTTTTAAATCAAAGAATTAGCATTCGACACTAATGTTTATAAAATAATTGGAAGGCATACAATTCATAAATTGAAAACACTACACGTTGCGCCATCTATTGTAAAAGAGATTATACAATCAAAAAATTCGACAAATATCTTCATTCTTGTGATTCTTGTAAAAGTTTCGCGACTATTTAAGTATATTTTTTAAAAAATGATTTCATTGCATGTATACATAAATTGCCTTTTTTTAATTAATAAACTTTTTCAAAATTTAAAAGAAACAATAATCTGCAATATTTATAAAACAACATAATTAAACTATTCAACAAATGTTCTAGTTTTGTTCTATAGATGTCACTTACAGATAAATCCATAGATAAACTCAATAGAACGAATTGTCTGTCATAAAAAAATAATGTTAAAATTACTAATCTAAACAGTAGTCAACCCCTTATATTCTTGTAAAACTAAATTTTAAGAAAACATTTTTTCGTATCAACAAAAATATGTAAATGTTTGGCAAAGAAATCTTATTTTTCTTTTTTATATACAGTTTATCTATGAGCCTATAAGTTGAAACGAAATGCTAGGTTAGGGTACTGTTAATAAAAAAATAATAAAAATGTGGAAAAATATTGTTTCTGCAGTAGCGTCTACCTTAAAGACCCAAAGTTTTTTATTACCAGCTACTGAATTGCAATATGAACAAGTTAGAGTAAGTTTAAAAAATAACTTAAAGCAAGTTTATTTAAATTACCTTGTTCGAATTTCTACTGTGCAATATTTATTTTAGACAACATTTATTCTAAAACGGAAATTTGCCCCATTATTACACAAAAAAGGCAAGCCCAAAAAAAGTCTAAGGAGCAGACATTACGTGTATGATTTAGTTAAAGACACTACTTGGGATCCTCAACCAAATGTTGAATTAGTACTTACTTCATTTGTAAAAGGTTATGGTAATATAGGTGAAAAAGTGTCTGTTAAACGTAATAAAGCATATATAAACTTACTGCTTCCTGGTTTGGCGGTATATGCAAACCCAGATAATATAGCTAAATATAAGTTGGCTGCAGATAGTACTGATGTCATTAAATTTAGTTCTGCTACTGCAGCATATGTAAGTACCCATTTAGAATAAATAATATTCAAGTAGCGAAAAATTTAGAAGAAGAAACAAGTAGATGTCACTGTTAATTTTTCACACATTACTTTTTTATTACATTAAATTAAAATACACCTAACCCCCCGATTTACATGGTAGATACGTTTCTGAGAAAAACGTGTAAATCGAAAATTAAAAATTTTCAAGTCAAAACCGTGTAAATCGAAAAGCTTGCAGAAAATGCATAATTTTGCTATTTAACAGTTGTGATTTTTTTCAATATTTTTAGGTGTACACAGAAATAAAAATAAAATGCATTGGCAGGTTAAAATAATATTAATTAATATTAAAATAATAACTTTTCTTTTAACTTCTTTCGACATTATAAGCCTATAATTTTTTTTAATTTATGTTAATTTATAATAATCTAAATTATGCACTTGTAATTTACGAATATGGAAAATTAAATCTTTCTGAAACTGTGAAACTTTCACTCAAATACAATTTTCCTAGATAAAACTTTAATTTTATGCGAAGAAATACAGACACAGTGTGCATGTGCAGCAAGTCAGCACATAAGCTCGGGATTCCCCGTGAGATGTGTACACAGCGCACGTGTTCAAACACAGTAGCATTTAGTAGAGTGCGATAAAAACAAAAAAAAAACTTATTTGGAAAACGGTGTAAAAGCGAAAACGTGTAAAACAAGTACTGTGTAAATCGGGGGATAGGTGTATTTGGTAACAATATATTAATTTTATAAAGAGTAATAATTTTTGTGGCATTTTAAAATGTATTTTTTATGTTTTATATTTTTAATAGACACTTCAAACATTATCTCAAATGGTTTTATCAGTAGTAATGAATAAAGAAAACCCTTGGACATTACAACGATGGCATATTAAAGCCTCGTTTAGAAAGTGCGGTTATGTTGTTCCAGAAGAAGCTATAACTATTCCTGAAAAACCAATCTCTGGTCCTGATATGAATTTAGAAAACAAAGAATTTATTATTTCTGTCCTAGTAAGTGCATTTAAGTTAAATATTCAGAAAGATTTCAGTTCCAATTCAAAGTTATTTAAAATGTTAACAAATCTTTTTATCTCTATATGTCAAGTAAGTACAAGTGAAAAATATTGACTGCAATTGTAGGAATCGGGGTTTCTACTTGCCCTCTTCCTACATGGAAGAAATGAGGACTCAAATTCAATATAGTGGACAGGAAGTAGTCACAATTTGGCTGGTTTTTTAACTGTTTTTATTTAACACAAAATATAGGTATTTCTATCTACAAAACCACAATGAACTTGTACCAACTAGTGAATTACTGGAACTGGGTACAGGGGCGTAATACCAATCAATCCATCCGAAGTTTCCCTTAGGATAGCTGGCGCTCGTTGCGTACGAGTTTTATCCGGTAAAGCGAATGATTAGAGGCATTGAGGTCGAAATGACCTCAACCTATTCTCAAACTTTAAATGGGTGAGATCTCCGACTTGCTCGAACTATTATTTATGAAGCCGCGAGACTCGAATCAGAGTGTCAAGTGAGCCATTTTTGGTAAGCAGAACTGGCGCTATGGGATGAACCAAACGTCGAGTTAAAGCGCCAAAATCGACGCTTATGGGATATCATAAAAGGCGTTGGTAACTTAAACAGCAGTACGGTGGCCATATCGTATCCGCCAAGGAGTGTGTAACAACTCACCTGCCGAAGTTACTAGCCCTGAAAATGGATGGCGCTGAAGCGTCGTGCTTATACTCGACCTTCAGCGGCATGTGCGGTACGCTTTTTTTAAAGAAAGAGGCCATGAAGCCCTGACAAGGAGGAGCGTCGCGGCGGTAAGCACAGAAGGGCTGGCCGTGAGGCTGTCTGAAGCCGCCGTCGGTGCAGATTTTGGTGGTAGTAGCAAATACTCCAGCGAGGCTCTGCAGGATTGAACTGTACTGTTGCGCCAAATCGAGATGGCGCGTTGAGAGGAAACTTACTGCTGTGCCGACTCGAGACTGCGCTTTGTTAACAAAGAGGGAAAGAAATCCGGCTGGGGTCCCAGCCGGAGACATTGCGAGTTCCGCCTGGGGCAAAACGGTTTTAAAACATTGGCGTCGTAAAAGTATTAAAATTAGAATAAATTTAAATTTAAAACGAAGTTTTGCGATCTGTGATCACAACAGCAATTCATCATCATCATATCTCTGGCTTTACAACCCCTGATGGGTTTTCGCCGACTCCACCACACTTTCCATCTTTCTCTGTCCAGCATAATTTCCAGTCCATAGTGTAAGTTCATGGCTCTTAGGTCTTTTGTGATGTTGTCTCTCCATCTAAGCAGAGGTCGACCTATAGGACGTTTTCCTTGTTGAGCCGTTTCTCACACAAGCTTTACCATTCTTTCATCCGGCATTCTTCTTACGTGACCCGCCCATTGTAGTCTCTTGACCTTTACCTCATTTAGTATGTTACCACCCGCATACAGTTCTCGGTTGGTTTTTATTCTCCTTAGCACACGTCTTTCGAATATCTTGAGTCGATCTTTGTTTGCAGTGGTTAGTGTCTAGGTTTCGCAACCATATATTACTATAGGTTTTATGATTGTACTGTATATGTGTAGTTTGGTTGTTATGGTAAGTTCCCTTGATTTCATTAAACCCTGGAGAGCAAAAAGTCATCTATTTCTGGCTTGTATCCTGTTATTTATTTCCTCTGTGATGTCGTTATTTTCACTTATGTTCATGCCTAGATATTTAAATTGTCTTGCCCACTCGAAATTGTAGTCTTCAATCGAGAAGTTTTGTCCTATTCTGTCTCTGTTACGAACATTCCTACTGAGGTACATATATTTGGTCTTGTCCTCGTTTGTTTTGAGGCCTAATGCTTCTGCTTCCTTTTTCAAATCTTAGGAAGGCGTCTTTAAGATTAATCCTGCTGTTGCCAATTATGTCCTCATCATCTGCGAAGGCCAGTAGTAGGTTGGGTCCTTCCTGGTGGAATATAGCCGTTGGTGTCTTAATCTTGGCTTTTCTAAGTGAATATTCTAGAGCTATGTTGAAGAGTTGGGATGAACGCGAGTCAACCTATTTAAGTTGATTGTTGATATAAAAAAAATCAGAGTATTTCTGTCCCACCCTTATCTTGCATCTTGTATCCTCTGTACACATCGTTACCAGGAATATCAGCCTTTTTAAAAAGCCTAGTTCTTGCATTGCTTCTCACAACTTTGCTCTACATAATCTGTCAAATGCCTGTTTGAAATCAATAAACATTTGATGGAGTTCCCTGTCGAATTCGCAGCATTTCTCCATTATTTATCTAATGGTGAAAATTTGGTCTATAGTGGACCTTTTAGGTCTAAACCCGCACTGGTAGTCCCTGACTATCTCCTCCGCATAAGGTTCAATTCTCTCCCGCAGGTTACTGGAGAGGACCTTATAGCATGTATTTAGCAGAGTTATTCCACAATAGTTTAAGCATTTCTGTTTGTTTCCTTTTTTATGGATAGGGACTATCGCACTTTCCTTCCATGGCTCTGGTAGTATCTCGGTGTTGTAGTTCACAAAAGTAGATCGTCCATGTGATTAAGATCTCTTTCGTTGGTTATCAATTGTCCGTTGTGTTGAGAGGAAGTTTTCAGTTCTGCATTGATATCCTATTTTATGCTTTGTTATTCCCTGAAAGCAATTGTTAACATTTATTAATAATAATTTAAAACATAAAATGAGATACATTATGTGATGTGTTTTTAGATAAATAAAAAAGAAAAGGTAGATGTGCGTTGCAGAATCCACCATTGGAGCACAGAAGTTGCATCTAGATTACCACACGTTCACAATTTTTGGGAACAACCTGCAGAGTCAATATTTTCAGAACAAGCATCAATTTTGGAAGCCATGCCCAAAAAATTACCTACCAAGAATAAAGTTAAAGTTAACTCATAAATTGGTTTAGAGAAAATTACATTTATAACATAATTTGTTCAAATTTATCAAATAAAAAGAAATGGATAACTTAATAATTTATTTTACTTTTAAAGTAAATATGCTTAAAGTATTAGTATATTGCTCTAGGGTTTTTTATTTTTATCAGACACTGTATATTTATCATAACTCTTGGTTGGGTCGTATGGTTCCCACCGACTAGCAGGAAAAATGTGCTTGTTTCTTTCGTACCAACTTCTCAAGAGCACTTTACCAGCATGTGAATCTTCTTTTTCTATCGAAGCATCACTTAAAAGCCTTATATCATCATGAACGTCAAATTGAAATAGAGGGCCACTTTTACCTCTAGCCTGAAAATAAAGCAACTTCATTTTTGCACAATAACTTACTTTCTACATATATAGGAGTACATTAGGGTGGCACTTTTTAAAGTGGTAACTTCTCATGGCACGCTGTGAACTTTGTAGGGCGCGTGGTCGCGTAACGGCACCAAGCTGTCGCGTCAGAGCGTTTTTTAAAAAAATTGGATACTCGGGGATTTGAACCTGAATACACTGACGTGCCAAACAGATAGATGTACCATTCAGGACCAGGAGTAAGTAAAGGCCACCCTAATATACATAGTTATTTTTTTAAGCTAACCTTTGTTACTATAAAGTCATAAAATGTATAATGATGTGGCAATATTAAATCTTCTTTGACATACATGAGTTGATCAGCCATTATTGTTTTCAACTCTGAAAATTCTCTCCTTAATAGCTCCAATACTTTTTGTAAGAATTGATAGATGGAATTTCCTAAAATATTAAAATATAAATATTTGAAACATTATCTATTGGTAAGTTTTACTACCTTTTTTAACTCTTACTGTGCGTCTATGTCCAGAGCCATCCCAATAACTAAATGTTATGTCAATCTCTTCTTCCTTTAATTTTTCTTGTTGCTCTGCCCATTCTTGTCTTAGTTCTTCTCTTAATCTGTTTTCTTCTTCCTCTCTTTCTCTGTCAGGTAAGAAACTGGTATCAACATTAGGATCTTTTTTTACCTAAAAATAAAGATAAATATGTTATTTGCGAGTCTCAGATTAATATTAAACTTGATTGTTAACATTACAAAATACCTTTTTAAGATTTGACTTTTCCACTTCTTCCTTAGGTCTCTTAAAAATATTGCGTTTTGATATTTTAAATTCTTCATTTTCCTCCTCCTCATCTTCAAGTGTAAATGATAGAGCTTGAATCTATAATTAAACTTAATATTTTTTATTTTAAACTGTAAAACAATTAGGTCAATTTTCACTTTTTTTCATTAAACTATCATCATTTACCTGTTTTTTTTGTTTATTCTTTTCTGCTTGTTTTGCCTCCAATTGTCTTTGCTTTTCTTTTTCTTTTTCTGCTTGTTTTTGTGCCAGTTTCTTTTCACGTTCTTTAACGATGTTTTCTTGCTTTGCTTTCATCTCATCAAGAGTGACAAGACCAATGGTGGAACTCTAAAAAAATAAAATATAGGTTTTACAACAATCTATAAAAGTTGTTCGTTATTTAAAATAACCTTAAGTTGTTGTTCGACTGCATCATAATGTGTTGCAAATTTAGTCTCTATATTATTTAGTCTTAAATCTTCCTCAATTCTTTTTTTTCTGATTTCCAAATCTTGCATTTCTTTTTCACGTTTTTTCATCAGTTGCATGGCTCTGCCTGCTTCACTCGCTGCTCCCTTATAATGTGCCATGTTTAATTTGCTTTAAGCGAACGTTTGGAATTATTGTAAATTGTTTTTAAAATGTGTTGCTTTTATAAACAGTCTAAAATATAAATGACATTGACACCTATTGTCATTAAAGATACTGGTCTTCGTAGTTACGAATTATTAGACATTTTAAAAAAGAAGAATGTCAACTCAGCTTCTCTACTGTAATATTTAGGAAAGAAATCTCGTTAACATTTCATACTCCCGTTTATAAACTATCTGCAGGACTATTTTTAAATTTATATATATATATATATATATTAACTATATATAGTTAATGTAAAAAATTAATATTAAATTTAAAATTAAATTGTTGAGACGCCTTTTAAAAAAAATTCACTTCCAAAATTTTAGGCTGGCTCCAAGCCCAATCCTGTGAAAATGTGTTGACGCGCCATCTAACGCCATCTGATGTCGCTATTTATTTGTCGACAACTTTCCTAAACTTTATTTATTATTTTGAGCAGTTTAAGCATTGAAAGTGTTATATATGAACGATATTTTGTGAGATAAAATCGCGAAAAATGTGCTCTGTTCCACAATGCTCTATGGCAATCCGATTATATCTTTGGATAAATTTCCTTCAAATATTAAGGCAGCTCAGAAATGGATCTTATGCATAAACTTTTGATGATTTTTTCCTTTTAGACCGTCAGTTCCACATAAAATTACGTGGCCAGCCTTAAAAACCTCTTCACCTTCCTTGATAGGTCGAACACGTTTACCCACAATACAATATGTCCGAAATTGATATTTCGATTTTTATAGGCACAGCAACAAAAATTCCATTGTCAACAGAACTGAAAAACTTAGAAATCAAACAAAAATTGATACATGGTCTTTACATGCATTTAACAAGAATCCATCGACAATAAAACTGAAACGTCGAAAACAAATTTTACATCCAGCTTTAATCCAATACAAAAAATCAAACCAAATCTTTAAGATAACTAAAATTCTCTTTAATAAAAACTTGTTTTTACAAGTGATCACACCTCGATCCGACATTTTGTCATTGACAGCGCCATCTCGCGTTGCGTGATCTTTCACTTAAGATATATTGCTCATGACATATGCCATGTGTTATCGATCATATCACGTGCTCTAAATAGTTTGGGTGACAAGTTGTTTCGGTATGTATACATATACAAGCTTAAAAGTAGAAAGACAAAAAAAAATTTGAAATATATCCATCAGCATATATGAGATGTGCTGTGAATATATTAATGAAAAATTCATGACCTAACCCAATTAACAAGTTTCAGGTAGGGTTTTCTCTGAGGTACGCTATTTGTATTTTACTGCTACAGCATATTTGGGTCTTTTTAGTGTTTCGTTGGTTGTTGGAGATTTAAGTGTTGTTATTAGGTATATTATTTCTGAAATAATGTTTTATTAAACTATATACAATGGGTTTTTCTTGTGCGGTGAAATTGTGCAAAAACAAAAGTTATCTGTGCAAAAAGAGCTTTTTTAGATTTCCTGATGACCCCATAAGGTAAATTAAATATAATATATATATTTTTACGTTTATAATTGAAATCAAATTATTATCTCATATTTAAGAGCCATTATATGGGTATAAAGGCATATAATATTAATCAATATAAATAGTATTTCCATTTTTTTAAATTTTACAATTTTTTATAATCAAAGTCTTTACTACTAATTAACATGTGATTTTTTTACTTACAAATTATGCTGGAATAATAATAGCTCATTTCATGGGATTGTCTTACAAATATGAGTTTTAGTGTATCTGTATATTATAAAAAATGAATCTTACATTCTGAATACATTTTATTTCAGGGCCAAGACTTGGGTTGTAGGTTGTAGTAGAGAAGATTTGTTAGATAAATTAAAAACTTTAAATAAAAGTCATAGAGTTTGTCAGGATCACTTTGAACTAAAAATGTTTACAAACAACCAATGCAACCGTTTAAATCCGCAAGCGTTTCCAACATTTTTCCCATTACAAGATGAATCTTTTAGGGGAGCTAATTTTGATCATACTTACACTCCTTTTTATGATGATTTGAAAACTTTGGATATACCAGAAAAGAAAAATATGCTACAAAATATTCTTACTACTCCAGGTAAATTATACAAACGCCAGAGTTCAATTAAGTGTTCAGTACTTCTAATCTAAACTAAATAATTTAAGGCTGTTTTATAAGCAAAAAATATTCAAAATCGGCCCAACAAGAGGTAGAACATTCTTAGATTAGGTTAGGTTAAAATCATCAAAGTTTGGTTTCCCTAGTGTAGAAAGCTGTTTTCTGCATAGGAGGGGGCAGTGGCAGAGAAGATGTACCGGAAGTCATGTCCCAGGTACCTAGCTCATTCCGAGAGGTTGATAGTTTGTCCTCCGATTTCTGGAGGGTGAAAGACAGGAATTTTATTTCTCATAAAAAGTACTGGTTCTGCATTGTCCGGGTTTACATCCACACCGCACCGCATTCATTTAGTGCAATTTGCATAAGCTGAGACAGGATCCTAGGGAATTTCTTTGAGACTAGTACTACTAGGTCATCAGCGCAAGCCCCAATTTTGAAGTCAGAGTTTTCCATTCGTAACAGAATCTCATTGAGGGTAAGGTTCCACAGTAGAGACGAAAGCACCCTGCCCTGTGGGGTCCCCCACTAGTAATGAATCTCTTTATGGAGCATCCAGAGATTTCGGCTTTGATTTCTATAGTGCATAACAACATGTGGCTTATGAATTTTACAGTCAGATCGTCCAACTGCAGCTTCACTAACGCCTGTGTTATTGCACTGGAAGTTAAGGTGTTAAATGCCCCCTCAATGTCAAGAAAGGCTGCTAGTGAGTACTCCTTCAGGTGTAGAGACTTCTCTACCTTCTGTACTAGACTGTGAAGAGCGCTGTCTCCACTGATCTTCCCTTACAGTAGGCATGTTGGGAGTGGAAGGAGTTTTTCTTTGTCCAGGAGGCCTCCGAGATGAACATCATGTAACCTTTCCAGCGTCAGGAAAGACGAAAGGATTATTAGTCTTCTGGAGTGATATCCTCCTTTAGGAATGAAAACTACTCTCACTTACTTCCACTTAGGTGGGCTTAGACATGCCCTATGTGACCTCTAGCCACGGAATAATTATGTCTGATACCGTAGAACATTCTTAATGCTGCAGGTTCTTGATAATTGGGTAATAAAACAAATAATTAGGTCACTATCAATTAGTTATCTTATTAAGTTGTTAAGATGAATTTTTTTTGAGTGTTGTTAGTGTTGTTTTATTTTAGATGCCATCTCGGATGAAAGTATCACTGTAGTGAATAACCGTCATATTACACTACCAGTGTCACGTTCCACTACTTCATCCGCTCAAACTAATAGATATTTGTTGCTTAATATGCCACGAAAGAGAAAATATGAAAGTTGTATTACAGATCTGAAGAATGAGGTTACAGTTTTAAAGAAGAGAGTCGTGGACTTGGAAAAAAAGTTTAAAAATATCGAAAACCAACTAAGTTGGAAACAATTTTATGGCTTGACATATAAATTTTGCGGTAACGATAAAGTAGCTCATCTTGTTAATTACCAGAATAGTCAATCTAGAAAAAAACTTAAAAGACGAAGATCAACAAGATGACATGTTAGCAGAAAAAGATAAATGATTACTTTCTTATAGTGTCCCCATTCCATAGAAGCGCACATCGACTATTAGATTCTATACTATGTAACGATACATTATTGTTGAAAATAAAAATGATTTTTTATTTTTTTACCACTTCTTTCTCTATTTTTGGGTGAATTTAGAAGGAAGGAAAGTTTAAATAGGGTAAAATTAAATCCTGGCACTTATGTTAAGCAATTTTTATTGTTCCGTTTATCAAACTTCGTGTTTTTATTGAATTATCTTGAATAAACCCAATAAATAAAATAAATTAAAGTTTAAAAAAACTAAAAAACACGCTTTTAGAGTTAATCAAACTAAAAAGTAAAAAATAATTCTTAACATAAGAATAAAATTACTAACGAGAAAATTAATGTGACTGTTCTAAAAGCGTGGGGTGCTTTCATTCCAAAACGCAGATTTAGTTTAAAAATTTTATACAAAGCACTCCACACTTTTAGAACAGTGACATTAATTTTCTCGTCAGTAATTTTATTCTTATGTTAAGAATTATTTTTTAGTTTGATTAACTCTAAGAGCGTGTTTTATAGTTTTTTTAAACCAAACTATAATTTTATGCAACACAAAATACAAACTACCATTTGTATTACTGCGAATTGCTAGTGGCGCTATCTACTAGATAATAGGCAAACTACTTATTGTGGAAAGTAGAAAACTGTCTCGTATTTTTGTTTCGTTAAAGGAACTGCGCGCATGCCTAGTTCACTCACTAGTTTTATCTCTATTACTCTAATGCAAAGGATCCCTGAAGAAATTTACGAATTTATGGCGAAACTAATCAGGATAATCGGATATTTTGATCAAATTATTGCATTGTCATCGGTCTTTGACAAGTATGTGAAGTTTAAATTAAATCTGATCGCTTAAAGTAGGGCAAAATCGAGACCAAAGAATCAGTTACAAACATACAAACAAGATACAGGTGAAACTAATGTAAGCTTGTTAATAAAAGTTGTTTCAGAATTACAAATATCTTTATTTATCATAAAAATAATCATAAATTATTAATACACAGACATATTGAATTGCTTTTTATCAACAAATAAAGAACTAATCGATTTGTCTTTTGGCAATATGTACACTTTTTTTTAACTAATTTACACTAAACACAACACAACAATTAATCGAATATAAAATTATCTTTAAGGAATGGAATGTTATCGAATATTTACACAATCCTTAACTCCATATAAAAAAAAACAACTAAATATTTTTTAAAATCAGTGGCACTTGACACATCGAAGTTAGAGGATTTGTCCAAAGAGGATGCGGACCAAAAATAAAATGCTTTTGTTAATCTTCGATTAGACAGTTATTTGTATCGCCTTGTTTCATTTTTTAGAATATTAATCGATATTGATGCGTCGTCGCTAATTACAACAAATAAATTGAATTAAAATCATAACATCTTAAAATTTACAACTATTTTCAAGTGTCCCCATATTCTCCTCGCAAGTCCTCCGGTTAAAATTATAATAATAATCACAGACAAATGTAACTTAACAAAATGAAAAAAAAAACAATCGAATCACTGGATTAATTAAAGATTATAAAAAACGTATTGCCGTCTTAATTTTTTTGATGGATAAAAATCTCCAAATTTTGATTATTGATGTTATGTAAACCGCTAATATTGCATACACACTAACGCATCTTTATCATCGTTTGATTATATCTTTACAATAAATTATCAGTCGGTTTTTAACATTCAACCAACAATTAAACGACGGAATAATAACGAAAGACGAACGGAATCGAACTGTTGATTGAACGTTACAACTATTCGTCTCGGATTTAAAAAAGGCAAGCGGTTCGTTCCATCAAATACTCTCTTATCTCACAGGTAAAATTCGGGAATATAGTAGCCAAAGGAATGTTCGTAAAATTTTAACAGGTCATTGAAAAACCCGATAAAATTACTATCCCGATAGAAATTTTAGCGCGGAAACGTTTGGAAAATACTTTTTTCTTTGACTGTTGAAAAATAAACCCTTTTTATGTAACATTTTTGTTGAGTACTGGATGTATCACACAAAACAAGCCACGCTCCGTGTGTAAGAGCCTTTACTCTACGGGCTATGGACAATCAGCGACAAAGTAGAATAATTACCTACAAAACAATTGACACCAGTTGTACAAAATTGAAATGGAATATGGGGCATGCAGGGCAATGTTTGAATCAGACTCACCATGAAATGTCATAATTTGACAATATACCTACCTACCTGGGGTTATTTAGAACTGACTTTTTGTAAAAATGGATTAAGAATGCGAAAACGAATATAACTGCACTCGACCAGAATTTCTACAAGCTGCCAGTTTAAGTACAATCAGCCTTTTGCCAGAAAAATCTAAAAAAAAGTATGAAATGGTTTACCAGATATTCATGGATTGGCGAAAAGCAAAACATGTACTAGTCAATAAATTGGAATCAATAAATTCGGAGCAATGGGAAAGCAGATGGTAGTTTTTCTAAAACTTCCGAACACAGAATTATATACAGGACATACATTTCGAAGATCATCTGCCACCATTTTAGTTGACGCAAGAGGTGATTTAACATTAAAACGGCACGGAGGTTGGAAATCATCATCGGTTGCAGAAGGATATATTGACGATTCCTTGAAAAACAAGATGGATATGACACAAAAAATTGTGAACTCAATCAGACTATTATGTTCAAATCCGAGGTTTGAAAACATCGCAAATAATACCTCCACTACTTCAAAAAATAATAACTTCTTCCTCTATAAATATTTCCAACTGCACAAATTTCAACATAAATATTGTAACGAATAAATGAGATTTCATCAGCTTTTAAAATGAAATTGTTTGACAAAAACCATTAAAATTTGTTTTTTCAATAAAATGTTCTCTAAATATCTCATCCCTTTCAATTGAATGGTGAACACTCAGTCATAGAAAAAGTATAGCATTCTACTTTCGTGTAATGGCTATTACTCATTCAAATGATTACGACTCCATTCTCATTACACGCTCGTTGAATAATATATTATTTTTAACAAAAATGTGCGGTAAAACCAAAGAATTTAATATGGTGGCCACTTTAAGAGTATTTTGTATTTTTATTTTGATCAAACACTTAAAATTCCTCGTACTTTTTTGCAGCACAATTTACACACTGTAATTCACACCTTTTTTTGCAATTATTTAACGGAATAAACGTCAATAATTCGAAAGAAATTAATCATTATATTATTGACATAAACTACCAACTTTTTTGACAAATGACAGCCTTTCAAACTCGATTGCGATGTTGCCAAGTCAAACCAGAAATAACGGTATATTAGATAAAATATTTTAATGGCTCAGTTAATGAAAAAGAAGTTAGGTTAGATTAAAGATTACTTAATAAATTTACTCAGGGCTGTTTTTTAGGTTAATGAGCAAGTAAGTATAGAACAAGTGCGCGTACAAAAGTTAGGTTAGGTTATTTGTTCACCAGGTAGTGTTGGTGTTAGGTTAGGTTATGCTAATTTTTTTAATTTTACTGTCTCAAATAAACGAATGTTTCAATTGGTTAAAAAAGGTGCTGTTGGTGTTGGGTTAGGTTAGGCTAATTTTTTTATGTTCCTCATCGATTAACAGTCGAATCCATAATTTCTTAAGTGGTAAAGAAAGATATACGCGCACTCTGGCAACATCGCAATTCCAACTTCGAGTTCGAAAGGCTGCCATTTGTCAAATAAGTTGATAGTTTATGTCTCTATCAAATAATGATTAATTTCTTCCGAATTATTGACGTTTAATCCGTTAAATGCAAAAAAATGTGTGAAATGAGTGAATTACAAATGTGTAAATTGTGCTGCATAAAAGTACGAGGAATTTTAAGTGTTTCATCGAGGTAAAAACTTGTTATACAAAATACTCTTAAAGTGGCCACCATATTAAATACTTTAGTTTGACCACACATATTTTTTAAAAAAAAAGTATTTTCCAAACGTTTCCGCGCCAAAATTTCTATCGGGATAGTAATTTTATCGTATTTTTTAATGACTTGTTTAAATTTTATGAACATTCCTTTGGCTACTATATCCCCGAATTTTTCGCTTATCCCATGTTTATCATCGAAATATCGAGATTCCAAAAGTTGTGTATAAAATTTTATGGTTAACAAAACGCGTGTGTGGTGACTGGTTGCGGTTAGTTGAATCGATCCGTTCCAAACAACACGAGAACGACTCGCCTTTCTTATAACCGAGCTGTTCAACATATCAGAGGTAGCTTCATAATTTTTTGAACGACAGTCGACAGGTCGTACTGACAAGTGTTGTCAACCGCATTTTTCTCATTAAACAACCATTTGTACTTATCGATATTATACTGTAATGTTTAACAGGAAGCATTTACCTTTTTTTTTTTAAACGGAGACTGAAAAACGTCACGTAGGGACAAGCAAAAAAACGTTTAGGCGTTTTTCAATCTTTCGAGGGAAATTTTTCAATCCCCTGGTAAGTATATATGTACATAAATACTATACAATTAACAATCTTTGGTTGTAAAAAGACGTAACTGAGCCAACAAAAAGCCCACCGACGAAATGCCGACATAATCTCTCTGAAAATACGTTCGAAAATTTGTTATTGAAGCGGAACTATATTTGGAAATTTTAACATGATACAGCCGCGTGAAATTAGTTGAGAAATCTGATTTTTTATAAAAATACCGAATTTCCGGAAAATTTTGAGAGATTACGTCGCGTTTCTGCGCGATGGTTTTCTTCTAAAATAAAATAATACTAAAATAAATTGTCAGTAGTGACAATATTGAGATCTAATACAATTCTCAAAAAAAAAAACTCTCGCATTCTCTCTCCTTTTTCTATGTACCTATTTATAGATATCAAGTCTTATATCTAAATAATTACAAAAATTTACATCGAAACGGGGGGCCTTTCGATCTGTCATTTGAATTGCATCGAAAAATCAGTTTAGTGAGAGGCGCGTAAAAACAATTAAAAACGGAGATGAGCGGCAATAAAACAAGAGAAATCTCACGCGGTATTGTCCGATTTATAGCGAAGAAGCGGAGCGCCTGCAATTCTCATCTACCGCATAAATTGAAAACACCGTTGGATATTTTTGAGGTTCATTTCATCACCAAACTGACCGAAAAACATTTACTAGTTTTATCTAAAATATGGCTGCCTTTTAACTTCATCTCTCGTTTCCCTTTTAAAATTTACTTATTACATCAGTAAATTAGTATAAAGAGTGAACCAAAAGTATGGAAACGGACAATTATCACGTAAATTGATAGTCCGAATTGTACAAAATTTGGGACAAGCCTATTTTTAAGTATGGAGGGTAGAGATAAGGAGAATCATCTGTGTAAATGAAAAAGTGTCCGTCCAAATGCATTAAATTAGGGTGGCGCCACATTAGCAGCAGGGTAAATTTTAAATGAAGCGCCAAATATTATAAGAGTAGGATAAAAACAATAAACGTACTGTTCACAGTTCACAAAATAAATTCACTGTAGCTACACGTTTTCTCACAATAATTCTTTAAGGTTATATTTACTACATTTCTTTGTAGTTGAAATCTTCAATAAGTAACTACTTTAGTATAATATTAAATTTTTTAACTCTGGATACTTCAATTCGTTAAAAAATTGCTACATTCATACCATACTCTTTGTCTACACGAGCGCCATTCTGGAAGGTTTTTGAACTGTTATTTATAGCTTACAGCTGGACACTTTTTTAAGTTTTCTATCATATGAGATGACTCTCCTTACCTCTACCCTCCATAATTTTAAGATACGGAGATTCCAGATTTGACATTTGCAATGTCAATGTCAGATTTTCCGTTTCTCTGATATCATTAGTCATTTTGGTTTTTTTTAAAACATCACCCTGTATATTCAGTCATTATTGGAATCTCCTCTTTAATACGAGTTCAGTCATATGTAACACTTATGATTCTGTGTAGTCTAGACAAGGTCTGGAAAAATGTGGTAGACGCACTCTACCATCAATTGGGGTACTGTCAACTTACAAATGGAGCACATTTTGAACACTTGATTAAGGAATCATTATGTTAAAAATGTTCTTTTAATTGTTACGTTTAAATGTAGTTGAAAATAGTTTGTATTAAAAAAAATTATTGAGACAATTAGGCGTTGCCACACTTCTGTTTTATTTATTTAAGACCTTCTAGACTACACAGAATCATAAGTGTTACATATGGCTGGACTCCTATTGAAGAGGAGATTCCAATAATGACTGAATATACAGGGTGATGTTTTAAAAAAACCAAAGTGACTAATAATATCAGAGAAACGGCAAATCTGACAACATTGCAAATGTCAAATCTGGAATTTCCGTATCTCAAAATAGGCTTATCCCAAATTTTGTACAATTCGGACTTAGTAATTTACGAGATAATTGGCCGTTTCCAGACTTTTGGTCCAATATGTATAAGCTTCTGATGGATTGAAAACTCTTTTTCTTAGCGTTATTCCTAAGCAGACTAGAAGATAAGGAGGTCCATCTCCTTATTAAACCGTGCGTCTCGACTACTGCGAGTAGAGACGTGTTCTACCGATTTGTCACGGCGGCGCTGATGGTTCGATAGAACCGCGCTTCGATTGGTTACTTGAACTCGGTAACATCAGTGTTGTAATTAATTACAATAAGGTACTTGAAAAAGTAATTAAATTACTTTCATTTTAAATAAAGTAGTAATTAATAACTTGCTCTTTAATTGTAATTCATTTTTAATTCAATTACATAAGTACTCTCAATATTTTCAATAAGTGTAAGTACAATTTGAAAAACTTGTTAAAACGTAATGTTGGGTTATCTATATTATAGTCGATGTGTGTATGTTTCCTAAGGACTCCAAAACGGATGGGCCGACTTTGACGAACTTTTCAGATTAGCCCGGCAGGTGATCCTGTGAAGTTTGGTAGCTATCGGATCAACCAAAGGGGTGGAAATATAAAAACTATCAAAAACGGCTGATATTAATGTCGAATGCATAATCCGATTTTAATGAAAGATGTCGTGGTTACGCAATGTAAGACAATGGACCGGACTGAGAACGATAGATGACCTAATACATAAATTAAGAGACCGGAATAAAATGGAAAATGTGGTCGCAAACATGGATACGCATAAAAAGAAGAACGAAAGTTTTTGGGGTCGCTGAGTTTGATAGTGACTTCCCAATTTTGTTAGCACCACTACGAAAGTAGTGGGAAGGGTATGGAATAAAAAAACTATCAAAAACGGCTGATAATAGTGTCGAATTCATAGTCCGATTTTAATGAAAGTTTTTGGGGTCGCTGAGTTTGATAGTGACTTCCCAATTTCGAGCAGTCGTCAACCAGGGATGTATATAAAAGATTTTTTTCTTTTAACGAGGTTGTCGTGGCACAAAATTGTTGGAAAATTTTAGATTATACGCGCGGTAAAAGTATAGAAGATTGTAACCAAGAGTGAGTCATAATTTTTATGCAAGAGTGTACCCGTGGAGACTCGCGTTACCCATACAGTTTTCATATGTATACATACACTTATACTTCCACGTACTTTTAAAAGTTATAACCCGGCAACGTCGAGAAGAATCGATGTACAGTATAGATCGATACGTGAATTCACAGTGGAAATTCCCGTTTTATGATGTGTTGTGTTTAATTTATATTTAATATAAAGATTGTATTAATACTATTTTTTCTGTAATGACTGCATATTTAGTTCTACGTAAAATACTATTAAGTATTTATTCTTTTTTGTTTACAAAAAGTCACTAGAATTAAGCGTATCGATGCGCATACCTACACTTCTTAGAATACGAAAATAAATGTGATTGAAGGAAACCACGACAACTACCTTAACAAAGTTTGATTTGTTTTTATATCGTGCGAAAAAAATATGAAATTGTAGATTTACTAAATTAAAAATTTTAGAAAAAAAGTTTCCTAATTATACATAATATAATAATTTATGAGTTTATTGTTCGTTTTATTATAATTTTAAGCCTCTGTCAAAACGGAAGCAGTAGTCGGACATATGCACCCTCCATTCTGGTCAGCACGTATCTGAGACTTTGCTCCTTCCTGATCAGTGTTTTATATACAAAGAAAACTGCACCGAATGTCAGTTCTCGGTTAAGCCTTGTTCATTTGCTTTTTAAGTAATCTAAAAACGTAATTTCTATTTTGCTTTACTTAGAGTAAGAGCATGATAGAAAATACGTTTGCGCAATTGGTTCAATTTAACACTTTTTGGATCACTTTAAACATAGTTCAAAACTCTACTGCATAAGGCTAAATTCACACCAAACAAAAGTAACATTGACAGCTCAGCTCAGCACAGCCAATCAGAGCACGATTTTATCTAATCATCAGCGGCGCTTTGGTCACTCGGAGAAACATCTCGAATGAGTGTTACTAAAATATTCATTTTTAAATCTATAATTAGTTATAGACAAACGTAAATATTTGAGCAGAACTTTGCTCAAATTTATTGATGGAGTTTTTTTTGCAAATTAACCCTCAAAAATATCTCAACGTCATACAAATGTAGTATCGACAAAATAAACTATTATATTTAAAAAAACTCTCGTAGATTTCTTTAAAAACGAATAGGAATAGGAATAAAAAAATCCGCCCGATTGCGGGCATCGTTCTCGCGTTTCGAGTCTCTATCAAAAAACCTTTGCGGCTCGCTAAATGATTCTATTCGTACCATTTGTTCATCGAGTATCAGCCGAATCTCTCTTTGACAAGGAACATGAGCTTCTTCTTTCCTTTGTACGCCACTTTCATGTTTTCTATAAGTTGAGTAAATTGTGCGTGACCGTCGTGCGCCAACACAAACGTGTCTCTGGCTTTGGTTAAGAAGTCTATGAAATCCCCGTAATGGCGAGGCGAGATATGAGTTAACCTGTAAATGGAAATAACCGTTTATATTACTGACTTGCAAATAACAGAGAATGTTTTCACAGAAACTATTTGTTTGGTTTATACTCACCTAGAATGCGTGGTGTTGATATAAGCGGCGACAGCGGCTTCTAGTAATTGTCTTAGAGGAGGTCTATCATAAGAAAGTGGTTTAATACCACCACCACTGCAACCTCTCCCACCGCGATGAGAGTGGGGGTGTTTGCCGCCGTCCAGAGGTGCCGGATGGGGGCAGCTTATTCCAGGCGCCGTCATGCTACACCTTCTCAGAATATCCGAAAGGACGGTGGCGCACTGGACGTTCTTCACGAGTAATGGAATCATGTTCGACAGCTCGGTCTTGCCCAACGAATGGCTCAGCGCGCACGCCCAATGGATGTCGTTTATTGCGGGGTGCGTATCCTACAATAAATTATTAATATTATTATTATTGTGGGATACTTCACTGCTTCATTGATAAGCCTATTTACTAACTAGACTATATTTACTAATATGAAGGGAGATACACCGACTTGTGTGTGGTTAATCTTAGATACAATCAATAATTAATACATCTTACGGAAAGTTGAACTTATTTCAAATAACATCATGTTAAAGGTAAGTGTCCTAATGGCACTAGACACAGTAGTCTCCAGTGAGTGAACAGTCAAATTGTTAAAGCTAAATGTCCTCCACAGTTCCAAAAGAGATATTATTGGTGTAGTTACGATCATAGGGAAACAATTAATATTGTCGATATATCGTTAAGTAGAAAGGAAAACGGCAATGAAAAATTTTATTTGGGATTAACAACATTGATCACAGATCTATTTAATGCGGTGTTATTTTTAATAATAATTATTTACGCAAAGATTAAAATCCATTTTAAACATTTCCTACCTGATTATAAGCGAGATGGACATTCTTCATGGCCAACATGGCTAATTTATAGGCTCTCGTAGGGTATCCACGATGTTCCATGTACCTAGCGATGGTAAACAGCTGGGAAGACGTCATAATGTGCGATGCTGCGTCCACAACAATTTGATAAGCAGTTTCGAAGGCCAGAGCCTCGTTTTCGCACAAGGTCAAAGCGTTCAAGGCACAATTTGGAGGGTCCTTAAAAATAAAAAAAAAAGTGCATAGTATATTATTATTGATAAACGTATTATATTTTCTCTCACGATTGTTTTTGCATTTTTCGGCATTGTTGTTTTTTTTAGTCGTTTTTTTGTCAACTAATTGGCTATAAAAAATAAGAGTGGCGTCACTGTTATTATCTTCTAAGCCACTATCACAATGCATTATTGATATATATTAACCAATAACAAGAGTTATAATCAACCAACAAAAGTGTTTACAAACAATTCGCAAAGAGGTTATGCAGCACGTGTTTTGTTGAAAATAAAGTATAAGTACACAAGTACAAGAGTGTAGACGGTTATCCATAGCGCGTATGCTATTGGCTATTTACCACATATTTACCTTTGTGGCACACTGTAGAGCCAGCGTACGCGCACAACTCGACAATTCTTCTTGCTGTCCGAAATTCAAATTTAGCCGCATGATGGTGCTGTGAGACATGATGGTAGTGGCTACGGGACCCGTAGCTTCGGTTGCAGTAAAAAATTGATACCAATTCTGCATGATCGATATTAGAGCGTCGACGCCTACTTCTGTAGCGCACGTCACCAGCCACCGCACCATTTCTCGCCTGCGCCAATTCAACGATGACAACGTCATTCGCATTACCTGAAGAAGAAAAAATCGCATTAACGTACACAACACTAATTAAACTTTTCATTTTAGAAAACGTACCTGTAATCCTAATTCGAAGGCCACGCTTAGTAGCGTAGGATGTCTCGGTCCATTTTCTGGCGTGGCGAAACGAAAGGCATCCTGCGCTAATTTAAATAGATGGGAAGAACTGTGGATATGTCTTTGGGACGATTCCAAAACCGTCCTCAGCCTCATTACTTCACCTACAACAAACGGTATTTACTTTTTTAGACATTCGCTTGGATATACAAACAACTTTCCTCGATTTGAGAGCGCGATAAATGAAACATATGGCCAATTAAATGTAAGAGAATTATTGTTAGATAAGCGCATGGAAACTCTCTTTATTTTCACACAAACGTACTCTGTACAAACTTCATAGGCCAAACTTTAAGTAAAAAAGATAATGAACAATTTTATCGAAGCTACGAGTTTAAAGAAAAAGATGTAGTAGGGATATCAACTTGATTTGTAAATTGATAGTGTATCACCAGGCTCGAGCCAGAGTTTGAATTCACGTGTGAAGTTATTTCATCGCACCCACAGAAGATCTGTTAAGAGGAAAAGAACGACCGTTCCTGCTAGAACCAGAATCTCATGCATCTATCTCCTAGCCAGCAGATAAGGTTAAGATTTTATAATTTTTAGGTGTCATTGAAGAGACTAATAAAACAAAAACATCCTGTAGTAACTATATATGCCTAGTAAGAGAGTTATGTATTTCTTGTAGAAAGAGGGCACATTTTAAATATCAGTAAAAAACTAGTACACCAGTAGCCTATACTCGCCGGCCTGTATATATTTAGTTGATGTAGGTCGCTACGTGAGTTCAAGGATTGTAACAGCAACTATTTGCTGATATGACAATACTATATACAATTAAGCAATAATATGCATGTTAGTACAAATATACATACACACATACATCTAGTCACGCTTTTTTCCCGTAGGGGTAGGCAGACACCACTTCCTTTCACTTCCGCTACGTTTCTTACACACATCTTTTGCTTCCTCTACTTTCATCATTGCTTTCATACATGCTCGTCGGTCGTTGGTACTCTTGACCTGGCATATCTTCAAAACAATGTTGACCTGATCGAGATCGATGTTCGCCGATGTCGACCTCTACCTACTTCCGTCCATTTACACTTGCCTTATAAATGTGTTTCGTCAATCTTCCTACATCCATCCTTTCTACGTGTCCAAACCATCTAAGCATTCCTTTGTCTATCTTTGTAACCACATCTTCTTTTACGCCACATCGTTACATGCTTCTTCTGCCAAACCCAACATTCACTACCATACTGATAAGTGTAGGAACCAACACACCTGTGTGCACAGCCAGACGTGCTTTTTTGACACTTTCTGGCTGTTCATAAAGCTATGCAGTGCCCCATTCATTTGTAATACAAATATTAATAGATTAAACTAAACATCAGGCTAAAGGTAAATGTCCTAATGGCACTACCATCTTTCTCATACAGTCCACATTTGCTCGAATCTTGTGCAACAGTATTTTTTAAATAACCGTGGCCAAATTATACGTTTACCTTTGGCTGCACTCAGCATTGTGGAACTTAAAGCACACTGCTGCGTCTCGATGTGCCCCAACGTAAACCACCTCGGAGATCTGCTCATCATCAAGGAACTACTGGCGTTTCCTCCTAAAGGGTCATCGGAGTCTTCATGCTCTTCTAAAAGGGGCAACCGCATCGCCCTTAATCCCACTTCGTACGCCAAGTCAGGGTAATAATTAAGGAGCGATAAGAAAAGAAACCTCGCGAAAGTGTGCATCGGTATACTTTCAGGGTGGATTCCGATACCGAGACCGCTGGTGGGGCCTCCTTCCAAAAGAATTATCGCTTGACGTCGCAGCACCGCGACTAGACTGTTGTCCAGTTCGATTTCTTGGAGTTTTGCTATTAACCGGTCTTCTTGTTTACACGCCTTTTCCTATTTTAAAAATAATAATTAATAATATGCTATTTGAATGACTTAAAAAGAGAGCATACCTGTGCGTAGAGCCCCACAGGCATTATTCGTTGCTGGCCTAAACCGATAAGAGCAACTTCAAAAGCCAAGGTAAGATATGTCTCCGATCTGTCCCTCGAACCTACCACGGGCACGTGATGGTATCTGGGCCTCAAGTTGCTGTGCTGATCTTCCATCCCCACCAAATCTAAAAAAAACTTGTTAGTGGTCTACTGCAGATGAATCGTAACCGGAAAAAACTACTTACCTAAATAACTGGTTGGCGTTCTGGGTCTTTCGTGTTCTGGTATCACTGACGCGTCCGCCAAAGTATCGAAAAGACATCCTATGGGATCTAAAGGATGTCCCACCCATCCGTCCAGATTTGTTGGGGCGTTAATAGATGTAGTCAAACAGGAAGTAACTGTACACTGGCCTTGGCAACGGGAAGTACAGGCGGTCACCTGCGCAAACGTAACGATAAGATTTATCTTTAAACAAACAAGATTATACTTTGATGACAGTTTTATTTAATAAATTTTCTTTTTTAAGACACAGGAAAGATTTTTCTTTATTTCCACCACTTAAACTCCTATTTTTGGTTGATTTGAGGAGGAAGGAAAGTTTAAAAAGGTTGTCGTAAAGATGAAATTAAATCCTGTCGCCCAAATTAAACCTATACTTACATTTTAATTACCATTTATGTTCAATCAATTTTCTTTTTTTAAAACACATAGGAAGTTTTTTTACTGTGGCGGACATACCGCCCAATTGGAGGTGCAATAAAAACCCTAGAATTTATTTGTGAAGCAGACACACTCGCATTTGCATTTATGATCGAGTCCTGTTTGCTGGTTTATGATGGAGATAAGTAAGTAATCCTTCGATCGGTAGACCCCGTAAAAATAAATGGCATTGCAGCCATTGTAACGGACCGACCGATCTGGAGAGAATGGAAAACCCTACGCAGGTAAGAATAGTTGTAGACCTGGTAGGGCAGAGTATCCGTAGTTTAGCTACCAAAAACATCAGTCGATTAGCAGACATCATTGGGTGCACACCGTATCGTCCTCCTGCCATAACTTTATATTAAATCATTCCAGTTAAAAGTATTTGGTATTAATTCAATCACACCCTTACGCATCGGCCTACTTGCCACCTTTACTACTCTATTTTTATATTTGATTGATTTGAGGGAGAAGGAAAGTTTAAAGAGGCTTTCATAGAGAATAAAATTAAATCCTGACGCCCCCTAACTACATTTTTACCTTTATAATTTATTTAATGTTAAAACTTACTTTGCAACTAGGTTGACTTTTAATACTGGTACTAGCGCTCGTATTCTGTTGACTCTCGTGCCATTTCCGTTGCGCTACCAATTGTTGCTGTTTCATGGTTCGTACTACAGAAACTGCTAATCGAAGAGCAGCCTCCACATGCCCGTGAGAGCGCAGCGAGTCTACACGAGCAGCACATAAAGGAATCGATTCTAAAATTAAAATCAACATAAATTAACGACTATTAACGTTGTCACAAAATTACATTTCATTTTCATTTTTTTAATATTCTATTTGACTTTCGATGTTTGTGTCTTCCAAGGCGCAGGGAAGATTTCTTTTTTTGTGGTTACCTCCCTTATTTTTGGTGAATTTTAGGGGGAAATTAAGCAGTTTATTAGAGTGCGAGATTTTAGAATTGTTCGTCTTACCGTGCCACAATGGTTGTCCTTGGGAATTGAAGCTACCAGAACTGGAAGTATCGGGAACGTGAGAGCAGTAGGTATCGCTGGATAATACGTTTTTGAGGTGCATGTTGTCCCATGACATACCGACCGCGTCCAATGCTCTATGAAAAATCGACCTCGGCAACGTGGGCGTCTGCGATTTGGAATTACCGGTTAAACGTAAACGTTTGCCATTCCTGTGAGTATAAGAATTCGAATCTTCGTCGTCGTCGTCGTCGTCCTCTGAACTATCCGACGAATCGTACATAGCGCGATTTCTGTCCCTTTCTCTCTCTCTGTCTCTATCTCTTCTTTCTCGTCGATCTCTTTCTCGATCGGCGTATCTATCCCTGTCTCGATACCTTTCGTCGTACCTATCTCGATCTCGCTCTCTACTCGAATACTGAAACGACAGAAACTTAATAGTAAAAAAGAAGAAACGTAACTTTATATGTCAGCAGTAATCGTACGAACTTACAGAATCTCGCGATCCCTGCTGCTGCAACCGAAAATCGGGATCCTCAGGCGGACAAACGTCTATAACGGCCCACTTTTCCAAAAGATGCTTCCAATGTTGTTTCTCTTGTTGCGTGCAATTAGGATTTAGGACGATGCACACCCAAAGAGATCCCAACTGATCCCAAAGCTGTCGGCACTTGTCGGTCATGGGGGTGCCTTGGTTACGCCACATCTGCAATCTGGGATCGGACAGAAACTGTTCCGTGATGAGGGTCAGCATTCGGGCGCCGTTCGAATCTTGAGCCCTTAACATTTCTCGTACCTGTAAAATCACATTGTTAATTACGAATTTTCACTAGCTAAGTCATTTGTCTACTATCAACACGCAAATACTAATACAGTTCAATGAACCTACAAAAAATACTTGAGTGTTTTCCAAGTTCTATACAAACGTAGCATTGACCTATTAAATTTGATGTCTTGGAGCAGAGGGCTATACGAGGATAGTCCACAAATTATTGTCCCCAAACATAGAAGCAAACACATGAGAAGAATGAAACTAATTTATTTTTTTGAAATAATCACCTGCAACGTTTATACACTTGGTATATCTATCGGTGTTGAAGTGTTTCTAACCGTTTTGAAAAAAATTCAGAACTTTGAGTCTTCAGCAATTCATATACCCGCCGACATCACTTCGTTATCATCAGCAAAGCGGATTTAAAGAAGATTTTCTCTTAATTTTGGGAATAGATGGTAGTCGCTGGAGGCCAAATATGGAGAACAAGGGGGGTTGTTTAAAAATTTCAAATCTCGCATTGTGAATGGCAGCCATTGCAACACAACTTTTGTGGGACGAAGCGTTGTTCTTGTGGAAAAGCACACCTCGACTCAATTTTCCTCTGATCGCTTCGTGTACTTTTGGTATTATATACACATAAAATTCACCTGTTATGGTGCGCCCACGCGGTACCAGCTGATGCGACAACACGAAATTTTCGAGGGAGAGGGGAACCGCTATGCCACCATTCCATGCTTTGTTTTTTGGATTCTGGATCAAAGTGATGGAGCCCATGTTTCGACTACCGTAAGAAATTTTCGCTTAAATTCATCGGGATTCCCGTTAATGATCACCAAATTTATCTCCGCTGCAACCTGGCGAACACGCTTCTGGTCTGCCGTCAGCATTCATGGAACTCGACGTGCAGACAGTTTTTTGAGACTCAATTCCTGATGTAAATTTTTTTCAACGCTTCCAACAGAAAACCTGCATGTCTCTAGCCTTGACAGTAATTCTTTTGTCAGTTAATACCATGTCATGGACTAAATTCACATTTTCTTTGGTCACCACAGTTTTGGGGGCTATTGCACCTGATGCATGTTGACAGGACTCTCTTCCCAGTTTGAAATCTCGTAACCAGTTCTCGATTACCTGTTACGAAGGGGCAGAGTCACCCAAAACTTCTACCATGTCCTTATAAATTTCTTGCAGTGATAACCCCTTTTTACACACTTTATATTAGCTTGACTTGTATCTATCTATCTATGTAACGGAATATTTGAACACGATTTTCACCCACTTAAAAACATCGGATCGACTTAAAACTTTGTATACTTCTAAAGGACCGATGACAATACAATAATTTCATAAAAAATTTTAAAGATCCTGGCCAGGATCAAATATATTAAAAAAAATTGTTTTATATGGATTAAAAATGGATGATATCCCCCGTGAATTCAATTTAAATAGACAGATATAAAAAGTAAAAATTTGAAGGCGACGCTTGAACTACTCTCCAACAGAGGTCGTCAACACATATCACCATTTTAAATCCTAGTAATTATACGCTTTATATTAGCTTGATTTGTATCTATCTATGTAACGGAATCTTTGGGCACTATTTTCACCCACTTAAAAACATCGGATCGACTTGAAATATATAAAAATTTTTCAAAGATCGTGGCCAGGATCATCAGGATATTAAAAAAAAACTCGGAACTAAAAATGAAAAATAAATAATAGTTTAACAAAACTAAGACGACACGCTTTATAAGAAAACCGAACTAAAAAATAAAAAAACACTTATATAATCAAAAGCGTCGGGTGAGCTTTATTAAATAATATATTTGATAATAAACTGATATTGGTAAAAGTAAAGTCTCCAAGGAGAAAACGTAAACATCATAAAAAGCACCCCACGCTTTTGATTGTAAAATTATTTTTTATTATTATTTTTTAGTTCGGTTTTCTTAGTTTTTTTAAACTATTATTTTTACATAGGTACTTTATCGCACCTCTTATCACAATTTTTTCAATTTTTATAAAATCACGGACACCTCAATGGAAAAAAATTAATATTTAACATACACGAACTGATTCTAATTGGCACACACTAATGTCATACAATAAGCTTTGCCCGACACTTTCATTTGCATTTGTCATTCAACGCCAAATATGTTAGGGACAACAATTCCTGAACTATCCTCGTAAATGGGTCGACACATATTTTTTTAAGTAGTGAAACTTTCTAGCAATGTAAAGGTTTTTAAAGGAACTGATACAAGCTACGGTTTGAGTATAATATGTCAACCACACTAGTCAAGTTGACTATGCTAGAAAAACAAAATCTAAGGACTTATACTGACAACTGACTTTGTGTTATGCGCTACTCACTTTAGAAAATAAGGAATTCAATTGTTTGTTCGCGTTGTAGTAGGCGCCCTGCGACAGGTAGCTTTTGACCTGTTCGCAGACTTGCTCTTCGTCCAAATGCCAAGAGTGTTCGTCGTCGGCGGAGGCTCCAGCAGTGGGATCGGGAGCGCCCGGAATTTGATTGATTTCCGATCTCTGTTGGAGGATTTCGTCGGCGAGTTTTTGAGCGGTGGGTAACACTTCGGTGTGGTGCTCTGATATCAGGTACTGGACGAACTTTTGAAGTTGCTGTCTATCCATCTGGAGGAGGGTTTCTGGAAAAGCGCATCGGTATCGGTAACGAACAAATGTAAATAGATTAAGACCGCAGGTACTTTTGAGATAATCTTGATGTTTTAGCGTGAAAAGTTAGATTCTACTTACCTATTTTAACTCAAAATTTATAAATGTCGGTTTCTGTATCGGGGTAAAATAACAATGCAGATTTTCGCGGGGAACTTTAACAACGGAATTGAAAATAATTGTACAACAGTAAAAAACATATATATACACACTTAATTCAATATTAT
The DNA here is from genome assembly GCA_950111635.1 of Agelastica alni. NCBI lineage: Eukaryota > Metazoa > Arthropoda > Insecta > Coleoptera > Chrysomelidae > Agelastica > Agelastica alni. The sequence goes on from OX467713.1 coordinate 1,083,322, forward strand.
ACAATATAACATGAGATAATCTTAAAATAAACTGTCCACACTCTTTTGGTACCTATTTTAAATATTCATCAAGGTATACATTCACATTACGATCTGTGGCAATTAAATAGCAGGAGGTTCTCGACAAGCTGACAAAAGCGGGGACTTTCAGCACCGTTTTTAACAATGAAAATTCGAATGGAGCGTTGTAGTGATGGATATAGAGAGCACTATAAGATTTGTAATGTAATTGGTGATCGATTAAATGTTTTGCAGCACCAGCCTAGTTATTTAATTGCAACACCTAGTATAGTCACTTTCCAACTTCATTTAAACGAGATGTTCTACTTAAAATGTACGGGCATCAGTCCTAAACCGCCGCCTGCGCCTCCGCCACCGCCACCGCTTTTACCACCCTTGCCTTTCCAAATGCCTTTGGTAGCTTTCGTTTTTTTTGGACTCTTTTTTTTGCCGGCATATTTCGACCGCTTCGTCCTCTTTTTGCCGCCACCCGTCCATTTTCTCTTCGTTCCTCTGAACGAAGAGGTCGGCTGAGACGTCGAACACCAATCATCTTCGTCGACGCTGCTGTTGAACGACGATGCTTGGCTTAATTTCGGCGCTACTTCTAAACTGTCCACTTGGTCGCGAAATTTCGACGTTATGGCCAAAAAATTTTCCCCGCATTTTTTGTAATTGGCTATCGTCACGTGCTGTATCTTAAGAAATTCCTCTTTGGTTTTCGGCAAGACGTCAGACATAATTTTGATGGCCGTCAAATTCATGATCGACGACAGCGTTAGGTTTCGTTCTAGCGCCATCTTGCGACACTCTTCCAACAGAGCCTCGTGACATTCCACCTTGAAATTATTTATTTTGGTCTTGTTGAATTTGGCGTACTGGCTATTTTTCGCTTTGGCAACGGTTACGGGAAGCGGTTTGGACGGTCCCGGAGCGTCTTTAACGACTTGTTCAAAACGTTCGTAATCTGGCTCTCCTTTGATCTTCGTTTTATTGACAGATTTCGAATTTACTGGTATTTCTATTTTTAAATTGGACGAATGGAGATTTCTAAACTGCTTCCCCGGTTTTATATAAACAATAGGAAATTCCCCAGTGCAGACTACGTGGTCGTTTAGGATGTGCTTCATAACTAAATCCTTTAGAATCCGGTGTATGTCATTTTTATTCATAGCAGAGCCATTGCCATATAAGTGGTGACGATTATGTCCTTTATCCAATATTTTTTTTAATTTACTTCCTTTGTACACCTCTGCGACGTGTAACAGAGTTACATTCCCATGCGAGGATAGATCATTCACCAAAGTGCCCAAATCTCTGGCCTCTTTCGTAACTTCCACGTTGCTATAGGTGTCGATATTTTCGCAGTTATCACAAATCGTCGCTTTGTTTTGAATACAAAGTTGTCGGTTGAAATTTTCGCCGAGATGTATCAGTTGCAAGTAGCGGCGACAATCGACCACATTTTCTGCGAAAGACACCATTTGCCGCAAGTTGTTGCTGTGACCCTCGCGAACGTGGGCATCTGTTCTTTCCAACCGCATGATCTAAAAAAAAAAAAATATTATTATACTAAACCTGTTACGTAATTATTTAACGCTATTAAACAAACGTAAATCATTCATTTCATACAGTCTTGTAAATCTACTAACCCTGTACTGACTTGAGGCCCCGGTAAATCGAAACATTATTGTTTCTGATACGTGTAATATGTTGCATAAAATCTTTTTCAGAGAAGTAAGTAATAATAAATTAAACCCAACAGAAATCGAAATATTAGTAAGTTACATTACTTTATGTACACACTGTATAAATTAGTTACAGGTACTAAATATAAACACTTTCATTTTGATTAAAACACCTAGGTCGTCTCTACCTAACCTACCTTTTGCAATCGCACTACATCAGAATAATTGTAAAACAAATAAGAATAAGAAATATCTCCATCTCTTCCTGCCCTTCCAGATTCTTGATAAAAACTTTCCACCGATTTTGGGATGGAATTATGTATCACAAAACGTACATCAGGTTTGTCGATACCCATTCCAAAGGCGACTGTAGCGACTATGATAAAAAATCTAAAAAGACATTTAGTATCATTTCATTTAACGCAAAACTCTTTTTGTTTATGTGCACCTACCTGTCTTGCATCCACTCTCTTTGGACTGCTTCGCGTATTTTGTCACTCATACCGGCGTGATAGGGTCTCGTCTTAATGCCGTTGCCTGTTAAAATGTCGGCTAAACTTTCACAGTCATTTCTGGTTAAGCAATATACAATGCCTGATTTATTGGGAAATATTTTCTTAACTAAGTGTACTATTTCATTAGTAGCCAATTTACCTTTCTTCGGAATTACCTTAAAAAAAGAAGGTGCATGTGTAATGTACAATTTTAAAAAGACTCATTTGTGTAAAACAGTGCTGTTGTTCCTTAAAACCGTTCTTTCACATTTGACACGACGAATATTAACAAACAATTATACAATTATTGACTTTCCCTACCCAGATCATTTCTCCCACCTGGGTTATATGCTCCAGTTTGCGAACGACACAGTGTTGGTTTCCCACGATAAATCTATTGAAGGAGCTACAAAGACTCACTGGCTCTACATGCCATTGGTTCAAAAAATGGAGATTGAAGCCAAACCCTACAAAATCTCACTTGATGATATTCAATCATCTCGCTCAAACATCTCCTACGATCACCATGCAGCAACAACTACTCAGCCCAAATTGGGAATTAAGATGGATATCAAACTCAATTACAACTCACATCTCCAAGAAAAGAAGAATAGCATGATATCCAGAGCCAAGCACTTTAGAGGAGTCACATACCAAAATAAGGATATCAATGTGAAAACGACCATTAGCACTTACAAACTAATTTGTAGACCGATGGTAGAGTAAGGAAACATCATCTTCAGCCAAGAAGAAGATGCAAGTTGCTGAAACATCAGCACTTAGGACGCTCACAAAAATTTGTCACCCTAATAATCCCCCACACAATCCTCCAAATAATCTCCTATATGAGCTAACAGATGTAATGCCTATTGTACATCCCCTGGATTATCTATCTCTTCCATAGATTCTGTTCAAAGGCCAAAATGTCAAACTTGTGGAGAAATTTGCAATGAGAAGAAACCCTGAAGCACAACCCTAACATCGATACCCTCGCACTACAACCCTTGAGAAAATACAACAAGAACATTAATTTTTTTTATCTCTCTATCAAAGGATATCTGTATAACTGTCTATAATTTCATATATATGAATGATTTCTAACAATAGGCAGAAGGACTTCGGTCAATAGCCTGTTGGATTGAATTTATTTCGGTTCAATAAAGTTCCTTATTATTATTATTATTATTATAGGTACACAAATAATTACAATGTATAATAAACTGCTGCTACTGAATGAAACAAGCTTCCAAAATCAGTTTTTCCAGAGAACTATGACATGCAACTTTTCAAAAAGCGGGTCCACAATCATCTCCTTTCTATAATCCCTCCCCCTTCCACTAGTCGATAGGTCTACCCTTTTTGCGACTATTTTCAGTAAAAAAATAACTTACTTGATATTTAATGTTTGGTCTGTTGAAACTCATAATAAACCTTTTAACATTTTTCAGTTTTAAAGTATTGATAACATCAGACTCGACTTGCTTTGTAGCTGTAGCTGTAAGGCACATTATTGGAACATCTTTGAATTCGTTTTTTAAAAATAAAAGTTTTTTATAATCGGGTCTAAAATCGTGGCCCCACTGTGATAAACAATGAGCCTCATCAATTATGAATCTAAAAATAAATGTTAATGTTGATACTATTTTATACAGAGGAAAATTTCGACTTAAAAAACTTCTTTTATACAAATATACATGGTAACAATTCAATAATCTATAAACGCACTTACCTTGCTAATTTTCCTTTTTGATATAAATGCTTTAACATGTTACTAACAACTCTAGATGCCATAATTTTTTCTGGAGTGAGATATAACAACTTAATTACAGGCTCTCTGCAAAGTAAATTTCCTATTATTCTATCAGTTTCATCTTTGCTGACATCTTGACAAAGGTGTGCAGCAGGGATATCAAGACCATTCATTTTATCTACTTGATCACTAATCAGGGCTCTGAGTGGCGATATAACGATGGAAACTCCCTCACTTAATATAGCAGGGAGCTGATAACAAAGACTTTTACCACCGCCAGTTGGCATTAGTACAAAACAATCGTGTCTATTTAAAGTGGCATTGATTATTTCTCTTTGTTGTGGTCGAAAAGTTTGAAGACCAAACTTTTGATGTAAAACTTCATCCATGACATCGGAAAAATGATACCGTTTTTGGAATTCATCAGAATTATCTTCACGACCTTTAAAACTTATCGTTGGAGTTTTTTCATCAAAAATATCTTCATCCCAGTCCACACATGATATTTCTTGTTCATAATCTTTGTTTGAACTGGAAGCTATTAAATAAACTTTGTATTACAGAAAACTAAAAACTAAATATACTTATACCAAAAAAATATGTTGCACTGATTTACAAACAAAATAAAAAAAAGTGTGTTTACCTTCTTCAATAATGTCATCATCTTCCCATTTAACAGCACTTAAATCAATATCAATTTCATTGATTTTTTCAGAATTTGCACCGAATATTTTCTCAAAAGTTTCATCATCCATATAGTCATCTTCAGAAGCAGCCAAAGACTGACTAATTATACCAACATCAGTATTTAATGTGTTATTACTGTGTTGTTGTACTGCACCAGAAACATCTTTGTGTAATGGTTTTTGTTGTATAACTGGAGAATTTTCAGTTGAGTCTATAGCAATAACACTATCTTTTGGTGAATCAGTGGGGCTTTTAGAAGTAGAAGTATCGGATATTAATGGTTTTTTAAAATTAAACTTTTTTTGTTTTATCACAGGGGAATCATTAGATGAATAAGAACAATTGGAAATAAAACTATTCTTAACTTTAGTATTTTTTTCTTCAGTAGCATGTTCGTTATTTATTGATTCGGGTACAATTTTATGTTTTTGGTTGTAGCTGTCAATAACAGTTCCATTGGGAACATCAACATTAGTCTCACAAGTTTGGTGTGTCTTTAGTTGATCTGTTTCACCAAATAGAGATTCAAAAATGGCTGCAGATATATTAGCTGCAGTATTTTTTTTAAATTTAAATTTTGAAGAATTTTTTTCCTTAACGTTAGATTCCTTTATTACCAGTGTACTTTTCTCTGGAGACATTTTGTGTGTCGGTAGTTTATCGGAAGAATTATTTGTAGACTGTTTAGGCACGTTTGTAAAATTTGTAATTGCTGATGTATGTGTTTTAGACAAATTAGTTAAATTTAACTTTGTTTGAATTTTATTAGAATTAACTGTTTTATTAGTTAATTGCTTCTTAAACTCACTTTTATTCTCTACATTCAAATTATTAACATTTTTATTTACGCCACTATTAAAATTAAACTTTGATTTATTTAAATCGACTTTCTCACTGGACGTTTTATTCCAATATTTACTAAAAGTTTCCCCTTTTACATTAATATTGTTTTTAGTTGTATTTCCTTTTTTATTGGATAAAGGCCCATGAAAAATTGCTTCCAATTCATCTTCAATGGAATCGCCCGGTTTTGAAGTTTTGGATTCGTTTATATTTGTAATAGGTTTTTCTATTTTTTTGTAATTGAATTTTCTTGCTTTATCCACTGACCTCTTGTTAAGCTCTTTAAAAAAATCTTCCGTTTCGTTAGCCATTGTAAACAATAAAAATATAGCCTGTATATTATTTATTCGGATACATTTAATTCAATAATCATTTGGAAACTGAATAATAATGTAGTAAATGTTGTTTCCCTTTAATTTGTATAATCACCATTTTGTTTTCAATGATTTCTGTCAACTGTCAATAATCTTCTTCTAGTAGTTAAGTGACTGATACACTCTGGTGGCTACACAAAGCGTGTTGCCTTCTTCCTAATAAGCTATCGTCTCTTTAAAGAGCATTTGAAGATCTTATTTTATTGGGTTAGGTATCATAAAAATTAGCTTATGATTCACGTTACTTAATATGTTTAGTTAATTTATTGGTTAAATAAAAATGAATTTAACTTTATTTGAGATGCCAATTATGTTACATTAAACATTATTTTTTTGTGGAATAAGATACCAGAACATTTTTAAATTGGTGACACAGTGGTGTATTGTGGGCAACTTTTTTAAGATAAATGTACAAATTGTTAATTTTTGTTATTTATTTGTCAAATTTTTCGTATTGATTGGGTTTGTTGCAGTAAAATTAATTTAAAAATTATAATTTTCATTCGTAATACAAGTATAACTAAAAAGATCGCGACGTAATATTCTAAAGGGATTAGGTACTGATGTAATTTTTAATGCAGACAAATATCCAAATAAAGAACCTTTGGTACAGTCAAACATTCCTTTCCGTTCTTGTGTATTCAAAACTGAAATATGAATAGAGAGCTTTAGTCTTCTGTTTTATTTTGAATGGAAAATGTTAATGAAATAATCCTTGAAGTCATACACAATAAACATGGACGAGTGTTATGTGTTGACCGTTGTTTCTTTATAACGAATAATACTCGTAGAAACGTTGTTTCTTTACTCGTAATACATTTTTAACAAAAATTAATAAAAATAACAAGTTGTTCACTTTATTTTGCGCATTACTAGCATGCCATGAAAATCCCGTCAATTCGTGATGACGTCGTTAGTGTTTTATTTCGATCTGTCAAAAGCATTACAACGTTGCCGGTTGTTATAATTGTTCACAAGTTTCGACTTGGAAAAAAACATACAATTTAATCGCGGAAAAATTCGTGTCTACCCCAGTAGTTTGAGGGCATAAATGCGACAAAACGAAAACGGAACATTACAGAGTTCGACCCGAACAATTTCCTGCTAATATGAAATCGTTAGAGCAACTCTGGCATCCGGGAATCGCGTTTCTAAAAACCGTGTGCCGCTTTCGATTCTCAATTATTTATTATTCCGGGACGTTTTCGACTATAATAATTATCGACTGGAATTTTTAAGTTTTACAACACCGTTTCGTGTGAATTTTTATTATTTTCGTTTTCGTCCGCTTCTTAATCTTCGAACGCTGCATTTCGTTCGTTATGAACAATTTCACCAGTGGCATAGCCAAACAATAATTCAAAGGGGGGTTCGTCCCGCAGTCCCATTTTTATTACGAGGAGACTTATCTGCTTTTGTCGCATAAGCTAGCCAAGCCCTTATCTTTTATGATACTTAATTTAATATTTTATGCCTTTTGTAAGCTATTGTGTGTTTAAGTAAATATACATGTGTACGCTGGAATCATGGTAACAAAAATACTACAACTTGTTTACAGCCATTCTAAAGGGTGTTAAAAATGAACCAAGCAGTTCATAAGTTTGGTGTTGTCAGTGTTTGCTGATCTCATCGTTTTATTGAGGGACTCAATAACTTACCCAGGTAACACAGACATCTCCGCGAGATCTCTGAGAGGTTATAATTAGGATCTTATGCGGACTCCTATTGCGAGATTTCGGTGATCGCTGTGTGCTGTAAATGGGTCTGACTTTGTGAATCCCGAATTTAGACATATCACCACATTTCAAGGTCGAATACAATAGTTTTTAAGTGGATGTCTGTGTGTGTATGTACGTATGTTCGTATGTGCGTTCGGAATTATTTTTCGTCTCGATTATCTCGAGAACAAAAAATGATATTGACGTGGGACCAATTGCATTCGACGCATAATTACGCAACTTAAAACTGATTAGATTTTCAGCAAAATCGGTCAAGCCTGGTTTTTATGGAGAATCAAAAAACGGAAAAAAAAATGATAAATTTTTGGAATTTTTTTTTTCGTCTCGATTATCTCGAGAACAAAAAATGATATCCACGTGGGAACAATTGAATTCAACACATAATTACGCAACTAAGAACTGATTAGATTTTCAGCAAAATGTTTTTTCAAATGTTCTAGCAATACTCCAGTAGAGGTCGGATTTGAGCCTTGTACGTCGTCAACAGCTGATCAGGAGCAAAAAACTTTCTAGCTTTCCACAGAAAACCTAGCCTCCGGCTTGCTAACTTTGCGATGTTAGCAACATGGTCATGCCAAGACATATTATTAGACACCGTGACTCTCAAAATCGAGATGGAGGGACTTGATTATAGGGTATTTTCGGACATTGTGATGGAGTGATGTGAGGAATTCACTTTCTTGGAAAACGTTGCTTTTTGTATTTTCCGGGCGTTGAACTGAACAAGATTGTTGGTTTCCCACTTGACGATTGCTTCAAGAACTCTGAGCCCCAAATGTGCGAGCAATACTCCAGTATATGTCGGATTTGAGCTTTGTACGTCGTCAACAGTTGATCAGGAGTAAAAAACTTTCTAGCTTTTCACAGAAAACCTAGCCTCTGGCTTGCTGACTTGATTTTGTTGGGTACTCCAGGCTTTATCATTGTCTCCCATAGCCTCACTTTAATGATGCTGTAATATGCTAGTTGGAAGTCGACGAATATGTTATGGAGGTGTCAGCTAAATTCCCAACACTTTTCCAGGAGCTGTCGGATGGTAAAAAGCTGGTCCATTGTGGATTTGCCGCCGCTGAACCAGCATTGGTAATCGCCCACAACCACCTCTGCATGAGGAGAGATACGTTGCCGAAAGATATTTGAGAGGTTTTCCATTTTTTGCCCCGCAGCAAAGTACTTGATTTCTCGATCAGCAGGTGTAGTTTCTATAAAATGAAAGATAAATACGATGTTTCTTGAATTACTGACGCTGACCTAAATTTACTATGTACCCAGGGGGTCGCCAGAATTTTTTAATTGTAAAGAGGGGTCGCGTATTCAAAAAGTTTGAAAACCACTGATTTAAATGAATGAAACGTCAGTGCTGTGTATAAATTTAATTCAATACCGAATAAAAAAATGTTTCACCGCATCATAAAACATCGAGATTATATTTCGAAACATCGAAATAAGAAAAAAAAGTAGGTACCTGCGTAAAGGTGACAAGAAATAGCGTTCTTTTGTGAATGTAGGTATGTACTTACCTGAAATAGGAACACGTAATCGTACACTTTCGGCATTTCTTATACGGTACAGGGATAAAGCTACGACATGCTGGCACCAAAAGATATCTTTCGTTTCGCAACTGCATGTCACCGATGTAATTTTGCATCTGAAGAGAAAAATTCAAATTTAGAAACGTTTCGCGTTTAAAATAATTATATCGATCGATTTCCTTTTCGTAGTGTAGATGCATAAAAAAAGCGGATACTAACCTGTCGAAACTGACGGAAACTTTAAATTTTTGAGGCGGTTCTGGAGCACCACACGGTAACGTCGCAGTGGGAGAGTTATTTCTAGGTCCCGTTACTACGCCACTCAAGTGAAAACCTGCAAAAAAAATTTTAAATTTTAAAAAACGACTATCGATTCTAAACGCAAAAATCAGTGGTCTGGGTGCGCGACTCGAGAGGTCCACACGACTAACTTCACAGTGGAATGAATGAAAAAATACCATTATGTTTTGTTGTTATCATTAAAATTATTATAAAAGACGATTTCAAATTGTTTACAACAAATTATAATTGTCAATATTCTGTTTATCAGTCAACCGTATTCTTTCAAACTTTTTCTGATCATTTCAAAAGAGGGAGCTATTTTCAATTGTTTATAACAATTGAATTTTTTTTTAATGATCGATAATCATTTGTAAGTAACAATATTTAATTGTTATAAACAATGCTTTATTATTACTAACAATAATTTGTCACTGTTATAGCGTCTTCAATGCTATTCTCTCAATACTGACGCAAGTTTAACATTCTCCAATTCCCATTTTTGTTTTCTAAAACTATCTCTTTTTATGACATATTGTCATCATATTTTTCATACAAATATTCATAACATGCATTAATTATATTGTTCAAAAGATCTTAAAATTCTGTATTAAAAATAGTATAATTTATAAATAGCAAAATTTAGGTACTTTTACCATTTTTTTCAGTTTTTTAATTCTCCATAAAAAACAGCTCAACCGATTTTGCTTAAAATCTAATCAGTTCTAAGTTACGTAATTATGCGTCGAATGCAATTGGTCCCACGTCGATATCATTTTTTGTTCTCGAGATAATCGAGACGAAAAATAATTCCGAAATTTTATCATTTTTTTTCCGTTTTTTAATTCTCCATAAAAAACAGCTCAACCTATTTTGCTGCAAATCTAATCATTTCTAAGTTGCGTAATTATGCGTCGAACGCAATTGGTCCCACGTCGATATCATTTTTTGTTCTCGAGATAATCGAGACGAAAAATAATTCCGAACGCACATACGAACATACGCACGTACATACACACATAGACGTCCATTTAAAAACTATTGTATTCGACTCTGGGGGGACCTTGAAACGTGGAGATACGTCAAAAATTCGGGATTTGCAAAATCGGACCCATTACTATAACTTCCCGCTGGGAAGTTAAAATTTAAGGTTACGTAACATATTACAACGCTTAAAAATGTTCGGCAGCGAACGTGTTAATACAAAAACACTTTTGTACACTTGCGTATAACGCAAAACAGAATAGAAACTCTGTATTGTTAGGGAACAAAAATAAACAGTACTATACCATATAGTGTATAAAAAGCATTCTTTCCGATCCGTCAGCCTGCATTGAATACAAAACTTTTCCATACTCTTTCACAAGAAATCTTTAGAATATCTATGTGTAGAACTTTCCAAAGTAACAGGCTATAGAAATGGTACAAAGAAAGATGCTTTTGATTTCAATAACGTAGGACGCTGCTAAACGATTCAATAAAACTTGAAAATAAACAAAAAATGTCGTCAAACCAATATTCCCGCAAATCCGCGATAGCAAAGAGCGTTTGGCAATCACGCGCCATTGCGAAAGTAAACAAGAAATAAGAAAAAGATGAAAGGAAGGAAACACAACAAAGACCGAGAATAAAAACACCACAAGTCACACACACACACACACACAGTCTTATTCGTCCAAGGTCGCCAGCTTCTCCGATAATAACCAAATCTGGGCAGCAGAACGTGCGATGGAAAACAAGAAATCAACTGTTACGAAAATGGTAATGCGATTGATTGCAGGACAGAGAAGAATCGACGATGAGGAGGAGGAGGCGTGTGCAATGCGTTGGATGGATTCCATTGTTTAAGGATGGCGAAGATTTTTTTAAAATAAAAACATTAAATGACTTGACACCTACATTAATAGAGTTGAGAAGGTGCGTTTTTACCGTGTACGAAGTACACAGTAGCGTAGGTATCCAGAACAGAGATTATCATATTTCATTTATAGAATATAACCATTTTAATTCCTTTACACGACCCTTCTGCAATGATTTCTGTCCACGCTCATGCTTTAATGATTGCATTTAAGCTAAGGTGACGAGGTCCCGATTTTTCACAATTTGTCCCACGTCCCGCGACGTTTTTAGAAAGTCCCGACTTTTAAAATGAAATATAATTTGACAAAAATTTTTTCGAAGATTTTTACAATATTTTAAAAAATGACAACAATCTACAGAAACAAATTCCCTCGAATAAAAAATATGTCAAGGAATAAAATATTATTCATTTTTTTATATTTATAAATTGTACGTATGTTAAAAATAAAAAAATATTACGATATTATTTTTATTCTGTATGAAAATTTTTGTTGATAACCCCCCTCCATCCCTCCTTCAGAGTTGTCAGGCTTTGCCAAATCTAAAAATCTGGTCACCTCAATTTAAGCACGTTCCAAAATCAATTTACTCTAGTGTTGCCAACTCACTCACCATTTTAAAAAATAGATATTTTTTGATTTTCAAAAAATTAAATTTTCTTACATACACACATACATATAGTCACTCGTAGGGGTAGGCAGAGACCACTTCCTTCCACTTCGGCTACGGTTCTTACACACATCTTTTGCTTCCTCTACTTTCTTCAGTGCTCTCATGCATGCTCGTCGGTAGTTGGTACTCTTGACAGCTGGCCTTTCTTCAAAACAACGTTGATCTGATCGAGATATGTTTTCCGAGGTCGACTTCTACCGACTTCCGTCCATTCACATTCGCCTTTCCATTCCATTCATCCATCCTTTCTACGTGTCCTAACCATCTAAGCATTCCTTTATCTATCTTTGTAACCACATCTTCTTTTACACCACAGCGTTCTCTTATCTCACTATTCTTTACTTTATCCAACCGAGTCACTCCGGCTATACAATTCTCAGACTACTCATCTCCGCAGCATTAATCCTATTTTCATGTATGTCCTGCCAAAACCAGCATTCACTACCATATATAAGTGTGGGAACCAACAGACGTGCCTTTTTTGACACTTTCTGGCCATTCATAAAGTTATGCAGTGCCCGATTTATTTGTTGTCTGCCAACATCCTTCGCTCAATGTCACTGTCATATTTTCCATCTCTAGTAAACTTTGAACCCAAGTACACAAATTCATTTACTTGTTCCACTCTTTCTCCCTCAATGGAAACTCTCCACAGTTTGTCATGCTTTCTTATTTTTTCAAAAACCATTACTTTCGTTTTGCTCACATTTATTTTCATCCCTTTGATTTTTAGGGCATCATGCATAACATTAACCATCGTCTGCAACTCCTCTTTCTACCTGTTTCTCAAGGGTCCGGAGCCCTTCCCGATACGGTGTTCTAGAACGTGCCAGACCCCGTTTGCTGCCGACAAATCGGTCTAATTAGTATGCACCCCTGCTGCGGTCGGTGCTCGGATGCCGATAAATAACCAGGTCCGTATTGTAACAATACTATACTATATGCATTTTCGTTAAAACAAAAATTTAAAAAAAATTGTTTATAAAACTTTAGCAGTACACTCGTACACTTGTTAAGATGTAAACGTAAATAAAAAAATCTTATTTGTAAATCTTTCGTAAACATAATAATGCCCGTATGTCATCAATCTCCGTAAAAATTCTTGGGAGATCTGGCAACGCCGACCAAGGTGCTTTTCTCATGATCTCCTGACCTCTCATCAACTTAATAGCCGTTACAGGTTTTGTTTTCGAGATACTCACTTGATTTACTCCATTTTTACACTTTTTGTTCTTTGTTAGACATGACTCAAAATTTCGACCAAACTATTTCTTCAAATTCAGTGGCGGAACAATGTTTTTTTTTTATTACTCTAATTTTTTTTTAAATCTTTTTAATTTGCAATTTTTACGTCCCATTATGGGTCTTTTCTAATGCGTACGAACTTTGATGAAATTTTCAATCTTTAGATTAGCCCGGCGGGTGATCGTGGTGGCCGGGGCATGAACATAGTATATGTGTTCAGCAGTTTCGTCTTCCACGCAGCAAAACCTATCTTTCTGAGGTGGTGTCTTAGGCGACGGTGTCCTGTAAGCAGTCCCGTTAGAATACGCAGGTAATTTCTGCTCCATTCTGGGATCTGCTTAGTTGTGTTTCTCGAGGGTTTAGGTAGAAACGCCTTCGATTGAGTTAATCCTGGTATATCGGACCAGTACGTGAGTATTTTCCTCTCCGCCCAGTCCGAAATAATTGTTTTGGCGGCACTTGTGGTGACTCCAAAAACCGGTTCTGGTCCAGTGAAGGCAGATTCGGCCGCCTGTTTTACAAGGGTGTCGGCTTTTTCGTTTCCCTCCACCCCCTGGTGCCCAGGTACCCGCAATACGGTCACCCTGTTGTTCGCACCAAGGTACTTTAGGGATTCGGTGCAATTCCATACAAGTTTAGAATTTATCTGGTTGGAGCTCAGTGCTTTTAAAGCGGCCTGGCTGTCTGATATTATACTGATGTTTTTGTTTGCTAGAGGTCTGTTGGTCAACTCTCTTGCACACAATTCGATATCGAAGACTTCAGCCTGAAAGATTGTTGTAGCATACCTTTCAAGACTGGTAGATATTTCAATCTTTGGTTTCATGCTGAAAACACCTGCCCCAACTCCATCAGGGGTTTTTGTGTACATTACGTATTCAGTCTCTGGGAAGAGGATTTCTCCCCTTACCCATTCGACTCTCTTCGGAAAGAGGACTTTGAACGACTTTTCTACGTGTATTTTTGTGGCTAGCAAGTCAGGAACCATCCCGAGAATTTGGTGGTTTTTTGTTTCACTCAGTATCCCGGAGTGATCCCCAAGTTGCTCTCCATTGATTTGCCTTTCCAAAGACAGGAATCTGTAGCCTCCCTCTCCAAGAGAATATCTAGGGGAGGAAGATGTAGGTGTTCCATCGCTGCCGTTGGTGTGTTGGACATACCTCCAGTTATGGCCAATTTGCAATTTTTACGTCCCATTATGGGTCTTTTCTAATACGTACGAACTTTGATGAAATTTTCAATCTTTAGATTAGCCCGGCTGGTGATCGTGGTGAAGTTTGGTAGCAACCCTGCATTTTCAGTTTTTTTTCTATAGCCACCAAGTGCTTATTTTTATTCAATATTACTGAACTTATTTAATTGATTTGTCAAATTTAACATTAATAATTATTATTATTATGATTTATGGTTTTTTGTGTTGTTTTTTTTATACTAAATTTGGAACGTTACAGAATAGATCAACATGGCCCCTGCGCAAGAATGACACATCATGTTAACATTAAAATATATTGTAATTTTGACGATAAATTACGAACCAATCAGTAAAACCGAAAGTAGAAAATCTCCGTTCCTTAATTTTTTCTTTATTTTTTTTTTCATTTTTGTTTAATGTTCCAAAAAAGTATAAGTAAAAATTTAGGTTTGTTTATTAAAGAATAAAAAACAGTTTTAAGTGATTTTTTATTTTATATTTCTTTTTTTTTTGCACCATCAGAGGGCCTCGCGAAACGTACCATGCTCACATTAAGTTTAGGTCTTGCGTCGCCACTGAGCGTAAGAAATAATAAAAACGTATTCTACTCAAAAACTATATTTATCGTAAAGCGTATTCAAACTATCTGTCGATAACAAAAATGCCAGGTCTACTTATTGTCGTCCCTTCATCAAGACTGCCGCCAGCCCCCGTATCCCGTCCTTTTCTTAAGATACCTGATCTCCAGATGTGCTCGAGTACCCATAAAACTTTCCTTGCATACAGGGTGGATCCAAATATATCTTACATGAGTAACCGTCTTACAATTAACAATTGTGTGTACGATTAAACTAAAATTTTTGTCCGACCCACAACTAATTAGATAAATGGTATTCAAGTCGTAGTCCATATTCCACCGCATTCTTTGTCCGTGGAAGATGAAAAGAGATTTTTATTCCGACGACGCTAATGATGAGGCGTGAGTTAAAATTTTCGTTCGGAATACGTGACGCTATAAATGTCCGCCTCGTTCGGTGTGAGAGAGTCGGTAGCGATGGCCAATTAGGTGGTTTATATCTAGAACTTTTATTTTCAGAATTTTACGTAACCGCACGAGATCTATCACGACCAACAAACCGGCCGTTTCTCAGAAATAAAAGTTATTAACATTTGTGAGACAAACATTTTTTTTTCTGGGCACTCGGTTTTATTACCTTGTGAACCATCAACTTAATCTTAATATTATTTAGGTAGTTATATAAAAACCGAGAATACAATTAATTATAGGCGTGTCTACGGGGTGTTCCGTTAATAATATCCAGCAAAAGTTAGATTAACAAAAGATGCATCACTCACAAACGACTCCTCCTGTAAGTTTCAAAATATTTTTACAAACCGATTACTGATTTATAAACGAGATATTGACTACGTAACAAATTTTCTACACACTGTACACTAGGAATGGCGATCTGAGATCGATTAATCGAGGGATCGATTTCTTGGACCGAAAACATCGATTTTTTTAATCGATATATAGCCCTAAAACGATCCAGTGAACCGATCTTTTGCTCGAAAAATCGAGAATCGATTCGAAAAAGAAATTTAAAATTTCCACAAGTCACTTGTAAAAAAGTAACTATGCATATAATGCATTTGAACACGAAAGTCGGGGTTTAAATGAATAATTAAAGCACTATCTATCGCAGGCAGTTGTGCACCTGAGGTATGATCCTATACTTTACTGGCAAGAACAAAAAACTTGATTTGTAAAATAAAATTGTCTTTTTTTATACATTAATATATTGCCTAATGTTAAGTAGATACTGCAACCCATGGGCGCATGGACGCTTGCTAAAGCAGGGGTATTTCGAGCGTGCTGCCAACTCTAATACCTGTTCACTGGTAGTAAAAATAATTTTAATTAGTGAAAAATGATACAAAATCGATTATTATAATGTCCTTTTTGTTTTCCACAATATGGATTTATATTTATATTATAAATAAAAGCTCAAACAAATAAAAAAAAGATCGATTTTTGAGAAATCGATCTTTTACACCTCGATTTTTGTATGAATCGATTTATTGGATTTCGATTCGAATCGATTTAAAAATCGATCTTTTTCGGAAAGAATCGCCATCTCTACTGTACACCCTAAATTTTTGTTGTAAACCGGTACTTCCCCGCCAGCCTCTTTCTCGTCCTTTTCTCCATATACTTGGCCTCCAGATGTGCTCGTGTATCCAAAAGCTCTCCTTGCATACGGGGTGAATCCAAATATAACTTACAACATTTTAAAAATTAATTATTTTAGCTGAAAATATAACACCAAATCGAATAGGTGATTCAGAGACAACTTCACGTTTTGTAAACAGAGACGTAGGTAGTTACGGAATATTTTTCTTTCTTACGTAAGCAATGAATTTAAGCTATTATATTTTATTACATCACCTCGTAGAATTGCCAAGTACTACTGTATATCTGGTAAACTTGAAGAAACCAGAAGAAAATGTTTTATGAAGTAATTTTTAAGGAATCAGTTGGTAATATCAAAATTTTTATTTTTTAGGTTATCTACGCTACCAGAAAAAGAGGGGAGGACCACGGCTCAGATGGATGGACCAAGTACTGGGTGACCTGAGGGCAACACATCGGGCTGTAGCGCCTATTGTTAAGGTTAAGGTTATTGTAGGAATGTTTATTAAATTTTATATGGAGATATATTTTTGTGCAATATATTTTTACGGAATGGATGTTGGTAATAAGGAAGAATCACGGAGTGGGCGACATCTATTATTAATCATATGAACTTCTCGAGGTGTGAACAACAAACTAACCTCAATTTGTTTATACGGGTGAAAAGTGAACTTTATATATTATTTTGAGCAATTTACGCATTGAAAGTGTTATATTTGAACGATATTAGGTGAAGAATTGGTGTTAATAAACCACAAAATCCGAAAATGCAAAGAATTAAAAAAGGTGATATGGAGACAATGCTCTACATATGGCGTTTCCATTATACCTTGGCAAAAATTTTCTTCAAATCTTAAGGCAGCTCAGAAATTGAAGATGATCTTAAAGATAGAAAAACAAATCTCAAAGTTTATGTTTGTTTTGTTGAAAAATAAATAATGTTTATGATTCAAAAATAAAACTCTTGATACTAACTAAAGCGGTGTAATAAAATAAACCGTTAGGTAAGGGAGACCACCCCAGAGATTGAAATCAATAAACATCTGGTCTCCATATTTAACGGCCCTCCAATTTAGCGAGGAAGGATATTTTAAAATAATAAAAGTAATTTTAGTCTCTTGTAAATATTCATACTGTTCTGATCGACAATATACAAAATAGAACCAACCATACGTGTTTCATTTAATTAACCATCACCTGCGCTTATAATTTTTAATATGTTTGCAGCAAGCACTTTGTGAAAGATTATTTTTTCAGTGGTAAATTTGATATTGTTATTTGTTATTAATCATAGTGACTTTAACAACACGAAGAAAGCGTTAAAAAGATGAATCTGGTCCTAGCCAGAACCTTCCAGTGTTGAAGTATCAACATTCCATAATTAAGAACGATATAGAAGTGACCGAAGTTGATTAGATTATTATACATAATCCTTAATTGGTCGAACAAGTTTACCCACATAATAAAATACGTCCGAAAAAATTTTTTTACTGAAAATAGTCGCAAAAAGGGTAGACCTATCGTGTGAGCCGAGGACGGCCCGCACTGCGACTATTAGAAAGGGAAGGGATTATAGAGGGGACATGATTGTGGATCCGCTTTTTGAAAAGTTGCAGCTCAATAGTTCTCTGGAAAAACAGCTTTTTTGGAAGCTTGTTCCATTCCGTAGCAGCCCTGTAAAAAAAGGATTCGTGATGAAGATTGGTCCTTGTAGTGTCAATCTTGAGAGTAAATGGGTGAGACTGATCAGCGTGCCGAGTTCTTCGGCCGAATGTGGCCAATGGTGGTTCAAGAGTTTTTATTTCTCCGGAGCATCTACCATGGAAATATCTGTAGAGTAATGTCTGGTCTGCAACTCTTCTTCTATGTTCTAGAGGGTGAAGGGTATTTGTGAGAGTTGAGGTGTTTATCAACCGAATGGCCCTTTTCTGAATGGAATCTAGAAGACGAAGAGAATGCCTTGGTGCAGAACCCCAAATGTGCGAGCAATACTCCAGTAGAGGTCGGATTTGAGCCTTGTACGTCGTCAACTGTTGATCAGGAGTAAAAAACTTTCTAGCTCTCCACATGAAACCCGGCCTCTGGCTTGCTGATTTTGCAACATGGTCAGGCCAAGACATATTATTAGATTGATATTTCGAATTTCATAGGCATTGCAACAAGAATTCCAGTGACAAAAGGACTGAAAAACTTTGAAAACAAACTAAAATTGATATATTTACTGGAAATTAACAATAATAAAACTGAAACGTCAAAAACAAACCTTAATTCCTGCTTTAATCCAATAGTTTAACACAAAAAACAACTCAAATCTCTGATAAAATTACAGAATATTTGTTGTTCACACCTTGTCGTTGACAGCGCCATCTCGCGTTACGTGATTTTTCCCTATAACTACTTGTTTTATGATCGAGATAATTTATTTTATCTGTCAAACACATCACAATGTTGCCAATTGCCATTTCTTAGAAAGCATTACATTACAATAAAAACATACTTAAAATAATATTTAATTCGTGTAAAAGTTTCGCTAGTAAAAGCAGTTTTTAAAATTATGCATAAAAGACAATCGATCGATTTGCGTAAAATGAAGTTTTTTATATCCCTCGACATTGTTCCATTTGGGCAAGCCGGCAACGCCGCACCGGAATGCTCGTTCCCCTTTAATCGCAGTAGTCTCGTCGACTGTGGCGTCCTCGCTCGGCCGCTCGCTCTTGTCTGGGTCGAGGTCACCCCACCCCACCAGACCCCCTTCCCTTACTTTTCAAAGCCGACACACGGAATCTCAAGGTTAAATTTGTTTATATATCTTCCCTTCCATCTCCTCCCGCGATATGTCAAACGCATGATTCGACACCTCATTTTGTTGTTGTTTTGTCGTCCTTACGATTGCTCTGCCATTTGTCGACTTGCAGTCTTGTATTGTATTTCGCAGCGCCGAAACAATGCAACGCTCTCAAAGTACACACGATCGTTTGTGTCCGAAAGTGAACGCGATAATAAAAATAAACCAACACGAATGTTAAGTTTTACCAATATCTCTCAAATCGTAGGTAGCTTTTTAATTGAATCGTTTCAAAAATAATATCATAATTGCGTTTAAATGCTGTCATTTCAATGACGGCTGTCGATGCCAATTGTTTTGACCGATTAAAGTACGTTCCAAACAGCAAAAGAACGAATTAAGTGACAGGTTATTGAAATATTAACCTTGATTTTTCCGCGCTGTCATTCTGACGCAAAGTGTGATTGCATCGCTATAACCCATGTTTCTACTAAGTATACAATTTAGTAAAAATTTCGATATTTGAACGTTATTAAATTCAATATTTTATATTGGAAGGAATTCAGATATGTTTCTACCATTGTCCTCGAGGACAGTGTCAGAGGGCAGTGTCCAGTTAGGAGTGTCCTGTCACCGCCAGTTTCAACTATTTCTTGTCCAACTCGAGAAGCTGTTTAGCTTTCCTTGACGAAAGGCTTACTAGCCTTTTCGCTCGTCTTTGTCCTGGCACTTTATGCCGGTGAGATTTCATTTCATCTGTTTCCCAGCCTCGAACCTCTTCTTTCAAGTGGGCTTTGGAAAGTCCACAGAAGGGTTCTGGGCCGGAATATTGTGTATTTGCCCTTTCTTTTGCTGCCCTTTCTGCTTCTTCGACACAATTAGACATTGCCACACTTCTGTTTTATTTATTTAAGAACTTTTAGACTACATAAAATCATGAGTGACACATGTGGCTAAACTCGTATTGAAGAGGAGAGATTCCAATAATGACTGAATATACAGGGTGATGAATTTAAAAAACCAAAGTGACTAATAACATCAAAGAACCGGCAAATCTGACAACATTGCAAATGTCAAATCTGGAATCTCCGATATAGGCTTATCCCAAATTTTGTACAATTCGGAATAGCAATTTACGAGATAATTGTCCGTTTAGAAACTTTCGGTCCTCTCTGTGTGTACCTACATAGTATGGTGTAAGCAAGGCCTTCTAGATTAACGACGAAACCAGTGGCGTACCAAATTTTAAGGATCCTAAATAAATTAAAATTTAACAGTATTTCGAAAGATACATCTCGAACAATTTCTTGTAGCTGACATTTTAAAATAATTACGAGGAAAATTACAGAGAACGAGCTAGCTGCGAAATTATTAACGAAAGTTATAATTTTTTAAAATTCCGTTCCATATCAAAGTCTACGGAGAAGAAAGAAAAATTTTATTTTCTACCATTTATAATTCGATTTTACGTGTCATGCCTTTGAGTGAAATTCATTTGGAAGCTGTAACGTTGCAATTTAGGTACCTACTCCGACGACGCGACGGACACAAAGTATGTAAATGCGATTAACGCGGACGCTATTGGCGTTGTTAATTTTTCTGTGAAGTATTAATTTCGAAATGCACTCTCTAATATTGCGAATGACGCGAAATAAAAATTAATCTTCGTTACTCGATAAAACAAAACAAGAACGCGCGAAGCGTAAAACGGGTAGGGGTAATTCGGGCAAAAAACATATAAAAGCCGTAACTTCTTGATGATTATGGATAAAAAGTTGCAGGTCATAGTTTTCTGGAAAAACTGCTTTTTTGGAAGCTTGTTCTATTCTGTAGCAGCCCTGTAAAAGAAGGACTCTTGATGGAGATTGGTCCTTGTAGTGTCAATCTTGAGAGTAAATGGGTGAGATTGATCAGCGTGCCGAGTTCTTCGGCCGAATGTGGTCAATGGTGGTATAAGAGTTTTTATTTCTGTGAAGCATCTGCCATGGTAATATCTGTAGAGTAATGTCTGGTCTGCAACTCTTCTTCTATGTTCTAGAGGGTGAAGGGTATCTGTGAGAGTTGAGCTGTTTATCAAGCGAGTGGCTATTTTCTGAATGGAATCTAGAAGACGAAGAGAATGCCTTGGTGCTGAACCCCAAATGTGCGAGCAATACTCCAGTAGAGGTCGGATTTGAGCCTCGTACGTCGTCAACAGTTGATCAGGAGTAAAAAACTATGTAGCTTTCCACAGAAAACCCAGCCTCTGGCTTGCCGACTTTGCGATGTTAGCAACATGGTCATGCCAAGACATATTATTAGACACCGTGACTCCCAAAATCGAGATGAAGGTATTTCCGGACTTTGTGGTGGAATGATTTAAGGATTTGAGGCGTTGAACTGAACAAGATTGTTGGTTCCCCACTCGACGATTGCTTGAAGATCTCTATCGATGGAATCAACCTGTTCCTGTCTGAGTCTATTTGTATCGTTCACCGAAGGTGATCGATAGGATGTGAAAGTTGAGACAAGTGTGCTATCGTCTGCGAAACTGTAAATGGGGTTCGTGGTGGTTTTCAAGAGGTCATTGATGTGTAAAAGAAATAGGGTGGGGGACAGGATGGAACCCTGGGGGACCCCGGCATTGGTTTTAAACGCATCAGAAGAAATACCGTCAACTGCCACATGTAAGGAGCTATCTTGCATGAAGCTCAAGAGCCATTGGCGCAGTTTGGTTGGGAGACCGTAGGCAGATAATTTGCTAAACAATGCCTGGTGCCAAACGCGGTCAAACGTTTTAGATTTACTAACAAGGTCCAATTTATTTTTAGACCATGTGTAAACAGGGTGATTCATAACTATTGGGACGTAGGCTAAGGGCTGCTGATCTACACAAAAATATGACGATAAGACCAGATATGCCTCAATAAAATATTGCTGTGTAAAAAGATACAAGTCGTTTAATTTGAAATTTTGTTTTTATTTTTTGCTAATAATTTCACTGTACATTTATCAATTGTTATCAAAATCGTCAGAGAGGCATATTTTAAAAAAAGGAATATTATTTTACATTTTGTCGTAAGGGGCAACATGTGAATGATTCCTGATGTTGAAATGGACTGGTAACTTTTTTTGACGAAACTTTTTAGTGATTAGAAAATATAACGCAGACATCATTTTTACGTAAAATTTGTACTTACTCCTGTTTAAACACGATAATTTCACCCGTTTTCGAGAAAAATGCAATTGAACAGTTCAGAATCTCAGGAGATTTCAAGTAAGTAACAGACAACAAAAAAACTTGTAACGTAACGCTTTCCCGTGTGGGAAAGCCTAAATCGATTAAAAAGCTTCCCCCCTGCCTCGCGGTTCGATACGCCAATGGATTGTTTCTAAATTTTTTGTGCCTATGACATTAAGCGCGAGCTTGAATTATTTTTTAAGGTGATTTTATTTATTATTGTTATTATTAAATCCGTTTTAATGTAGAGAAAGTGTAGATATGAATATACAGGGTGTGGCGCGAAAATTTTTAATTAATAGTAATGGCGGATACAGTTATGTTAAATATCTGAAATTACGAAGCTGTGACGCTGAATTCAAATATAATGTTGTCCTGAATGTGACACTTCCGGTTATACCGGAAGTAGACGTCAACTTTGTTATTTTAAATAGAACCCAATATTTTTTATTTTATTTTCGAATTATACATGAAATTTTAGATGAAATTTGTGCACAATGTCCTATACCAAAAATGAAGTATTTTCGAGATATTTTCAAAATTTTAAAAAAATCCTAGTCCACATTGAATAACGATATCTTCATTAATAACGAAGCTAGTCACGTGAAATCGTAACCAATAAACAACAAGCACTTGCCCGTTAACTCCATATGTCCAACTCATTGATATGTTATACAGGGTGTTTTAAACTTAGCCGCCAACGTGCGCAATTTAAATTATTTATAAGATGCTTACTTTAAATAGAACACCCTGTATTTGATTACATTTTCCGATGTATTTTTTTAAGCCAATTCGTTTGGTATCGGTATTCCCTATACCTAATTCCAACCACTTTTGAGACATTTCATTATCTTAGTTAAAACATAACACTTACTTAATTCTGTTAATCTTAATACTTGTTTCTGATTTGGTCGCGCAGGCTGACACCTAATATTATGCGTTCAATCGCTCGTTAAGCCGTTCTGAGCCTGTTGGCCGATTTAATGGTCATTGACATTGTTTCCATTTCGTAGGCCATCATCACCGGGAGGATACAGGTATTGAAAACTTTTGTCTTAAAGTTTGTGGGAATTTTGGGGTTCTTTGGGATATAGCTTAGTTTTCCGGTAGCGCCCACGTCATTCGAATTCGTCTATCTATTTTTGCGGTCTGGTTTTCTCTGTCCAATTTCATGTAGAATTCGAAAATAAAATAATGATATTAGGTTCCATTTAAGATAACAAAGTTGATGTCTACTTCCGGTATAACAACATTATATTTAAACTCAGCGTCATCCAAAACCAACAGCTTCGTTATTTCAGATTTCTAACATAACTGCATAACGCCATTATTTTTAATCAAAACTTTTCGCGCCACACCCCGTATAGAAATTGTATATTTAACGCTTCTTCTGCACATTTGTCGTAAAAATATTCGTGGATACCCCCATTTCGGAATGTTGAATGTTGAGAATGTTGAGAAAAAAAATGTCAAGTCCCGACCTGTAAAATTTGAGTTTATTGACTCCGCGTCGAGTTTACAGGGACATGCTCACGATTCCGTAGTTTTATTCATAATGTGAGCTGATAACGTGTCACATATTTTGATAATATCCCCCCATAAACCAGCTTGAATAAATGTTTATTTATAACATTTTGTAACATTGGAGAATAACCACCGACAGCGACGCGAGAGATCACTTGTAGGAAGTAGGCGTCTCGAGAGTGTCACCGTATACGAGGTTAATATGATATATATATTTGTGCTCGTTAAATATTAATGATGTAACTGTTGAAGCATATTTAAACTAGAAAGTTGTTTTTTCTTTTAATATTTCACCTTCCTCTCTATTGATTAAAAATATTTCATCATGCAAAGGAACGTGTCAGCAATTTTACTACTAATTATATTTTACGTTCCATTTTCTCGTAACGAATGCAGTTTTTCTTAAATCGTTTGTGTTACATAAATTTTTTTGATAGGCATACGACCCACTTTAATACACGCACTATCGGTGACGCATTTTTAAATAATAATAAGAATTGACAGAAATAACTACCACATCTCACTACTGTTGCACGAAATTCCATGATAATGTTGCGTTTCTGTTACTTCAATTAAATTTTTGAATTTTTCCTTAGTTAGGTCACACCTCGATTACGCTGTTCTTCTGTATGGTCTCCTCATTACTTAGTTTACATTAACAAACTCGAACAAGTACAAGATGGATAACCGAACCATGAGAATCCTTTGCTACGCAGATGATAATACTCGATACCAATGGGAAACAACCCCCAACGATACCTAGAATAAACGCATCAATGCCTGAGGTCGCTATCCGCCATCGCACTATCAAAAAAATCCTACGAAATCTTGACTCTAATAAGGCAGTAGGACCAGATGGAATTCCGACAATTGTCCTGAAGACCTGTGCTCAAGAGTTCACCCCAGTTCTCTGTAGACTCTTCAAGTTATCGTACAGCAAAGGAGTATTTCCGTCCATGTGGAAAAACGCCAAATTCCAACCGATTCCGAAAAAAGGAAAGAAGACTATTCCTGCGAATTATCGCCCTATTGCATTGCTCTCAGTCATATTTAAAGTTATGGAAAAAGCGATTAACACAGAACTCATCAAATATCTGGAGAAATTTGAGATAATTCATGACAGACAATATGGATTTCTTCGACAACTTCGGTCTACTGGAGATTTGCTGGCTTATGTCACTCAGCTCTGGACAAACACTATTGAGAAGTTTGGTGAATCTCGTGCAATAGCCTTGGATATATCTAAAGCATTTGACCGCGTTTGGCACCAGGCATTGTTAAGTAAATTATCTGCCTACTGTCTCCCAACCAAACTGCGCCAATGGCTCTTGAGCTTCATGCAAGATCGCTCCTTACATGTGGCAGTTGACGGTATTTCTTCTGATGCGTTTAAAACTAATGCCGGGGTCCCGCAGGGTTCCATCCTGTCCCCCACCTTATTTCTTTTACACATCAACGACCTCTTGAAAACCATCACGAACCCCATTTACAGTTTCGCAGACGATAGCACATTTGTCTCAACTTACACATCCTATCGATCACTTTCGGTGAATGATACAAATAGACTCAGACAGGAACAGGTTGACCCCATCAATAGAGATCTTGAAGCAATCGTCGAGTGGGGAACCAACAATCTTGTTCAGTTCAACGCCCAAAAAACACAAAGTGTCACGTTTTCCAAAAAAGTGAATTCCTCAAATCATCCCATCACAATGTCCGGAAATACCCTTGAACCAAGTCCCTCCATCTCGACTTTGGGAGTCACGGTGTCCAATAATATGTCTTGGCATGACCATGTTGCTAACATCGCAAAGTCGGCAAGCCAGAGGCTAGGTTTTCTGTGGAAAGCCAGAAAGTTTTTTACTCCTGATCAACTGTTGACGACGTACGAGGCCCAAATCCGACCTCTACTGGAATATTGCTCGCACATTTGGGGTTCAGCACCAAGGCATTCTCTTCGTCTTCTAGATTCCATTCAGAAAAGAGCCATTCGCTTGATAAACAGCTCAACTCTCACAGATAATCTTCACCCTCTAGAACATAGAAGAAGAGTTGCAGACCAGTCATTGCTCTACAGATATTTCCATGGCAGATGCTCCAGAGAAATAAAAACTCTTGTACCACCATTGGCCACATTCGGCCGAAGAACTCGGCACGCTGATCAGTCTCACCCATTTACTCTCAAGATTGACACTACAAGGACCAATCTTCATCAAGAATCCTTCTTTTACAGAGCTGCTACGGAATGGAATAAGCTTCCAAAATCAGTTTTTCCAGAGAACTATGACCTACAACTTTTTAAAAAGCGTGTCCACAATCATTTCCTTTCTATAATCCCTTCCCCTTCTAATAGTCGCAGTGCGGACCGTCCGCGGCCCACACGATAGGTCTACCCGTTTTGCGACTATTTTCATAAAAAAAAAAACAATTAGATGTAAACTAGTAGTGAACGATCATATCGTTACAAATGCGGTCCTGTCAGCAACCGTAAGGTCGACGGCGTCGAGGGTCCGTGTTCGACCGCTCTCCTTTGTAAACCGCCGACAGAGCCTAGGAAAGTCGCGCAATGTCTCGAATCCGCGTCGAAAATTGAGAAACAAATAGAAAGATCTGGAACTATGATATCGGGAATATAAAAGGGGAAACGATTAGTAGTATTAGCTTATGTGTTTACGAATTATTAAATGTAAATAGTTATATAGAGTTGTAAAAGTTGTATTGCTAAGTGAATAATATCTAAGTGGTTAATGAAAATAGAAGTTATTGTATAGAAATAAACATTGTTTTTGTTATTGGATCGAGAGATTTAATCACCGAACTCCACAGAGGAACTAAAAGTCTTAACAATATTATCGAAATAAGTACATAAGAACTGAAAGCAAAATTCCGCATTTATAAGACATGTATCAGACCCGTGATGATCTACTAAGCTGAGACAAGGGCCGAGACAACAAACACTAAGCAGATAACGAGATCAACATAAGAGGTTTTACTCTCAGAGACAGGATAAGAAATGTAGACACACTGAGAGAGCTAGGTGTTCAGAATGTAGTAAGGTGGACAAGAGCAAGGCGACGTCTATGGAGAAACCACGTAGATTCATATCGGGTGATCGTGGGGGCCATTCGATAAAACCACGCCATCCAATTCATTGTTGTTAAATATTGCTTCACATCACACGCATAGTGAGCTGAAGCTCCATCTTGTTGCGGCCAAATATTATTGTTGATAAACGATCCATTGTCGCTTTTAATAATAAACGACTGAAAAGTCACAATTGACATTGTTCCAATCATAGGCACCTATAACTCCGAAATTGTGGCATTTAGGTACCTAAAAGGAACAATGCATGAAATATATTCAATATTTTTCAAGAATTTTTAAAATAAAAAAAATATATAGGGTGATCCATTCAAGACAAAAAAGTTCATTGTTTTTACAGAAAAAAGGAAGATCTAACAACAATGTAAATACCACCGTAGGATCGGCCATGTCACAGAACCCACACAATCCAAAATTTGTATAAATCGTGCGAGTCGATTCCATACTTAAAACTCACTCTGTATACATAGAAACAAAGTGCATACTCTGACGAGTTACTAACTAAACTTCTGATTCCTCCAACTTGTTATTCTGCTACATGCCTTTTGTGTATATGTATATATGCTTTACATTCGTACTTGATGAAGGAGCGTACGTGTTTTCTTCCTAAATATCGATTTTAGCAGAGAATGTTAGAGATGAATTTTTATTGATAAGGACAGCTTCCGGTGAAATCAGTCGGAGTAGGAAAAAAGACGACGGGTTGCACTCTGGGAGAGCCGGCAGAAGTGAAAACTTAAGTATTAACGTTGTGCGCCCTGCGCCGCCTAAACGAAACAGCCGGCGCAGGCATACATTTTCGCCGCGCCGTAGAAAGAGAGGGGGATACTCCCTCTCCTACGCCACGCCAGCTGTCTACTCTCCATCCGTCTTACGAATTTTCGATCAGGTCACGTGTCCTGACGCTAGTTTAACAATTTTTTACCCATTACAAAAAAAGTGTACAACGCCGCTAAAGAAGTTTTCACTTCAAAAATTTTAAAAACACACGACATTTGCCGAATAACACTGCTTGAAAGGTAAACAAGCAAAAGTATGTACGAATATTTTTAAGCGGGAATATGTAATCATGTAATAGGGGGGTTATTAGTCGTGATTTAGTTATATTTTTAGTTGTTAGTGGTTCATGAACATGAAAGTGGGCCTCACGATCATCGAGGACAGGACCAAATATAGGCATGTCAGACGGAGAGCAGGAACGGACAGAATGGGAAAAAACATCACCACGGACACCTACAATTTCGAATCCGTAAACCAATTTTAGTAGATACCTAGGAACAGTTATAACCTCGGATAACTATATCAGTACCGAAATAAAAGCAAGAATACAAAAGGGCAATAAATGTTTCTTCACCTTACTTTTTTTTCTTTTCTAGGTGCCGAAAGTTGGCAATCATTATAGCAATTCTTATTTTCGAGACCGCAGCTCTAAATGGTTCATTATTACTGCATCCAAACCAATACCTAAGGTTCTTCAACCGTGAATTTCGTCTTCTTCCTATAGATCTCTTGCCTTGGATTTTTCTCTGTATAGTTATTTGTAGCGTTTGATATTTTTCTCCTCTCATGACATGTCCCATGTACAGCAGTTTTCTTCTCTTAATTGTCGGAATCACTTCTCTCTCCTTATGCATACGTCTCATCACATCCACGTTGGTTATTCTCTCTACCCATGAGATCCTCAATATTCTCCGGTATATCCACAACTAAAATGTCTCCAGTCTCCCCATGTCGGTTACCTTCAGTGTCCAGGCCTCCGTCCCATAGTATAGTGTATGGACAGCACATAGCATCTCGTCAGTCGTATTTTTAAATCAAGGTTTAAATTTCTGCAGCAGAAAAGCCTCTTTATTTTTGTAAAGGTGCTTTTCGCCTGTTCTATTCTGACTCGTATTTCTCAGGAGCTGTCATTGTTCTCATTAATGATCGTGCCTTAATATTTGTATTGTCTTACTCTTTCAATAGGCTGGTTCCCCACATATATCTTACGATTGTCTCGAGTTGTTTTTGTTATCAGCATATATTTTGTTTTGTCCATATCCTTCGCTTACTGTGACCATTCTGTTAATTAGCGTCTGTAGGTCTTCGTGTGTTCCAGCTAAAATAACTGTATCGTCAGCGTACCTCAGATTATTTATTGTCATGCCGGTAATTTTAATGCCCATGTCCTAATCATCAAATGCCCTATTTACTATGTCCTCCGAGTACAGGTTAAAGAGGATTGGTGATAGTATAAACCCCTGACGAACACCTCTTTGTATTTGTATTTCCTCTGATGTCATGTCTTCTATTCGTACGGCTGCTTTTTGGTCATAGTATAGGTTTGAGATTATTTTTATGTCTCTGAGATCTATCCTTCTCTCGACCAATGTTTCTATGAGTTTGTCATGTCTAACTTTATCTTCGCCTTACAACACCTGTTTAGGTCCCGACTGATATCTAGGAACAAGAAAAAACGGTTATATTCGGCAGTAATCAAACCAATTATTATGTACGGTTCGGAAACATGGACAATGACGAAGCAGAACGAAAGATGTTGCGGAAAATCTTTGGGCCTACAGTAGATGAGAGAACCGATCAATATCGAATAAGAACAATTGAGGAGCTCAAGAACATGTACAAAAGACCGAGTTTAGTAAACGAAATAAAAGCACAATGGCTCAGATGGGCCGGACGCGTGCATAGATCGTCAAGAGAATATAAGGATAACCCAGTAGGAAAGAGACCTCTAGGAAGACCAAGGCTCAAATGGAGAGACAATATCGGAAATTATGTAAAACTCTTGGGAATACTGGACTGGAAGGAGGTTGAGTTGGACAGGGATAGGTGAAAACCAGTCGTAGATACAGCTAAGATCCACGAAGGGTTGTGACGCTACGAGAAGAAGTACCAGTATAAAATTGAGAAAAGCTCATGGGTATGACAGGATAACGGTTGAAATGCTGAAGGCTGGATAAAGCGTGGTAACTAGTCTGTTGTACCGCCTTTTTTATCTTTGTTGGAGGAGTGGTAACGTACCAGACGATTGGAGCAAGGCCGTTATCATGCAGATTTACAAGGAAAAAGATTCGCAACAGGACTGTAAGAACTACTTAGATATTAGTTTGATCAGCATAGTCAGCAAACTGTGTGCAAAGATATTAAATAAAAGATAGGTATAGTCGAAAAATTCTTGGCTAAAAGTCAGAAAGTCTACTGCGCTTTTATAGACTTGGAAAAAGCCTATGACATAGTGGTGAGGAATGGATTGACGTCGACATTGTCTATGTATGGAGTGAGCGGTAGCTTAATAAGAGTACTGAAATCACTTTACGAGGATTCCACTGCTTGTGTCAGAATAAACGGAGCTTACACGGACTGGTCTAACAGCGAAAAAGGTGTGAGAAAGGAATGTGTGGCTTTGCCATGGCTGTTTAACTTATACACAGATATTGTTTAACTTATACATAGATGATTGTTTAAAAGATTATGGATTGAAAATTAATGATTTGATCATCGTCAAATGCCTTCTTTACGCCGATGATCAAGTCATATTAGCGTCATCTGAAGACGAGTTACAGGCGATGGTTAATGTTGAGCATGATGCCCTGAAAATCAAAGAGATAAAAATAAATGTAAGCAAAACGAAAGTAATGGTTTTTAAAAGAGAAAAAAGCATGACAAACTGTGAAGTTCTGATTAAGTAATAAAGAGTGGAACAAGTAAATGAGTTTGTTGGCAAGAAAACAAATTAATTGGGCACTGCATAGCTTTATGAGCGGCCAGAAAATGTCAAAAAAAAGGACGTCTGGCTCTGCATAGAGGTGTGTTGGTTCCTACATTTATATATGGTAGTGAATGTTGGGTTTGGCAGAAGAAGCATGAAAATAGGATTAATGCTGTAGTCTGAGAAGTATAACCAAGTCACTCCGACTTGGTTGGATAAAGTAAATAGTGAGATAAGAGAACGCTGTGGTGTAAAAGAAGATGTGGTTACAAAGATAGATAAAGAAATGCTTAAATGGTTTGGACACGTAGAAAGGATGGATGAAGGAAGATTGACGAAACAAATTTATAAAGCGAGTGTGAATGGACGGAAGTTGGTAAACATTGTTTTAAAGATAGGCCAGCTGTCAAGAGTACCAACAACCGACGAGCATGCATGAGAGCACTGATGAAAGTAGAAAGAGCAAAAGATGTGTGTAAGAACCGTAGCGAAAGTGAAAGGAAGTGGTCTCTGCCTACCCCTACGGGAAAAAGGCGTGACTATGTATGTAATTTTAATACATTTTCTGCTACATAAATATTCGGTAACCGTTACAAAATATTTACGATACGCCACTGGTACCCCATTCGGGATGACTCGGCGCTGCACATCTGCTGAATTTGGAAAATGGCGGGGACATGTCTTTTTCATTAAAAATTCAACTCACGTACGTATTTCTCATATAGCAGAGCATTTCAAGTATGTACCTATACTCTTATTCGAATTATTGTTAGTTTCAGATATATAGTCTTGAATGATCAAAAGATCTGTGGGATAACTGACCCCCAACTCCACCCCATTGTCACATCCGTGCCCCACCCGGTTCTTCTTTGTGTATCAAAGCAATCAAATCGGCGATCAGCAATTATTGTCATCGCTTGTCATGCGTATTGCGTTTATCAGAGTGTAAATAGTAAAAATGTCGTGACGTGTGTGAACGGAATGTGTGTGAGTAGGAATAGGAAACGAAACGCGAGTGTGTGTGTGTATGTGTGTGTGTGCGTGTGTGTGTGTGTGTGTGTGAATGAATGAAAGAAAAGAAAGATGTGCATTGTAAGAAAGATCGCGACAGACCCGACCAGCAGGTTAGGAGTGGGAAGGGGACAGAGAAGCTCAAATATGCGGAGCGGAACTAAAGACAGGACTGTACTCAGTCACCTGTAACGAGATTTAAAATTTCCTTAAATTTTATTAATTTACAAAATTCCAATTTTTTTACAAAATTTTAATGACCAATTAAATTAGCATTTCAAAAAAAAAATTGGTTGTCGGTTTACGGACGATAATTTTACGTGATAACGTCATAAGAAAACAATGATGAAAAATTGCATACTTTTATTATTATCACTGAATTATCATTGTTTTGTATAATACAAAAAAAAAGGATTAATTGAAAATAACAATTTTTTTTCCACAATTGCCAATAGGCCAATCGTAAACTCTCGCTTGCACGCTCGGCTCAGGCGGAACGTGACAATGTAGTCATGCTTTTTCGTACGTGCAGCCGGCGTTCATCGATTTATAAGACGTTATCACGTCAAAAAGTAGTCTAAATCAAAAGAAAGGAAAAATGCAAAGAGTATCATCGATTTATAAGACGTTATCACGTCAAAAAGTAGTCTAAATCGAAAGAGAGCAAAAATGCAAAGAGTATCATCGACGGAAATTGAATACTATATACCTAATTATGTTTTAATGTACAGCAAAATTTGGCTAACGCGATATTTTTTATTTTTTAAACAAAATTAACCTACAATTTAATTTTTTCGATGACATGAAAACCGTAAGTGCAATTACTGTAATCTGACAGCTAATTTAAATTATTTGAAATAAATCGGCACATTTCGCTCTTACGTTAATTTCCTTTCTTCTCCCCATCTTCTTTCAAAAATACATGGGTATTGAATATTGGAGGATTCGTGACTCGTTACCTTGATACTAGAGCTGCTAATTTAGCTATAATATAATAACACTTTGGAATAAATTCATTAAATAATAGTTATGTTTCATCAATGTTATATAAAGTCGTAGTAATATAGTAATTTATGAAGGCGATGGAAAAAATAAAAATTCCCACGCTCGATGTACCGCCCCGTCTCTGTACATTGGGCGTGTGGCCCGCGCGCCGAGTCTCTGCATTAAAGGGGAACGTCTCTTCCAACGATCCGTTTTGGAGTGTGTATCGCGTGCTCTGTTCGCAACTATCATCGTTTAATTGTCGTCTATCTCCTTTAAAAGTTGGTTCTCTTAATAGATCGTGTGGTTTTTGTCACTTTGTAACGTTTCGCCGGTCTTCGTCGCCGGTGTTTACATTGAAGACTTTACTATTTTCCATCTTTTGCATTTTCTTTCGCTCGTCGAACGGATCGGGTAAAAATCTTTTTTTAGGGATTCTTTTCCCGTTTTGGATATCGCGGGGTTTTTACTTCTTAATACGGGATCTCGTTAACTCTGACAAGTTAAGAAAAGATGTGTGTGTGTGTGACTGAGTAATGAACCGTTAACACTGAATAGAGGTGTCTCGTTCTATTAGAGGTCAGAACAATTAAGGAACCATGCAATGAATACCTCTGAATTTTTCTACAACGGCCCAGCTATTTTCTAAATAATATACAAAAAACCCCATGACGCACGGCAGTTACTTTTACTTTTTTATTTAACGTAACAGAAAATATATAAAAAATGTTTAAAATCTCCAATTATACAATCATTGTTATTGTGATTTATCAATTAAGTGTATCTATATCTATTTTGGAAAAACGTCAGGTGATTGTCAAGGAATTAACATTGAATGATAGGTTGTTATCCAAGTGCGAATAAAATTACTTATGGTGTATTATTAGTTAGTTGTGCTTGCTGAGCAACAACCAAGGTGGTAGAGCTGTACCAGTGGATATCGCCAAAAAGGGATAACAGACAGTTGACAGTTGAAGAACTAAGATATGGAGTTAAAAGTATATAGGTACCTATATTGTTGCAAATTATACTTGTTGGATTCTATTTAATTTTGAATTAAACCTTTCAATCAATTTAAAATAAGCACTAACAGCTAAAAATAATATTACTGCAAAAAAATATACAATTATATTGAAAAGAAAATATAGATTTACTTTTTTACAAAATTATACAGGAAGATGTGAAAACGTGTCCTAATCTATATGTATAAAAATGAAAAAATGTTTTTATGTATGTCCTTCAAAAACTCACAAACGTATGGACCGATTGGGATGAAATTTGCAGAAGTTGTTTTATAAACATCAGGGGTGGTTTAAGTAAAAAAACTTTGGTATTAGCACCCCTACGAAAGGGGGGAAAGGGGATGGAATATAAAATATAAAAACGGCTGATATTAGTGTCGAATTCATAGTCTTCGGGGACGATGAATTTGATAGTGACATTCTCAATAATGTTAACACCCATACAAAGGGGAAGGGGAGGGGATTAAATATAAAAACTATTAAAAACGCTAATATTAGTGTCGAATTCATAGTTTTTGGGGTCGCTGAGTTTGATGGTAACATTCCCATCTTTGTTAGCAGCCCTACGGAAGGGGATGAAATGTAAAAACTATTAAAAACATTTAATATTAGTGTTAAATTCATAGTTTTCGGGAACGCTGCGTTGAATAGTGACATTCCCAGTTATATAAGCATCCATACAAAAAGGGGTGGGAGAGGGATAAAATATAAAAATTATTTAAAACGGTTGATATTAGTGTCAAATTCATTGTTTTTGTGGTAACTGAGTTTGATGGTAACATTCCCAATATTGTTAGCACCCCTACGAAGGGGTGGGCAGGGGATGAAATATAAAAACTGTTAAAAACGCCGATATTAGTGTCAAATTTAGTTTTTAAGGTCGCCGAGTTTGATTGTGATATCTTCAATGTTGTTAGCACCCCTACGAATGGGGTGGTAGAGAGATGAAATATAAGAACTATTTAAAACGGTTGATTTTGGAGTCAAATTCATTGTATTCGTGGTGATTTAATTTGATGGTTACACTACCAATTTTGTTAGCATCCCTACGATAGGAGTGGGTAGGGGATGAAATATAAAAACTGTTAAAAACGCCGGTAATAGTGTCAAATTTATAGTTTTTAAGGTCGCTGATTTTGATTGTGATATCTTCAATGTTGTTAGCACCCCTACGAAAGGAGTGGGAGAGAGATGAAATATAAGAACTATTTAAAACGGTTGATTTTGGAGTCAAATTCAATGTTTTTTTGGTGGTTGAGTTCGATGGTAACATTACCAATTTTGTTAAGCACCCCTATAGTAAGGATGAGAGGGGGATGGAATTTTAAAACTATTAAAAACGGCTCATATTATTGTCTAATGTATAGGTTTAGGGGTGGCCGAATTTGATGATAACATTCCTAATTTTGTTAGCACCCCTACGAAAGGGGTGGGTAGGGGAAGAAATATAAAAACTATTAAAAATGTCGATATTACTGTCAAATTCATAGTTTTTTAAGTCGCTGAGTTTGATTGTAATATCTTCAATGTTGTTAGCACCCCTACGAAAGGGGTGGTAGAGAGATGAAATATAAGAACTATTTTGGAGTCAAATTCATTGTATTCGTGGTGATTTAATTTGATGGTTACATTACCAATTTTGTTAGCATCCCTACGATAGGAGTGGGTAGGGGATGAAATATAAAAACTGTTAAAAACGCCGGTATTAGTGTCAAATTTATAGTTTTTAAGGTCGCCGATTTTGATTGTGATATCTTCAATGTTGTTAGCACCCCTACGAAAGGGGTGGGAGAGAGATGAATTGTACGCTAGTAGTAAATAAAAAAGAAGACCGTTTACTTCTGTCAACAACTGGAATGTTGCAAAATTAGGTGGTTAATACGTACGTATTTTAATAGTAATAAAAATAGAGTAAATAGGGTATTCAATTAATAAATACATAAATATCACGTTGATGATATTTAAGGCGTCAAATGTAGGTAAATAATGAACGATATTGTGGGTTGATGATAAAACAATGGAAAACAATCCGGACCTGTGTGTGATCGTAGTAATAAAAGTGCAGGTGTCCCCTTTTCATTGTAATGTAATCGAAAAAAAAGCAGGTGGTACAGCTTGAATTTTAAATAGACACCATTAGCCAAACGGTTTTAAATGAACATACACAGTGTCGCTCTTATATATGTGTAATAAATTACGCTATTTTAACCGTTATTAGTACATTTTTAAATCGTTACGCATTTATAGGTATACCCCCATCTTTTTCTAACGAGTGGGACAGTTCATAAAAATAACTTTTAAATTAGTTAAAAAAGCGATTTTAATTAACTTTATAGGAAGGGCGAGAATGAAATTAAACGTTTTCAAGACTCGCAAAAAATATCGTAGTATAATATCTCGAGTAAATAGTGAATAAATGTAATGTATGTCTGCGAATTCTTAATTAAAATGATAATATAGGTGACTAACTTAATATTTTTCGTTTGTTTTTTTTGATGTTATCAGTGTACTATTAATTAATGCTCTTTATCGCAGGTGATGAGATATCGACGATGTTATCGAAACATTTTGATGGAATTGATAGTAGGTAATGAAGAAGGCTGTGAGCCTATTTTTTCCGACTCTCTCTTGCGTAAAAAATAAAAATCAGCGTAGGCGCCACGAATTGGAAATGGACTGTATGAAAAAAAAACAAAAGGTTTTGCATTTGGCGAAACGTCGAAAGATTAAAATCGACTTTATAGTAGAATACCTTTTACCATGTTTGAAAAAGTACTTCAAAATGTTGATTTTCCTAATAAAAAGCAACTAAAAAAAATATTTCGGAAAAATAAACACGCTTTCTTGCCATAAAATTAAATTAAATTTTAAACTTTTTTTATTCCCGCGAAAACGATGACAACCATTTTGGTGACGTAATATTGGTAAAAACAACAGTCGTGTATGTAAGTACAACCGGCACTCATTCAACGTTAACAGCTATAAATATTTGGTGTTTTTTTGGGAAAATAATGAATTACAATCTCTATCGTTGGTGTGTAGCATCTAGTTGTACAAATACTACCATTAAAACCCCAGAAAAGCTGTTTATCCAAGTGCCAGATGATATTAAAATAAGGAATGTTCGGTTGGAATTCGCAAAACGAGATCTTAAGTCATTATCAACTAAAAGTCGATTGTGTTTAAGTGAGGATCATTTCATACATATAGTCACGCCTTTTTCCCGTAGGGGTAGGCAGAGACTACTTCCTTTCACTTCCACCGCTACGGTGGTTCTTACACACATCTTTTGCTTCCTCTACTTTCATCAGTGCTCTCACACATGCTCGTCGGTTGTTGGTACTCTTGACAGCTAGCCTTTCTTCAAAACAATGTTGATCTGATCGAGATCGATGTTCGCCGAGCGGTCGACCTCTACCGAGTTGTCCATTCACACTCGCCTTATAAATTTGTTTCGTCAATCTTCTTTTATCCATGCTTTCTACGTGTCCAAACTATATAAGCATTCCTTTATCTATCTTTGTAACCACATCTTCTTTTACACCCCACGGCGTTCTCTTATCTCACTATTCTTTACTTTATCCAACCGAGTCACTCCGGCTATACCTTTTACACTACTCACCTCCGCAGCATTAATCCTATTTTCATGCTTCCTCTGCCAAACCCAACATTCACTACCATACTGATAAGTGTAGGAACCAACACACCTTTATGCACCGCCAGGCGTGCTTTTTTTAACACTTTCTGGCTATTCATAAAGCTATGCAGCGCTCCATTCATTTGTTTTCCTGTCAACACCCTTCGCTCAATGTCACTGTCATACTATCCATCTCTAGTAAACTTTGAACCCAAGTACACAAATTCGTTTACTTGTTCCACTCTTTCTCCCTCAATCGAAATTTCTCACAGTTTGTCATGCTTTCTTCTCTTTCAAAAACCATTACTTTCGTTTTGCTGACATTTATTTTCATTCCTTTGATTTTCAGGGCATCATGCATAACATTAACCATCGCCTGCAACTCCTCTTCAGATGACGCTAATATGACTTGATCATCGGCGTAAAGAAGGCATTTGACGATAAAAACATTCATTTTCAATCCATACGCACTCTCTTTCAAGTCTTTTAAACAATCGTCTTTATGTATAAGTCAAACAGCCATGGCGAAGCCGTACATCCCTGTCTCACACCTTTTTCGATGTTAAACCAGTCCGTGCAAGCTCCGTTTATCCTGACACAAGCAGTGGAATTCTCGTAAAGTGATTTCAATATTTAACTACCGTTCACCCCATACATAGACATTGTCGACCACAATTCACTTCTCACCACTCTGTCATAGGCCTTTTCCAAGTCTATAAAAGCTTCATAAGTAGCAGTAATTAACCAAAATGGTCTTCGTGATAATATAAAATAAAATAAGGATAAAAAAAATTGTGTCTGCGTTACTACTTGAAAAGTAGCAGTGATTTTTTTGGAACAGCTTTCAATTAAAAAAAAACAATAGAAAACTATAGTTTGTGAATCGCATTCGTTCAGGATTTGTAGTCGATGGGAAAAATAATATTCAAGAAGTTTACATTTTGATTTAAACTTGTTTAATGTTCGCAAACAAATCTGACGATCTTCCACATTTGCATAAATATGACCGAACTTCCCGAAGCGATGACATATCCAAATTCCATTTTCCGGTCCCCCAAATGGGGGGGAAAATTAAACCTACTCTCCGCATCCAGTACGGTATGTACACACACACACACACATTTACTTCAAATAATTAAACATTCCCAACACACAGATCGCTAAGTAGAACGTGAGTGTGTATCGCCCCTACGGCGTCCCGCTCGAAGGACCACAATCGCTCGTCGCCCGCCTGTTTATACAAATTACAAACAATTTGTGTAGTAGATCATTCACAAGTAGTCGTGACGTCACTCACTTGATCAATACGGAAATAAATGAAGCGTGCGCATGCGCCGACCAGCGAAATTATCACATGGATGTGACTGCGTTGCCGTTTCTCAAACATGCCGGCTTTTCAAAGAAACTTCGTCGTCTAGTTGAATCTTGCAACCGAAATGGAATTTTCTAAAATTAGAGCTAATCGTAAATCTAGCGGTTTCGTCAATAACACTTTATTTAATATTCCAGTAGCGGGTGTATATATTTTTTTTTATCCTATCCGCTCGCATTGACTTGTTTTATAAATTAACAAAATTAGATCAAATAGATCCAGAAATTTTGGAAGTATTTTAATAATTACTTTTCTTTTTTTAACACGCTTGTATTAGTTTCACCTGTATCTTGTATGTATGTATCTATGATTCTTTGACTTCGATTTTGCCCTACTTTAAGCGATCAGATTTAATTTAAACTTCGCACACTTGTCAAAGAACGAAGACATTGCAATAATTCGATCAAAATATCCGATTATTCTGATTACTTTCGCCAGGATTCATAAATTTCTTAAGAGATCCTTTGCGTGAGAGTAACAGAGATAAAATTAGTGCGTGAACTACGCATGCGCACAAATATTATCACAGTTCATCGCTTCGGTGGTTCAGTGGTAGAATGATCGCCTGCCACGCGGGCGGCCCGGGTTCGATTTCCGGCCGATGCATTCTTTTTGTGCTTTTACCATTTAATACATAATTTTTTTAGTGAGCAAAACAAATCGAACCAAAAAGCGAAAAATAAATTATAGTTTAAAAAAACTAAAAACCACGCTTTTAGAGTTAATCAAATTAAAAAGTAAAAAATAATTCTTAACATAGGAATTACATTACTGACGAGAAAATAAATGTCACTGTTCTAAAAGCGTGGGGTGCTTTGTACGACTTCTTTAAACTAACTCTGAGTTTCTTAATAAAACCACCCCACGCTTTTAGAACAGTAATTTTTTCCTATGTTAAGAATTATTTTTTACTTTTTAGTTTGAGATGAGAAGAAGATGAGAAGTGGGACGGCATGCAAGTGATTCGTGCCAGAATAGAACAAGCTCGTGCTTCGTTCTCGAAGATGCGTAAGGTACTTTGCAGTAGAAATTTAAGCTTGCCTCTGCGCGTCCGAATGGAAGTTTGGACTTTGACAGATGCGATGTGCAAAAAATTGGAGGCCTTTGAAATGTGGACGTACAGAAGACCATTGAGAATCTCCTGGGTAGAAAGAGTACGTAACACCGAGGTACTTCAACGCCCCGACAAGCAGCTGGAAGTTCTGTTTACACTAAAAAAGCGCAAACTGGAGTATTTCGGTTACATCTTAAAGAATGACAAGTATCGACTTTTAAAGCTTATTATAGAAGGGAAGATAGAAAGACGAAGAAGCCCGGGTAGAACAAGGATATCCTGGCTAAAAAACTTGAGACAATGGTATGGAGTGAGCACTACCATATTGTTCCGACGAGCTGTAGACAAGGTTCAGATAGAGCCGATGATTGTGGTACAAATTTACTTTATGGGACTCACCAAAAAAAAGACACCAATTTTAGTCGATGCGGCTTGAAAAGCCGAGTCGAATGACACCATTTTCAGGATGAGGAAATGCCCCCTTCAAAAGTTATGCCTCTTTTAATTTTTAGAGGCACATTTTCTTCGTCCAAAACGTTTGTACGATGGTGTTATTCGAAACAGCATGACTAACCGAGTCGATTGACAGCACTCCTAAGTTAAGAAAACGGCCCTTTCAAAAGTTACAACACTTTTAAATTTTTCAATTTTTAGAAACGTCTCTTTCTTATGACACTATTACAATGGTGACACTAGTGTTATTCGACGCAGTATGACCAACCGAGTCGAATGAAATCTCTCCTAAGTTAATTTAACGGCAAGATCAAAATAAAAACACATTTTTTATTTTATATGATTAGTTAAGAATTGAAAGATTGGTTTGCGTCGAATGACACCATCATATGGCGTGCGCCATATAAAATAAAAAATAAATAAATATATATAATATAAATAATAAAAAAATAAAATAAAAAATATGTTTCTATTTTGAACCGGCCGTTAAATCAACTTGGGAGAGTTTATTCGATTCGGTTGGTCATACTGCGTCGAATGACACTCTAGTGTCACCATTGTAAGAAGTGTCACGAGGTAGAGACGTCTCTAAAAATTGAAAAATTTAAAAGTGTTGTAACTTTTAAAAGGGCCGTTTCCTCAACTTGGGAGTTGTGTCAATCGACTCGGTTGGTCATGCTGCATCGAATAACACCATCGTACAAACTGTGCCCGAACGTTTTGGACGAAGAAAATGTGCCTCTAAAAATTGGAAAGTTAAAAATTAAAAGGGGTATAACTTTTGAAGGGGGCATTTCCTCACCCTGAAAGGGGTGTCATTCGACTCGGCTTTTCAAGCCGCATCGACTAAAATTGGTCTTTTTTTTTTTGGTGAGTCCCATAAAGTAAATTTAAGCCAGCGTGTTTTTTAGTTTTTTTAAACTATAATTTATTTTTAATTGTGCGAATGATACTCTTTCTTGCATTGCTTTATTAATTCAGCATGTCGACAGTCGAAAGCAGCCCGGACATTCGATTCGGACGATCCGGCAACACCGTGCGGTAGGTAACTCCCATATTATAATTTAAATTATGATTCATGGACAGATAAATTTTATGAAACCGACCGTTTTCTTGTTTTATTTATCAAGCCCGGTTTTTAGGGGATTTAACAACGCAAGATGGCCGCCGACGAATTTTGATCGCTTGTTCTTCGTTTCGACCCGTATATAATTTTGAAAATTATACGTTGGCGTCGGACTCTCCAAAACGATCATTGTTAAATAAGTCGGAAAAAATTCTCGGCTATTATTTTAAAATCGGACGTTTCGATTGATAAGCGTTGTCGTTCAACGAAAAAGTTCTCCTTTTCGCGTCCGGTAAGCAGCAACTGACGTGTATCCTCCCCCCAGGATGTAAAACAGACTGAATGGGAACGAGCACATTGACGAAAAACCAGTGCCGAAACTTTTCCAAGTCTCATCAATTTCCTAATAATTTCCTCGACATTCCCGTCGCGCTTCTAATCAACTTTTTCAAAGAAAATCTTGTCGTACCTACGCAAAGTTCTCCAGTCGAGTCACACAGGCGGTTTGTTCTGGAAACTTTCCTGACATTTCTCTCGTCGTAAATGTCATCTGCACGGTTCAGGCCTTCCGCGTAATGAAAAAGTGGGCGCCAGCCAGTTCCAAATGGCTGATCCTCCCGAAAATATGCCCATGTTTATTTTCGTTCCTTAAAATATCGACAAAATATAATGTTTGTTGAAAATAATAAGTACCTATTAGATTTTTACCAAACACTATTTTGTCGTTAATGACTGGCACTTAAATGTTATTCGCGTTTATTATTTAATATTGATATTACTCATCCAATTTGAGTGTTTAATAGCTCAAAAGGTCTTGAGTCACAACTTTCTTTATTCATTAGAAAAGGAGGTATCTAACTTTGAGTGCAGAAAATTTCATAAAGAGTTGAAAGTCATGTTGAATGTCCGCGTCTTGCTTTCCTTCATCTCATTCAATATGAGTGTTTAATAGCTCAAATAATAGGTCTCGAGTGTTCTTAGACCAAAACGAACTTTCTATGTTTATTAGAACAAGAGATATCCAACTTTTGGTGAAGAAAACCTTATAAAAAGTTAAATCTCATTCAACTTAAGTGTTTAATAGCTAATTTAATAGGTCTTAAGCAACTGTGTGTTCTTAGATTGAAACGAACTTTCCATGTTCATTAAAACAACAGAGATATCTAACTTTGAGTGGAGAAAATCTCATAAAGAGTTGAAAGTCATGTTGAATGTCCGTGTCTTACTCTCCTCCATCTTATCCAACTTGAGTGTTTAATAGCTCAAATGATAGGTCTCCAGTCACCGAGTGTTTTTAGACCAAAACAAACTATGTTCATTAGAACCATAGATATCTAACTTTTAATGGGGAAAATCTCATAAAGAGTTGAAAGTCAAGTTGAATGTCCGTAACTTACTTTCCTCCATCTCATCCAACTTGAGTGTTTAATAGCTCAAATGATAGGTCTCGAGTCACTAAGTGTTCTTAGACCAAAACGAACTTTTTATGTTTATTAGAACAAGAGATATCCAACTTTTGGTGAAGAAAATCTTATAAAGAATTGAAAATCAAGTTGAATGTCCGCGACTTACTCTCCTCCATCTCATCCAACTTGAGTGTTTCAATAGCTCAAATGATAGGTCTCGAGTCACTAAGTGTTCTTAGACTAAAACGAAGTTTCTATGTTCATTAAAACAACAGGAGATATCTAACTTTGAGTGAAGAAAATTTCATAAAGAGTTGAATGTCATGTTGAATGTCCCCGCGCCTTACTCTCCTTCATCTTATCCAATTTGAGTGTTGAATACTTATTTGTCCCTAAAATATTGACAAAATATAACGTTTATTGTAAATAATTTGGATATTGGATTTTAACAAAAACTTTTTTTTCGTTTATGACTGGCACTTAAATGGTCAAATTTGGTGTACCGAACTGTTTGTAACGTAGACGCCACTGGCGGAGTATGTCGGACAGATATCGCCAGCTCAATAAAGAACTGGATTAATATATTCAAAGAATCAAAATTCTGAGATGTTAACGGGACAAAGTATCGAAAGAGAATCTTTATAATATATTTACAAACATATAAACATTTTTACAATCTAAAATAAACGATGACAGGAAGTATAAACAACATGCTGACAAATCAAGCGGAGTGGATAAGTTGAAAATATATTATTTATCTCTGTTGCAAGAATCGTTTTAACAGAAAGCAACGTTTCGATGGCGAAATAAGCGTTTGATTTAGAAAAAAAAACTAGGAAATTTAATGCTATTTAATTTTATTGATCCAATCCAAGGATGTTTAACTGCTAGGATTTGTGACGTCACGGCGGCCATTTGCAGTAAGATCAAAACAAATCAGATTATCATCGTATACATACAGGGTATTTCAAAAAAGGTGACCCCGTCTTTAGGATAGGTTAGTACAAAATTTCGCAACGCCATCCGCATTCAAGATAAAGGGCGTTGAAGAAAAAAACGTATGCACATTTATTACTGGAAACATTGTAATGAAATTGTATACGAATATGTTTTAGAAGCTGATACATAAGTCGAGGCATTTAGAGGTTCCGGTAAAGCTATATGCTGTGTGTTATGGACTGTGCAAATAGTTTTACATTATGCAGGACTATATTTTGCTAATTCAAATTGTGAAAAACCGTAGCAATTGATGAGCGCCGACTCCATAAGCAATCTTTGATTTTAACAGCGGCTAAATATTATTTAAGGGGTTCGTTTTATTTGTTATGCGCAATTTTGTAAGTTTCGTTACACGAATCGAGCGAAGAAATATAAAATATAAATCCCACTTTAGTTATTTACTAGTTTAAACCGTGATTCATAAATTATAATTCCATTTTTTATTTTTTCATTTGTGTTA
Source organism: Agelastica alni (assembly GCA_950111635.1). Lineage (NCBI taxonomy): Eukaryota > Metazoa > Arthropoda > Insecta > Coleoptera > Chrysomelidae > Agelastica > Agelastica alni. The sequence goes on from OX467713.1 coordinate 1,127,672, forward strand.
TCACTTTATTAAAATAATAACTGTATGTTTAAAAATTTAACATTTTATTCAAAATCAAAATGAATTCTGTTCTTATTCTTCTTCTTCTTCTTCCTCCTTCTTTAATGTAAGCGATTTGCTTGTTTTTCTTCGTATCCTCTGCCGTTCAATTGTTAGAAAGGTTGTCGCTCCATCTCTTGCGGGGTCTTCCAACGCTTCGGCGCTCTAATTATTTTGACCATTCTGTCGCGTCATTCATCCGGTCTATGTGTTCGTTCCACTCTCTCTTTTTTCCCAGTATCCATTCGTTTACGTTGTCTATTTTACATGTTCTTCTAATGTCCTCGCTTCTCTCCCTGTCAAAAAGTGTTTTTCCAGCGATCCTGCGCAATATTTTCATTTCGATGGTTTCTAATATTCTCTTTGTGTTCAATGTATCTGATCTAGTTTCCGCTGTGTATGTTAATATAGGTCGGATGACCGCCTTGTAGATTCGGGATTTGGTCTCGATTCCGATATATTTGTTTCGGAGGATTGTATCGTTCAGGTAAGCTTTTGCCGCTTGGTTTCTTGGTTTCTTACCTCCGCCTCGACGTCACCGTATCCTGATATTTCTATGCCTAGGTATTTAAATTTCTTCTCCTGTTGTATAATTTTATCATCCACAACCAGTTTGCATCTGATAGGTGTTTTTGAGGTGGTCATGCATTTCGTCTTTGCTGCAGATATCTTCATTTTTAGACTTTTTGCCGTTGTGCTGAATCTGAATAGTAATTTCTATAGGTCATTTTCGTTTTCTGCAATCAGAACAGCTTCATCCGCATAGCATAGGATTTTGTCGTCTTTGTTCCCCATTTTGTACCCTTTCAGGTTACGAGTGCTTTTTATTATTTCGTCCATAACTATGGGCTAAGGAAATCTCATTGTCGTATACCACTATTTACAGGAATTTCTTCGGTAGTTGTGCCATTAATTTTGGCTTGTATTTTGTTTCTCTGGTAAATACTTTCGATGGTTTTTATGACGTTGTATGGGATTTGCCTGTCGTATAGAAGTTGTACAACGTCATCCAGTTGTATTCGGTCAAACGCCTTTTCCAGGTTTATAAAACACATGAAGGCTGGTTTGTTATACTCGATGGATTTTTCAGTTATTTGTCGCAGGAAAAATATCGCATCAGTACAAGATCTTCTTGATCTGAATGCTTGTTGTTCATCGCCCAATGTGGTCAGTTCATTCATTTTATTTGCTATAATCTTTGTTACTAGCTTTAAGGTTGTATTTACAAGGTTAGGGGTAGTTTTCGGGTATCTTTTTGTCTCCTTTTTTAAACAGTTAGTTAGTTAGTTATCCGTGTCCGGATCACACTCTATGTCCTTCCAAAAGTTTGCGGCTGTAATGGCCCTGTCATTTGCTAAAATTAGGTCGTTCCCTGAGCAGCTCTGTCCCATGTCGGTGCAGGTCAGCAGGTGTGGAGGATTCTGGATTTCTCCGCAGAAACACTGATGGTTTTCGTCCTCTGGTGGCATTCCCCATTTTTGTAGGTTTTCTCTCTGCACCTCGAAGTCTGTTGAGCGTTCTCCCGATTGGGTATGGGAGGAAATGTCCCGGTGCCGGCTCCTCTTTTTGTTGGGCGATTGGGTCTTGGACCTCAGCAAAGGTGCTGTCCCGGCCAAAAAGCTGTGGCGGGATCGGAGTCTGGATCTAGCCGGTTGGTGGCCTTAGAGCGGGTGCCTTGGATCGGTCTCTTGTCGCCCCTTTTCCGCCTCAGCGGCTACCTCTCTCCTGATGCTAGGCGGCGCTATCCCAGCGAGAGAGTATACCTGATGAAGTGGCGTCGGCTTCGGGCAACCTTTTATTAGGCGAACTGCTTTTAAACAGTAAGATTATGGTACTTAATTATGATCGTTGTATAAATCCCATTTCTAAATAAATATTTAAAAGATTAAAATGGGTTTTGCTACGATATTTAATTAAATAACTGTAAGATATATTTGGATTCACTCAGTAATCGGGGAGAGCTTTTGGATACACAAGCACATCTGGAGGCCAGGTATCTGGAGAAAAGGACGAGAAAGAGGCTGGCGGCAGTCTTGATGAATACGTTTTTATTATTTCTTACATAACTATCACAAAAATGGTTGTTTTAATTGGAATCCCTGCCGTGACGTCAGTTTGTCTCAGATCGCTTTAAATCGCGTATCGAGTTAGCCAACCACCGGCATAGTAATGACACATCCTTGATCCAATTACATCTAATTGTGTACGCGTTAATAAGGAACAGTTGCACCAGCCAATAGATTATCCCCCATCTCTCCGTAACCCCTCGAACGATTCCCGTCCAATTTCCAAAAGTACACTCAATGCTAATAAATCAAATTAGTATAGTACGGCGGTATCGAGGGGGCGCCATACAACTCGAAATCGCTCTGTATAATTCAAAACGAAAGGATTGAACGCGCGGCCGCGGCCATTGTGTCCCTTCTGATAATTCTGATTTAGTATTCACATCTGCGGCAGGCGCGGGCGAAGGAGAAGAATATGCCAGGCCCGTCGGGCCCGTAAATGGTAAAAAGAAGGGGGCCCTGGCCCTCCTCTCGCACCCGCTCGACATATGCGACGATCTCGCGCATCTTTTAAATTATCTCATTTCATAAGCGCGGCAGAGGGGCACGTCAAGTGCGGAATAGAGGTGAGGGCGACGTTATTGAACCGTTATTTTTTACATTTTCCAATTTTATTGCCGATAATATTGCAATATTAAATAATTTATTTCGAATGTGAAATTCTTCGTATTTTGATTCGCTTCCTGACGGCTAAATAACCTCGCAAATAAAATAATAACACTGTCGAGCATTTGACATTTTAACCTATATTTTCCCGCGCTGTCATTCTGTCGTTTTTGACGCCGAGTGTGATGTTTACTAAGGGAAGTGTACAATTTAGTGAACATTTCGATATTTGAACGGATATGTTTCTACCATTGTCCATTGGCCATAGTCGCCATTCCGGATTCTCCAATACTCTCTGACCCTCATTTGGAAAATGATGAAAAGACAAGCTGTGTTTTTTTTACGCATTCAGGTATACAACAATTTGCTCTGCTTGTCATTTTCACTGTCAACAAATTATTAGTCACTATAAAACAACTATAAATCTTCGCACGCTTCCAGGCATAGACCTATTATCCAGAGGAGACGCAACATTCCATTCATAAAACTCTGTTTTGTCGCAATGATTACACGAGAGTGTACCTTTTTTGCAAATATCTCGAAAGGTATTGATTTCCGCTTCGTTTGGTTATCATATTCGTGTCTTACGCCTCAAAATAATACCTGTTTATTTTGATATTGAAATCGTCATCACTACACCACTGGATGAAAATGTAGTAAACAATGAGATGTCCTAACTTACATGTGAAAAAAAAACACTGAGGCTTAAATAGTCCGGTTTTTTACACATTTGGCAATGACGAATCATTTAATCCACTAATTTTACCAATAATATGATGAAAATCACCGATAAAACTCCAAAATCTCGTTGCAACACCTTCGGCAACAGCGCTACTAATAATAGCCGATTTCGTAGTACGCACGGAGCCGTGCGGCGTTGTCGATTATTTTTTTTTAAATAAAATAGTCGCAAAAAGGGTAGACCTATCGTGTGGGCCGCGGACGGCCCGCACTGCGACTTTTAGAAGGGGGAGGGATTATAGAAAGAAAATGATTGTGGACACGCTTTTTAAAAAGTTGCAGGTCATAGTTCTCTGGAAAAACTGATTTTGGAAGCTTATTCCATTCCGTAGCAGACCTGTAAAAGAAGGATTCTTAATGGAGATTGGTCCTTGTAGTGTCAATCTTGAGAGTAAATGGGTGAGACTGATCAGCGTGCCGAGTTCTTCGGCCGAATGTGGCCAATGGTGGTACAAGAGTTTTTATTTCTCTGGAGCATCTGCCATGGAAATATCTGTAGAGCAATGACTGGTCTGCAACTCTTCTTCTATGTTCTAGAGGGTGAAGGGTATCTGTGAGAGTTGAGCTGTTTATCAGGCGAATGGCTCTTTTCTGAATGGAATGTAGAAGACGAAGAGAATGCCTTGGTGCTGAACCCCAAATGTGCGAACAATACTCCAGTAGAGGTCGGATTTGAGCCTTGTACGAGCAACACATTTCTAACGGAATGAAATAGTTCAATAGTTCAATATTCCATAAAATGGGTTGTATTATTCATACATGTTAACTTTCCATTTATTGTTCTCAATAACAACAACAAACCAAATAACCTCAGACTGCTACTTACTGACCTATGGATTCTACACACCAGTCTGACTACCACTATGCTGGGCAAAACGGAGTATAATGATTTCAAGTGACAACTGACGTGTGAAACAATCTTTATAATTAAATTACCAAGTAATCAATTGGCACTGTAAACTATCATTTGTTCAGAAGACATATCGATCAAAATTTCGTATTAATTTCAATGTGATAATAATCATAGAATTTCTCAACCAAATTAAAACTAACCTCTTGACCTGGCCTTACTTCAAAACAATGTTGATCTGATCGAGATCGATGTTCTCCGAGGTCGACCTCTACAGACTTCCGTCCATTCACACTCGCCTTATAAATTTGTTTCGTCAATCTTCCTTCATCCATTCCTTCTACGTGTCCAAACCATCTAAGCATTCCTTTATCTATCTTTGTAATCACATTTTCTTTTACACCACAGCGTTCTCTTATCTCACTATTCTTTACTTTATCCAATCGAGTCACTCCGGCTATACTTCTTAGATTACTTATCTCTGCAGCATTAATCCTATTTTCATGCTTCTTCAGCCAAAACCCAACATTCACTATCATACATAAGTGTAGGAACCAACACACCTCTATGCACCGCCAAAAGTGCCTTTTTGACACTTTTTGGCTATTCATAAAGCTATACAGTGCCCCATTCATTTGTTTTCCTGCCAAAACCCTTCGCTCAATGTCACTGTCATACTATCCATCTCTAGTAAACTTTGAACCCAAGTAAACAAATTAATTTTACTTGTTCCACTCTTTCTCCCTCAATCGAAACTCCACAGTTTGTCATGCTTTCTTCTCTTTCAAACACCATTACTTGCGTTTTGCTCACATTAATTTTCATCTCTTTGATTTTCAGGGCATCATGCATAACATTAACCATCGCCTGCAACTCCTCTTCAGATAAGCCTTCATAGGCCCTTATCAAGTCTATAAAAGCGCAATAGACCTTCTGACCTGTATTATTCAGGTTGTTATAATTCATGAAATATTAATAAGAGATAATAGCATTATGGTCACAATTTTGTTGCATATATATTCAACAAATACTATGACGATTCAATAAAAATCGCAAATCTCTTGCCATAACTGTAGAGCAGGCAACATCACAGCACAACGTAATCCAGTTGGCCGAATCAAAATCATACAATCGACCAGAAAGTGGGGATGTATGATCGTGTTTAAAATTAAATATTTCCGTCTCCTCTGATAATAGGTCTACGCTTCCAGGTTAATAAACACAAAGCAATCAGATTTGCTGGTCACGTGATATTGATGCGAGTTTACTTCGCCAAATAGCGGATTGCTTAGCTTTAAAACTCGATACAAAATTTTTAATTGACAGTTATTTTTGTTTTGTGTTTTATCGATTGACAAGTTGACGGCATAAAGTGTAAAAGAAAAATAATAGTTAAAAACCTGCGGGTAATCCACCCCTGGGAATATAAATAAACCGAACGAACCCCCTCTTGAAAGTTTGTTCACGTGACTGACCGTAATAATAATAAGACGTCTATCCGGAGTGCCTGCTTCTATCCCTAATGTGCGAGTCGTTCGGAGGAAGATGACCGTAAGAGTTCCACCATTGGTCCTTCGACGATTTTAGAAAATCGCGAGAAAAGGCATAGAGGCGGCGATTTATGACGTCGTCACCGCGAACCATCGATCTCTGGGCATCAATCTCGTTGCGAGGGTAACGCACATGCGGCAATTTTGAAATAAGTCTATTTTAAAAGTACATGTATGAAACCACTTTAGACGATACATAATATATATCGCGTATCTGAATTTTAATTCACGTTTTTAGGAACATATTATTTTATAGCTTACACTTTTTATTTTTGGTGGGTTTTTTTTTAATCAAATTTTTTTGTTTTAATTTTTAAAAAATGTCTAGGCTATTCTTTATCAATAAATTTTTTTCTAAATATTCCAAGCAAATGCGTGGAGACATGTTAAATAGCGTTTCCCTTAGGAAGAATACTGTCTCGATACTGGACCTTACATTGATCCGCAGAGTGTGCCCTCTGTTGGTTTTTTTCTCTGCCTGCCATTTGCCGATTTGCCTTATTATTGTTTTCCTTTATGAGCACCAGCAGCGGCGTACCAATATAAATTTGTTTCCTTGAACCGAGCTGCTTTTTATGAAAAATGTTAACAGAATCATGTTTTCTAAAACATTAACTCCTAGTGTATATTAAAAAAAAAACACTATTACTCAATTAACAATTTGCTAGCACTATGCAAAATTCGTGAAAGTATATCGAAAATCTCGCAAAATCTTTAATCGACTAGAAATCCTGGTTTATAACAACGAATTGTTCGAATTGACCGGAAAACGAACGAAAGACGAAGAGGAGAACAAGAAACAAAAGACGAGAGGTAAAAGTGGCTACCGAGCAAATTATCTCACAGACCGGTACGTGAAATAAAAGATTTAAAAATAAAAAGTGACAAGATTTTGAAAAAAATGTCGAAAGAATTGAACCCATTTTGCGAGACCACTCAAGTGACGTCCATTTAAACTAAGGCAGAATTAAAAATTTGAAATAACGTACAAATTCGTCCTTTGTTTCGTTTACTTATTATTTAAGATTTAAGTTTTAAACTGAATAAAGATAAAATGCGGTCACTCTCTGTATATTAATTCAAATGATCGTTTTGTTAAAAATCCAAAAATACATCACGACAGTTTGACTCCATTAATAAAGATCATGAAGCAATCGTCGAATGGGGAACCAACAATCTTGTTCAGTTCAACGCCCAAAAAACACAAAGTGCCACGTTTTCCAAGAAAGTGAATTCCTCAAATCATCCCATCACAATGTCCGGAAATACCCTTGAACCAAGTCCCTTCATCTCGATTTTGGGAGTCACGGTGTCCAATAATATGTCTTGGCATGACCACGTTGCTGACATCGCAAAGTCAGGAAGCCAGAGGCTAGGTTTTCTGTGGAAAGCTAGAGCTAGTTTTTTACTCCCGATCAACTGTTGACGACGTACAAGGCTCAAATCCGACCTCTACTGGAATATTGCTCGCACATTTGGGGTTCAGCACCGAGGCATTCTCTTCGTCTTCTTGATTCCATTCCGAAAAGGGCCATTCGGTTGATAAACAGCTCAACCCTTCACCCACTAGAACATAGAAGAAGAGTTGCAGACCAGACATTACTCTACAGATATTTCCATGGCAGATGCTCCAGAGAAATAAAAACTCTCATACCACCATTGGCCACATTCGGCCGAAGAACTCGGCACGCTGATCAGTCTCACCCATTTACTCTTAAGATTGACACTACAAGGACCAATCTCCATCAAGAATCCTTCTTTTACAGGGCTGCTACGGAATGGAACAGGCTTCCAAAATCAGTTTTTTCGGAAAACTATGACCTGCAACTTTTCAAAAAACAATCATCTTCTTTTTTTAATCCCTCCCCCTTCTAATAGTCGCAGTGCGGGCCGTCCGCGGCCCACACTTTGAGCCTACCCTTGTTACGACTATTTTCAGTAAAAAAAACATGTGAATATACTACCTACCTATTGAAATAATTATCGACAAGATTGGCTTACGAGTCGGCCTCGGTCAGAAGAAGAAGTCCACTAAAAGGAAGGGAACGCCTGTTACCGATTAGGACAGACTGAGTGGGGGTGGTTTTGCGTTTAAAGGGGATAGATCGACACGTCATCTACCGGGAGAGATCGTCTTTTATTTCCGACGCGTTGGATCAGCGTTGACTTTCAAGGGGAACTGTTTCAACGGCGGATTACTGTTTCGCTACGAAGAGCAATCGACTGATAACGAATCGCGAAATCCATTACTCTTTTAATTTTCTGTTTCTGCGTGCCAAAAAACGACGTCACTTGAAAAAGCATTACAACGTTGCCGGTCGTTTTCATTAACGTTTTTAAGTTTGACAGAATTGTTATTAAATTTTGGTATTTCGGCATTAAATAAATCGTTTGATCCTCGTATATTGTGCGAATTCGATCAAAGCCTAGTTCCCCTTTAACCCCGCTAATTATAAACCAGGGTGATAATAGCAGGTCAATTTCGTATTTACTGTTTTGTGCATCTGCTCGTCCCTCTCTTTCTCTGTGTTTCTCTCTCTCGCTCTCTTCCTCTTTTCCTTGTTCTGTTATTCCGTTTACCTATTGTGGGGTTTTGTTGCTATTTTTAACACCGTGTTGACGTTTTCGCTTTCACAACAAAAACACCGGTCGTACGTCGTTCTCTCTCTCTCTCTCTCTCTCTCAGAAGCATTTTTTATGGTAGATCGGGAGTGGGATTTTTGATTAAGTCGGTGCATCTGGTGCGGCGTCATGTGTTAAGATTAAAACGTTGGAGTCTGAGCGATGTCGTTACAGCCACTATTTTCGTAACAGATGTAGAGCTCTTTATGGGTACGGCCAAAGGTTATCATCATCTATGCATAACGACAGATAACGGTACACACACAAAAAAAACCCGAACACATAATTTCACTGGTTTGTAAACAAAATTAAAACCGATCGTTTATAAATAACAAAATTTTTTTTATAAACTGCGTTGCATATTTACATACAGTGTGTCCCGGATTCGCATCTCTAAACAGACATTTCGGCTCCTTTTATACCTACTTCTTCTTCTTGAAATTCCGCTTCTATCGGAGATGGGAAATCATCCCCACTAGTCGGACCTTATGAATCGCCCGCCTGAAGAGTTCTGCGGACGTGCAACCAAACCACTCCTTCAAGTTGGGCGGCCAAGAGATTCTTCTTCTGCCAATCGTTCTCTTGCCTTTTATTTTGCCTTGAATAATTAGCTTAAGGATATTATAACTATCTCCTCTCAGAACATGTCCTAGATATTCTAATTTTCTTTCCTTTTTATGGCGTTACTAATTTCTTTGGCTTTATTCATTCGGCGTAGTACTTTCTCATTCGAAACTTTGTCAACCCATGGTATTCTCAGCATCCTCCTGTAACACCACATTTCAAATGCTTCTATGTTCTTGATGTTTTCTGATTTGAGTGTCCAAGCCTCCGTACCATACAACAGAATGGAGAATATATAGCATTTTAGCATTCTGGTTCTCAGTTCTAATGTTATATCTCGACTGCAGAGTATTCTATGAAAGCGCTGCGAGCTACTTCAATTCGACACTTGATTTCTTTTGTGTGTTCTGCTGTTTCAGTTACCCATGTGCCAAGATATTTGTAGAAAGATACCCATTCCAGGTTGTTGTTATTAATATTTGTAGATGGTCTATTGTGATTTGTGCTTTGATTTGTTAAAGTTGCCAACAAACAGCAAAGGTTAAATGGGGAAATTTTCAGAGGAAGCTTAGTGCATTCGATATCCGGCTTCAGATTTAAGATCGTACAACTATGCACTCAAACTATTTGGATACGCAGGAAGCTTCAAGTCAGCTCTATACAATCATCCCATCCAATTCTACTGTCCTAATGACTTTTTAATAAACCCACTTAAATAGAAGGGGGTTCCTAGGACTTTTATATTTCTTATATTTATATATCTACTTAAAATAAGTGTTTTCCAGTGTAAAAATCTTATTTCCTGTAGTATCTTCTCTGTTTAATTGTATTTTGTATCTATATTTTAAACTGTTTGTGTCCGTACATAGGTTAGTATTCCTGACTAGTCAAATAAAATTTTATAAATACAGAGTGTCCCAGATTAGATTCTCTATACAGGGATCTAGGCTCCTATTATATCTACACCAAAGTTTGTTTGTTTGTATTTGTTATTCCACAATCCACCTCAACTTTCATTTTTCTTATGACTGCCATATTGGATTTTTTGAAAGAGTGTTGAATTTACAGTCTAGTGATGTCTCACAAGTGCATAAAAGTTTGCTTACATACACACATATAGTCGCGCCTTTTTCCCATAGGGGTAGGCAGAGACTTCATTCCACTTGCTACAGTTCTTACAGACATCTTTGGCTTCCTCTACTTTCATCAGTGCTCTCATACATGCTCGTCGGTTGTTGGTTCTAACTTGACAGCTGGCCTTTCTTCAAAACAATGTTGACACCACAGCGTTCTCTCATCTCACTATTCTTTACTTTATCCAACCGAGTCACTCCGGCTATACAATTCTCAGGCTACTCATCTCCGCAGCATTAATCCTATTTTCATGCTTCTTCTGCCAAACCCAACATTCACTACCATACTGATAAGTGTAACAACCAACACACCTCTATGCATCATCATTGAAATAACACACTTTTTAAAGTTAGGTCCTAATTTTTCCTAATGAGGACATAATTTATTTGTCAGAAGATTGGGTTTTTATAAGTTACACATTTTTTCCATCTAAGAAGGCTCTATAGATTGTAGGTGGGATCGTGAAGGCTATGCTGCCTCTCAAGCACTTCGACCTATCAGATCTTTTGTGCATTAGGAGGCTCTAAATTTAACGTTAAATTATTCAAAAGTATCAAAGTTGTGTTTCAATAATTGTTAAGTTTTTTCCCATTAAAATCACAAATGTGACACACAAATTGTCGAAACCTGTTAAAAATGGCCGGTATTTCGTATTCGAATGAAGAAAAGTTTGACATGTTAGCGCTGTACTCGCAGTCACGCAGAAACGCCGACATTACCTTAGCAAGGTATTTGGAGATGTATCCCGGACGAAGGCAGCCTCATAAAACCCTATTCAGAAAAATCGTGGTTAATTTAATCAACCATGGGGCATTTGAAAAACTAGAAGCGGATATAATATCGAGAATGAAAATCGCGACAGAAACATTTTACAAGCTGTCAACTAAAACCCTAGTGTATCGGTAAAAACTGTAGAACTGGAAATTGTTGTGTCAAAATCAACGTTACACAGCGTGTTAAATAAGAAGAATTAAGTACCATCCATACAAACCCACAATAGTTCAAGGACCTAAAGAAACTGATTTTGCAAGACTACCAGGTTGTGTCGGCTTTACAAGCTACTTTAACCGAAGATGAGTTTAGAATAACTCGGTTTTAACTGGATGGATGTCTGGCTCACAACACCATTCAAGTCAGAAACTTCTTGAGAGAGTACTTTGATGAAGGAGTTATTTTATTAAATGGTCCGATTCTTGGCCTCCTAGCTCCCCTGACCTTTCGCCCTTGGATTTCTACCTCTTGGGTCACACAAAGGACGAAGTGTATGAATTTGATCCTTCCGCGACAATAGAAATCTTGAGACAAACAGTTTTGGGACACATTTAGAAACATTAACGGAAATACACTTGCTAGGGTTGTACGAAAAACAGTTACCAATTGTCAAAAATGTCTCGATGCACATGGACGTCATTTTGCAAATCTGTAAATTGATACCCAGCTAGGCAGCAGTGTTCTGACTTGTTTTTTCAACACACTCATAGTTGGGAATTTTCCCCAAAACATCTGATTTGTTGAGAAGTCATCATTTACGTTCATGCTCTATTGAAAATTCAATGTATTCGTGCGTTTTTTTAAGCGTTACTTATTATGTTATTTTCTGACAAATAAATCATGGTCTCCTTAGACAAAATTGAGACCTACTTTACATAGTGTATTTCTCGTCGTAACACGCCTTCTTCTTATCGTCCAAAAAAAAAAGCAATTTTCCTGGACTATTATGTAAACGGCAAATTTAAAAACAAATGGACAGCAGTCACAGGGGGGATCATCGAAAGACACTGTAATTTTGTCTACCTTGAAAGAAGGTGATCGAATCTTCGTAGTCCGTCATGGGAGAAGCCGCGTATTTATTCATGGATGGAAAATGTAATTAGAGACGAAATCTTACGAAAGACGGATTTTAGTTTGCAGGAAGTTCGTAAGAGAGTGCATCAAATATATCACGCGAGTTTGGAATGCAGCACTCCATCGGCCTGCGTGTGACAGGATTTACCGAAAATGTCGAGCAGTGTATTTTTAAATTTTAAAAATATTTACCTTACATTTTTCTATCGAAGTTTTCGACTGTTTTTATTTCGTTTTCAGAGCACGTACGCTCAGGTTCACCTACCCACTCCCCCTCCTCAACTGTTAATTTTCTATAGAATTTTTTTTCCAAAGGAAAACCGAGTCGCGGATGAATAGTTTTTAATAAAAATCTTTCGCAGAGTTCTCAAACGAACGGCCGCCCGGGCGTGTAAGTATTTTCAAAGTGGATCTGGCGTTTTACGAGTATGTATTTATTTTCCATTCGACCTCTAAACCTGAACGCTTCGGAGAAAAACTTTGCGTTCTTTTTTACTCTCGTCTAGTTTTTAAGCATAAATTACGTTACGTGAAATTCATGATTTTTGGAAAACCCTTCCCCCCACATCCCTGTCACAAATGGTCACATTTGTGTGACCTCCTGACCACAAAATTTGCAATTTTAAATTAAAACAGCACTTTTAAAATTTACTCGTCCCCTCTTGTCAGTTAAATAAGGGTGGCGATGCAGTAGCAAGAGGGTAAATTTTAAAGAAACCGCCAACAGTTATTAGAGTGGGGCAGAAAAGTAAGCAAAAAGCAAAAGTAAAGAGTTTTAGAACAAAAAACAGTATAAAATCACAACAAAGTATCATTATAAGTTAACATATCACTACAGTTTCTTAGGTTATACAGGGTGTTTCAAAAAAGGTGACCCCGTCTCTAGGATAGGTAGAAAAGTGAAAAATAATTGGGGTTTACTTTGTAAAAAATTTTCGTAACGCCATCCGTATTCAAGATAGAGGGGTTGAAGAAAAAAAATGTTTACACATTTATTACGATTTTGCCGAAACTACTCGAAACATTGTAATGAAATTTTGTACGAATATGTTTTAGAAGCTGATACATCCCATGAATTTGTTTTTATATCTGACTCTCATAGAGGGCGCTAGTTACACGATTCGTACCAAGTGGTATTGAACATAACTTTTTTAAGGATAGATTTATTAATCGAAATTTCAAATGAACTTAAACATCATTTAATTTTACACCAAAAAGGTAATCTTGGTAAAACTCGATACTGCGTACCGTTTTCGGAATATTTTGTTTTTATAAATTATAAGTAATAACCGATGCTGATATAAAGTAATGATGTTTTAAAAAAGGTGACCCCGTCTCTAGGATAGGTAGAAAACTGAAAAATAATTGGGGTTTGCTAAGTAAAAAATTTTCGTAACACCATCCTTATTCAAGATAAAGGGTGTTGAATAAAAAAACTTACTTCATAATTTTCAAATTAAAATATTCCAAAAACGATACACAGTATCGAGTTTTACCAAGAGTACCTTTTTGGTGTAAAATTAAATAATATTTAAGTTCACTTGAAATTTTAATTAATAAATCTAACCTTAAAAAAGTTATGTTCAATACTACTTGGTACGAATCGTGTAACTAGCGCCCTCTATGAGAGTCAGATATAAAAACAAATTCATGGGATGTATCACCTTCTAAAACATATTCATATAAAATTTCATTACAAAGTTTCCAACAGATTCGGCAAAACCGTAATAAATCTGTATACATTTTTTTTTTTTGGAATTTTGGTTACAATCTTTTCAGGAAAACATGTCATCGTGGAATTTTCAAAAAAATGAGTTGTCTTCCAAGGACATTGTAAAAATTAGCCACACTTCTCTGCGCCGCCTCTTTGGTAAACTACCGGGCTTTTCGTACAAGAAAAACGATAATACGGTGGCTCTTATGGAGCAGCGTGAAGTCGTCTTCAAGCGAGCTCCTTTCTTCGGAAATATTGCGAAAATAGCCAAAATGGTTTGTTTAGACGCCAAGGGTTCGGTGAAACGAGCGTGGCGGGAAGATGGAAGGCCACATGGTGTGAGGAAATGCACATCTTTCAAAAGAAAAAGGTTTATTGTTCCAATTTGGAGTTTATTCAGTTTACCCTTATAGTTAGATCACCAGTAATACATGCCGAACCTTCTAAAAATGATACGCCACTGGTGACAACTGTCAGATTGATTTGATTCGGATGCTTACGAGTTATGACGTACCTAACGAGAAACATTCGTAGCTACTACTTTACGAAAAGTACTAGCTATGATTCTATCGATTCACCCTCGTTTTTTTCTCGAAGAAAACCGGTCTCGTCGTCTTTTTCTAAATACAAAGAGAAATTAAATTTCAGCCGGACTATATAATGGCCATCCCATAACAAAAGACGCCCTACACGCCCATAATCGAGCAGGCCGTAAAATAAATAAAGCTTGCACGTTAGACGATTATACGAGGGCGATCCGATAAGTACTTAGTAGCCTTACCGCCCGATGGCGCCACTATCGCAAGAGAAATTTACTATCGCGTATTGTACATTATCGTAGACGGCTACTGTCGCAATTTTAGCCGAATCGGACTCGTAGTTTAACTTTGATCGCTTGTGGAGGCGGGCGTGTCCGCGGATTTTAGAAAAATGAAAAAAAAAAAACAATATCGGTAGGTGATTCGATTCTTGTTTTTGGAAGGGAAATTGCCAGCGAAATCAAACAGCGCTTTGGATGCTGTGTACGGTGACTCTTCTCCTCTTCGACGGCGATCGTCAATTATTGGTTTAACGAGTTTCAACGTGGTCGCACGTCGGCTGTTGGTGAGTTGATTGAAGGTGCGCTAGATAGCTGAGACAATAGACATCTCAATAGACCGCGTGGGTCATATCCTATATGAAATTTTGGGCACGAGAATGCTGTCGGCGCGATTGGTGCTGCGTTTGCTCACTCCGGACAAGCGCAACCGTGAGATCACTTCAGAGCAGTGTTTGGCGCTGTTTAAGCGCAATCCGAGAAAATTTCTGCGCCGTTTCGTGACCGTCGATGAAACATGGATCCACTCGAACACACCAGAGGCCAAGGAACAGTCGAAACAGTAGACTTCACCCGGCGAACGTGCTCCGCAGAAGACTGTTATATCGGCCGGAAAGGTGATGGCCACCGTTTTCTGGGATTTAAAAGGTGTGATCTACATCGACTATCTGAAGAATAGTAAAACGGTCACAGGGCTGTACTTCGACGCCAAACTGCAGAAAAAACGGCACCATTTGGCGAAGAAAAAAGTGCCTTCCACCATGACAACGTACCGGCTCACACCTCCGCCCTCGCCATGAACAAATTGGGCTACGAACTGCTGCCTTATCCACCAAATTCTCCAGATTTGGCTCCGGGAGATTTTTATTTTGTTTCCAAGTCGAATGAGGTGGTTATCGCCGCCACACGGAGGCCTACTTTGCAGAACTCGAGAAAAGGAAGTTGGAGCATCGCTGGGTCAAGTGTATCGAATTAAAAGGAGACTATATTGAAAAATAAATCGCCACTTTTTTAAAATGTTCGTTTTTCTTTTGTAGGCGAAGTACCTACTTATCGGACCACCCTCGTATTACGTAACGGGACCTAAAGGAAGTTTTTGAAGAATCGGCGCAGCTTGCTTTCGGTCTTCTGAAATGTTTATCGAAACAACTCGGTGTTCTTCTTCTTCTTCTTCATTCTTGATTTTAGGCGAGTCGCCTGTTCAATTATCGTCCACTTGCGTGAGGCTGTCGCTCCATCGTTTCCTGGGGCGCCCAACGTCTCTCTTCGTCCCAATGGAGACTTGTCGCGAGCAATTCTCACAAGTCTGCGGTTGTCAATTTTACCTATGTGTTCGTTCCATTCCTTCTTCCTGTTTGCTACCCAGTCATTGATGTTCTTGACCTTACAGGCTCTTTTGATATTCTCGCTTCTCTCTCTATCCAGCAGTGTCTTTCCAGGGATTGTACGGAGTATCTTCATCTCAGCTGTCTCTAGGAGTCTTTTGGTTTTCGCTGTTTTTGGCCTGTTTTCTGCGGTATATGTCATCACGACGGTTTTGTAGATCTTTGATTTAGTGTCCGTTCCCATAATCTTATTACACCATATTGTATTCAGTCAGCCAGCTATTCTAATTGCTTTTGTTGTTTGATCTCTCACCTCTTCTTCAATATCACCAAAGCCGAAAAGTTCTATGCCAAAGGTAGTTATTTTTCATTTTCTGTTCGATTACTTTACCGTCAAGCGCAAGTTTGCATCTTAGAGGGATTTTCGATGTTGTTTAGCACTTTGTTTTGGTCGGTGATAATTCCATGTTTAGAGACTTGGCTGTTAGGTTGAATTAGTGTAATAACTATCGTAAGTTTTCTTCATTTTCTGCAATAAGAGCGGCGTAACACACTATTTTGATTTCTGCATCGCCCATTTTGTATCCCTTTAGTCCTCGAACGCTTCGAATAATTTCTTCCATTATTAAATTGAAAACAATCAACAATCTTACATCGTTAGCGGACTGAATAACATGGATTTAGGCCGGGAAGATCTTGCACAGACGTGCCGTGTTCGTAATAAGACAAATAATGGAGAAATCGATTGAATACAACAAGCCAGCGTTTGTATGTTTTGTCGATCTAACTAGAGCATTTGACCGTGTCCAGCTGCATCTCCTTTACAACAGGCAAATCCCATACAAACTCACCAAAACCATAGAAAACATATACACAAACAATAAAATACGAGCACGAATAGAAGGAGACCTCACAGAACCAAAATACCAGCGGGTAGCGGGGTATTCGCCGGGGAGACTTCCCAAGTCGTAACCTTTTCAATTTTATTTAATAAATCGGCTTTATTTAATTAAATCTCGTCCTTTAATTATAACGGTTCGAGTACACCTCTGCCTTGCGGCTGGTCGTCATCGATCTCGATATAGGTACCTCTATATATTTCTCGATTACAGGCGGCCATTGTTGCCCATTCTAATGGGCTCACATCGAAAACAACAATGAACAACACTAGTCTTCGAAAGATCATTTATCAACAGAACAGTTGAGCGTACCGTGCCAGCGCATTCATTATTATTAATAATAATATTATTATTATTAGTCACCTGCGTCGGGCCTTCGATGGCAATGGCGCCGCACAAAGGCAGTCACGGGTGGCTGCGATTCAGAACAAGTGACTACCCCGCGGAACGGTGAACAGCCACGATACTCCGACGACATACTCTATCGGGTGGCGGCCACCGCAAGAACTAACTGGGTATACGTAAGTATTATACTTACAAGTCGCATTTATATTTTTTCTTTCCATAATTATATGTCAGTATTATTATTATTAATTATATTTATATATATATATATATATATATATATATATATATATATTTATATATATATATATATATATTTACATAAATATCCAAACGCGCAGTTGCCAAACTGCAAAAAAACTTATACGTCGCAATTTGTTGTTACTAAGCGACTGAATTTTTGCAGCACTTATTACACTGATACCGCAGAAATAATTTATGACTGGCTACGTGGCTTTATTCCGATTAGAAAAATAGTCTACATGGACAAGTGCTATCTATTCACTTACTGTGGTTGAATTTGTTTATATTCTGTTGGCTCAATATCCAATCTTATTTATTGTTCTGGCACGTATCATTAAGTCAAAGCGATTTTTTTATCATTCCAGTGTTGTGTTTCGATTACAACTTTTAAAAATGGCTTTTTCTTTTTATGTAGTCTCAGAAAGTTTTAATAAATTTATATTGGCCCATTAATTAAATGAATACCTATATACTTCTATGCAGATTCCATTCGAGTTGAAGAATGTGCAACAAAAATTGGGTATTTTATGTGGATGTTACCCTCCATTTTATTAAAAATATGTAAAAGGATACGAGAAAAGTTCACGAATTGTTGTACCTAGATGTAGATTGTATGGGGGGGGAGGGAGGTCGTAAAGGCTATGCTGCCTCCCAAGCACTTCGACCTATCAGATCTTTTTTGCATAACCCTTAATCTATTCGAGGCCCGGGATGCCGAGCTCTCGTACAAAGTTTATCAGTTTCCTGTGAGCTAAGTTCCTGACATCGGAGGGCTTTAGGAAGGCCCATTCTAGAAACTTAAGCCTCTTGCAGAAAAGCGCTGTGCATTCACAAAGCAAATGTTCTGCAGTTTCAGCGAAGTTCTCGCAGTAGCGGCAACTATCACTCTCTGTTTTGCCCATCTTTTTTAGGTGATACCTCAGAGGGCAGTATCCGGTAAGGAGTCCCGTCACCAGTTTCAAGTATTTCTTGCCCAACTCGAGAAGCTGTTTAGCTCTCCTTGGCGAAAGGCCTACTGGCCTTTTTGCTTGTCTTTGTCCTGGCACTTTATGCCAGTGAGATTTCATTTCATCTGTTTCCCAGCGTCGAACCTCTTCTTTCAAGTGAGCTTTGGAGAGCACACAGTAGGGTTCTGGGCCGGAAAATTGTGTATTTGCCCCTTCCTTGGCAAAGCAGTCTGCTTACTCGTTGCCTTTAACTCCCTTGTGACCTGGAACCCACTTTAGAGTGACTTGGTTGTTGCCAATTGTCTCAGGGATTGTTTACAGTCCCAAGTCAGCTTAGACTCACAAGTGTATGACTTCAGAGCTTTTAGTGCTGCTTGGATATCTGATAAAATATAGATATCTGCCCTTCGGGAGTTCCTTTCGATGCTCTCCTGGGCACATATCTCTATGGCATGTAATTCTACTTGAAAGATGGTTGGGGTGTTACCATGTGGTCTTAAGAACCTAAAATTCGGCCCTGTAACGACTACTCCAACCCTTTCATTCATCTTGGATCCATCAGTGTATCACACTAAAGCATCCCTTCCTAGTTGTTCTCTGTGCAAACTTGGTGTTTGTTTATGACCACTTCAAACTGCATTTCGAAGTCGTACCTAACTGGCATAATATCTGTCGGCTTAGACAGGGATTCTAAGGAAATATTTTCTAAAATCTTTAAATATCCAATCCGATTTCCTGCTTTAAGTTTTCATGAAATTATACAAGTTGAACTACGCACTTCTGGCGCTTCCTCACGCAGCAGAGGAATTCATTCATTCGAGAAACACGAAAATGATTTGCACGAAAATTCGCAATATTCGCAATCCAATTTAAAATATAGTGTGAGCATCCGCCAAATACCACGAACCCAGGACACGAAATATCGTAACAATATTTATATTTATGGAACGATATGTTATCACTACTTTGAGACATCTACGTCATTGATGACGTGCATTGAATTTTGTTTTGTATTTATTGCAGTGGATATAATTTAAAAAATCAGCATGGAAGTGTCATTTATGTTACATTTCAATGTTTATCTCGCGTTAGGTATCTCACGAATGTAGAGATTATTTATCGAGCACACTTTATACGTTTCTAGGAATCTTTTTCAAAACACGAGTAATCTTACAAATGGACACGTGTTCGCCAGTTGACATTAGGGATCAACCTCTTTTCGATTCTCAAATTTATTATCATTTATATATTATACTAAGCTAAAGTTAAATCTTGACCTGATATTTTTTAAAAGACGTCGTCAGTAGTGGCTTTAGAATATATTTTCAGCTCAACGCTACAATTAAAAATCAACTTTTAATAAATGATAAAGATAGAGAACGAAAGAAAATATTTACATTTATGTTTTATGTCTACTTTTACGTACCTTAAGATGATGGTACCAACTGACAAAAAATAACGTTCGACGTTTAAACTTCGTTTGTATCAACTTACCTGAAAAAAAAAAACAAAATGTTAAACAATGAAAAGAAATTGGTAGTCATTGGGACAATCGACAGAAGTGAAAATTATTCTTTGGATTTTCAAGATAATTGTAGTATTAAAAATGAAAATTTCATAATTTGTACATTAAAATCATCAAATAATAAAGTCAGCCTTAATCCGGGGTACGCCGATCATTGGCCAAGGATATAGAGGCTGTTTTCCTCCTCTCCACACAATCCACAATTGCGATATTTAGGGGTACCATGATCGGTCAATATGTGTATCCTTTCTACTCAGTAACGTATTTCTTCTGGCTAAGCCCTCTGGGGGAGACTCCCCTATGAGGGCCCTTGCCTTGTCTCCGGTTTCCGTTTTCCAGTATGAAAGTTAGGTTAGCTTGACGTCCTTCAAAAACTTTCTATACTGTCTCTTTGACAGATAAATTTAGAATTTATTTTATTTTAATATTATTTTGACCACTGTTGACAGTCTTCTACATAGAAAATACCCATCTGTCGGTGATGCTGACGTCATCATTTTTTCTGTTGATCATCCTCTTCATTTAATAAACTTTTATTTATCTGTTTCTTGCCAGCCTCTTCTCTTCCTTTTTATCGTATTTTTGCTGATCTTCCAACTCGCTTGATGTACAATTGAAGGTTTGTTTTTTATACGCTTTATTTTATTCGCGAAAACTTGCCTAAACAACAAATCACTCGCGAAAAAATTCCTCAATGGAAGATAGGTTAGCTCGACGACTTTCAAAAATGTATACACTTTTTCGCGACAAAGTTTACGCTGTCCTTTGACAGATAAAATTTCCGAAAATATACGAATACATTAACAATAAATATATCGTAAACAAGCCGCCAATCTACAGAATAGTACAATGTAATTTATTTTATTTTAATATTATTTTGATCACTGCTGTCTGTCGCTATCATCTACTTCGAAAATACCCATCTGTCGGTGACGTAAGTTTTCAAAATGACCCCCATCCAACCTGCCTAAAGAAAAATTCACTCCGAAAAATCATCAGTTATAATATTCAACGACAAAAAAATACAGGGTGTTAGTAAATAAGTGCGACAAACTTCAGGAAGTGTTTCTGTATGAAAAAATAATGACAGTTTGCTATATAAACGTATGCCCGCAAATGCTTCGTTTTCAGAGATACGGGGCGTTAAAGTTTTGGATAGGTAGGGGTGGTACGAAACATAGGCCTGCTCGATCGCCGGTTATTTTAAACATTTGCGCCCATTAAAAATTTTATTAGTATTATTTTCTGTTATTGTTCTAGTTTAATGTTATTGTATTGGATATAGTTCTTGATAACGTATTAAAAAAAATGAAAAATACGCGTAAAGATGTTTTATTTTTTTTGCAAAAAAACGGCGCCCTATACGAAAAAAAGGCGAGAGAGATTTTTTGCCACAAATTTACCGAGAAATTCGAACATGATTTTAAATTTAAAATATCTTAGTGTCGTACCATTTTTCTCTTTAAAAAAATTGGGATCATTACCCGTATGCGCGCCAATGATAAACATAATATTCTTAATTGTATGTCGAGAAATGCGCAATAGCTACCTCTTAAAACCCACCAAATTTTATAAGCATATCTCGACCGGTTTCAAAGCAATAAATAAATCGTCAGTTTTTAAGAACAACTTTAACACCCCGTATCTCTGAAAAGAAATATTCGCGGTCATACTTCTATATAGCAAACTGTCATTATTTTTTCGTGCGGAATCACCCCCTGAAGTTTGTTGCACTTATTTACTAACACCCTGTATGTTAAATAATAAATGATTATTCCTGGACTAAAATACGCGAAGGTGATTTGTTTCCTGTACTATTATTACCTACTAAATACGGAAAAGAATTCTTATATCAAGTGTGTTGGAAATGGAACTTTAATAAAAGATTACTTATTCCTTATTTGATTTGTGTTGCAAAATAAATTTCCTAAATTCAATAATTCCCATCTACTTTTTTGTAAACTCCATTTTTCTCTGTAGATTAACAGTACAAATGCCAATTGAACGAATGGAACAATGAAAAATAGATGTCCTATTTTTGGAAAGATGCTCTATCCCAAGGATAATTAAGGACTTGTCTCTACGTGCACACGCATCCCACTACCACCTCCCTTCATTCGAAGGGGTGAGATCTGCATAATGACTGCAGGGTCTTTTTAGTAACCGATAGTAATACCAACGAATCCTCTATCTCTATATATACAGATTGCTTAATTATATTTGTTTTTTTTCTTTCAAGGATGTTAAAACGTGACGGTGAATAATTTAAGGAA
The DNA here is from genome assembly GCA_950111635.1 of Agelastica alni. NCBI lineage: Eukaryota > Metazoa > Arthropoda > Insecta > Coleoptera > Chrysomelidae > Agelastica > Agelastica alni. The sequence continues at coordinate 1,149,777 of OX467713.1, forward strand.
AATTATCGCCCGATTTATTTTACACTTTTACACTTTGTGCTACGCGAGGGAGCTGCGAAAATATTGAAAAGTACGCCACTGCGTCTTATTCAGAAAATAATTCCAAACCAGAGAACACCTTAAAACGGAAATTTTTCCTCGTGATTCTAATAGTAAATTATTAATTAAATCCGGCCCTCGTATTTTTATATTACTAAGCCGTCACTGCAGGTCTTTTATCATTGGCACCAAATAAACATTCATTTCTCTACGACCAATGGATTCTACAACAATTACATATGCGTTATCTATTGATGAATGAATATGATGCCTTAGATATGTTAGATCCCGATAACGAGTAAGAAAAAACAACAACATAAATATGGACTAGGCAACAATTCTTGAATGGGGATCCAATAACTTGGTAGAATTTAATGCAAATAAAATACAAGCATGTCTTTTCTCTAGTAAAGCCGATCTCACTGTGCCCAACATAATATTGTCAGGAGTAACCATAGCATTGAAGTCATCCATCTCGATGCTTGGTATTACTATCAGCAATAACATTTCTTGGGAAAATCACGGTCCATTGCCAAATGTGCATCCCAAAAACTCTGCTTTCTGTTCCGTGCCAAGAGCTATATCAATTCCAGTCAGCTGCTTATGATCTATAAAGCACAGATCTGACCTGTCCTGGAATACTACCCAGGCACCTAAACATATCTTGGAACTATTGGATTCCGTCCAAAAAAGTGCAATACGTCTGGCTTACAAACTCGCTCTCTTATCTGGAACACCGTAAAAAAGTTAGCGATTTGTCTCTATTTTATAGATATTCTTAACGGCGATGCTCTTCTGAAAAATCAACAATCGTTTCTCCTTTAGCTATTTCTTCGAGACTAACCCATCAAGTTCAGACTTCACACCATTTCGTGGTCACTTTGGAGACAAACCTGCAGAACATCTCTTTCCAAAGACTCGTTCATCCAACGAGGCATACAACCTCCAGAACACCAATTCATACCTTTTTTCCCTTGGTTCTCACGATGTTCTCTGAGCTTTACAGGATATCCCTTTTCGTGATAACCAGAACATAAAAAAAATTATTTAACAGCTGACAAACAATCACCAACTTCAGGATCCAACAGGCTGAGAACAATAAGGAAGCTGCAATAGAACAGCTTTTTCATAAGTGGGCTCTGCTCCTCTAACTCGATATCGCGAATGTCATGTTCATTCTGATGAACTGTCATCTCGACTACTCGATTACGACGATAAGATGGAGAATTTAACGAGTGACAGTGATTGTCTGCGATGGTCGTAGAGAAAGAATAGTCTTCTACTCGCGTGTAATGGCAATTATTATACGCTCGTTAAAGAATATACTATTAAATAGTAGATACGTTTTCGTCAAATAATTTTAGTTTAGTTTAGAAAACAGAAAGGTCGGGAATAATTCTACCATGGATATATTAAGATGTAATTGTTATCGATCTTTCTGGTTTTCTGACTTTCTGATTTTTGACTTCCTGACTTTCTGCTGCTTTGTTCTTTTTGGATTTTCCGATTGTTCATTAGCTGCCAACGACTATTAATATTCGATCACGGATATTTTAAATTGTTGTTTGTCTTGTTGAACACAATATTTTCGCCGTACGTCGGATTATTGTCGCGTGGGATTTTCAGTAATAAAAAGTATATATGAGGTTTTGCTGTTCGAAGTTGGATTTTAGCTGCCCAGACGCGGAATTTGTCGATACCAGAAACGTTAGATTTTTCGCTGGTGGGAATAATTTCCGCCATTCAGTTTAGGATTTTTCACCGTTGGAATTTTTTCGCCTTTCGACCTTGAATCGAATTTTAATTTCATCCACTTTTGTATTTGAATAACGTTTTTTTTTTCAGGAGTGGTAAACATTTTTTTTTGTAATAAACCTGTATTTATACATCACAGTTTTTTAATTGTTTCTTAAAGTGATGATAACAGCCTTGAAGTCGAAATACGTTGCTCGTTTGTGGAGTGTTAAAGGTATTAAATTAAAATAATACGGTGCGCTAACGTGGTTTAGCTCTTAATTTTCAATTTGCTTGGTTATATATAAAAAAGGGTGGAAAGGTCCGTGAACTGATCTCTATATTCCCTCAAATTTAATTCAATCGAGAAATCAAGAAGTCACAGAACCCCGAGTAAGAAGTAAAAATTATTAGTTGGTTTTTTTTTGACATTAACTTTTTCAACTAATTTTCCAGTAACAGTAACAGAATTTGAGTAGGGGTAGGCAGAGACCACTTCATTCCACTTTCGCTACGGTTCTTTTGCTTTCTCTACTTTCATCAGTGCTCTCATACATGCTCGTCGGTACTGTTGGTACTAACTTGACAGCTGGCCTTTCTTCGAAACAATGTTAATCTGATCGAGATCGATGTTTGCCGAGCGGTCGACCTCTACCGACTACCGTCCATTCACACTCGCCTTATAAATTTGTTTCGTCAATCTTCTTTTATCCATGCTTTCTACTTGTCCAAACTATCTAAGCATTCCTTTATCTATCTTTGTAACCACATCTTCTTTTACATCACAGCGTTCTCTTATCTCACTATTTTTACTTTATCCAACCGAATCACTCCGGCTATACAATTCTCAGACTACTCAACTCCGCAGCATTAATCCTATTTTACGCTTCTTCTGCCAAACCCAACATTCACTACCATACTGATAAGTGTAGGAACCAACACTCCTCTATGCACAGCCAGACGTGCCTTTTTTGACACTCTCTGGCTGCTCATAAAGCTATGCAGTGCCCCATTTATTTGCTTTCCTGCCAACACCCTTCGCCCAATGTCACTATCATACTTTCCATCTCTCGTAAACTTCGAACCTAAGTAAACAAATTCATTTACTTGTTCCACTCTTTCTCCTTTAATCAGAACTTCACGGTTTGTCATGCTTTCTTCTCTTTCAAAAACCATCACTTTCTTTTTGCTTACATTTATTTTCATCCCTTTAATTTTCAGGGCATCATGCATCACATTAACCATCTCCTGCAACTACTCTTGAGATGACGCTAATATGACTTGATTATCGGCGTAAAGGCATTTGACGAACAAATTCATTTATTTTCAATCCATATGCATTCTCTCTTAAATCTTTTAAACGATCGTCTATGTATAAGTCAAACAGCCATGGCGAAGCCACACATCCCTGTCTTACACCTTTTTCGATGTTAAACCAGTCCGTGCAAGCTCCGTTTATCCTGACACAAGCAGTGGAATACTAGTAAAGTGATTTCAGTATTAAACTACCGTTCACCCCATACATAGACATTGTCGACCACAATTCACTTCTCACCACTCTGTCATAGGCCTTTTCCAAGTCTATAAATAAAGCTGACTTCTAGCCAAGAATTTTTTGACTATACCTCTTAATGAAAAGACCTGATCCATACTGATCTCTTTTTATTTTTGAATCCTGTTTGCACACCCCATATAATCTTCTCAGGTTCATCCGTCACTCTTTTAATAAATACCTTTGCAAACGGTTTGACGACTATGCTGGGTAAACTAATACCTCGGTAGTTCTTACAGTCCTGCTGCGAACCTTTTCACTTGTAAAGCGGCACGATGTAACGGCCTTGCAGCACCAGTCGTCTGGTACGCTACCACTCTTCCAACAAAGGTTAAAAATGCGGGCTACAGCAGATTAGCTACAACATTTTGTCCAGCCTTCAGCATTTTAACCGTTATCCTGTCGTACCCAGCAGCTTTACCCAATTTCATACTGTTCAACGCTTATTATTTTTAAATACACTAAATTTTATAAATTTATCGAGTATCAGAGTATTAGTTCACTTAAAAGCAAAGTATTTTCGTTTCAACCTTTTTTGCTCGTAGTTTTACACAAGACGCGACGCTGGAATTTTTTATCACCTCACTAACGCAGGGGTGACTACTCCCGATTGGTATTGTTCTTTGATGGCATCCATAGCGTGCGAGGCCCCATTCAAAAAGTGGTGGAAGCACTCGGCTGACGGGCGGTGAAGCACTCGCCGCATTTTTCTGAAAAGAAAAATAATACGCGTCGAGATCGTCTTTCTTGTTGTTCGTCGCAACTAAAAGTTGTTGAATTTTTAAATTTCATCCGGAATGAAGTTCTTCATTTTTACGATTTATCGGGGTATGTACTTACTAAATTTGCTGACCTCATCGTGTGTCGTACCTTTTATTAATCTTTCGGAAACGACCTTGGACACTGGTACCGAACCATATACTGTACTGTATTTTTAACAATTAATCAAATGTGGTTATTTTGTACAATCTTATTTCCATTTTTCTGGTAAAATTTGATACCGCAAACAAGATAAACTGAATACACTTACGGCGTTTTTATCTATTTTCGAGAAATTTAGAATACACAAGTATCATTTCTCAAAAATAAATTATTATTGCGTCGATGATGATTATTTTTCCCGCGGTTTAAAAAATTGTAAATGTACGCGCTGCCGCCGCCTATGCCCCCGTTAGCGGGCCTCTGTGCCAGTCATTCCGAAATCGGCGTGAGTCACGGTTCACACGAAGCCTCCCCCAAAGTTCTCGGATTAACCGCCCCCAGCGCTAGATGGGCAATAAAATATTTCCGAGTTCCTCTATCCCGTCGCTCTAATCAACGTGTTGCGCTGTTGCCAAAACAATTCTCCCTCCAGATACGAGGGTAAACCTTTCTCTAATACTAGATAATACCGCAACTAAATGTGTCTGTAAATCCGGATGCCGAAATTTCATTTATTTACTATGCAACCAACCCCGTTGCCACTCTTTCATTTTAGTACTCCTCGTATATAATACAAATCGAGTGTTAAAGACCTTGATGATTAACCGAAACATAAAAATCTCATTTACCGTAATGGCGCGGTGATGAATGTCAATTCGAAAGAATGACAACTGAATTTCCAGCCTTAAATGCAAATGACATAAAATCCTGGTCGGCCTTGATCTGAACAATAGACTTGGCGAGCCGCAAGAAAATACACATTACACTTTCTGGATTACTTGAAATATACAAAATCTAGTGGTCTATGCATCTGGTCGACTAGATTTGGGTTTTCTTTTTTATTATCCATCCTCGGCGCTGTTGTGCGTTTCTTCGATACGGGCAGGGAGGGCGTTTTTATTTGGCAGGGTTGTATTTAAAAAAAATTAAAAATTTAATCCAAGTTGAATAAAATGATTTTTTTTTAATACGCGTTTTCAATCGACGATTGCGACAATTATAAAAAGTGCAGGGTCTTTTCTAATACGTCACCGCTTTTTTAATTCCCGAAAGTATGACAGTGACATTGAGCGAGGGGGTGTTGGCAGGAAAACAAATTAATGGGGCACAGCCAGAAAGTGTCGAAAAAGGAACGTCTGGATATGGTGCATAGAGGTGTGTTGGTTCCTACACTTATCAGTATGGTAGTGAATGTTGGGTTTGGCAGAAGAAGCGTGAAAATAGGATTAATGCTGCGGAGGAGTGACTCGGTTGGATAAAGTATAGAATAGTGAGATAAGAGAACGCTGTGGTGTAAAAGAAGATGTGGTTAAAAAGATAGATAAACGAATGCTTAGATGATTTGGACACATAGAAATGATAGATTAACGAAACAAATTTATAAGGCGAGTGTGAATGGGCGAAAGTCGGTAGAGGTCGACCTCGGAGAACATCGATCTCGATCAGATATGTTTTGAAGAAAGGCCAGCTGTCAAGAGTACCAACAACCGACGAGCACGTATGAAAGCACTGATGAAAGTAGAGGAAGCAAAAGATGTGTGTAAGAACCGTAGCGGAAGTGGAAGGAAGTGGTCTCTGCCTACCCCTATGGGAAAAAGGCGTGACTTTATGTATGTATGTATGTTAAGTACCTTCATTTTTGACCATATCGAAAAATTTATCAAGAAAAAATATTAAAGATTAAAAATAATATTTAAAAATTTAATATTGTTTATTGACAATAATCTTTTTTTAACATACAATAGAAAATAACCGATTTATGTCGAGACATTATTTTTAGCGATGAAGCAACATTCTCATCAAATTTTTAATATAAATAAACAATATCTTGAATGTTTGAAAAATATTTTTAATCCTTAACGACTTTTTTTTAATAAATTTTTCGATTTGATAAAAAATAAAGATACTTTGATAATCAAAAATCGTTTTTTTAGAAACCTCGTATACGACTTTTTATAAAGAATACATTCTTTTGATAAAACTAATAAAAAAGTTTTTCAGATGTATCCAACTTACGTAAACACACTGTATATATATATATATATATATATATATATATATATATAAGCACAATAATTGCACTTAGTCAATTATATCTGTATATGTTTTACCGACATTGCAATAAATTTGAAATATTTATTGTTAAACCTTCGCTTATTTGCTGAATCTGGTACATATTATTATTCGCGATAGTACATGATTTATATGTTGCTTTCAATAATTATTATCTGTAACCTTTTTTTTCTCCAATAAAACATTATTCACCGTTTCTATCAAATGGAATATACAGGGGATCGTCAATTTCACAATAAGAAAATCTAATTACGCCCCTCCCAAATCTGTTGGAGGTCGTTAAGAAGGACATATTTGACAGTTATATCAAATGTTCACATCCTATCATTTTAATGAAGAGAGAGAAGGTCGAAGTCGATCCTGTTAGGTTTCAAGACAGAAATTTTTGAAAGTATTGGTTGGTTATGTTGCAATGTCGAAATTCCTTCACTACATTTGTACAGGGTTATTCACTTGGACAAAGTAAAGAATAGTGAGATAAGAGAAAGCTGTGGTGTAAAAGAAGATGTGGTTACAAAGATAGATAAAGGAATTTCTTAAATGATTTGGACACGTAGAGAGGATGGATGAAGGAAGATTGACGAAAAAAATTTATTAGGCGAGTGTGAATGGACAAAAGTCGGTAGAGGTCGACTGCTCGGCGAACATCGATCTCGATCAGATCAACATTGTTTTGAAGAAATGCCAGGTCAAGAGCACCAACAACCGACGAGCATGTATGAGAGCACTGATGAAAGCGGAAGCAGCAAAAGATGTGTGAAAGAACCGTAGCAAGTGGAAGGAACCCCTTATTATCGTTTTACATAAAAGTAAAGCGATTTCGGAAACTACAAAAAAAATAAACAAAAATTTGATTATATCATTAAAGAAATGTCACTTGTCAAACACAATCATAGCTAACTTAAATAATGTCATCTTTTGTATATATACAGTAACTATTTTAATTATAATATTAGATATTTAATGATTCAAAAACGATAACATGTATATTTTTGAAATCAGAAAAAAATATTAGTTTTTTATGTATTTTCTTTTTTTTATTCAGTGATTGAGTGCATCGACTGTTAAGGTCATTAGCACATAATTATGGCTTCGTTTTACCGAATTCGTTTATACAGGGTTACATCTTTTATGAATTGAAATGGTTTTTCCTATGAAGTAGGAATTTGAAAGGCATGAGGCAGTAAAAGTAAAAAAAATTAGCCTAACCTAACCTAACACCAACAGTACCTGGTGAAGAACTTTGAAAATGCTGGGACGTAATTAACATGGCCCCTGTTAACATTAAAATATATTGTACTCTTTTAGTTCGCGTAACTTCCTTGCGCAGGGGCCTTGCTAATACATTCAAAAAAAAAATCATATAAAAACGCCTAATAAAAGAGTACAATATATTTTAATGTTAATATATGTCAGTCATTTTTGCGCAGGGACCACGTTAATCTGTTCTCTATCGTTCCAATTTTAGTATAAAAAACTAACCACAAAAATCCATAAATCATAATAATAATAATTATCATTGTTGTTAAATTTGACAAATCTATTAAAAAAGTTCGGGGTTGAAAATGCGGAGTTTCTACCAAACTTTACAGGATCATTCGCCGGGCTAATCTAAAGATTGGCTGAAAATTTCATTAAAATCGGTCCAGCCGTTGGCTTTAGAAAAGAAATTAAAAATACTTAGTTGACAGTTTTATTAACAATTATAACCAATTTTAAATAATGTTGCTTCGAGGTGACCAGTTTGATATGCTTTGTAACATTTAAATGGAAATATCTCAAAAACGCCTTCACATAAGGGAAGGCCTTCAAACATTTGTGAACTTTATATTTAAAAATTATAAATGTTTTATTATTTCGCACAATAGAGGCAAGGGGTTGAATTCACACAATTCGACCTGCGTCGTCATTAACGCCCTCTAGGACCGGTATCAAAAATGACGACACATTTTCTTTTTTCGTCTTTAAAAACTATAGTGTGCAATTTTTTTTAGTTTAATACATTGATTTTACGATGTAACAAATTTTCAAAAATACCAACTTACAAGTACCACCCTGTGAATATTCGTTTATTATTAACATTTTACTAAAGCATATTTATGTAACATTACATTTTTATGGTTAGGCCATTGGTATAGGCATCTATGTCACCTAGATCTTTGATCCTCTGTTACTACCGCTGTGTCTTCATGGCATCAGAATTCCAGTCCGCTGGTTTTGGCAAACCGCAAGATTTTTGTTGGCCCTGTCTTATTTAGATCACTTGGATCCATTATCATGCGGCCCCAGGTTTGGTACCAGTACACCGCTAGCATCGGACAGCAACACAGAATGTGTATGCTGCTCTCTTCCTCTTCGCCGCATAGTCGGCAGTTTTTCTCGGCCGCCAGCTTAAGTTTGAAAAGGTGCGCCTTGAGTGCGACGTGGCCAGTGAGCAGGCCAAAGTTGCTTAACCTACTTCGGTTCATCTTCCAGAGTGCGTCCGCCCTCTTCTGGAGAGGTTTTTTCATCGGCGGTCTTGATGTTTTGCAGCTAGTATTAGCATTCCACTGAGCGATATGTTCTTGCTTAAGGATTAGTTTTAACTCATGTTTCGCTTCGGCAATTGGCAATCCGACCAACTGGCTTCTTGGTTCCACCAGGGTCCCATTTCTTGCCAGTTCATCGGCTACCTCATTGCCATTTATCCATGTGTGCCCAGGAACCCATGTAAGAGTGACCTTATTTGCGGTCGCTAACTCACTGAGGGCCTGCACGCAGTCCCCACACCACCGTTGATGTTGTGGTGCAACTCACGAGTGACTCATTAGCCGCGCGACTGTCAGTGACAATATCAATCTCACTGTTGGTCACTCTGTTTTCTGTCAGCCTTGAAGACCGAAGCGTATTTCCCAAGAGGTATGCTTTCTCTGTAGTTGCAGGATGCCCCAAACACACCTGCACACACCTATTTTGTATAAAGATTGCCTTAAACTTACAAAATTGAACGATTTCAAGTTAAAAATAAAATTATCTGGTGAATTTCTTCCTCGTGTTTCCCCATAGGTTTGCTTTCCCTGTGGTTGCAGGATGCTCCAAACACACCTGACCTGTAGCGGCCTCTTCTTCTTCTCCTTTTTTGTAAGGCATCTGCCTTGTTCTCTAATTTCTTATTGTTGTAGCTTGGATGATGAATTCCAGCTTTCATACCAACGTATGGGTGGACGTCCAGTTGGTCTACTGGATCTTGGAAGACCATCCCTTGCAATCTTCGGCAATTTGTTGTCGTCCATCCGTTCAACATGATCTCTCCATTCGCGACGTCTGTTTCGGGACCATCTAACTATGTCTTGGACATCGCAAAGTTTTCGGATGTCTTCGTTTCTTTTGGGGTCCCTTAGTGTGTAGCCTGCTATGGATCTTAGAGACCTCATCTCTGCTGTACGTATAATCCTTTTTGTTGTTGAGTTTTCGGCTTTTGTGTCTACAGCGTAGGTATCCTGATATTAAAGCTGCTTTGGTTGTTTGAGCCTTTACTTTTTCTTGAAGGTCTCTGCTACTCGTGTTGTTGACGCCGAGATATTTGAAACTCATAACCTGTTCTACTGGTTTATTGTGTATAGCCAATTAAAATCTTCTGGGCTCTTTTGAGATGGTTAGCACTTTTGATTTTGCTACCTATATCTTCAGTCTTTTCGAACTAATAAAGCATTCTCTGTAGGTTCTCTTCATCTTCTGAGATCAGGACGGCATCGTCCGCGTAGCAAATTACTTTTAGTTCTTTGTCCCCTTTCCAACCTTTTTTACTTCCATAATCAAGTTGAAGAGGATGGGGCTTAGGCTATCGCCTTGTCTTATTCCAGTTTGCATGGGTAGTCTACGTCGCTGGTACCCCATATTCACGTTAATCGAACCTATTTTGAATCTCCTCTTTTACAGTTGCTGTATTGTCACTAGGTATTGTCTATACTTATTTAACTTTTATCAATATTTCAAATTAAAAAAATTTCATTTAATTAAAGTTGGCGATGAATGTTTCATCTTTGTTTATACTCTGTGTATTTAACATGGAAGACTGATCGACTGATCACGAAAAGGGATATAGATATACCTACAACAAAACGTTTCTGTCGAATAAAATAACAACAAAAATATAAATATCAACAATATTCGAAAAATCAACAATGCAAACTCTTTACATGTTGTGTTCATATAATTTTTATGAACGAGTGGCATAAATATGCAAATAATATTCGGAATAATAATAATAATTCATTGTCTCATTCGTAACAAATTGACGTGTGGTAAAAAGAAAAGGTTGTAGAATACAAATTAGCTTTTATCAATGGATTAATTTTCAAAGTAGGGTTCAATGATTTTTTTTTATACAATGAAAAGTTGATTTTCGTCGTGTAAATAAATCGGAAAAAAAATTCTGCATAAAGATCACCGCGGCGTTGGAAATTGAAGAGGCAGTGGCCGTTCGCTACGAGGATCCAAGGGATCACCAATAGAATTTCTATTTACAAAAAAATAATAATTTAAAGTAGCTCGACGAGAGGAACGCGAATTCTGATTAACAATGCAAAAAAATGATACCTTTTTACTTTATTTAGAAAACGCAAAAAATGTTGATTTTGTTCTTTTGAATATACTTTTATAAAAACATACTTGCGTGATTAAACACGAAAAATTCTTGGATTGTATCAGGATAAACGGAGCTTACAAGGACTGGTTTAACATCGAAAAAGGTGTTAGACAGTGATGTGTGGCTTCGCCATGGCTGTTTAGCTCGTACATAGACGATTGTTTAAAAGATTTAAAAGAGTGCGTATGGATTGAGAACGAATGATTTGATCGTCAAATGCCTATCTTTTCGCCGATGATCATCTGAGGAGAGGTTGCACTGCGCGTCAGACCAAAAATTTATGAAAATAGTAACTATTACTTATTTCTTATATTTTTTAATTAAGTGAAATGGGTTAGTATGTATACTAAGAAGGCATACCGACCCTATACAGAGAATAAATACATTTTCGGAACCTTGGAAACGATACAACAGTCAATTACTTGTCAAGCACCGATCGCCTGATTGACGCACTGCGAGACCGAAAGCAAACCGCTAGAATGCTCCAAAGCGGCCTTCAGCAAGCTCATAGAACAGGAGTCAAAATGTCTACTGTTCGACGACGGTTAAAAAAAAGTGGTTTGACAGCTTGCAGTCCAGCTAAAGGACCCTTGCTTACTGCAGCTCACAGAAGACGCAGACTTGAGTTTGCCAGTGAACACATGAATTGAACAATTGATGACTGGAAAAAGGTATTGTTCACGGATGAGTCTAGAATGTGCCTTTATGTTAAAGATGGAAGAAATAAGGTGTACAAAAGAGCCGGAGAACGGTATGCTGCCTGTACTCGGTTACCAAGGGTTTCTTATGGGGGTAGTTTTGGGCAGGTATTTTTTTTAAGGCTGTTCCAGCAGCACGTGAAGAGCTCCGATTGGCCCTTAATCAGGAATGGACCAATTTTTGTCAAGCTAAATATTCAGAATGTGCTGCGTTCTATGCCCAATCGCATGAGATGTGTCATCCAGAATCGAGGCGGTAATACGCCTTATTGAAGAGTAAACCCAGTTATTGCTAGTTCAATTTTTGTTGTGTCAACTGAATGTGTTATTTTTCAATAAATTTTCAAATTTTTGCTTTCTGTTTGTAACCCGTATAAACATCATATGACATGCTAAATGTATTATTGAATAAATACATTTATTGCGACAAAATTAAAAAAATTGGATAGTTTTGAAATATTTTGGGGTTGCCGTTTTCTCTGACGCGCAGTGTATGAGTAAATGAGTTTGTATACTTGTGTTCAAAGTTTACGAGAGATGGAAAGTATGGCTGTAATATTGAGCGAAGGTTGTTTACTGGGAAACAAATTAAAGGGACTCTGCATAAATTTATGAGCAGCAAGAACGTGCTAAAAAAGGTATGGCTGTTTTTTTCTAAAAATAGTCGCAAAAAGGGTAGACCTATCGTGTGGACCGCGGATTGCGACTATTAAAAGGGGAAGCGATTATAGAAAGGAGATGATTGTGGACCCGCTTTTTGAAAAGTTGCAGGTCATACTTCTCTGGAAAAATTGATTTTGGAAGCTTGTTCCATTCCGTAGCAGTCCTGTAAAAGAGAGTACTTGATGGAGATTGGTCCTTGTAGTGTCAATCTTGAGAGTAAATGGGTGAGACTGATCAGCGTGCCGAGTTCTTCGGCCGAATGTGGCCAATGGTGGTACAAGAGTTTTTATTTCTCTGGAGCATCTGCCATGGATATATCTGTAGAGTAATGTCTGATCTGCAACTCTTCTTCTATGTTCTAGTGGGTGAAGGGTATCTGTAAGAGTTGAGCTGTTTATCAATCGAATGGCCCTTTTCTGAATGGAATCTAGAAAACGAAGAGAATGCCTCGGTGCAGAACCCCAAATGTGCGAGCTATACTCCAGTAGAGGTCGGATTTGAGGCTTGTACGTCGTCAACAGTTGATCAGGAGTAAAAAAAACTTTCTAGCTTTCCACAGAAAACCTGGCCTCTGACTTGCTGACTTTGCGATGTTAGCAACATGGTCGTGCCAAGACATATTATTAGACACCGTGACTCCCAAAATCGAGATAGATGGACTTGATTCAAGGGTATTTCCGTAAATGTTGGGTTTGCCAGAAGAAGGATAAATGAAGGATCAGTAAAATATTAGTACTCTGAGAAGTACAGCCGAAATGATTTAGATGGATAAAGTGAAATAAGAGAACACTGTGGTGTGAAAAATTTGTGGTAACAAAGATATATGAAGGAATGCTTAATTGGACACGTAAAGAGGATGGGATAAAAGAAGATTAACCAAATAGATTTATAAGACGAGTGTGAATGGGCGGAAGTCGGTAGAGGTCGACATAGGCGATCAAATCGACATTGTTTTAATGAAAGGCCAGGTCGAGAGTACCAGCAACCGACGAGCATGTATGAAAGCTCTGATAAAAGTAGGTTTTTGCCTACCACTAAGAAAAAAAAATGTAATCACAATTTCCCTTGACAGTTTTTTTTGCAGCAGTCAGTAGTTCAAGGTGTTTCAGTGGTTTTAAGTACCGAATAAAACAAACCTCGTTGAATAAATTTAGTGCATAATTGGTGTATTTATGTGGAGGTAAGATGCTATCGCGTTTGTATACCAAAAATTTAATCTACTTAGTTTCCGGCAGTCCGGTCTGTTGATTTTATTATTTATTGTTCTCGATTACAGACCACAAAATATTACGGCCATTTTCTATGAATATCGAATGACGTTCCTACAACCCAACACGTCGACACTCTTTCTTGTGAGGTGTTAAAATGTTGTCTTTCATGAAAGCCAAAACGCCGTAACCGGTCGGTCCAAAGGACTCGCTCTCGTGGACGTCATTTAACACGAACTTCTTCTGGTTTCTGCAAACCAATTTTCCCGAGCCAAATAAAACATTTTTTCACTTGTACGATAAATTTTACAATATTCGGCAACATCTGAAACATTTGAAAAGTGAAAGCTTTCAAATCATCCCCCTTCTTAAAAAATTGTACGTTTTCGAAATTTATCTGGCAGGCCGAGTCCCTTCCTGTCCTTTTCCAAGCCTTCTGTGGTGCGATCCACAAAAGTTGAGATACCAAAAATGGAGGTAATGAAAACGAAGCAGGCGTGTGTCATATTTATACTGTGTGTGAACAAGTTCTCCAGAAATGCCATTTGTTGCTTTACTTCCAAGAATTCAGGTGTTTTTTGCATTCTGCCTTCGAGTTTTTTATTTAAAATTTTCTGTTTGGTCTGTTAAAATTGTAAACATTTTTTGGTCATGTATACGAAATATATAATATTCCATCGGATCATAGTCGCCCTATAGGGGGTTTTCTGTCACTGAATTTTCGCCCAATTCTTCAAATCTCACGTTGACAAAATTGACAAAGGGTCCATTTCTTTTTAAATAAACACTTTAAATACTACAAAATATTGTAGCTTGCAGACGACTCCCGTGAATCTAGACAAACCTTCGACGTCTACAGCAAACTTCCTCGAAGAGGATTATCCATTTCTCTTTATACCTCCTCGACCCAGGAGAAATCATCTCAAAATTAAATTCCGAATATCTCTAATTAAATTCATTCGAAAGAGACCCCCACAATGCTCACTTATTTACGCCAGAATCTGATTGTGACAATCATTGTTAATAGAGAAAGAAAGAGATGCCCCTTTCAGAGCTCCAAGAATTATACTCTTGTATTTATTTCCCTATTATTCAAGATCGTGATACCGAGTCACCGGGATTGTAAAAAAGATTATGCCAAACCATTTTATATACAGCACAGAATACGAGGTGTGGCCATTTAATAACGAGAATGACGACAAGTGCGCATGCACCAACCGCCATAGAACGACAGCTGTTTTGTGTGAAGCTTTCTCGTTTGTGTAAACTACACCGCTTTTTTTTCAAAACCAACGCTTACGTCACACCAGTCTTCAACGTACGACATTGCCTACGCAACAATTCCTCTCTTCCTCGGAATCCCCACCACTCTCCCCGTCAAATGTCAACAATGTCACTTGTCGAAAATTTCATATGCCAAAAATGTCCAATGTCATTTCCCTCACACCTCCTTCCGCCACTTCCCCCACTCCTGTCATATGCCAAAAAATTTATATGTCAAAAGTCATTTCCACCACTTCCCCCATTTCCCCCCCCTTATCCCAAATTATGCCAAAATGTCAAGAGGTTCCTGACCAAGTACAGCGACCCACTGTTAGAACATCCACCTGACTCACCAGACCTTCATCATGTGACTTTTATCTGTTCCCTAAGGAAAAGGAAGCTTTAAAAAAGCGGCAAGAGTCCTGAAGGAGTTGACAGAAGATGGCTTCCAGCATTGTTTCCAACAATGGAAAATTCGCATGGAGCGTTGTAGGGATAGAAAAGGGGTGTATATTGAAGATGATAATAAGTAATTATCTATAAAGTGAAAATAAAATGTTTTACAACGTCAGTCTCGTTATTTAATGGCCACACCTCGTATAATCTATGTTGTTACGAGTGAACGCTAGGCCTGTCACTTGTCGAAAGTACCAGAACTCTCTCTCTTTATGAAAGAAAAATAAATCGAGAGTTTTTATAATTTTGGTGGATTTTTTAAACGTGCTAAACGTTGTTCTAAATATATTTCGTGTGTAGTTATTACATTTCGAATATCTTTGCATCCAGAAGAAGTCTGTTACAAAAAATCTCTCTTCTTACTTTCTTGGATGGCTTTTTCTCAGGCTTTATCAGTAAGCAAAAGAGAAGAATATGGATTGCAAAAATTCGTTCCAAATAAGAACTTTTGTTTGTCCTAACTTTTAAATATCCAAAATCCTGGATTAACAATTTATGATGACCCCAAATGCTTGTTGGTCCACCAAACGTATGATTGTCCAAATTTTTGAACCATTCTGCATGAAAGAACGTAATTTATTGCTAAATTACATCGGGGGAAGCTTTAGAAGACAAAGCGATACAAAATCTTCTACGTTATATACCAGGCACCAAAATTGAAAAATAGTTCAAATGTAACCGAAAACAGAAAACATAAAAGGTCCTTGCATCTGTTCTTACGTTTCGACGTATCGTACAAATATACACATAACACCCAGAATTGTTCGGGAATCCGAGAGTTCGGAAGGAAAATGAGAGAACATAAAGGAAAAGAGAGAGAAAGGACGAACGAGTCAAATGTAATTGTTTGCTGACAGCGGGGAAGGTTAACCACCGTTGTTTAGCGAGCTTCTTATTTCTTTACGTTCGTTTCCCTAGACCATCGCAGGGCGCAGAGCAACACCGGCCCTTTTTAACGCTTCTAAAGGACCCAACAAAATCGTCTAACTTTGCCAGGACGCTCTGTCATATCATGAGTCACGATTTGACGACGACTGCTTCATATTCCTTTGCAAAATCAATTTTGTTGGTAAAATTTACGTAAAATTGTGTTAAGATAATTAATCTTTAATTTAAATTGTTTTGACAACTGTCATGTAGTAACTGTCATATCATGAGTGACATTTTGACGACGACTGCGTCATATTCCTATGCAAAATCAATTTTTCTGTTACAACTTGCGTGAAATTGTTTAAATTGGATAATTAATTATGAATTCAAATTGTTTTGACAACTGTCATGTAATAACTGTCATATCATGAGTGACATTTTGACGACGCCTGCGTCATATTCCTTTGCAAAATCAATTTTTCTGTTACAATTCGCGTGAAATTGTTATTATCTGCTACTCGAATAACACATTGTTTTTGTTCTCTGTCAGGACGATATTTGAAGTTTAATTAAAAATTCAAATTGGATACATTTTAAATTTTAATAAAAAGTTCATTAAAAGCGGCATTTCTGTCATGTGATTACTGTTATGAGACCAACTGCCATGTGATAACTGTCATATACCAATTCAACGAGATTTGCGTCATTTTTTTCAATGGAATCAATTTTTTTGGACAAATTTGCGTGTCATTGTTTTATTCGGTCATCTAATTTTTTATTCATAAATTATTGTGCGATATATACGTTTAAAAAAAGAGCCCTCTCGTCTTTTTTGAAGGCGAATAAAACTCGGAAGCGAATTAAAAATTCCAATGACAGGAATAAATAAACACGATTTTTAATGAAAATGTCATCAAAAGCGGCATTTGTTCATTTCCGCACAGTTCGTTGCAGAAAAATGGGGGTATCTCGTGTATTAATTGAATTTTATGCTAAATTATTTGTTAGAATTTTAGAAAAATCGCATATCCATCCGATTAAAAAACTTTCCGTTAAAATCGTAATACAACGTATTTACGTAACGGTTACATCGTAACGGTTCCGTCGACGGCGCCACCTCTACCGATAATAAAATGTTTTCATAATTTCGTTTCTGTGTATCGATCGCGATATCATTGACGGACACACTGGGCGGATATATCGTCAAAGGAACCCTTGATCTTGCATAAATAAGTGCCTAAAGGGCTGCGGAGATCGATACTCTTGGGTTATCGACACTACAAAGGGCACAAAGACCTACATAATGTATTTCGTTTGTGTTAGGGGGGAGGAAGAGAATCGTCCATGCGAAATGGGAAGAGGATCCTTTAATTGAACGGTCCGTACGAGGGGTGTACCATAATTAAAAATTAAAAAAAAAAAATATATGTTTGCGTCCTTCGTAATCTCAATTTTATTCCAGACTAGCTTTTGTCACGACTTCGTAGTCTGGGACTATTGTGTTTGTTTTTAAACCCAACTTACAATTACTTTGGAATATCAGTGGTCCGAGTGCGAGATCCAACAAGTCCACACGACTAACTTCCCAGTGAAAAAAAAGAAAAAATACCATATGTTTTGTTGTTATAATTATTATGATAAAAAACGATTCCAAATTGATAATAACAAATTATAATTGTCATTAACAATATTCTGTTTATCAGTCAACCGTATTCTTTCAAACTTTTTCTTATCATTTCATAAGCGGGAGCTATTTTCAATTGTTTATAACAATTTTTTTTTATTTATTTATTAGTAACAATATTTAATTGTTATAAACAATGCTTCATTATTACTAACAATAATTTTTCACTGTTAGAGCGTCTCCAATGCTATTCTCTCAATACTGACACAAGTTTAATATTCTCCAATTCCTATTTTTCTTTTTTCTAAAACTATCTCTTTTTTATGAAATATTGTCATCATACTTTTCATACAAATATTCCCAACATGCAATAATCATATTATTTAAAAGAGCTTAAAATTCTGTATTAAAAATAGTAAGACTTATAAATTACAAAATTCGGGTAGTTTACCATTTTTTTCAGTTTTATGATTCTCAATAAAAAAACAGCTCGACCGATTTTGCTGAAAATCCAATCAGTTCTAAGTTGCGTAATTATGCGTCGAATGCAATTGATCCCACGTCGATATCAATTTTCGTTCTCGAGATAATCGACACGAAAAATAAGGGATTTTACATATTAAAGCGATATTTGCAATTTCTTCTAACTTCCTGTGCTTCTCGAAAATGTGCCATAACAGCTGCGAGCAAACATGCGTTTCTAGCATGATGAAGCTCCACCACATTAAGCTACAATTGTCCAACAATATTTAAATGCAACGTACGGAGAAAATTGGATAGGTATGAATGGACCGACACAGTGGGCGCCTAAATCACCGTACTTGACCCCACTAGACTTCTTCTTGTGGAGAACTTTGAAAAATAAAGTTTACCTTCAGAACACCATCTATTAACTTTTAAAAGATAAAATCAGAAATGCTTGCGATGAACTATGTAGAGAAATGTGTAAGGCTTCAGTGAGAGAAGTAAGGCGGAGAATGGATGTGTTTAGAAGTAGGAGGAGGTTGCATTAAAAATTTGTTGTAGTGATTCGACATACTTTGTTTCTTTCTGTGGTATTACTTGTAAAATATGTGTTTTGTAATGTTAAATTAATAAATAATACTAATAAACAATGTTAAATCATTGACAGACGCGACTTTGCTATTTGTTTCTAAAGCAGGAATTCTAAATTTAAACGTGTAATAAATACTGCATGCATTAATTGATTGCGTCTTCATTTTGAATTAACAGTTATTTGTGACTAGATTATTAATAATCTAATTTTTATATTTCTTACATTACATTAATGCATAGTAATAATATGGTAAATTTTTCGCGTCTCTTCAGTTCCATTTGGCGTCTTTTATTTCATTGGCTGTTCTCACTTTCCAACGCTTTTAACATTGACGATTTGCTGTCCCATTTATAGATCCACTTTTCAGGTTAATTTGAGCGGTAATTGATCGTAATATTCGATTAATTAGGTTTTCGAGCAACTTTTATGCATTTATGCAATTACGGACGATTGGAAAATCCTTCGTATTTACTTTAATTGGGAGAATTGAGCTAATTTTTGAATCAGCCAGCAAGAAATGTTCGGTGACTCCTCTAATTACGACCATTCAAAAAGCCGTCGAAATGAGAGCGAACGGTCTTCCCGTTTTAGAAGATGAGCAGTTTTCGAGCAGGTTGACTCGAAGGATATATAATTTAGAATTTTAGCGGTATCTTCGAGAAAATACACGGCCAGAGGGCATTCCGGCGGTCTCGGTTTCGGGGAGCCTTTAAAAAAAAATAGATTAACAGTGTTATTAACCATCCGGCGCGGCGTTGGCAAGAAGATTGCCACTGTGGTTATGTGGCTGCTAGTCTGTCTCTACCGTTTTACTTCCCATTGTTGTTTTTATACTGTTTCCAGTTGAACATTACACCGTGGAGCAATTTTTAACGAAATTTCCATTCACTACGATTTTTCACAACTAAATATTAAATATCTCTATTTTTTGTGTGTACGTGGAACAGTAGAGCTCGCGAGAAGTGATGATTTAATTCAAACATGGTGATCCAAACATTATATAGCAGCAGCTTCTACTCATATTTTATCTCTGGATATAAGACTGGGTATCAAATAGCTTTTCCGACTAAAGGAGATTGTTTCAGATAGCTCATTTTGGTGTTTCCTAGCCTGCCACTTGGAAAAATAAAGGCCGGTGTATTTGACGGTCTATAAATATAACACCTAAGTTGTCTAGGAGATTAGAGCATTGGCGGGAGCTCAAATAAGTCAAATTTCGCATTTTTTATTAGCTTTACTTGTAACTAAATCACCGCGAACCCCATTTACAGTTTCGCAGACGACAGCACACTTGTCTCAACTTTCACATCCTAACGATCACTTTCGGTGAATGATACAAATAAACTCAGGCAGAAACAGGTTGACCTCATCAATAGAGATCTTGGAGCAATTGTCGAGTGGGGAACCAACAATCTTGTTCAGTTTAACGCCCAGAAAACACACAGCGCCACGTTTTCCAAGAAAGTGAATTCCTCAAATCACTCCATTCAATGTCCGGAAATACCCTTGAATCAAGTCCCTCCATCTCGATTTTGGGAGTCTCGGTGTCTAACAATATGTCTTGGCATGACCATGTTTCTAACATCGCAAAGTCAGCAAGCCAGAGGCTACGTTTTCTGTGGAAAGCTAGAATGTTTTTTACTCCTGATCAACTGTTGACGACGTACAAGGCTCAAATCCGACCTCTACTGAAGTAATGCTCGCACATTTTGGGTTCAACACCAAGGTATTCTCTTCGCATTCTAGATTCCATTCAGAAAAGTGCCATTCGGTTGTAAACACCCACTAGAACATAGAAGAAGAGTTGCAGATCAGACATTACTCTACAGATATTTTCATGGCAGATGCCTCAGAGAAATAAAAACTCTTGTACCAACACTGGCCACATTAGGCCGAAGAACTCGGCACGCTGATCAGTCTCCCCCATTTACTCTCAAGATTGACACTACAAGGAACCATCTCCATCAAGAATCCTTCTTTTACAGGGCTGCTACGGAATGGAATAAGCTTCCAAAATTAGTTTTTCCAGAGAACTACGACCTGCAACTTTTCAAAAAGCGGGTCCACAATCATTTCCTTTCTATAATCCCTTCCCCTTCTAATAGTCACATTGCGGGCCGTCCGCGGCCCACACGATAGGTTTACCCTTTTTGCGACTATTTTCAATAAAAAAAAAACTTACTAACAATGTAATAAAATCTTGGAAGTCGATTTTCACCCACTTTTAATCGTCTGAATAATTTGAAATTTGGCACACATATTAAGGACTGACGACAATACAAGAATTTCATAATCTTAATATTATTTAATTCTTCTGTCCATGTGTATGTAAGTAAACTCCTCCTAAACGGCTGGACCGATTTTGATGAAATTTTGTGTGCGTTGTTTTAGTAAATTCGAGAATGGTTAAGATTCACTCCCAATTTTGTTAGCACACCTACGAAAGGGTTAGAAGGGGGATGGAATAAAAAAACAATCAAAAACGGCTGATATTAGTGTCGAATTTATAGTCTTCGGAGATCGCCGAGATTGATAGTGACATTTTCAAAGCAAGCAAGATCGGGCAGGACAACGTCTGCCGGGTCCGCTAGTATTAATGTAATAATAATTTCAGATGCCAAAAAGTTAGTTTTCAAATTTAAGTCAACGAAGTGCGTGTGTACCTGTACTGTTTCTGGGACTCCTGAGGGTTATTTATTTCAATGGGACGAAATAACATCGAAAACTTTTTGAATGTCTCCTTCGCTAACCGTATCACTTCAAAATCCAAAATCAGCAACATTCTGAACATTTATTGTACAAATACACAGGAAAATTTATCCATCGCGACACGTTTTCTTCGAATATAAAATTATCAATATGCCGCGACCAAATCGCATCTGTTTTTGACAAAAAAAAAAACACAATGACGAAACATGTTTCATACGTACCTACACACAAAACAGTTGTCACCGTTCGGCGTTTCCATGCATACCAAATAATCCAAACGAATTGTACGGACCTGAACTGAATCCATTAGAGCTGTAATTTACTACAGTGCCGGAGCGAATCTCAAATTTAAAAAAAAAAGTTTTTGTTATTCGTAAAAATACTAAATAACTGTCCCTCGACCTTCATCTGTCAGTCGTCGAGAGAAAGTTACGTACTAAATTGTTCTCGTAAGACTTCCTAGGTGTTAGTTCAAGGTAAAATGTATGATTTAACGGATAAGGGCCATTTATTTAGAAAATCCCTTTTGTGGTAGCATGAATGGTTCCCCCCGTTGGATCATTTGTAAAAATATTTAGGAACAAATGTTTCAGTGCACATAAAAAAATACTCGTCACCTCCAAAACTATTAAAACAGACTATCTGCGAGGGTTACGAGAAATGCGATAAAACTCTGGAGGACTCGCGTGTGAACTAAACGATAATTGAAAAAAGAGTATCGTAAGCAGATTGCTTCCCAGTATACAAAACAATGACAACTTTCTCAACGTAGGAGAAGCAATCCAAACACCACTTAAAAATATAAAATTCTACATAGAAAACACTGCAACTTCTTCAAAAAAATTAGCTGAAATCAATAAGCACTAGATGCTCATCTTCATGATTCATCGTGTGACGGTCGCGTTGTTCTAACTTAAGGATGTTTAACGGTACTTTTAGAGGGTTAGAGGGTAAAAGGGGTACTCTATACTTTATCATAGACCATCAACAGGGTAACAAACATTAATTTAAATGATACATTTTTCTTTAACTATTCTATCAAATTATACACGTCTACAGAAACATTGTTTACATTGAACAGATAATTAATTTCCATATGAGATGTTGTAAAATGTACTTTTTTGTCGACCTCTACAAAAAATGACATTTTACGTACTAATTGCCCGATGAAAAGTCGACTATTTTTGAAGGCAAGCATTTTTCGCCCGCAGACACTTTTCGTCCGCAAACTCTTTTCTTTTCGTCCGTTGTGGTCACTTTGATACAGTACGGTGCGATCGCGGCGATTGGGTCATTTTCGTACATCCCCGATTTAATAAAAACATAGGCGCCTGTGACAATAACTGTCATTTGCTTTTTTCAAATTAATTGCTTACGAAATCCGCTGGATTTTACGTGTGAATAAGACCGTGGTGTGAATGTTAGTGTTCATAATAATCAAAAATGGATAGTGATAGCGTTATGGATATCAGTAACGCTCCTCCGGAGCTGGGTAAATTGGCAACTACGGCCACGTTGGATTTACTCCCCCAGAAATCACGAATTTTATACGAAAAACAATACAACACATTCATTACTTTCATAAAGGCGGTATATAGAGGTTGACGAAAAAATGTAATATGCACCTGGGCAAAAAACTGTCTAATGTCTCGCCTGCTTGCTAGCCTCGGCTATCAATTTGCAGACTCGACTACAATATACAGTTTTTCGTCCTTGTTACACAAATACCTATTTTATAATGTTATCTTTGCAAAATCTATGACACAGTTTTTAAAATAAATATTTTCTATGTAAAATTATTGTTAAGAAACTTACCAAATTGTCTCTAAAAAGACGATCTAACGTTATAACATCTTTTTTTTAAAACTGTTTGTAGGGTATAAGCAAAGATTGTTTAAGAAACACCCAAATCGGGAACTTGTCATACTAAATAAAGCTATATAACACTATTGTTCAGTCCCCGTTTATTTTCCTGTGCCCAGTATGTGGTTGATTTTCCAATGACATTTCATCTCTATATTTTCGGAAACCAATGGCAGATCTAGGTAGGAGACGAGATCCTAAAAACGTCGCATACCACGAAATATATACGTCAACGTCAGAAAACACGTGCACAATTAACCTCGAAACCGACACGAAAGAGAGAATCAATTTACCCAATTTCAGTTAAGTTTATTATTATTATTATTTTAACTGCATTGGATCGAACGGTGAACGGATTTACGGTTTCCGTAGTCATCGGGTACGGGGGTAGGTACGGGTAACATCTTTGTATCCCGAAGAGATCATCTGTGAAGAAGTTAGAATAAGAAGAACTCCAGCTAGCACGAGGTGGGTCTAATATTTTTCAAATGTACCTACCGTATTTTAGGTCTACCATTGTTGGTTAAGTTTTTGCAACTCTTAGAAATACAGTCCACAGAATTTGCATCTCGCCCAATTATGTTAAAATTTCACAAATATCTGTGTATAATTTTGTTACCTATTTCAATTTGAGAACATATAAACCTTAATTAATAACTTAAGTTACTAATAAATGTATAAACATTTTAGTAGTCTAGAGGATCTTTAGGTGAGCTTCGTGCAAACGATTTACGATAGTTCTGGAAGAGACTTTCATCTGCTTGCAACAGCTGCATTTGTAACTCAGGTACCATTACCTCAGAGGGTTCCTTCTTGCAGATAATTACAATAAACGATCTTCGTTTTGGGTAGCAGATCTCGTGCGTGACTCTCAAATACATCTCCGGTCTCCACCAAATAAATGATGTCTTTTCATGTTAAATTCATAAATATTTACTTTAAACTCGAACTAAAACTAACACATTTTCTGCAGTGTTCGAAACCAACAAAGTATGGAACAATAACAAAAACATTTTTTTGTGATCTAGTAAAAACATCAGAAAAACTACTGACTTAGAATATGGATTGAAAATACAATGAAATTCGCTACCTGGGCGTTACATTCTATACCAGACTGACATTCCATTCACACGTTAGAGATATAATTTCCCGTTCTTTGAAAATGTTGCGCTTTATTATCTCTCTCTCTCTGTCTCTCTCTTGTCCTTTTACTCTCGAGATAGTATGGTGACATCATGTCTCAATTGCTCGGATCGTAGTTCTCCATCCTTCTCTGTCTTGAGCTGCAAGGGAAGCTTCTTGCGGACCGTGACCAATGATTTCTTTGGTTTGATCCACCCAGCGCGTCGGAGACCTTCCTCTTGGTCGTTTACCATTGATTTTTCCCTCTACAATAAGTTTTTTCAGTCCATTCGTTCTTCTTGAAATGTGTCCAAAATACCGTAGGTATGATTGGTTTATCCTGGTTGATAGCCTCGTGGTGGTTTTTAGTTTTTTAATAATTAACACTTTAGTGCACTTCATCACACGATCATCCAAAAAAATTTCAGTTCAATCAACAAAAGTGATCAATACTTGAATATGCAGCCGTTGTATGGTCTCTCAACTACTTTTTCTTCTTTTTTCCTGGCTTTACAACTCTGGGCGAGTCTTAGCCGTATCCACTATTGCTCTTCATCTCCTGCGATCTTGTGCTTCCACTTGCCACCGCTGGTCTCCCATTCTAGATAGATCCGCTGCGACAGCATCCTTCCATCTTTTTTTGGGTCTACCTATTGATCTGCTACCATTTGGTCTCTTAAGGAATACTGTTTTTATCAACCTGTTTTTTACTGATCTCACTACATGAGCTGCCCATCTTATTCGGTTAGCTTTTATGTGCATGACTATGTTTTCACTGCCATAAATTATCGCCAATCCAGCATTGTGGCGTCTTTTCCACACTCCTGCTGTTTCATCTTTATTGGGTTCAATTATCATTCCGAGGACTTTTCTTTTAAACACAAGCAGCTTATTTATTTCCTGTTGATTGAGGGTCCAGGTTTCGCTGCCATAAGTAACTACCGGGCTAATTATTTACCTGTACAAAGTTAGTTTAGATTGTCTCTTTAACAGCTTAGATTTCAATATTGTTGTGAGAGAGTAAAACGCCCTATTTTCCGCCATTATTCGTGCTGAGACATCTCTTTCTACTAGATTGTCATCCGTGATGACTACAGCTACCAAAAAATAATATTGAAGGGGTTCAGAAGAAATTTCTGAGCTGTGTTGCCTACAAAATGGAGTTTAATTATGGTAAATATAACTATGCCAAAATTATAGTTTTTGAATTTACAATCTCTGGAACAAAGAAGAATCGACTCGGATATTTATTTTCTTCAAAAAATAATATCGGGAATAGTCAAATGTCCCTGTCTAATTTCTGAATTTTAATTGCAATGTAATTTAGTTACAATTCTATAAAAAATTTTGTTCATCTTGAAATGTTCATTGTTGAGCTATAGTCATGTCCTCTTCATATTTAGTCTTTAGTAAACATGATGATGGATTGACGCCGAAAAAGTTTGAGAATTGGCTTGTAATAATTAAAAAAATTTGGTGTACTATAGTCTTTTTTTAACTATTGATATCTTGTCGTTTTTTTACTTTGATTGCAATATATTTTTTCTGAAAATTAATATTTCTTGTTTATGAGAATACAAATACTAACCTTAAGAAAACAAAAGAAATGCGAAAAATTTATTTATTACCGCTGAAAATATAACTTTAAAATCATGCGTGTACAGTGTATATGTATATTATAAATAAGAATATTTAATGGACAAATCTAATAGTCGAGCTAAAAGTTTTCCCTCGTCCAGGAGGTGCCTTCTCCGTCAATGACATTTAACGTACACGCCCGGACACCCACTTTAATAAATATGCCATACATATGGAAGGTCTGCTGCCGTTAAAATGCAAATAATAAAAACCAGTATTAATATCTTGTTTAGACACAAACACACACTCACAATAAACAGAAAATCATTTAATGCGAACCCAAACTCGAATTTCTTGTACCTCTTCGGGGACTTTATACGAAAGAGTCGTCGAAGATATTCAAAAGGAAATGTCCGATTTGCATCTGGATTCTTTAAAATTTATCCTTTCCCACAAAGGAGCTTTGAATTAATGAAACGAATCGAAAATCTGGTTTACCGGTAATATAACGGTAAGTAATACATTTTTTTTTTGTCAATTTAAAACAACTTTACACGACGTGAGCATTAGACCGTGCGCACGCGAGCGTCGAAAAAACCTCACGGTGACGAGTTTTTTTTAACGCTCGTATGTGCCTGCTCTTAGACAAAAACTAAATCATGGGATGTCGCGCGGTGGTAAACGGGGGAGTATTTTTTTAGGAATAGATGGTCGCTCTCGAAAATTCGAATATAAGTATATAGGTAGAGAAACACGGCCCGTGGCCAAATTCGATGGGCACGACTACCGAGAATAAAAAATACGACGGCGCCGCCTTTCGGACGTTCGCCGTGTTATTAGTAAAGCATTAAATGAGATACTTTTGTTTCTAGTTAATTAATTTTCGGACGTACAGGTAGTCCGGTGATTTTTTTTGGAACGACCGAGAGATAAAATGAGACGACTCAACGAGTTGGCGAGCCAACGAATTTAGTTTAGGATGCCATCTTTGTGTTCGCGGACGTCTTTTAATCCGTAATATTTATTTTACGATTAATCAGGAAATCTCCCTGCAAGTTTATAGAAAATATTCCCCGGTCGGGAACAATTTTTTCAAAAATATATATCACAGTTACAGTCGCAGGATTTCATTTACGAATTTTTCTGATATTAAAAAGTCATTAACACGTCCAACTGCAAACGCAGGCAGTAAAACATGGTCGATTTAATTCCCCGTCGTACACTTGTTCCTAGTATTCCTCGGAGCATCGGGGCTCCCTCGTCCCCAACCCTGTTACGAAATTAAAGAATAAAATTACACGTTCATTGACCTTTCATTCGTCAGATGATAGACCAACGGCTGCGGGAGAAGGGGGTGGAATTGTCAAAGGCCGTTTCGTCGAGGCGGCTGACTGACATTTACGTCTAGGCCGAGCGTTGGGAAATAACTTTCAATTCTAATACTAGGAAGTGATCGAAATCTCTTTCGTTTTTTATCGCGTTACTTCAGGATCTACCCTCGTAAGGTTCATTAAAAAAAAACAATTTCCAGTTGAAATTGTGGCGGTGACGAAATTCTAGCTACTGCAAATTTAAAAAACGGGCCTAACAATTGGTTATTCCGCGATTCGATTATTGTTTGGGGTGCAAGATCCGACAGCGCCCCCGCGTATGTAAATGCTTTATTTATGAATATATGGGATGGGGGCAGTGGCAGAGGAAATGCTCCTGGATCAACGGGGAAGATTACAATCCAAATGGAATTATCGAAGGGACATTTTGGACTTTACAAGTTTAAAAAATAAGAGAATACTTGATAAACCTCGTTCTGTGGGAGAGAAACGAAAAAGCCGACACCCTTGCAAAACAGGGGGTCGAATCTGCGTTCACAGGACCAGAAACGGTCTTTGGATTCACTACAAGTGCCGCCAAAACAATTATTTCGGACTGGGCAGAGAGGAAAATACTCACGCACTGTCTTTTATACCAGGATTGACTCACTCGAAGGCGTTCTTAATTAAACCCTCGAGAAATACAACTAAGCAGATCCTAAAATGGAGCAGGAATGACCTGCGAATTCTAACGGGACTGCCTACAGGACACAGTCGTCTAAGATACCGCCTCGGAATGATAGGTCTGAATCAACAAACGGACTGTCGGTTTTGCTGCGTGGAAGACGCAACAGCTGAACATATACTATGTTCATGCCCCGGCCTGCGAAGAATAAGGTTTAACATATTTGGTTATAACAACCTAGAACCTACCGATTTCAAGAAAATCTCACCCCATACAACCATGAACTTCGTGAGAAAGGCTGGATTGAGCGGTAAACTGTAACCCCTAAGGGTAAGTCACAATAGATCTACTAAAGGTCGCAGTGAATCGACATCCTATGCCCCACTCACATGATGCCTAACCTACTATCAAAAACCAAGAGTAAAATGCAGAAGCGAGTGGAATGAAGAAATACAAAACATGAAATGGGAAATTGTTAACAGCGACAAAACAAAAAGAAAAGTAAATGATCAGGATATAAAATTCTTGGCTAAAAGTCAAAAGGTCTACTGCGCATTAGCATTAGTTTACTCAGCATCGTCGGCAAACTGTATGCAAACGTATTGATTAAAAGAGTGAATCGTACAACTGACGAGAAGATATGTGTGGCGCAAAAACGATTTAGAATAGGAAGGAGACGTATGGATCGGGTCTTTTCATACGAGGCATAGTCGACAAATTCTTGGCTAGGTACACTGGACGTAGATTTTGAAAAGATCTACGACAGAGTGGTGAATAATTATTGT
This sequence comes from Agelastica alni, assembly GCA_950111635.1. Taxonomy (NCBI): domain Eukaryota; kingdom Metazoa; phylum Arthropoda; class Insecta; order Coleoptera; family Chrysomelidae; genus Agelastica; species Agelastica alni. The sequence continues at coordinate 1,178,614 of OX467713.1, forward strand.
GGTCGATATTGTCTATGTATGGGGTAAGCGGTAGTTTGATACGAGCGCTGAAATCACTTTACGAGGATTCTACTGCTTGCGTCAGAATAAACGGAGCTTACACGGACTGTTTAAACATCGAAAAAGCAGCTTCGCCATTGCTGTTTAACTCATACATAAACGGTTATTTGAAAGATTTGAAAGAGAGTGCGTATGGATTGAAAATGAATGATTTGATCGTGAGACCACAAGAATTAAGAAAATAAATATTTTTCACCATTCTACCGTGAATAACCCTAAAATTTGAAACTGGAATCCGCGGGTATTTTCTCAAGAAATTTAAAAGATCATATGTTTATGAATCACGTAAACAAAACAAGGTCGACGAAATCGTAAAAACACACACGACGACGTCATATCATCATTTCTCACTATCAGTATATTAATGGTGAAATATTTACAACTAATCTGAGCAGTTGACATAGTAAACAATCGATAACAGGTGTTGTTACTATGATATTGGAATTGTGTCATTTATTTATTTTAAATTACTCGCACCAAAATTTTCATAAACGTACCTAATTCACCCCAATTAACCTATCAGAGCCATTTGCTAATTTCCAAATCACAATGGTGCAGTAATTTATTGCCACATTGGCGAATTTATTACCCTTCATTAAAACGAAAAAACCAACGGCTCCGCTAGGTTAATATGAACCTACCACACCTTGCGAAATCTTTTTTTTTTGAAACAAAGTTCCTTAACGCAGCTTACGGGTAGTGCGAATTAGTACAAATCGTCACGTAACGAAATGGGACGGTGGTTCACTGGTAGAATGCTCGCCTGCCACGCGGGCGGTCTGAGTTCGATTCCCGGCCGATGCATTCTTTTTGTGCTATTACCGTTTAATACATAATTTTCTTAAATTGTATTAAGGTATTCGCGAAGTACATTTTAAAATTGTTTAATATCAAAACGGAGACAGATAATTTTCTTGGTAAATGGAATAGTTTACTGACGAGAAAATGAATGTCACTGTTCTAAAAGCGTGGGGTGCTTTGTATGACAAACAGAACAGTGACATTTATTTTCTCGTCAGTAATTTTATTCTTACGTTAAGAATTATTTTTTACTTTTTAGTTTGATTAACTCTAAAAGCGTGTTTTTTAGATTTTTTAAACTATAATTTATTATCATATAACCTCGACACGGGGTAGTACAGACACGTGAAAATTTTGTGAAAACGCATTTGTTATTTGTGATTTCGTGTTAGATCATACGTGAATATTGTTTTATTATTGCAATTAAGTTTTGATAAATGGAAACCGCAACAAATGTGTTGTTAATACAGATTTAGAAAAGTAAGTTGATACATGTATTTACTGTTTACATTTTCGTTAATTGTACATGTGATTTGAGTGTTTACTATTAATTTAACTATTTAAATTATAGGGAGACAATAGTGAAATCCTGTGTTCAGAGTCCAAAAGAGTATGGAAAGCGCAAACGTCAGAGTGCAAATAAAATACCGAAAACCGATGCACAACGCCAAAAACAATTCCGGCAGAATAAAAGATACAAAAAAGTGAAACGTTGAATTCGAATCTTAATACCTTAATCAAAATTTATAAATTGCGTAAGGAACACGGTTCCTTTAGGGTGTCCTAGACACCACACGGAGGTAAAAAAAGAATACGTAAAATATTAGTTTTTTTATTTTTGAAATAAAAGTACCTGTCGACCTTACTAAGGCATTTGGAAGACGTCATAAAAATCCTAAAGAAAAAAGAAGCCCATTCCAACATAGTAACAACGGTATACAACCTTAACACTACTAACAGAACGCAAATCAAAGCTGGAGAAAATATTACATCTAGCCTCCCCACTCCAGAAGGAATTAGACAGCGAGATAGCCTTAGTCCATTTTTATTTAACTTCCTGATGGACAAAATCGTAGAAGAAGTAACATCCATAAATTCGGGATACAGAATGAACAATAGAGCTATCAGGATGGTCTGCTACGCCGACGGCGCTGCAATGTTCGCAGAAAGTGAGAATGACCTACAGAGACAGTTATTTAAGTTCTACCAGATCAGTCAGCAACTCAAAATGGATATATCCATAGGTAAAACGAAAACCATGACCATCGCTAGGGAGCCAATGAGATACAAGCTGGTAATAGATAATAAACCCATAGAGCAGGTCATGCAATTTAGATACCTGGGCATAGATATGTTCAGCGCTCACGATCCGGTAAAGGACCTGAGAAACCAAATTAACAAATCAGCCATAATATCAGGATTTCTAAGGGAAACTGTATGGGCTAATCCTTATATGCGAAAGGAGAGTAAAATCAAAATATATGACATATGACATGCGTCAGGCCAATAATGTCATGTGGTATAGAAGGAAGAGAGGATACCAACGAGACTAGAAGGATGCTACGAGTCGCCGAAATGTCAGTACTGAGAACAATAGCCGGGAAAACAAGAAGAGATCACGTAAGAAACACTGACATTAGAGCACAATGCGACGTACAGGATGTGGTGAGAAGGGGAAGGCAGAGTAGAAGAGAATGGTATAACCACGTGAAGAGAATGACCGACGATAGACTAACACGTATTGTACTAGAGAAAAAAAAACCAGTCCACATCTCAGGAAATATTACAGAGGCAAGTCCGGAATCAACAGATCATTTAAATCTCTAACAAGTAGAAGAAGAAGAAGTACTTAACAAATTCACTGATTAAAAAAAAACCACGAAATTCGAATACATCGATCGATTTTCGAATCGACGTTAGTTATGTACGCGTCCGAACGGCGCAGCATACACGCCCATAGTTTTAATTAAGAAACCGTCAGTCGGAACATAAATCACGACGGCTTTGTTATGAAGTGCGTCGAGGTCGGTCGTTCGGGACCGAAAAGGCAAGAAAATTTCAACTTGCATGCGATTCAAAATTTTTGATTAATTCCTTTTTGTGTGCAACTGACACACTCGCTCTCACTCGCTCTCTCTCTCTTACTCACTAGAAGTGATTGATGCCTCGTTTTAATTCCGATTTTATTAAAAAGTGTATTTCATTTTTCATCGAGAAAAAAAGATCCGTGTTATTCGAACGTTAGAAGATTGTAACAACGCCCGCCATTTTCCAATCAATTCGAAAAATTTCAAGTAGAATAGTCCATCTTCGTGTCACTCGGAATAAGGCTGTGTATAGTTGAAGTCAGAAATAATTTTTTCTATTCACTAATTCGGCACCTCAAATAATTTAGTCGACGGCAGGTCCAGGACCGGACTTAAATTGGATGTAACGAACAACTCAAAATATTCTTTGCCTACAATAATATGGCAAACAATTCGCGACACAAAACCGTTTTCTTTACCAGTATATAAGCAATATTAAGATACTGTAACGTGTTACTAAAATTAACAATCAGGGATCGAATTAACATGCACATTTATTTGTAACAATACAATTTATGTCAACCACCAAACAATCATTAACTTTAGAAAACTGACTGACTCTCGCGAACGAAGGCCAATTTATATATTTATCGTTGAATTGAGAAAATACAAGAAGCTTCTAGCCGTATCCAAACTGTTCTATCGAAAATTCGAGATTAGTGGGGAAGTTACTAGAACATCTTTGTCATTGGCTGTGACGTCACTATACCGCCCAACTTGCTTACGTACATACATTCCAGTGGCATATCGCAAAATCGTTACAATAAGTTTTCCTAAATGGAGGAAACCATTTACGAAACATTTAGGTAGCAGATTGATCACTCCATTAATTTTTCACAATATCATGAGTGAGAGAGTGCGTATGGAATAAAAATGAATGATTTGATCGTCAAATGGCTTCTTTACGCCGATGATCAAATCATATTAGCGTCATCTGAAGAGAAGTTGCAGGCGATGGTTAATGTTATGCATAGTGCCCCGAAAATCAGAGGGATGAAAATAAATGCAAAACGAAATTAATGGTTTTTGGAAGAGAAGAAAGCATGACAAACTGTGAACTTCTGATTAAGGGAGAAAGAGTGGAACAAGTAAATGAATTTGTGTACTTGGGTTCAAAGTTCACGAGAGATGGAAAGTATGACAGTGACATTGAGCGAAGGGTGTTGGCAGGAAAACAAATGAATGGGGCACTGCATAACTTTATGAACAGCCAGAAAGTGTTAAAAAGGCACGTCTGGATGTGCATAGAAGTGTGTTGCTTTCTACACTTGTATGGTAGTGAATGTTGGGTTTGGCAGAAGCATGAAAATAGGATTAATGCTGCGGAGATGAGTAGTTTGAGAAATATAGCCGGAGTGACTCGGTAAAGAATAGTGAGAGATAGAGGTCGACCTCGGCGAACATATCTCGATCAGATCAGATCAACATTGTTTTGAAGAAAATCCAGGTCAAGTCAAGAGTACCAATAACCGACGAGCATGTATGAGAGCACTGATGAAAGTAGAGGACGCAAGAGATGTGTGTAAGAACCGTAGCGGAAGTGGAGGGAAGTGGTCTCTGCCTACCCCTACGGGAAAGAGGCGTGACTATATGTATGTATGTATTCTCTGCAAAAACGAATAGAAATAATATTTATCTACGATCATCAAAACAAGTGCGCTCGAGAAACAACTCGAGTTTTTAATGAAAGGCATCCTGATAAATATATAGTCCACCAGACCATCATAATAATCCCAGAGTTCTCGACAAAGGTGCACAAATTGAAGTACTGTGTCATTTTGCTATAGATCCTACCTATCCCATTACAAAAGTATCAAAACTTACAAATATTCATGTTGGTTTCATTCACAAAGTGTAAAAATTGCATTAAGTTTTTTCCTTATAAAATACAAATTCATCCATCGGCTTAGTGAAGATGACTATGACCGCAGAATTGAATTTTGTGAAACAATGTCCCAAAAAATACAAGAAGACGCAAGTTTGGTAAAAAATATTTGTTTCAGTGATGAATCAACGTTTTATTTGAATGGCTTTGTATTCTAAGAATCGAGATAATTGGATCCACGTATTACTCAGTCACTAGAGAGGCAAGTTGATGAACAGGGAAATATGGCGCTAGATAAACAGAAATGCAAGACAATGGCTAGACGAACGATTTCCAAGACACTGGATTGGCAGAAGGGGTTTTATAGAATGGGCGGCAAGATCTCCAGATCTAACAGCACTTTAACTTTTTTCCGAGGGGCTATTTAAAAAAATTTTTGTACAAAACTCCTCCCGAAGACAAGTTTAGAATAACTGAAGAATTAAGACGAATTACTAGCGAAACTGTGCAAAGAGTTCGAGAATATTTTGAAAATAGGTTATATTATTGCATATAAAATAACTGAACAGTTACTGTAAATACATTTAAGGAGCTGTTTGTAAATAACTTCATTTTACTTTCTGTTATAATTTCGCTATGTTTAATGTTATCTTCAAAATAAATCGATATAATAAATTGTTGTTTATTTGGCTGATTTTTCTTGTGTTTTCATCCGACGTATCACAAGGAAGGGGTTGCTATTTGACACTTTATGCCGCATTAATAGCAGAAGTCAAGCTTGAGAGTAAATGTGTGAGACTGATCAGCGTGCCGAGTTCTTCGGCCGAATGTGGCCAATGGTGGTACAAGAGTTTTTATTTCTCTGGGGCATCTGCCATGGAAATATCTGTAGAGCAATGACTGGTCTGCAACTCTTCTTCTATGTTCTAGTGTATGAAGGTATCTGTGAAAGTTGAGCTGTTTATCAAGCGAATGGCTCTTTTATGAATGGAATCTAGAAGACCAAAAGAATGCCTTGGTGCTGAACCCCAAATGTGCGAGCAATACTCCAGTAGAGGTCGGATTTAAGCCTTGTACGTCGTCAACAGTTGATCAGGAGTAAAAAATCGAAATGGAGGGACTTGGTTCAAGGGCATTGCCGGACATTGTGATGGGATGATTTGAGGAATTTACTTTCTTGAAAAACGTGGCACTTTGTGTTTTTTGGGCGTTAAACTGAACAAGATTGTTGGTTCCCCACTCGACGATTGCTTTAAGATCTCTATTGATGGAATCAAACTGTTCCTGTCTGAGTCTATTTGTATCATTCACCGAAAGTGATCGATAGGATGTGAAAGTTGAGACAAGTGTGCTAACGTCTGCGAAACTGTAAATGGGGTTCGTGGTGGTTTTCAAGAGGTCGTTGATGTGTAAAAGAAATAAGGTTGGGGACAGGATGGAACCCTGGGGGACCCCGGCATTGGTTTTAAACGCATCAGAAGAAATACCGTCAACTGCCACATGTAAGGAGCGATCTTGCATGAAGCTCAAGAGCCATTGGCGCAGTTTGGTTGGGAGACCGTAGGCAGATAATTTACTTAACAATGCCTGGTGCCAAACGCGGTCAAAGGCTTTAGATATATCCAAGGCTATTGCACGGGATTCACCAAACTTTTCAATAGTGTTTGTCCTATATTCGGTTCAAAAACACGTTGCATCACAACATCAAAAACACCGTTAAGATGCAAACTTGAAGTATATGGAGAGGTCATACAACAGAAGATGAAGTTTAAATATTTGGGTATAGAACTGTCCAGCCATGGTGACGTCGAAGCGGAAGTAAGAGAACAAACGGCAAGGGCGGCGCAAGAGTGGCAGGTTGTCTGAACGACTCAATTTGGAAAAACAAAAACATTAACGCCCAGGTGAAAAGCAAGATCTATAAAACCGTTATTAGGCCCATAATGACATACACTGCGGAAACTAGGCCAGAAACTCAAAAAAACAAGGAGACTCATGAAAACAACGGAGATGAGAATACTGAGACGAATTGATGGCAGAACTTTATGGGACAGAGAGAAGAGCGAAGACATGAGAAACAGATGTGGGTTAGAGAACATCAACGAATGGACCCAAAACAGGAAAAAGGAATGGAGCGCGCACATTGACCGCACGGGGGATCAGAGAGTCGTAAAAATCTCAAGAGACAAATCACCTATAGGACACGGGAGTGCGGGTCGCCCGCGAAAGCGGTGGACCGACAATATATAAGGCTGGCGGAGGAAGATAAACAGGCTTTAAGCCTAATTAAAAAGAAAGAAGAAGAAGTAAGACGCAAATCCAAAAAACAGGTGATTTTGAACTCAACGAGTTATAGGAATATGTCGGACGTCTTAGAAACCCCTAAGTTAGCGATAGGTAAGCGATATCACTGCGCGTTAATGGGTTAATATGGAGAGTCTTCTTGGAAAAATAACTAAAAAGTTGGGCCACGAATTTCTCAAAGATTTCTACAGATGGCAGCACATTTCCACTGCTCTTTGCTATTTAAATTTGTCTAAACGTATTTTTAACAGTGGGAAACTCGGACGGCTTTTATCGTTTATTATCGCCACTTCATACACATATTATTATTTCGTTTGAAGAATATTCGAGCAGTGCCTACTTAAAAATTCGAACTTCTTGAAAAGAACCGGGTCGCATACTCGGTTTTCTTTTGTCAATACGGGGTGAGAACGTAACGAAACGAACGTAACTACGAACACCCCCCCCTGTGCGCCCCTTTTTTTCTCGATAATCATTTGACTGACTAATCCTACTTGACACGCTGCGAATTGAATCGTTTATTTCAGAAATCAGCTGAGTGACGCTTAACAACGCTGTGAACCAAATGGATTTCAAGCGGGATTTTACTTTTCAAAGATGTTTTTAAAGCATGTAAGATATATTTGGATTCGCCCCCGTAGACGACGAGAGCTTTTGGATGCACGAACACATCTGGAGGCCAGGTATCCGGAGAAAGGAACAAGAAAGAGCAGTCTTGATGAAGGGGCGACATAAAATAGACACTTTTTTGTTATCGAGGGATAGTTTGAATACGTTTTTATTGTTTCTTACTTTTTACGTTCAATACGCTTGACCAACGCATCAAAGTTTCCCTTAAAATATATCAGAGGTAGATCGGACTTAATCTTACATTGTAATACAGTTTTTTTTTAATTTTCCAAAAGTTCACTCGACTAGTTTGTGAAATAAACGATTCAATCACGAAACGGGCTTCTCGAATCATTGTAGAAACAAAATTTAAGGTTATATCAGTCGGAATATTTATAAAAATGACCTCAATCGAAAATAATTCCTTCCGTTTATTTCGCCGCATCCAAAACCGAAATTCCTTTGGCCTTCCCAACGACGACGGAACAAAACGCAAGCGATTAGAAGAGCAAGGTCTACTACGTGATATAGAGTTCGAGACCCGCGTCATCGGGCTGCACGAGCAGGTAGGCGAAAACTTATTATATCCGAATAAGAATTCGAGAATCGAAAAGACGAAAAGGAAGCAGCAGAACTGACGACTTCGCCGCATTTCAATGACGAGGTAACTAACAAAAGAAATTACAAAAAATATTTGCATTAAAACTATTCTAAAATAATAAATGTTTTTTTTTAGTTCTTAGTACCTACACGGTAGTCACTCTAATAGGCAAGGTCAAATCATGTTTGAGCTTCACTGCTAATCGTAGGTGGCGCTATAATCAAGGGATATCGACATACAGATCTGTGCTCTAACCTCACTTATAACCAAATTATTCGTGTGCCCATGTGGCGAAAATCGAATTATTATTTTTCTTCTCTTCTCTCTTCCAGTGTCTGTCCGTTACTGGACTTTGGCGATCATTCTGGCAATAATTATTTTATCAACTGCGGCCCTAAATAGACCCGTGGTGGAGGTTGCGAACCAAGTTCTCAGGTTTTTAAGCCATGAGATCCTTTTTCTGCCTGGTCCCCTCTTTCCAAGCACCTTTCCCTGTAGGATAAGCTGCAACAGACCGTATCTTTTGCTGTTTCTCATGATGTGTCCCAAGTATTCCAATTTACGACTTTTGACTGTACTTATGATCTCCATTTCATTGTTTAAAATGTCGAGTACTCTTTTGTTTGTAACATGGGCTCTGTCCAAGGGATTCTTAGTATACGTCGATACAGCCGCATCTCAGATGCGTCCAACCTTTTACTGGCTGCATCTGTTACAGTCCATGACTCAACTCCATACAAGAGCACAGAAAATACATGGCATCGGAAAAGTCGTATTTTAGTTGTTAAGTTCAGAAAGTGGCATTTAAACAATTTCGACATTTTAAGGAATGCAGCACGAGCCCTCTCTATTCGACAACGTATTTCGAGAGAATAATCTGAACTCTCCTCGTTGATGGTCCTCTAGTTTGTCGGCGAATATTACTGTATCATCCGCGAATCGGATGTTGTTGATTCGTTTACCATTTATAAGAATTCCTGCTGTTAAATCACACAGCGCATTATTAAATATTTCTTCTGAATATATGTTAAATAAAAGTGGTGACAACACACACCCTTGTAGCACGCCCCGTTGAATTTTTATTTCATCAGTCATCTGACTTTTGTTTTTAACTTTTGCTGTTTGATTCCAGTAGAGACTTTTTATTATCCGGAGGTCATTGTTGTTGTTGTCTTCTTCAACACTTGTATTAACTTGTTACGTTTTACTCTAACAAAAGCTTTCTGATAGTCCACAAAGCAGGCATGTATGTTACAGTCCATATCTCTGCATCTCTGAAATAGAACTTGTATGCAAAACAATGCCTCTCTTGTTCCTGTTGCATCTCGGAATCCAAATTGAGTGTTATCCATATACTCTTCACATTTCGAGTATAATCTCATATGTAGAATTTTTAAGAAGGTTTTAAGATGACTCATGAGGCTTATGGTACGATAGTCATTGCATCGTCTTGATTTCTTTTGTATAGCAATGAAGATAGATTTGAGCCATTCTCTGCGAATCTTTCCAGTGAATTGAATATTTTAGTTAATTTATAAATACTTTTTTCGTCTAGGAGTTTGAGAATTATTATTACTAATTATTATTTCGAAAAAAGGTGAGCCCGTCTCTAGGATAGGTAGAAAACTGAAAAATAATTGGGGTTTGCTGAGTAAAAAATTTTCGTAACGCCATCCGTATTCAAGGTAAAGGGACCGAGCCCACCCCAGCCCGCAAAGTTTATTCAAACGCAAAACATTGAAAAATTACTTACTTCACTTTATCCTACGCCCATCCGCGGCAGTTCCGCCATCTGAAGCTGAGCCTCCCAGTATCGAAGTGTAGTATTGCTTGGTGTCTATTGCAGTTGGGGACAGGTAGCTAGGTGGGCACCGTCCATTCTTGCTGTACTGCATAGGGGGAAAATGTCGGTTTCCGCCAGCCCAATCCTGCAGAGGTGGGCTTGCAAATAGTCATGTCCAGTAAGAGTGCGAAAGAGGGCTACCGACCTGCTTCTCTCCAGTGTTCTGGGTAGCGGTTCCGTGGTGAGTGACGCCCACAGTTTTCCCTCGCTCTTAACTGCGGGTGTGTCGTTCATTTACTTGCTTAATGTGGTTACGGGCGGCTCTGAGGGATTGAATCGTCGGCTTTCTCATTCCCATAAATACCAACGTGACTTGGTATCCATTGCAACCATGTAACCCATCCATCCATAATCAGGTCTGACAAAGATGTTCGGCACCTGATCGTTCTGAGACAGTCAGTGGGTGCGTTGCTGCTGAGAGCTAGGATTGCTGATTGTGAGTCCACAAAAAACACCACTTTCCTTAGTGGAGTGTCCGATGCCTGCAGGCAGTTAATTGCTTCCTCGAATGCACTTATCTCACCGTCATAATTACTGGAGTATTTCCCCACTGCGAAGTGCTTTTCAAAAAGGGTAGAATATAATCCTGCGTAGTCGGCGGCCATAGTCTCAGGTATACATATATGATCCATCAGTGTACACGTGTACCCATTCATTAGCAAGATATTGGTTTATAGTTTCCACTGCTTGTCAAAGATTTTGCGGAAGTAAGTCCGCTAAGCGTCATTTCCTTGTGTGGATGGGCATTAGCTACGGATGCGTAGCGGATTAATGGCGCTGGTTGGCCCAGTGCTAGGTTGTATTTATTTGACAAAGATACGGCATGCAGCATTGGGGTGTTCTGAGTTCTTAGGCGTTCAAAGTCAGCTTGTAGTTGCATGGCTACAAGCTACAATTCTCAAGGCGTTGTTCTGCACGGCGTCGAGCTTTGCAGGTTTGTGCTGCTTCAATTTTCATGTACTTGATTTTCGAACACGAATATCGCCTGTAATAAAGACTTTTTTTTCGATGAATGAACGACACGAAAAAACTGCTCCCGATCCAAACTAAACTGCTGCGTGGTCAGATCATCGAAAGATGCATGCAAAAATGAAATAATCGTTAAACAATTGATTCGTAGACCGAGCCCACCACAGCCCGCAAAGTTTATTCAAATTCAATTCGCGACAGCTATTGTTTAACAATTATTTCAATTTTGCAAGCACCTTTCGATGATCTGACCACGGAGCAGTTTAGTTTGGATCGGGAGCAGTTTTTTCGTGTCGTTCGTTCATCGAAAAAGTCTTTATTACAGGCGATATTCGTGTTCGGAAATCAAGTACATGAGAATTCAATTTTTCAATGATTTCGGAAAATTTACGAGGGAGCTGATTTTAGTGCCGACGTTAGCAAATGGAGCTAATTGAAACTGGTTAAACTAGCTGTCGCCAATTGCATTTGAATAAACTATTTTATAGGAATATGTTTTAGAAGCTGATACATCCCATGAATTTGTTTTTATATCTGACTCTCATAGAGGGCGCTAGTTACGCGGTTCGTACCAAGTAGTGTTGAACATAACTTTTTTAAGGTTAGATTTATTAATCGAAATTTCGAGTGAACTTAAACATCATTAAATATTACATCAAAAAGGTACTCTGGGTAAAACTCGATACTGTGTACCGTTTTCGGAATATTTTGATTTGAAAATTATTAAGTAATAACCAAATTTTTGTTCTTCAACGCCCTTTATCTTGAATACGGACGGCGTTACGAAAAACCCCAATTATTCGGCTTCGCCTCGGTCAACAAACATGTGCTCTGAGACATTTCTTACTTTACTGCCCTAGGTGTGTATTATACTATTAATTAGTTGAAACCGATGAAAAATCGATTATTATGATGTCCTTTTAGTTTTCTACAATATGGATTTATATTTTTATTATAAATTAAAGCTCAAACAAATAAAATAAGACTGATTTTTGAGAATGTACAAATCGATTTATCGGATTTCGATTCGAATCGATTTAAATACCGATCTTTTTTGAGAAGAATCGCCATCCCCAGTGCCCCGTTACAAAATGTCAAGCGTCTTTCTGAACTCGAAAGAAAAAGCATGTTTCGGAATGTAGGTACCTGCGCAGCCGTTACTCATCATCAGGGTGACTGGACAAACACTGTTTTCATATGTGGACGGTACGAGGGTACGAATTGACGTTACTATTCTTCGGCAATCTCGGGCAAAAAAAGATTTAGTGATTTCATCTCCTGTAGTCGACGCCGGAAAATTTTAACCTTCGACCTTAGTCGATATAATACGTTTCGGAATTCCACAAGTGGACCAAATAAGAGAAGGGCGACGAATAAAAGCTAATGTAGTTTCGGAGGGGAAGATGTAATAACAACTGAAATAACCATAGGCGTGCTTGGCAATTTTTTCAGGGAATCGAAGAATTTTTGGTCGAGAAATTCAATGTCGAACACGTTTTATAATTTGCGTGTTCCTGTCACATGGATTGAATTTGACGGTTCACGAAGCAGCTCGTGTGGAGGGCGCTCGGCCGTGTACGCTTACTTTAACCACATCCTTCCGTCGAGTTGCTTTGTTTTTTTTTCGGGTAGATATGGACGTAGCCAACTTATGGTTCTAAAACGAATGCTTCCTCTTACTAATTGTGCTAGTTTTGTGATAATGTTTCCGCTTCTCTTAATTGGATTGTCGATTTCTTTACATAAGTGTATTAACATAAGTCGTGGCGATAAATACAAAAGGGAGGAAAAGAAAAATTATGATTACGCGGTTTGGGTATATTGGTCCATTCTTTCCAATTGCAGGATTTGGTCGAATATAATCAGACCGTGTTGATCGATTTCAACCTTACACCGCTCGATTTTGTTTTTAATTTGGAATTTAGTCCTACTTTTGTGTTTTGTATGGCTTCGAAATAACAAAAAATTATTGTCTATTAAGCGTTCTTTAATTTTCAATCATGCACGTCTTCGATTTTTTTCTGGTAAGTAATTTTGTGAAATTTCAATTTATACTTTGTGGTACTAGAGTGGAATAAAAACCAAATTCATGATTATTGACCCACTAAAAAGTTTGTACAAAAAAGGTAGATGCAACATTCTTTAAAAATTGTCTTATTAGGTTCTAACAATATAAAAATGACAGTCTGGTGTCACGTTATGTAACCAAAATCGATACGACGTTGCCGTTACTCAAAAATTCAAACTAGATCTTTTGTTTTTTAAGCTGTACGTGGGTTTTTTAAAATAATAATTATACAGAGTATAGAGTGGGACAGTTTTAGACACGATCTAGTATCAAATTATACACCTGTCAAAATTGATACAACGTTGCCAGCCGTCAAAAATTACGATAAAATCCTACAACTCAAATATTTAATATGTTTTTTAAACTTTATTTTTATAAACGCCCCGTATAGTATACAAAAGTTGTAGTGACAGTTTAGTATCACATAATATATCTGTCAAAATTTATACAACGTTGCCAGCTTTTAAAAATTAATATAAAATCCCACAACTCAAATATTTAATAGGTTTTTAAAACTTTATTTTCATAAACGCCCCGTATAGTATACAGAAGTATTAGTGACAGTTTAGTATCAAATTTTACATCTGTCAAAATCGATACAACGTTGCTAGCTGTCAAAAATAACGATAAAATACTACAACTCAAATATTTAATAGGTTTTTTAAACTTTATTTTTATAAACGCCCCGTATAGTATACAAAAGTTGTAGTGACAGTTTAGTATCACATAATATATCTGTCAAAATTAATACAACGTTGCCAGCTTTTAAAAATTAATATGAAATCCCACAGCTCGAATATTTAGTAGTTTTTTTTAACTTTATTTTCATAAATGCCCCGTATAATATACAGAAGTGTTGGTGACAGTCTAGTATCAAATTATAAGTCTGTCAAAATCGATACAACGTTGCCGGTACGTCGGGACTAAATCCGATAATTTTAATTTTTTCTGTAAACACACATTATACGAGTAGTATGGCGAAGTTTTATTAAGAGTAAAGAATTGAATTATACATTTGTGAAAATCGATGCAACGTTGCCAATAGTTAAAATATTTTAAAATTCCTTTCGTACCGTAAATTCTACATTCGAGTAAATATAGGATAAAGTTTATCTCTACCGAAAAAGTAAAGAAAGCCACAGTTAAAGGTTCTGTAGGTATACATATACACACACACACACACACACATATACCTTCTTTTATCCGATTTTAAAATTTCGAAGTAGGCACAGCTGTCTCGTACACACAGGGGCCACTCAACTTTTGTGTACTCAGGTGAATCCACACCGAGAAAGAGGTTTGCAGAGAGGTAGAGAGTAAAAAAGAATAATGAATAGGTCCAGTTTCTTTTCGGGAACTTTTTTCTCACTTTTTATTGCGTTCCTATTCCAAATACAACACATAAGTCAACCAGAATGGATCTTAAATGCTTTTGTTTTATTACTGAATTTATCGCAATTTGTATTCTTTTGTTCTAGATGAGACCGTAAACGATTAAATTACCAAGTTTTCGTGGCGTTTACATTTTAAAAAAATATATTTTGGATCGATAAAAATGAAGAGAAACATTCGAATAAGCGCGATGTACATGCTCGTCTTTCTCCCTCTATCTCTATCGCTCCGTCTTCGTTGGTGTATAATTGACGTTATATATAAATAATACATTAATAGTATGGAAATAAATACGAAAAATAAGCGGGGCTGCTAGCGGCAACACGGCCATGCAAATTGGAAAATTTACATTTGAAAGTAAAAATGTACATATTTCGGGGTTAAACTGAATTTTTATTCTAATTCTCTCTTGAAATAATTGCTTGATTGCGCATTAGTATGCGCAGGTGCGTTGTTCTAATGGGAACTTAATATAATTATTTATTATTTGCATAACATTACTGGCATTTATTACAAGCCAAATGAATAATAAAATTATTTGAAATTAACATGAACAACTAACGAAATATTAGATTCGAAAAATAAAAATTTCTTTAAGACTTTTCCACTCTCCAAAAAATAAATCATAATATAATATATAATAATAATAAATTAACTAAAAAACACGCTTTATCAAACTAAAAAGTAAAAATAATTCTTAACATAGGAATAAAATTACTCACGAGACAATTAATGTCACTATTTGTTCTAAAAGCGTGGGGTGCTTTCATTCCGAAACGCATAGTTAGTTTAAAAATGTCGCTTTTAGAACAGTGACATTAATTTTCTCGTCAGAAGTTTTTTTAAACTATAATTTATTTTTCGATTTTTAGTTCGATTTGTTTTTACTCACAAAAAAAAGTATGTATTATATGGTAAAAGCACAAAAAGAATACATCGGCCGGGAATCGAACCCGGGTTGCCCGCGTGGCAGACGAGCATTCCACCACTGCACCACCGAAGCGATGAACCGTGTTAATATTTGTTCTGCGCGCATGCGTACTTCACGCACTAGTTCTATCTCACTTACTTTCATGCAAAGGATCCCTGAAGAAATTTATGAATCCTGGCGAAGTAATCAGAATAATCGCATATTTTGATCGAATTCTTGCATTGTCGTCGGTATTTGCCCAGTGTGCAAAGTTTAAATTAAATCTGATCGCTTAAAGTAGGGCAGAATCGAAGCCAAAGAGTCACTTACAAACATACGTACAAGCAAACAAACAAGATACAGGTGAAACTAATATAAAAAAAACTAACGGCTCTAGAAGCTTTATACAAACCTAGCAGAACCGTTGTTTTTTTTTTTCGTTTAAATAAAGGGTAATAAATTTACCAGTGTGGTAATAAAAGAGTGACAAATTATGACCTACATCAATTATGAAAAAAGGTTTTTAAGGTGCGGCTCTTCTAGGTTTATATAAGGCTAGCAGAGACGTTGGCTTGTTCGTTTTAATGAAGGATAATAAATTCGCCAATGTGGTATTAAATTTGTAATAAATCACTGCACTACTGTAGCTTTGAAATTTGCATTTAGCTCTGCTAAGTTCTCTGGTCCCGTGAGTTTCAAATTATCGAGAATCGACTGTACTCGATAAACTTCAAAAACGAGAAAAGATAATTTGGATGAGTTTATAAATTGTCGCGCTAATTTTGACCAGGAGTTTACTATTATTTTTGACACTATCGAAAAATGAAAAAGGTGCCAATATCCGAAGAACAGCAAGGATTTAGGTCCAATAGATCAACGGTGGACGCAATATTCATATTACGCCAAATGATAGAAAAATCGATAGAATTTAACAAGCCCCTGTTTGTCTGTTTTGTGGATTTAACCAAGGCCTTCGACAGGGTCAGACTGGATGATGACGTAATCAAGATTCTAGACCAGAACAACATCGATTACTGGTACCAAAGAATTATACAAGAACTGAACAGCAGAAGTAGAACAAGAATAAAAACGAACGATGGACTGTCTAAGGAAGTGCAAATCAATACGGGCATACGGCAAGGTGACAGCGTTAGTCCTACTCTGTTCAACATCATTATGGACCAAATCATCGAAAATATTAAAAAAATGAACGCTGGATATAGGATGGGCAATCGCACCATTAAAGTATTATGCTATGCAGACCATGCAATCCTCATAGCAGAGAATGAAGACGACCTACAACGCCTGTTATACAAAACAACAGTTACAGCACAAAAATTTAACATGAACATCGCAACAGAAAAAACAAAGTCAACGGTTATCTCTAAAGAACCCATAAGATGCAAACTGGCAGTCGACAACAAGATAATCCAGCAGGTGAGAAGATTCAACTACCTAGGAGGGGAGGTATCAAGCGAAAGAAACCTTATTGAAGAAGCACGAACACAAGCAATAAAAGCAACAAGAGTCGGCGGATACCTGAGAGATATCATATGGCGAAATAAAATGATGAGTACAAAAAGCAAGTCGAGGATTTATAAAACATGTGTAAGACCTATTTTAACGTACGCCACAGAAACCAGAGCCGAAACATCAACAACGAAAAGAATAATGAGAACGAACGAAATGAAAATACAAAGAACCATCGACGGTGTTACCCTCAGGGATAGAATAAGAAGCCAGGATATCAGAGAAGAACTAGAAATACAGGATGTGGTAAGATGGGCTAGAACACGCAAGAGGTGCTGGAGAGACCGTGTGGAAAGGATGCCAGATGAAAGGTGGGCAAAGTGGGCCATGTCGCAAAAAACAAACTCGCGAAGATCGGTAGGCAGACCACCGAAGAGATGGTACGAAAGCTGGAGCTCAGCGTCACAGGAAGAGCTCCGAAGGAGGCTAAATGCAACGGACTAAACAGGACCAGGTTCTATTATAAGAAGAAGAAGAAGAAAAATGTTATTTATTTATAATTGTAAACTAATTTGTAATATTCAATAACAAAATTGACAATCTTCACATACTTTTCTTAACGCAGCATTTTGATGGTGCACGTGGAAAAAATAGGGGTATAATACTATGTTTTTTATAATTACCTAATGTTATTAACTTATTACGTGATTATTCAATAATAGTACAGTATTCAAATCGATAATTGCGCACTAAATTATTTAGTTACGTATCAGTTGTTTTAATTCATAATTAAAATATAGCGACTCAGAGGTCAAGAGAAGCAAAAACTGTAGAGATAACTGTTTATTAGAAATAAGTTTACAATTCTAAATAGTTTGGTAAAATTCATATTTCTTGACGTACCTTGTATATCACTCGAAAATTTCGATATCTGATGGTTGCTTTTTAGCTTTTATACGATGCAGAACTTTTCACGAAGAATAACTTTTTTACGTAAAATAAAAATCAAGAATTTTTCCCATATGCTGCCAATTTAAATTGACACACACTGTACAATAAAGCCAAATGTTTTATCTATTCATACGCATTTCTTAACAGGAACAGTTAAAACTGTTTTATTCACGCCAAAATATTAACGAAGTATGTCAAAATTACTTTTGTAATAAAAATAATGACAAACGGATTTTAGGGTTTAAAAAAATAATAATGGGTGGCGTCGACAAATTTGACCAGCTACATGAGAGATATTCCATTGGTCGGAGATCCACGTTTTCGTATTCTATATTATCTAATAGACATGGTTCTTGTCAATTTTTATATTCTCATGAATACACATAGAAGGAGGACAGTAGATCGGTTGACCTTCAGGATCAATTTAGCGAGACAACTCATAGGCGGTTTCACTTCTGGGAACGTCGAAATGGACCGGTGCCGTTCCTATCGAATAAGCGTACTGTTCCAGATAAAGTTCGATTATCTTCTTCTTCTACTTGGTTGAGATCATATGATCTGTTAATTCCGGGCTTGCCGTTGTATTAATTCTTGAGATGTGGTCTGCCAGCTGTCTCTCCATCTCTTCGGTGGTCTACCGGGCGGTCGGCTTCCTACTGGTATTCCCTCGAGAGCTATGCGGGGTAATCTATCTTCGTCCATCCTCTTGACGTGGTTATACCATTGCCTTCTTCTCTGCCTTCCCCATCTTACGATATCCTGTACGCCGCATTGTTCTCTTATATCAGTGTTTCTTGCGTGGTCTCTTCTGGTTTTGCCAGCTATTGTTCTCAGCACCCTCATCTCGGCTACGCGCAGCATGCTCTTTGTTTTGTTCGTGTCTTCTCTTGTTTCTATCGCGTACGTCATTATGGGTCTTACGCATGTTTTGTATATTTTAATCTTACTGTCCTTCCGCATGTACCCGTTGGCACAGACAATCTCTCTTAGGCAGCCTGATGTTGCTGATGCTTTATTGAATTTGTCCCTTAGATCTTTTGTTGGGTCGTGGCCGCTAGACATATTCATCCCGAGGTACTTAAATTGCATTCATCATCATCCAGCCTTATTCTCTTGTCCATTGCTGAACGTAGGCCTCCTCGAAATATTTCCATCTTTCCCTATTTTGCGCCTCTGCGATCCAGTTCGTGGTTATCCTTTTGAGGTCATCTGTCCATCGTGTCGGTGGTCTACCCCTGCTTCGCTTATCCGATCTCGGTCGCCACTCCAGAACTTTCTTTGTCCACCTTCCGTCCTTCATTCTAGCCACGTGTCCTGCCCATCTCCATTTCTGCTTTGTAATTCTCTCTATTATGTCCTCTACCCCCGTTATATCCCCCTTATATCCTCGTTTCTGACTCGGTCGTTAAGGGAAAGTCCTAACATGGATCTCTCCATTTTCCGTTGCGCTACTTGTAGTTTTTTAACTATTGTTTTTGTTAAGGTTAGGGTTTCAGCCCCGTATGTCATAACTGGGAGAACACACTGATTGAAGGTCTTACTTTTCATACTTACGGGAATTTCTGATTTAAATATGTCCCTAAGCTTTCCGTACGCTGCCCATCCCAGAGATATTCGTCTGGACAGTTCGCACGTCTGGTTGTCCCTGCCGATCCGGATTTCATG
Organism: Agelastica alni; assembly: GCA_950111635.1. NCBI lineage: Eukaryota > Metazoa > Arthropoda > Insecta > Coleoptera > Chrysomelidae > Agelastica > Agelastica alni. Next base: position 1,198,169 of record OX467713.1, read on the forward strand.
GCCAAGGTAGGTGTATTTTTCTGTGACTTCGATGATTTTGTTTTCTATTTCTACAGGTTCGCTTGGTACTAGGTTGGTTAACATTTTTGTTTTGTTATAATTTATTTCCAAACCTGCTCTTTGTGTTGCCCGTTGTAGATCTTTTAGCATTTCCCTGGCTTCCTGCATGTCATCTGCCATTAGAACTATGTCATCCGCAAATCTTAGATGGCTCAGTCTTTCCCCATCTATCATAATTCCCTTATTTTCCCAATTCAGAGTTTTGAAAACATGTTCCAGGATCGCAGTGAATAGTTTTGGCGTTAACGTATCGCCCTGCCTGATTCCTCTTTTTATTTTTATTTCCCTTGACGATGTATGCAGGTCAATTGTTGTTGTTGCGTTTTTGTAGATATTGTATATAATGTTAGAGTATCTTCCATCTATTCTGCATTCTTTTATTGCTCGTAATATTGAAACTAATTCAACGGTGTCAAAGGCTTTGTAAAAGTCCACAAAGATTAGGGTAAGCGGTTTGTTGTATTCTACTGTTTTCTCGATGAGGGTTTTTATGCATTGCAGATGATCGTTAGTCCCGTAGCCAGAGCGGAACCCTGCTTGTTCTCTAGGTTGGTAGAAATCCAGTTTATTCTCTAGCCTGTTGGTGATTATACGGGTGTAGAGTTTGTACAGGTGATTGAGAAGGCTAATGGGTCTATAGTTATCCAGGTCTGTCATATCGCCCTTTTTATGAATTAGGATAGTAACAGAATTGTTCCATTGGTTCGGGATGGTTTGATTTTGAAGGCATAAATTGAACAATTTTTCTATTGCCTCAATAAGGGCAGGACCTCCATTTTTTATGGATTCTATCACTATTCCATCATTGCCAGGTGCTCTATTGTTTTTCATTTTCTTCAAGGCGTGAATAATTTCTTCCTTAGAGATTTCGGGGATGTCCTCAGATCCTTGGTTTGTAATTTTTAGAGATGCGTGTTCATCTGGTTCTAGCTTTAGTTTGTTTTTGTATAAGGTTTGATAGAATTCTTCAACTATGTTTAGCATCTTTTCCCTGTTTGATTCTATTTTCCCATTTTTATCTTTCAGTTTTATGACTTAAATTGCATTACCTTATCTTCAATTACGAGCTTGCATCTGAGTGGTTCCCTGGTGATTGTCATGCTTTTTGTTTTCTTGACCGATATGGTCATATTAAGCTGTCGGCACACTTGGTGGAACTTGAATAGCTGTCTTTGTAGGTCGTTCTCGTTTTCTGCGAAAATTGCTGCGTCGTCGGCATAGCATACCATGCTGATACGTTTGTTACTCATTCTGTATCCCATATTTAAGTTCGCTACTTCTTCTATAATTTTGTCCATAAGAAGATTAAATAAGAGTGGGCTGAGGCTGTCTCCCTGTCTGATTCCTCCTGGTGTTAGAATGCTTTTCGTGATATGTTGCCCTGATTTAACTTGAGTGGAGTTGGCGGTGTTGAGGTTGCAGATTACCTTTACTATGTTTGCTGGTGTTTCTTTTTCGATTAGGATATTGATGACATCGCCTAGTTTGACCTTGTCGAATGCTTTAGTTAGGTCGATGAAACAGATGAATGCCGGTGTATTATATTCTATTGCCTTTTCCTTTGTTTGTTTGGTGGTAAATATGGCGTCAGTTGTCGATCTTCCCTTTCTAAATCCCTGTTGTTCTTCTCTATTGGTTATGTGATTCTCCAGTTTGTCCTTTATCAGGCCTGTGAACAGTTTCATTGTTGTGCACAATAGGGTTATTCCTCTGTAGTTATCGGGGGATGTTTTTTGTCCTTTCTTGAAAATGGGAATTGTTATGCTCGTGTGCCACTCATTTGGTATTTCTCCTGTGCTTTCCTTAGTTTTTTTTTACTTCTGCCCTTGAAACCGTTGCGCTGGCCACCGTTTGATATTCAATTTCACGTGTTTCATCAGCGCTGTACAGTCTTTCGAAGTATTCTTCCCACTTTTCTATAGAGACTCCTTTACTTTGGACGAATTCGTTTACCGGTTTCTTTCTGTTCTTCAACATCTTCCACACCTTCCTTTGGGCGCCATATATGTCGTGGTCCATGTCGCTCGTGAATTTAATCTGACGTCTTATCTGACGTCGGTAAACACCTTTCTAATGAACAACAAGCAAAATACAAAAGAAGCAGGCTCTGCAGCACGAAAGCTAATGAGCAAAGAACAAGATATATATGTGTTCGCTCTGTATAAAATAGTTTTATTAACATTATCATCATTTGCGTAAAAATATAGATGCTTTTTTAATAAATACAGAGATGTTTTTTTCAATGTGGGAAGGATACTTCTCACAATGAATAAAAATAAGAGGGATAATTTTTTACAAAATTTGATGGGTAGTTCATCGAAAAGACCTAGAATGTGTATTCCCACAAAAAAAATTACATGTCAAAATGATTTTGCTCGCGCCCACGAAAGGGTTAAGATTAACTGTACTTGCATAAGAAGATTTATATCTCGTAGAGGTAAACCAGCACGCATGTTTTCCGATAATGGGACTAATTTTATAGGCGCCAAAAATAAACTTGATGATCTTGCGCAATTTCTTAATACTATTAACAATCAAATAATAAAAGCGAGTCATGAATTTTTCTCTCGTAATAAAACCAAAAGAAGTTCTTGATAGCAGTAAATTCATTTCATTTGCAAACATTAAATAGATTTGACTTGTAACAGTAGTCAAATCACAACAAAATACAAAGATAGAAAAAGGAATGCTTAGATGGTTTGGACACGTAGAAAGGATGGATGAAGGAAGATTGACGAAACAATTTTATAAGGCGAGTGTGAATGGACGGAAGTCGGCAGAGGTCGACATATCTCGATCAGATCAACATTGTTTTTAAGAAAGGCCAGGTCGAAAGTACCAACCACCGACGAGCATGCATGAGAGTCCTGATGAAAGTAGAGGAAGCAAAAGATGTGTGTAAGAACCGTAGCGGAAGTGGAACGAAGTGGTCTCTGCCTACCCCTACGGGAAAAAGCCGTGACTATATGTATGTATGTATGTACATACTTGCATAGGTTTTTGTTTTTGTGTACAATACTTCAAAATGTCCTTTACTTGCTGGAGCAGAGTTTGTACTAAGTTCCAAGCTAAAGCATAATCAATGGTTTTACTTTGCAAGTACTTAAAAACAGGAAAAGTGACCAAAAACAAATCTAGTAAAACAAACGACATAAATAAATTTTCATATTTGGACCATTGACTTATCAGGTTTATTGCCGTGAATCGAGATTTGCTGTCAAAACTTCCATTAAAGATTTTTTTAAAAACAGAATTAAAATTAAAGAATTTAGCTGAATTTACACTGTCTTTTTTTTGGAAAATGCAATTTGGAAAATATAAACATTACCAAGAACACAAAATAACTTCTAACAAGACAAAAACTTTTTCTTTGTACGTTATGTGGACCTGACCAGCCCGGGCCTGGATGTGAAAAGAATCAGTTTTAAGATTACATACATGTTACTAATTTCCAAGCATCCATAATCTACCATTATAGTGAAAAGGGGAAAATCCCCGAGGGATACGACAACGTCTAAAAATGACAAGAATTTGAATTTCCACTGAACATTGATTAGATTAGAAATAGTGTTTTTTTCAACGTGCCAATGTTAAAAATGAGATTGAATAAAGCTGTAAACACTTGAGTAGATGACGAAGTCGAAAAAGCTTTGGATTACAACAAAATTTTCTTCTTTAAAAATAATACACACAACGTCAAAAGTCTTGGACCCCCTTGGCTTTTGCAGCAGACGAAACCAGAATTGGATTGGTCAGTGATGACAATAGGCAAAGAGTCTGGAGATAACCAGGTCGTCAACAGCGACTTAATTTTCCTCGCGAAGTTGCTTCCTATCAAGGAAGTACCGTAATATTTTGAGGGGAAATAATGTATTTGCATTTCACAGAACATGATCAGCCAAATTTACGTCGCACAAGTTATTACGCCCGTTATCTACCCCATACGTGAAAATTTTGTGTCTATGGACGACAACGCCCAACCGCATCGCGCAAGAAGCGGGACATATCAGTAGATTGAATTGGCAAGCCAATTCGCCTGATGTGATTCCCATTGAAAACATGTGGAATTACTTCGCTAGAGCCATACACGATCGAATCAACCCACCTCAGACTGCAGATAAGTTAGTCGTAGCGGCTGCAGAGGAAAGGAAGAAGACACTATCAAACGCTTTTTTTTTTATGAAAATAGTCGCAAAAAGGGCAGACCTATCGTGTGGGCCGCGGACGGCCCACACTGCGACTATTAGAAGGGGAAGGGATTATAAAAAGGAAATGATTGTGGACACGTTTTTTAAAAAGTTGCAGGTCATAGTTCTCTGGAAAAACTGTAAAAGAAGGATTCTTGATGGAGATTGGTCCATGTAGTGTCAATCTTGAGAGTAAATGGGTGAGACTGTTCTAGTTCTTCGGCCGAATGTGTCCAGTGATGGTACAAGAGTTTTTATTTCTCTGGAGCATTTTCCATGGAAATATCTGTAGAGTAATGTCTGGTCCGCAACTCTTCTTCTATGTTCTAGTGGGTGAAGGGTATCTGTGAGAATTGAGCTGTTTACAACCGAATGGCCCTTTTCTGAATGGAATCTAGAAGACGAAGAGACTGCCTTGGTGCTTAAGCCCAAATGTGCGAACAATACTCCAGTAGAGGTCGGATTTGAGCCTTGTACGTCGTCAACAGTTGATCAGGAGTAAAAAACTTTCTAGCTTTCCACAGGAAACTTAGCCTCTGGCTTGCTGACTTTGCGATGTTAGCAACATGGTCATGCCAAGACATATTATTGGACACCGTGACTACCAAAATCGAGATGGAGGGACTTGATTCAAGAGTATTTCCGGACATTGTGAGGAAATGATTTGAGGAATTTACTTTCTTGGAAAACGTGGCGCTTTGTGTTTTCTGGGCGTTAAACTGAACAAAGATTGTTGGTTCCCCACTCTACGATTGCTTCAAGATCTCTATTGATGGAGTCAACCTGTTCCTGCCTGAGTCTATTTGTATCATTCACCGAAAGTGATCGATAGGATGTGAAAGTTGAGTCAAGTGTGCTGTCGTCTGCAAAAGTGTAAATGGGGTTCGTGGTGGTTTTCAAGAGGTCGTTGATGTGTAAAAGAAATAGGGTGGGGGACAGGATAAAACCCTGGGGGCCCCGGCATTGGTTTTTAACGCATCAGAAGAAATACCGTCAACTGCCACATGTAAGGAGCGATCTTGCATGAAGCTTCTGAGCCAATTGGCGCAGTTTGGTTGGGAGACCGTAGGCAGATAATTTGCTTAACAATGCTTGGTGCCAAACACGGTCGAAGGCTTTAGATATATCCAAGGCTATTGCACGGGATTCACCAAACTTTTCAATAGTGTTTGTTTAGAGCTGAGTGACATAAACCAGCAAATCTCCAGTAGACCGAAGTTGTCAAAATCCATATTGTCTGTCATGAATTGACCTCTAAGATAATATTACAGCGGACTTACGGACCCTAAATGTCCAACGATCAGAAGGACGTGGAGAAGCAAGTGGAGGCAAATTGTAATGTCAGCGAAGACCTACCCCGGGTTGTGAGCTACAGAGAGAGAGAGCGAGATTTCAACATGGCAACATTTAAAAATGACAAAATTATTATTGAAATTTCCTTCGTATAGTGGTGAGGTTAGAAAAAGTTTTTTAAACGTGGCAACGTTCAAAGTCCCAGATGACCACTCTTATTTTCAAGATTACTATTGGAATTTCATTGAATACAATTATTGTTTTATCATAAATATTAAAAAATAATGCAGATCGCTATTTATTCGCGTATGTTGATCGAGTAAGTAATATTGCTTTTGAGCTACCTAACCAACAAACAGTTTGATGACTAACGATAGTTATTGCGGTAGGTACAAACCACCGAAACAGCAAGAGTACCGAATTATTTCTGCAATATGTTTTCGAATGTGAAATTAAACGTCGAACTTGCGGTTGAATTTTTAAAATTATTATCAAAGCAGTCGTATTACAAAATACAAATTACGTTATTGAAGTTGATTGCAATACTCGGCCAAATAAACATCCTTAGCAGTGGTGGACTCGTTTATTTATCACATTAAGCACAGTGTGCTAAACAAACTCGAACTTGCAACAATTTCTCGACATGTTACGAAAGACAAGCGACAATTCTAAATTATTTTAAACCCCAACAAATAATCCCTAAACCGAAGATACGGTGACTTAATTTCAACTCAAAGATCAATTAGTGCGAGTCCTGCCGCGGTTCAATGTTTATAACCTATAATTTAAACACACCACCGAACTGAAAAAAAAACAAAACAAGGAAAAGTAAAAACAATTATTATTGCGCCTACTAACAAAAAGTTATTTATATTTCACAATAAAAAGATGGAAAAATTTTTGCTCGATTATCATTTACGATGAAATGAAACTCTCATGTTTATTTATCTCTTTGTAAAACCCGTTTTCAGTATTTGAATATTTCACAGAATTGGAATTTACACAGTTTGTCACTCACACATACACCTAGCAATAATGTTAATATCTGGAAATGTGAGTATTTATAAATAATAATAATCTAAGCAAGGATGAAAGTACCTATACGTTATTTTTAATCTATTAGCTGACAATAATGGAAGGTACTTAACGTTAAAAACAATAAACACTTTTTATTGTGTCTCAATACCATTAGCTGGTTGAAAAATGACTACTTAGGAAAATTTGTAAATGCAAATATCGTCGGATATGTATCATTACACGTATATGGCATATATGTATAAATATTTATTTATCTGGAAATAATAAAGAGTAGATAGTGACTTTTTTACTAACCAACTTGAAGTACGTTATCCACACATCCAGTCTCGAGTAATTTTAATCCCTTGCAGAAGGACAAATTCTGTGAATCGCCATGATGTGGTTGTCCGGCAGTATTCACAGCACTCGCGGGGGACGGTGGTACCCTCGACAAAGAGGAATACATACAAATGTCCCTTTCATTTCTCGGGAAGGACCAAAAAATGATCCTCCTTTGCACTGGCTCGGGTATGCGATCATATCGTTCTTCGATTCGCTGAAAAGGGATGGTTTCGGCCACGGTTTTAGCGGTGATGTCGAGCAGTGAGTCTGGGGAACGCGGTGGTCCCACGGGGGGAATCAACGATGGGGGCCCCCCCACGACTGCGGCCCGCGAGCAACACAGGCGCCTGTTGGCTTGCGCTGCCATTCGACGACTCGACTCACTCACGCGCTCGTTGCACTGTTCTCTCACTCACTGACTAACTTACTTTCGGTCGAGGGACTCGCACAGACTCGCTCCTAGGGCGCAACCGAGACCACGGAGAAGCGACGTTGTCACATTTTACGAATTCAAATCCTCGACTGTATCTCTTAAACGTCAACACTCCACACCAAATCTAAATAACAGAATCACATAATACACTCGGATTGTAGATATAATTATTAATGTCTGAAATATTTAAATATATTGATAACTTTATAAATATTTGGAACAGTCAAATAATTAGACTTTGATATTAATTACATTACATTTAAAAAAGTCATTATCACTACAGCCATGTTTTCAAGAAATGTCACATATTTACTTTCAAAATGTACCTATACATTCATTATTTTGGTTAGACATTTTTATGACGCTTTAATTATTATTGACTTATTTATACCTAGATATTTTCTATTAATGACAGTTTTTACTTGGACCGTCTAACTAAAATACTACTTTAGATCGTGAAGGCGACAAAAAGTCCAAAGTAAAATAAAGACGTGGATTTCATTTTATTTACATCATAGTTACCCATACATAGTGTTTTTTATATTAAAAATTAATGTCTTGCTCGTTACTCTATCTACTTTTTTTAATTACTTTGCTGCCTATTTAACCTACAAATCTATCCTTCAAATAGACATTTTTTTAAAATAGCTTACAATTTTAACAGAGTATCTCGCGTTTACCGATGTTCCATTTTTCGAAATAATGTTTATTAACTAAGGAATACATAATACCAAAAATAGATAAACCGTCAAGTTCGATTTTTCATTAATAGTTTTCTGTGTCCTCGGCGAAAATGTAAAGACGTGGCGACATCGCGATCTCTTAGCGAGACGTAACCGAGTGCGACTGCGTCGTCTTACCTCAGCAGACGGCACAGCTGATTCGACCCCCGCGTGCGTAATGTGCTTTGTTTATGTTGGCCACATGGCGCAAGGTGCAGGGGGGCGCCTCCGAAAGGGACAGAGACGCTAGTGTGGACCACTGTCATACACCGTACGACGTTGCCGGCTGCTCAGTAATTACATGGAGTATACGAAATCGTTGCAGGAGGAATTAAATATTTTTACTTAAAATGATATCCAATGCGTGCAGTAAAAAGTAATTTTAATAATATTTGACTGTTGTGATTTAATAAATTTGATTATTTAATATCTGAAAAATATAAAAATACCAACATTTTGTTATTTTCCTTTATTACACATTAATTTTACAGTCGCATTTACATTTTTAATTTCAGTTAATGAGAACCAGCTGCATGAATTAATATTGTTTTTATTAAAAATAGATAAAAAAGAAATGTAAAATTACTCGATTTCTTACAATAACTATAGAGGTATACCCCTATTTGTTAAAATTCTTTCTTCGTAACTGTTAAACCCATTTCCTTTCTGAAGAACAGCGTATAGAAATTCAATAAACTCGGTATCAATTTATTTGCCAATACTAATAATACCATACCTTTCGTACAAAAAAGCTCAGGTGTAGGTACAGCCATAAGAGCTGCTTGCACCTGGTACCCGCTCAGAAAGTACTACTTCAGCAACGATGTATAAAATAACCCCCTTTAGCTTGCATACGAGGTGATCACATTTTAACGTATTTCGTAATGTAATAATTAAAAAAATATATAGGTATTTTCTTCTTTTTTGTATTTTTTTTCTAAATATCGGTCGTTGCCTCTCGCGTATTCAGGAACTGATCGAAGCAGAAACAGGAACGAGAATAGTGCCAGATTGGCAGGCAGTGGTGTGCGCCATCCGCCATTGTTCATTGATTAACTATTAACCAGAGAGGGCTTGCATAATTTGTGATGGGACGGGACACCAACGCGCCCCAAGATATCATCTTGCTACAGATTATCGATCTCTATACCGTTCGATGCAAACCGTACAAACATAGGCGCAGATTTTGGACATCACCCAAGGCTCATTGCACATACGTATCAACGTTTTTACAAAAAGGGGTGGGCTCAATTACATTCAGATGTAAAAGAATGTTTTAAGGTTATGCTGTTTACATAATTTGCCATTAATGTTATAATCAATATTTTAAAATGCGGCATTAAGTAAAAATTATTTAACTAAATACGGAGTGGGCGACATCTATTATTGATCGTACGAACTTCTAGAGGTGTGAACAACGAACCAACCTTCATTTGTTTATATGGGTGAAAAGTGAACTTTATATATTATTTTGAGCAATTTAAGCATCGAAAGTGTTATATTTGAACAATATTTTGTAATATTTTTTGTTAATAAACCACAAAATCCGAAAATGCAAAGGATTAAAAAAGGTAATACGAAGATAAAATCGCGAATAATATGCTCTGTTCCACAATGCTCTACATATGACAATTCGATTATATCTTTGCATAAATTTCCTTCAAATCCTAAGGTAGCTCAGAAAGTCATAGGAAAACCACCCTCAAAGTCCATGTTTGTTTGCAGCAAGCACTTTGTGAAAGATGATTTTTTCAGTAGTAAGTTTGATATCCTCCTAAACCTGCTTACAGGAACATTCCTAAAACCATGTCTAATCTAGCTTAATGGTGATTTCATGAGGGGATTGTAGAATTGTAGAGGATCTCATGCATAAATTTTTTGTAATTTTTTCGTTAGTTCCTCATAAAATGATGTGGCTAGCATTAAAAACCTCTTCACCTTCCTTAATTGGTCGAACACGTTCGCCCACATAATACAATATGTCCGAAATTGATATTTCGACTTTTATAGGCATTGCAACAAGAATTCCAGTGACAACGGGACTGAAAAACTTTGAAAACAAACCAAAATTGATACCTAGACACACCTGGTGTTTACTGGCATTTAACATGAAAACAGCGACAATAAAACTGAAACGTCGAAAACAAACCTTAAATCCTGCTTCAATCCAATAGTTTAACACAAAAAATCCACTCAAATCTCTGAGATAACTAAAATTCCCTTCAATAAAACTTTGTTTTTACAAGTGATCAAATGACAGAATATTTGTTGTTCACACCTCAATCCGACATTTGGTCATTGACAGCGCCCTCTCGCGTTACGTGATTTTTCCCTGGATGACATGACTTCAACGATAATTATAAGTATTTATTTACTTTTGACTTCAATAAAAATAACCAACAAGAGAACTTGCCCGTCTTCTTTCAATGAGTTTTTCATATCTTTTCTTTTCCTCTTTTATCTTAAGACTTTTGGACTTTGTTATAATGCTGGACACAGGTAAGTTTTACTCGGTATAGCAGTGATTTTCAAGTAAAGTTTTTAATAGCCCCCTGACAGATTGATAGGTAATTCTATTAACCACATAAATTATAGAAAATAAAATACTTACAATCACTAGGAGTTATGAAATCTTTCTCAAAAAAATGTTTCGAACAAATTCTCATGTTTTTGGTAACTCTCTTTCCTCCTCATTTGGGAAATAATGAAAAGTTAAATTGGGGTTTTTTTACCCAGGTACACAACAATTTGCTCTGCTGGTCATTTTCACTATAAACAAATTATTAGTCGTTATTAAACAACTATAATCTTCGCACAAATGCGAGCTTCAGGATACACAAACACAAAGCAATCACACTTACTCATCACGTGATATTGATGCGAGTTTATTCCGTCAGATGGCGTATATAGCATTAAAGGACAATTTTCGATAGTAAATAAGATTTTATTACGTAGCTAATTTAAATTTGATACCGTTATATGTGAAATGTATTTCTAAATTTAAGGGTGATGATCAATAATAGTTAATCAGTATATAAAATGACATAGAAGGTGATATTAATTGACTCAATGTTATTTCTTTTAATTATTAGTACAAATTAAATTGTTGTGGCGCCATGTCTTATCCTACACTGCAATATTTATTTGAGAACGTTAAATTCAATGATTCGAGAAACACAGTTAAGACAATCTAATTATATAAAATATATACATATTAAGAGGAACCAGGAAGTCCGACTCTGGTCAGACGCCGTCTTCTAGGAGACGATGGCGTCGATTGAATGTTAACATTTCCCATTAATAAAAACGAACTGTACAATTTGCTTAATTTTTTATAAAAAGGTGTAATTGCTTTCCTGCGTATTGCACATACCGGGTGAGTCACGAATAGTAATAAAATTTAAATTTGCTAAACAAGGCCGAAGTCGGTTTGATAAAATTTGTAACAAAAATTAAATATTATTAGTCATTTGGGTCGTATTTTTGTTAGTATCATTTCACAATCGATTTAAAGATTTTTAAAACGGATAAATTACTGTCACATGAAGAGTTACTTTCATGTTTTAAGGCCGCTGTCAAATGAAACGTCACTTTTAGATTGTTTTGACAGAATTAAGACGTGATAAATAAGCAATCAATACTTTTTCTTTTGGCTCATAACCCTTGGTGGGTTTTGACTTACTCAACTATATTCCTCCACATTGTCTATCCACCTTTTCTTGGGTCGTCGTTTCGGTCTTGTGTTTTGAGGTTTCCATTCGAGGATTTTTTTCACAATTCTCTCTTCCCCCATCCTGCATACATGTCCTAACCATCTTATCCTTTGAATTTTTATGTATCTTGCTATATCCTCACCTTCTATAAGTGCATCAATTTCGTGATTCATTCTTATTCTCCACACGTACCGTTTTCATGTATTGGGCCGTTTATTCTTCTAAGGATCTTTCTTTCAAATATTCTCAATTGATTTTCATCGTTGTTTGTTAGTGTCCATGTTTCACATCCATAGGTTACTACTGGTCTTATTAGTGTCTAATAGATTGTGATCTTAAATTTTCTGTTTAGTATACAAGCAATCAATACAGTAGAACAAATTGACCTTTACCCTGACGTCATACCTACAAACCTCGCGAAATGAATCAATGAGTCAAAAATGGCTACTGTTACTTTGTCGTGTGCCTAAATATTTCCACTGTTTGTTTTTTTGCGTTATAAATACGAGGGCAGTTTGATAAGTCAGTGACTTTTTGAATTTCCCGCGCAGTTACTCCAAATGCAACAGTGCTGCCTTCAACTATAATCTATCAGTGGGCAACTTTCTAATTTTGAGCAAGCTACGTCGTGCAGTTGGTGTTTGATAGCCGTTTAAAGCAGACAACCTCGTGAATTTTTACGAAAATGGAAAAAAGTGAATTTCGTGTGCTGATTAAGCATTTCTTTTACGTAAAAAATCCATCACTGAAACTAAGGAAAGACTTGATAAATACTACGGGGACTCGGCACCATCAATTTCAATGGTTAAGAAGTGGTTTACAGAGCTCCGTTGTGGTCGTACCAGCACTAGTGACGCCGAACGTCCAAGTCGCTCAAAAGAAGTGATCACGCCGGAAATCGTCGATAAAATCCATGAAATGATATTGGATGATCGGAGAATGAAAGTGCGTGAGTTGGCTCATGCTGTAGGTGTATCTCAACTGAACGGGTACATCATATTTTACACGAATATTTGGACATGAAAAAACTCTCTGCGAGATGGGTGACGCGATTGCTTACACTCGACCATAAGCGCAATCGTGTGACCACTTCAAAAGAGTGTTTAGCGATGTTCAGCCGTAATCCGGACGAATTTTTGCGCCGTTTTGTTACTGTGGGTGAAAAATGGATCCATCAAAACACGCCAGAGACCAAGGAACAATCGAAACAGTGGGTTGCTCGGGGTGAACGTGGACCAAAGAAGGCGTAACAGAGTCTGTCAGCCAACAAGGTCATGGCCACAGTTTTTTGGGATGTACGCGGTGTCATTCACATCGATTACCTCAAGAAAGGTAAAACGATCACCGGCGAATATTATTCAAAGCTTTTGAACAGATTCGACGTTGATTTGAAGCAAAAACAGCCGCATTTGGCTAAGAAGAAGAAAGTGCTGTTCCATCAAGACAATGCACGTGTGCACACTCGTCTAGTCACGATGGCCAAAATCCACGAATTGGGATACGAACTGCTACCCCATCCAGCATATTCTCCAGATTTAGCCCCCTGCGACTATTTTCTGTTTCCAAACCTAAAGAAATGGCTGGGCGGTAAGAGATTTGAGTCGAATGAAGAAGTCATTACCGAAACAAACGCGTATTTTGAGAGCTTTGAAAAAACCTATTATTTGGAGGGAATAAAAAAATTAGAAAAACGCTGGACTAAATGTATCGAGCTAATGAATCTTTCATTTGAATATGTTTATTTACAACAGCACATAATTTGGGACTAACAAAAACAATTGGCTAGCATAATAAAAAATATCAAATCATTTGTGATGAAGGTATTAATGTACACTATTCATACATTTATTATGATTCCGAAATTTACAATACAAAATATATAAGTATTATAGAAATCTTACTTCTTGGTTGTTAACGTAATTCTTACTTTAGTTGACTTTATAAATCTACCATAAATAATGTTCCCGTTTCACGAAAGTTTAGCCACCGTCTAAGAAGTAAGGTTAAGTTAAAAATATTTATTAAATGCAAAACAGGGAATTTTGTATTCGCCGTAAAATCAAAATAACAAATTAGAGGTTTTGAAAAAAACCTATTTTATAGAATATATCCGAATGCAAATGATAAAACGCTTTGAACCAAACTCGATGTATCAAAATAATGACAATTGTCATAAGAGGTCAAAATAAATTCTTATGAATACAACCGATTAATCGTTATTGGCGCTATCTCTTTTCAACATTTAGAGGTCATAATTAGAGATATAAAAGAACGTATGTCATTGCTTGAAAGAGAAGTGTACATATTGTATGATGTGTTTCTACTGTCAGTAGAAAAGGATGAAGTATATAAAGTTTGTTTTTACTACTGTTCATTGTTAGTGACGTGAGGATAAAAGTCAATTTATTCTTCTTCTTCTTCTTCCAGTGCCTGTCCGTTACCGGACACGTTGGCGATCATTCTGGCAATAATTATTTTATCAACTGCGGCCCTAAATAGACCCGTGGTGGAAGTTGCAAACCAAGTTCTCAGGTTATTAAGCCATCCTCCTTCTGCCTAGTCCCCTCTTTCCAGGCACGTTTCCCTGTAGGATAAGCTGCAACAGACCGTATCTTTCGCTGTTTCTCATGATGTGTCCTAAGTATTCCAATTTCCGACTTTTGACTGTACTCATGATCTCCATTTCTTTGTTTAAAATGTCGAGTACTCTTTTGTTTGTAATCCAAAGGATTCTTAGTATACGTCGATACAGCCACATCTCAAATGCGTCCAACCTTTTACTAGCTGCATATGTTACAGTCCATGACTCAACTCCATATAGGAGCACAGGAAACGCATAGCATCGGAGAAGTCGTAATTTAGTTGTTAAGTTCAGAAAGTGGCATTTAAAAAATTTCGACATTTTAAGGAATGCAGCACGAGCCCTCTCTATTCGACAACGTATTTCGAAAGAATGATCCCAACTCTCGTTGATTGTAGTTCCCAAATATGTTGTAGTCACTTCTTCTTCTTGAAATTCCGCTCCTATCGCAAATCATCACCACTACTCGGACCTTATGAATCGCCCGCCTGAAGAGTTCTGCGGACGTGCAACCAAACTACTCCCTCAAGTTGCGCAGCCAACAGATTCTTCTTCTGCCAATCGTTCTCTTGCCTTTTATTTTGTATCGGTACCTCTACCTAAGACGAGAACTTTTTAGCATGGCCATCTACTGAAAAAAATAAATAATCTTTCTTTCAATCACTCTGCCGATGCTTTTAGTTCAAAAGTCTCTACGTCTGATCTATCTATAAATCATTGTTGCATTTCTTTTGTTCGAAAAAGCGACTCTCTCTTTCGATGAAATCGTGTCGAAGAACCTCACGCTGGCCTTGTTTCTTTTTGATCAATAATTAAAATATTGTTTTGAGACGGGTTTTTTCCTTTTCTAGTCATTGTCGTAATAGTGTGTGGACTTTTGGAGCTTTTGTGTGCGAGAGACAATCGCTATAAAAGGCCCGAACAATGCGCATCTTTACGACAATATAACAGAGCAGGTAGTAGAGTAATGGTGGTGATGGAAATACACCGATATATCGCAACCGAAATGTATTCGTCGGGGTGGGAACATGGGATTATTAATTATCGTAATAATCACAAAAAATCCTGTTACGAATGATTTTTCTTTAAATTACAATCGAAATTAACAAGAAGTATAATTTTTATCTTTTTTCGCTCCTCGACTCGTAATACACACATACATATAGTTACGCCTTTTTCCCGTAGGGGTAGACAGAGACCACTTCCCTCCACTTCCGCTACGGTTCTTACACACATCTTTTGCTTCTTCTACTTTCATCAGTGCTCTCATACATGCTTGTCGGTTGTTGGTACTCTTGACCTGGCATTTCTTCAAAACAATGTTGATCTGATCGAGATATGTCGACCTCTGCCGACTTCCGTACATTCACACTCGCCTTATAAATTTGTTTCGTCAATCTTCCTTCATCCATCCTTTCTACGTGTCCAAACCATCAAAGCATCGTAATATATTACAGTAATACCCCGTTTAACGCGGGGGATACTTTCCAGCAAAGTATGGAGCGTTATAGGAAACAGCGTTAAACGAGGTTATGTCTCCATGTAAATAGGTATTAAGGTTAGTGTAAGAAATAACAATGCCCTATTTTATTTCAAAAATACATTTATCGTAAAACGTAGTCAAAACTTTCAATCTATTATAAAATGCGTCTTTACCCTTTAGTCTCGTACCAAAGACTGCCAAACTACCTTCCATATCCTGCACCCCTCATCGTTTACCCATTTTAGGTACCCTGTTCAAGTAACCCTCGTTTATGACATCACCGATGGACCTTGCATACAGGGTGGATCCAAATATATCTTACACTCGGCCTTCCTGCATTAGAGGTCTATCCTCAGACCTATCGCTGCTGAAAATAGCATTATCTGCTCATAAAGGAATATATTATACCTACAAATAATTTACATACGACAATATCTGTCCGTAAGAAATCAAATGTGAGCGTAACAACTTTATTTTACGTTACAGTCATAAACAATAACTACTTTTGTGACAATACCTGTCTGTAAGAAATCGAGTGTGAGCGTAACAATTCCCTTTTGCATTACAGTCTTAAATAATAATTACTGTATGTGACAATATCTGTCCGTAAGTAATCGAATGTGAGCGTAACAACACCCATTCTGAAAAATACAATAACGTTACAATAAAATGTTTTTTAAAGCAGTAATCACCTAATTCCTGACCTACCCTTGTTTCGTAATTAGCTGCGTCTCTTGATAAATTGGCAAATGAAATACACTTACGAACTGGTCCAGCACACTATTCCTGATTCCTGTCCAACTGGTTTTCACCTGAATTCAACCGTCATGCATTTCCCCAAGACGGTTTGAAATCGGTCGAACAACAAGAGTGATCGTCCCATTTGTATCGACTAGCCAAAGTTTCAACTTTCTGGACCCACTCTTCGGCCGTAATGTAATTACGCGCAGTGTCAAAAATTGGCACCAAACACTCATCTCCGCAGCATTAATCCTTTTTTTTCATGCTTCTTCTGCCAAACCCAGCATTCACTACCATACTGATAAGTGTAGGAACCAACACACCTCTATGCACAGCCAGACGTTCCTTTTTTGACACTTTCTGGCTGTTCATAAAGCTATGCAGTGCCCCAATTATCTGTAAGTATTAAAAAGGGTGAGCATGACATAGCTGAAACTTTCAACCAATACTTTGTAAACAGCATACAACATATAGTACAGGGTATTGAGAATTCTGAACCATGGTTCAATTTGGATAACAATTTATATTTCCCCTTTAGCACTTTTAGACTGATTACTTTAAACGACTTGAAGGATATACAATCAATTACTAGAGTTTATTGACGAAAATCAAATTATGTTTATCAATCAATCTGGCTTTAGAAAGAAACATTCTTGTGAAACATCGCTACAATTATCGCTAACTAAATTTACTAATGAAACAGATAAAGGTAAATATGTTGTAGCTGTTTTTTTAGATTTAAAAAGGGCATTTGAAACGATTGATAGAAGTATACTGCTTCGTAAGCTGAGAAGGTATGGGATTGAGAGGATGGTTTATGAATGGTTAAGTAATTATTTATCAAATAGGAAACAGAGAGTACGTGTTAATGATTATTTCTCATCATATATAATGAATCATACGGGAGTACCACAAGGTAGTGTACTTGGCCCCCTCTTATTCATTTTATATCTGAATGATATTAAATTATTTACAGATTGTGAGTTCATAAACTTATTTGCAGATGATACATTATTGGCATGTAGTGGAGTAAATTTAGAAGAAACTGTCCTCAGAATGAATACAGTGTTAGCAATGGTCGAAAAATACCTGAAGATCAATAAAATGAAACTTAACGTTGGAAAAACTGAAGCAATGATAATTACTACTAAATTCAAATATAATCAAATAAATACAAACAACATAAATATAAAAATGGAAAATGAACGTATAGAAATAGTAACATCAGTGAAGTATTTGGGGTTTCAACTTGATAATTGTTTAACTTTTGACGACCACTTCAAGTATATTGAAAGAAAGATTGCAAAAAAATTATATTTTTTCTCGAGAATCGCCTGTAACTTATCAACAGATACAAAAATTTTGGTATTTAAATCAATAATCCAACCCCATTTTGATTACTGTGCATCTATTTTATTCTCTTTTAATTTGAACAAAGTGTAACAAATGCAAAAACTACAAAATCGGGGAATGAGAATAATTTTAAAGTGTAACAGGTATACACCAATTTCTACCATGCTATCTGCTCTACAATGGCTCTCAGTATCCCAAAGATTACTCTATTGTTCTATGGTGTTCATCTATAAAATATTAAATAAAATGACCCCACCTTACTTGTTATCATTAATAACTTTCAATAAAGACATTCATCACCATTCAACCAGACACAACAGTCACATTCATATAAATAGAACAAATGCAAGAAGTAGTATGTGCAGTTTATTCTTCAAAGGTTTTGTCCTATTCAATAATTTGCCTGATTCAATTAAATCTACTCCATCATTGAATGTTTTTAAGAATGAACTTTTGAAACATATCCAGGAACGATATTGATATTAGTATTATTAGTATAAATTTAGTTTATTGTACTATATGTAAGTTAGCTAACCTGTATATTAGGGAATCCTATTTCAAATAAAATTCTTTCTTTCTTTTCCTGCCATCACCCAACCCAACCCAACGCCCAAGTACACAATGTCATTTACTTGTTCCACTGTTTCTAAGTTGGATAAATTCGTTGGGTGGCTTGGAGCATTGTCCATCAATACAACTTTTGGTTCGAAACGTTTTCTTTCGCAATAGAGCGTTTAACGGTCGGGCAAAAATGTTCAACGAACCAATTTTGAAAAATCTTTATTGTAATCCACGACTTCTTATTAAACTCGCAAATCACAGGTGACGTTGCTTTAGAAATTCCTTTCATCGCCCTAGGATTTTTTAGTGATACACAAGTAGGGGCTTTAACTTAAAGTGTCCATCGGCGTTACCACCCAGTAAAAGGGTTAAGCGATCTTTCGCTGATTTAAAGCCTGGTGCGTGTTTTTCTTCGCAGCTCAAAAATGTTGTTTTTGGCATCCTCTTAATGGGTTATATGTAAATGTACGATGCACTCTCTTATCAGCAGCGATCGGCATACTACTCTTCCGCGTTACGTTTTGGATATCGGGGAATCCCACTCGGTGTGCGATTTTCAAGGAATTCCCTATTCAAGTAAAACAACGTTAAATCGAAACAGCGCTAAGCGGGGTCTTACTGTATTTTAATAAATAAATGATCGAGTTTGTATGGTATAATATTATATGTAAGTGACAAATACAGAGTGGATCAAAAGTCTGGAAACGGACAATTATCTCGTAAATTGCTGGTCCGAACTGTACAAAATTTGGGATAGAAAAAGGCTGTCTCTATAAGTACATACATACATATAGTCATGCCTTTTTCCCATAGGGGTAGGCAGAGACCGCTTCCGCTACGGTTCTTACACAAATCTTTCGCTTCTTCTACTTTCATCAGTGCTCGTCGGTTGTTCTCTTTACCGACTTGCCCAGTCACACTCGTCTTATAAATCTGTGCCTAGAATTTTGTAATGTATTGCCGAACAACATGAAGGAAATAAAAACTTTTATTAGTTTTAAACATAACATCATTTGGAGCACACTGAGAGATTTTGGGATCCCAGCAAAGTTAATCAGGCTAGTTAAAACGACACTCTTAGGAACTAAATGCAGGTGCAGGATCGGGCAAAACGTCTCGAAAGATTTCGATATACCCAGAGGCGTGAAACAAGAAGACATAATATCACCCATACTGTTTAACCTTGTATTAGAATGCATCATTAGGAAAATGAATATCAACCGCGGTGGTACACAGAAGCTCTCAACTGCTAGCATACGCAGACGACGTGGTGATACTGCGAAGGAGAGAAAAGGACATAGTAGAAATACTGAGTCAGATGGAACAGGCAGGAAAACAAACTGGACTTAGAGTGAATAACAAGAAAACAAAAGCACTAACGACCTGGCGTGGAGGCCCCCCGAGAGAGAACGAAACCTTGGAGAAACAGAATCGATAACTACGTAAAACAAATACTTTCAAATATTTCTTCTTCTTGTGGTGCCTATATCCGTACCGGATGTTGGTCGACGGCCGCACGAAAAAGGCCTACTGTTCTTGTATTAAACCATGTGCGCAAGTTTTTCAACCATGATATTCTTCTTCTTCCAGGTCCCCTCCTGCCCTCTACTTTGACCTGCAATATCAGCTGTAGTAGTTCATACTGTTGGCTGTTTCTCAATATATGTCCCAAATATTCCAGCTTGCGCGTTTTTATTAAAACAAGCAATTTCTTTTCTTTATCCATTCGTTCTAGGACACTAAGTTTGATGATACAACCACATTTCAAACGATTCGAGTTTTTTACATGAAGCCTCAGTCAGAGTCCAAGACTCGACACCGTAGAGTAGCACTGGAAAGACATAGCACTTCAACAGTCTGATCTTGGTTGGCAGGGATCCCAGAGAAGTTAATCTGGTTAGTTCAAATATTTAGGCACTACAATTAACCACAAAAATGATTTGCCTAGCGAAATAAAGCAGCGAATAATAGCTGGTAACAGGTGTATTGAAATCGAGAGCAGTAGTACAAAACTGTAATAAAACCTGTTGTTTGTTATCAAAGCGAGTCGTGGACCCTTACGCAAAGAAATGAGGAGTAAATATATGGACCTGTGTATGAGGAAGCGGAAAAGGGTAAGAGAATGAGGTTGAAATTCGACTTAAATGAATTATTACAAGAACAAGACATTGTTGGTTGGATTAAAAGGCAACGTATCAGAAACACAAGAACAGCCAGAGCTGTGTTTACAAATACACCAAACGGCAGACGACCTAGAGGATCAAGATGGATAAATAATGTGCTAGGAGACCTGAGACTACAGAACTGGACTATAACAGCTGGAAATAGAGACAGATGCAAGCAGTTGTCGAAGAAGCCAAGGCTCTACATGGGCCGTAGTGCTGTGTGTGTGTATTAGTTTTAAGAAACTATTAGTCACTGCGGAGCCCTATCGATTGAAAGATATAAATCAAATGACATTAATTTAATAAATTTTTAGTGTCTGTTTCTGTATATTTTTTTGTATTAAGCCGTCCCATCGAGTGTTTTATCAACCGATGTCAATTAGAATTTTTATTTAAACTGAAATCGGAGTTAAAAATCTTCAGTTAAATCCAAGAACGCTGATTAAATAGAATAAAATGAAAATAAACAGTCCCTAAAAAAGAGTTTATATTTTATTTATAAAAAGATTATTTACTGTAATGCATATATACAATGGAATTATTTAAAATATATTTGTTCAACAAACTAAGCGGTAAGAAATATAGCGTCCTGCAGTCTCGGATGGTCGAATTATCTTGACTACCTGTAATAATAAAAAACAAAATATTAATGAAACTATTCGAATAAATAATGCATGTATGTGCTTGTTAATACATTTAATACTGTTTTATGCTTCATCGAAGCAAGTAATGTGAGGACTTGGCGCCCTCATAATTATTTTCGACCCGTAATTCCTGCTGTTTTGTTTGTTTAAGCCAAAAGTAGGTTCCAATCTCTCGTCATAGTATTAAAAATTAGTCAAAAAGCTAATACAGTGGAACCTCTATAACTAGAACCTCGTTAAGTCGAAATCCTCAGTAAGTCAAAAAACAAATGCCATTCCCTTCTGCTAAACCCCTAAATACGCGGTGTCTCGAATTATTTAAACGTTGTAGCTCCGAAAAAATGTTATTTCCCTACGAAGTATTGACAATACATATTTATACTCTATAACTCGAATTTCAAAAAGGAAACTCTGTAGTATTAGTTAGTAAAATACAATGACTTGGAATTTCCCGAAATAATAGCAATAAAATCCAAAATTAATGTTCGGGTTCGCGGATCCTAATCTATTGTATACGTGCAATGAATGAAAACATTCATTAAAATTATATACATACATACATATAGTTACGCCTTTTTCCCGTAGGTGTAGACAGAGACCACTTCCGCTACGGTTCTTACACACATCTTTTGCTTCCTCTACTTTCAACAGTGCTCTCATACATGCTCGACAGTTGTTGGTACTCTTGACCTGGCCTTTCTTCAAAACAATGTTGATCTGATCGAGATATGTTCGCCAAGGTCGACCTCTTCCAACTTCCGTCCATTTACACTTGCCTTATAAATTTGTTTCGTCACTCTTCCTTCATCCATCCTTTCTACGTGTCCAAACCATCTAAGCATTCCTTTATCTATCTTTGTAACCACATCTTCTTTTACACCACAGCATTCTCTTATCTCACTATTCTTTACTTTATCCAACCGAGTCACCCTGGCTATACTTCTCAGACTACTCATCTCCACAGCATTAATCCTATTTTCATGCTTCTGCCAAACCCAACATTCACTACCATACATAAGAATAGGAACCAACACTCCTCTATGCACAGTCAGACGTGGCTCATTCATTTGTTTTCCTTCCAACACCTTTAGTTAAATGTCACGGTCATATTTTCATCTCTTGTAAACTTTGAACCCAAGTATACAGACTCATTAACTTGTCCACTCTTTCTCCCTCAAGCAGAACTTCACAGTTTGTCATGCTTTCTCCTCCATTACTTTCGTTTTGCTTGCATTTATTTTCATCCCTTTGATTTTCAGGGCATCATGCTTAACATTAACCATCGCCTGCAACTCCTCTTCAGATGACGCTAATATGACTTGATCATCAGCGTAAAGAAGGCATTTGACGATCAAATCATTCATTTTCAATCCATAGGCACTCTCTTTCAAAGCCACACATCCCTGTCTCACACCTTTTTTATGTTAAACTAGTCCGTGCAAGCTCCGTTTATCCTGACACAAGCAGTGAAATCCTCTTAAAGTGATTTCAGTGCTCGTATTAAACTACCGCTCACATCATACATAGATAATAATAATAGATAATAAAAAGACCTGATCCATACATCTCCTTCCTCTTCCAAATCCTGCTTGCACATCCCATACCTACTCATCAGTTTCATTCGTCACTCTTTTAATTAATATTTTCGCATAGTTTGCCGACTATGCTGAGTAAACTAATACTTCGGTAGTTCTTACAGTCCTGCTATGAATATTTCCTCTTGTAAAGCGGCACGATAACGGCCGTGCACATACTATAAAACAAGTTGAATTGTTATTCAAATTTGACTCAAAAAATATACTTGGAAATCGCACCTTTTTAAGTCAAAATTTTAGCAGTTAAATCATATGTATCTTAAAATTCTCGTTAAGTCAAAAACTCGTTAACTCGAATTTTTTTGCATTTCCCTTGACATTCGAGTTATAGAAATTCCACTGTATTATGTTTTTAAAGGTTGTTTTAATGCAATAACATAAAAAATAAATAAAAAATACTGAAAGTGTGAAAAAGTTCAAGAAGTTGTGGATACAAGATATTAAATAGTTTAAGAATCAAATGAAAAAATTAGTATGAAGATGTGTTCACTAAAATATTAGCACCTAGTGCTACTTTAAATTACAACAATTACGACAGAGCATAAATTGTAACAAATAATCTTTTCTTACCTGTCCTCTCTTCAGACCAAAGTATCGTGATACGGGGTCCCCTGCTTGAATTCTCATTAACATATTCTCTTTTAATTTACTAGAAGCTCTATTAAGGAAAATTTTAATTCATTTATAATTTACTGTAAATGTAGAGATGGTTTATCACAAAAATATATAACTTTGTCACTTAAAAGTAGATAACTTAAAATTTTAAGATCTTATTTTTTAAAAAGCGAGTTTTTCTATAGGAATTTAATTTTAACAAACTATTTGTTTAACTGTATAAATATTTTAAGACTAGTTTTAATGCAATACATTCATTTAATGTACTTCCTTATAAGTAATATATTAATATTAATACCATACATTTTGTTTATAAAAAAGGATACTATCTTGCTAACAATTCTTGTTTTTCTTCTGGTGTCATTACAACATGTTCTGGCACCAATTCATGTTCTGTAATATTAATTAATAACTCGGATTCTAAAAACTGTTCTAAAATATACTTTGGGGCCATATCAACCAAAGATTGTTTTGCTGATGGAGTCATACCTTTAAAAAAAATAAAATGTCAGTGTGCTTAAACATTATTATTACATAACATTAAATAATAAAACATAGCCATCATTGATTGAGTTATATTTACCTGCTTGTACAACAATGATTGCTCTATGAATGTTTTCTTCTTGCATACGTGAACAGTAGGTTTTAATAGTTTTGATACCAATTTTGGGTTCATCAGGAAAGAATACAAACAATTGATCTGTTGGATCATCATTGTGTGCTACTAGTACAATTAAATCACTTCTGGATGGTCTTTTTTCGCTAAAATACCAGCAAAATTAATTTCTATCCTTTTAACTGTAATACAAAATATTTACCTAGGTTTATCACCAAATTGTTCTTTAAACTGTTCTAATGTCTGATCCAATTCATCTTGAGTCACTAAGTAGCCCCTATCGTGACACAACTGCAAAAAAAAACGTTTAAATTTATAGTTTTAAAAGATAGGTTATATCTTACTTGTGTAACTGTCTTCCGTATCCTCCACAATTTATAAGTTTCAGCTTCATCATCCATGTTAATTAGCTGATTTTAAATGTATGTATGTGTTAATTAAAATGTAATAAATATTATAAATCAAGTATGCTCTTCAAAGCATAGATGAACTAAAACAGAGACAAGTTCAAGTTCAGTGTTTTGTAAAACTAAACCACAGATAACTTATTAAACTACACTGTTGACAGGTGTACCAACTTGTAATGGAGGGTATAGGAAAAAATCCATAGAATTGTATTTATAGAATCATGTCAGTATATTATAATTCTATGAAAAAAATCGCAGTGAGCGACGTCTATTATTAATCGTTTGAACTTCTCGAGGTGTGAACAAGTTAACCTCCATTTGTTTATATGTGTAAAAAGTAAACTTTATTTTAAGCAATTTAAGCATTGAAAGTGTTGTATTTTGTAAAGAATTGATGTTAATAAACCACAAAATCCGAAAAAGTGATAAAATCGCGAAAAATAAGCTGTTCTCAATGCGCTACATATGGCAACTCGAGATTATCTTTGAATTGTAGGGGGGGTCGTTAAGGCTATACAGCCTCTCAAGCACCTCGACCTATCGAATCTTAGAGCATAGCCATATCTTTGCATACATTTCCTTTAAATCCGAATGCAGTTTAGAAACGGAAGATATTCCTTTGCAGCAAGCATACATACATAAAGCCACGCCTTTTTCCCATAAGGGTAGACAGAGACCACTTTGGGAAATATGGCTTTTTCAGTGGAAGTTTGATATTGTTGTCCAATGATTTTATTTGTGATTATTCATAGTGACAACACACAGAAAGCTGATTTTTGATCATTCTGACCAAGTCTACAAGAGACTTATTAGTTAATGGTAGAATATAATTTTGAAGGAAATAGATCTTTTAGCTATGTTTAAATGAAAATTGTTTGTTTAATGAAAAAAAAACACATAATTAAAAATATTTTAATATTTTATTTTATTCTTCTGGAACTTCTATTGCTCCTTCATTCACCTCATCAATAACATCATGTGGTGCTTTACCATCAATTGTACAGCCAACTGATTGGGATGTACCCAAAACTTCTTTGACTGTTCCAGAAAGATATTTTGCCATAGATCTTGGCCTCATTTGTCTGGCAATGGAAATAACTTCATCAAAAGATATGTTTCCACTATGTTTAACTAAAAATGATATAAATAACAATTTACTTAAAACAATATTCATACAAATACAAATTTTCTTACTGTTTTTTTGTTTTTTCCTATCTCTGGGTGGCTCTTTAAGTGCTTTGATAATTAGGGAGGCAGCTGATGGAACAACTGAAATCGTAGCTTGCCGATTTTGTATTTTTAACTGTACTGTGATCTTTAACCCTTTCCAATCAGCAGTTCCTTTGGCTATATCATCACCCACTTTTTTGGGAGACTGGATAAAATTAATATAATTACTATCGATATAATACAAATACAAAATCATAAATGGAAATATAAATTCACCAGAAATCTTAAAACTTGTTACATTTGATGTGAATAAAGAAGGATACTCTTAATTCTGAAATATTCAATATTTCCTTTTATCACACTAATTATGGACAAAATGAGTTGATTGTTAAAATGCTGAGCAAGCTAATAAGCAAAGTTCCAAAATAGAATTTTTCAATATGTCAAAAACCTATTTCAAAAGAATTGTTAAAACATTAGAGATACATTTTTATTTTTTTCTTCTATGGTATATTATTAATATATTATTTTAGTAGAATTAAATAGTAAGTAGGGCAATTTATATTGTCATTATTATTTATGAAGACTGTTAAATTAACAATCGTCGTTAATAAATAAATATAATTGATTGACTACAAAAACTAAAAACTTACCAATCCTAATGGACCAATTTTAGGAGCCAAAGATGATGTAGCTCCAACTTCTCCTCCAACACATCGTAAATAAACTGTAACGTAACGCAAGAAGAAAATAAGAACATTAGCATACAAACTATGGAACAACAAACTTATTTACATTTTATTAGGAAAATGCACTTTAATTTAAATACATACCGTATTTAACTTCAGTTGGATCAAATTTTGGTGGCATTTTAACTTAATATTTGTACTTATACTAACAAAAGTGTAGTAATATAAGGCCGATGTTTGGTGATTTAACCGATGTGAAATTATTTTCACGATGGTTAAATTTTGAAAGACTTTTCTAACATGACATATATCTATTGTCTTCTTTTCTTCTTTTTTTGGTCGCAACTTTTAATAGGCTATTAAATTGCCATCCCGCTGATTAGATATTTAGCAATAGGTAAAACATCAATAATTCCATAAGGAAATGTATTGCTCTTTTTTAAAAATGGTAAAAGTTCAGGT
Source organism: Agelastica alni (assembly GCA_950111635.1). Classification (NCBI taxonomy): domain Eukaryota; kingdom Metazoa; phylum Arthropoda; class Insecta; order Coleoptera; family Chrysomelidae; genus Agelastica; species Agelastica alni. Next base: position 1,225,018 of record OX467713.1, read on the forward strand.
GACATTATTAGATATTATCGAATTCATCGATAACAGACGACACACAAAAAAATATAAAAAAACAATTCATCTAAATAGCAATACTACATTTGGATAGTTAGCGCCCCCTTCGGGAAACTGTAGTTTACGTGGATTTTTATTGATTTACTTCAAAAACTTATTTGTGGTGGTCTTATTTAAGGTTTGTATACATCCCAGAGCAACTTGTCACTCAATTAACTGTCTTGAGAATGTGATTATGATCACATTATATATTATATTCAATCACACAAACCAAATCCATTTTAATTTTTATTAGTCAAATAGATTTTCAATTATACTGAGGAGTGCGCAATAACAAATAGTTTTGCTACTAGTAAAATAAACCATGTTTTGAATTTTTATATCTTATAAATAATAATAAAAATTTAGTTTGCTTCCTTTAGTCGACAAAGTGAAAACAAATTAGTATGTTTAATCAAAGTTCGTTAAGTTCATTTGGGGGTGCTCCTACTCCAAGTACTGCAAATCCAATGAAGGATTTCGAAGTGGTACAACCACCAGAAGATTCCATTAGTTCCATGGCATTTTCTCCTGCAACTTTACCTCAAAATTTTTTGATTTCAGGCAGTTGGGATAATAATGTCAGATGTTGGGAGATTGAACAAAATGGAGCAAGTGTTCCAAAATCCATGCAAACTTGTGGTGCTCCTGTATTAGATGTTTGCTGGAGTGATGATGGGTCTAAGGTAAAAAATAAAGAGTGATTAATATACAAAATGTATATAAATACATAATATTATAAACATATTATATGTAATTGAAGGTATTTATGGCTGGTTGTGATAAACAAGCCAAAATGTGGGATTTAGCAAGTAACCAAGTTGTTCAGGTAGCTATGCACGATGCCCCTATTAAAACTTGCCACTGGATTAAGGCTCCTAATTATTCTTGTTTGATGACTGGCTCTTGGGACAAAACTCTTAAATTCTGGGATACCAGAAGCCCAAATCCAATGATGAGTATAAATTTGCCAGAAAGATGCTATTGTGCAGATGTAGATTATCCTATGGCTGTAGTTGGAACTGCAGGAAGACAGATTATTGTGTATCAGTTGGAGGGTAAACCTCAAGAGTACAAAAAGTTAGATAGTCCTTTAAAATATCAACACAGATGTGTGGCAATCTTTAGGTAAGTTATAAAAAGTACTAAAACAAGTATATCAGCACAATTTGGTTATAACTTTGTCATAGGTATAATTTAAAATTAAAAAAAAATAATGCCCAAGCAAAACTTAAGCTCAGCCACATTTTTAAATTAGATTTTTCTTTAACCAAGGAGGATATTCATGGTTTTTAATGGCTAAAAAAAGCTATGCTAACAAATGGATGTATAGCATGTCTGATATCTTTACTAAAGAGGTAAAATTTGTTTGTAAAACTAACAGCTTTCCTGTTTGTGAGGTCCATTTTTGGCAACCTTCATACACCCTAAATACATAGCACTCACTGCATTATAAGAAAAATATAAGTGCCAGTATTGGGTTGGAATGTAATGAATACACTGCTAAACTATCGATACTTTAATAGTAAAATATTTTTTGCAAGAGATGGACTTTGTATGTCATTTTTTTTGTCATGCTCCTTCAGAAAATGTTCACTCAAAACAGGCTTTTGTCACTTCTTGTTGGTTTGTTACTCTCTGGCTATACTAACTTGAGTAATAGGGTTATATTTTCCTTTGATAAATTATAGTTTAACTAAGATTTGTCTACCCGCGCGCTAAGCCGGTGCAGTAATTATTTTGACAATAACAAATTTTCAGAGATAAAAAAAAATCCCCCACAGGGTATGCTTTGGGCTCCGTAGAAGGCAGAGTAGCAATTCAGTATGTTAACCCAACGAATCCAAAGGATAATTTCACATTTAAATGCCATCGATCGAATGGTGCTCCAAATGGATACCAAGATATCTATGCTGTGAATGATATTGCCTTCCATCCCGTTCATGGTACTTTAGCTACTGTAGGGGCAGACGGTTCTTTCAGTTTTTGGGATAAAGATGCCAGGACAAAATTAAAACCGTCAGATATAATGGAACAACCTATCAGCAGATGCGCTTTTAATCACAACGGTCAGATTTTTGCTTATGCCGTTAGTTACGATTGGAGTAAAGGACACGAGTTTTACAATACCCAGAAAAAAAATTATATTTTCCTAAGACCTTGCTATGATGAACTAAAACCAAGACAATCTTCTTAGAATTACTCGATTTTTTTTTGTCAATTTTTTTATTAAAATAAATTATTTCGAGTAGTTAATTTATTTAGACATTTTTATTTGTTTATCCAATGTTAGGTACTTTAAAATTATAAGAAAAAAAAAATCATTTTATTGGTTTTTAAATTAAACTGTTCGCGCCATAATACTCTAATTATTAAAATTGGACATTTAATGGTACCCCGTGATTAGTACCTCCATTCCTAGATTTCTATAGCATCGCTATCATATTAGCGGGGGTACTAATTAATTTCAACCACATTATGGGCCAGTTGTACAAAACGCAGTTCACCAATAGTTCAGTTGAACCGTAGATCACTGGTGAATATGGTTCACATACCAATCGGTTGTACCAAGTCTAGTTCAGTTGACTGACCATCAATTTAGGTTGGTACATAAATTCCTTAAAAACTGCTACTTTAGTTTTTAAATATATGGTGTTCTGTGGTAGTTTATTTGACTTTTGATTTTGATACTCATAAGCATATTTATTGTGTTTTGGAAAATAAGAAGTGTATTATGGATTTATTGAATGAGCTGACGGAAGACAAACATAGGGAACGCTCCAATCATTTTACAAAATGGAATGATAAAGATTTTAAATTTAGATTTTGACTTTTAAAAGAAGTTGTACAGTTGGAGGAATCTATTATTGTAAAATAAAGGGTACAAATTTTATTCGACGCGGTTGAAAAGCTAAGTCGAATGACACCCCACCCAGGGTGAAGAAATGCCTCCTTCCCCACCGAGTGCTGGGCCCACTGAACTACCGATTTTTATGTAATCATAGACAACAATCTTAATCAAATTTAACGATTATTGTCTATGATTACATAAAAATCGATAGTTAAGAGCGGTAAAAGGATGGTGGGGGGGGGGGGGGCCACTCCTTTCATTTGATTAAGATTGTTTTCTATGATTATATGAAAATCGATATTTAAGAGGGGTAAAAAAAATGTTATTAAAAATTGAAAGTGGCGTAACTTTTGAAATGGCCGTTTCCTCAATTTGGGAGGGGTGTCACTCGACTCACTTGGTCATTCTGCGTCGAATGACACTAGTGGAACTACGTACGACGTGTGCCATACGTTTTGGACGAAAAAAATGTGTTTCTAAAAATTGAAAATTAAAAGTTGCGTAACTTTTGAAGGAGGCATTTTCTCACCCTGGGAGTGGTGTCATTCGTTTCAGCTTTTCAAGCCGCGTCGAATAAAGTTGGTCCCCTTTTTTTTGGCGATTCCCATAAAGTTAATTTAAGCCAAATAAAGTATACTTATTTGATTTAATCAATAAATTACAACTCAATTCAGAAAATCCACAACAGAACGAACCGTAGAAATAATCAGTGGAATGAATCCTCTTTCAAAATGATAAGGATAACTACTCTTTGCGATAACTTACAAACAATAATCTCACGCCAATCTATATTTCTGACATTTTGTTGAGGTTATGATTCCGAGTTCAACGACTTGAACCGTGTTTGAATCACCGATCAGTTGACCTCGCTGCTGATCGACAGTTCATCGTTGATCGGAATTGGTATAACTGAATTTTACCCATGATTTCGGTTCAGCGGTGATCTATCAATGAACTTGGATGGTACAACCGGCCCTATGGCTATGGCGCTGACGTCACCAGTATTTTGGAGAGGCACTGATTTCATATAGTTTTTTTAATCTTTGCTCAAGACACATATCGTCTTTCGTTCCATTTCCCTTCTTTTACAGGGCTGCTAGGAAGTGGAACAAGCTTCCAAAATCAGTTTTTCCAGAGAACTATGACCTGCAAATTTTTTAAAAACCAATCATCTCCTTTCTATAAATCCTACCCCTTCTAACACACGATAGATCTACCCTTTTTAAGACTATTTTCAGCAAAAAAAAATTATTAATTTTGGATAATTTTAAAACGCTGTTAATTGTTAATATCATTCCTGTAATGCATGGTGGGATGGCTTTTTGTTCTACGCCGTATTACGCATAAATATATTACAAATCGCAATGACAGTAGTTCAGTACTTGAACACAACTAACAGCTAGCTTATGTCACTTAGCTCTGGACAAACACTATTGAGAAGTTTGGTGAATCCCGTGCAATAGCCTTGGATATATCTAAAGTCTTCGACCGCGTTTAGCACCAGGCATTGTTAAGCAAATTATCTGCCTACGGTCTCCCAACCAAATTGCGCCAATGGCTCACGAGCTTCGTGCAAGATCGCTCTAGTCATGTGGCGCTTGACAATATTTTTTCTGATACGTAAAAACACATCATTGACCTCTTGAAAACCACCACAAATCCCATTTAAAGTTTCGTAGACGACAGTACACTTGTATCAACTTTCACATCCTATCGATCACTTTCGATGAATGATACATGTATATAGACTCAGGCAGGAACAGGTTGACCCCATCAATAGAGATCTTGAAGCAATCGTCGAGTGGGAAACCAAGAATCTTGTTCAGTCCAACGCCCAGAAAACACAAAGCGCCACGTTTTCCAAGAAAGTGAATTCCTCAAATCATTCCATCACAATGTCCAGAATTACCCTTGAATCAAGTCCCTCCATCTCGATTTTGGGAGTCAAGGTGTCTAATAATATGTCTTGGCATGACCATGTTGCTAACATCGCAAAGTCCGTGGAGAGCTAAAAAATTTTTTACTCCTGATCAACTGTTGACGACGTACAAGGCTCAAATCCGACCTCTTCTGGAGTATTGCTTGCATATTTGGGGTTTAACACCATTCTCTTAGTCTTTTAAATTTCATTCAGAACATAGAAGAGTTGCAAACCAGACATTACTCTACAGATATTTCCATGGCAGATGCTGCAGAGAAATAAAAACTCTTATACCACCACTGGCTACATTCGGCACGCTAATCAGTCTCACCCATTTACTCACAAGATTGACACTACAAGGGTTGCTACGGAATGGAACAAGCTTCCAAAATCAGTTTTCCAGAGAACTATGACCTGCAACTTTTCAAAAAGAGGGTCCACAATCATCTCCTTTCTATAATCCCTCCCCCTTCTAATAGTCGCAGTGCGGGCCGTCCGCGACCCACACGATAGGTCTACCCTTTTTGTGACTATTTTCAGTAAAAAAAAAAGAAAGATGGCATGTGTGTCGATTATACGCGACCTTCCCCTATATCTTATACTCTTTGCCTTGGACCTTTTGGTGGCTAGGATTCAGTCTCAGTGACACTGTTACGATAATTTTTTTTTGTATCTTATTCTTTGTTACACTGTATTATTAGTGGTCGATAATTAAGAAACTCTTGAGAGTGAATTTTACAAAAACGGAACAGTGTCACCTTCAAAATGCTTGTATCAGAACGAGAAAAATGTGTACGATTTTTGTAATAATTTAATTAATTATAACAATAAATAAGTTGTTAAAATAGATACGTTTTAAATAAAAAACACTACATGATGCTTACAGTTTTATTTCATCTAGTACACAAGTTGGCAATAAAACTTAATTCTTCTTTGGTACATATTGGAGAACAAGTACCGATTTTGGTGATACAAGTACCTTTGAAGCACTTTTCTTAGAGCTACAAAAAAAAGGTTTTAACAGTTTAATTTAAGGGTGAACAAAAATATTTAAGGACAAAAAATTCGGTTCATTAGAGCACAATCAAATTGAACGTTTAATTTACTTACTTCACATCTTTGTAGGCAGTTTCATTATAATTCGAACTATAGTGTTGGATGGTTACTTCGTTCAAATTAGATAAGGATGGGATTTCCTTCTGAATATTCAAAGTTACTGTTTGATCGCCGGTGTTGAGCGCTACCAGAACTCCTGGATTACCCGTTATTTCTCTAAAAATTTTTGTTATTAAGATAGATTCAAATTTTTTCTTAAATTCAATGTCAAATATCATTCCTAAATTTATTTAAATAGAATCAAGTGTGTATTCAACAAAAAATTAGCTATATCTGCAATTATAAACTAACGTAATACTTATAAATTTTTATTTGCAGTGAGTACCTCCTACCTTTGTCTGAATCACAAAACCAAGTAAGCATGAAATATTAAAATAACGTTTCATTAACAAGAAACAATGCTACATGATTAAAAAATTACATTTCATTTTCTTATATTATTAATAAATCTTACCTGATAAACATAAATACGGTATCATTAATTGCAAACATCTCGCAACTGCCTCGCATAATCGAGGGGGATTCTCTTAATTTTAATAAACGAGGATCAACTGTTGCATTAACTTCAACCAAACTCGCACCTGGCAGGAGCCCGGTCACGATACTAATAACATCAGCGGGGAGATACAAAGAAGTTTCCTTAAAAATAAAATAATGTTGTGCAGTACATATTTTTCCGTCAACACCAATTGGTACAATATTTTTGCTTTATAAAAACAAAAATATCAAAATTTACAAATAAATTTAGATATAACAACTGCACTTACTTTCCACAAAGGCCATTTGACATGGTCCATATTAAATGTCTTCTCTAACTTCTTGACGATCACCGATACATTATATTTTTCAAAACTATTTGTTATAAGGGGCAAATCCACTACTAAACTATCATTCACTTGATAAGACTGAGCTTTTGTCAATTCTTCTGTCACCATCAGTAGACCATCTGCAGTATTATTTATTATAACCTGAAATGAAATTAAAAACGAGGTTATTTTCATTGTCAATAAGCTCATTTATGCAGCAATTATAAACGATTTTGTAAAGGTTTACAAAATGGGACCGGCAGTGATTTTAAAGAAATGTTCAGATGCTCTAAAATATGATAAATTTAAAGTAGCAATAAAAATTTGGACGCGGAAAGACCTTTTTCTCATTGTTTTTTTTTGATAAAATGTATGTTGGTACTATATTTTAGAACAAATTCAATACGTTGGATGGCTTATTTAACATATTTTTCCAATTCAAACGCACTGTGTCAAACCGATAACACATAAACATAAGTAGCCATTCATAAGCAGAATAAACTTCAAAAAGTAAAAATTTAATCACATAAAACAAAAAGATGATTTATTAAAGAAAGAGATCTGCCAATAGACCCTACTTTATTCCCAACGAAGTGGATATCGAGTGCCGATTTAAACCGAGCTTGTTTTCTACTCTTCATTTTCTTAAAAAAGTTATGTGTAATCATAAGAAGTGGCCCAAAAGTAGGTATACAGTTACACATATATAATTGATTGTGCCATTTATTTTGTTTTTAGGGTAAAATGTTAAAAGTATGTGACAATTTTATTTAAAAAAAAAACATACCTTAATATATCATTTCTAAAAAATTGATTTGGCAACATCGCACATCAATTTTGAAGTTTTTAAGAGGACTATCAACTGTCAAAACAAAAAAATTGTTCATGTTTTGGGTAAAACAATTAAAGATTAGTTTTTACTTATTTCATACATTTTGAGGTTTATTTTGTTTATGAATTGGTATTAAGAGGTGTTATCATTTCGACACAGTGGGTTTAAATTGGAAAAATATGTTAAGCCATCCAACGTATTGAATTTGTTCTGAGAGTGAGCACGACATACATTTTACAAAAAAAAAAAAAAAATGAGGAAAAGGTCTTTCACGTCAAAATTGTTATTGCTATGATTTTATTATATTTTAGAGCACAGACTAGGAAATGCATGTGAAAATTATGATGCCATCTAGTGGCCAAATGTTAAAAATTTCTGAGGAAGTCATATATCGTTCATGTCAGAAGTTCTGATTAAGGGAGAAAAAGTGGAACAAGTAAATAAGTTTTTATACTTGGGTTCAAAGTTTACGAGAGATGAAAAGTATAACAGTGACATTGAGCGAAGGGTGTTGGCAGGAAAACAAATGAATGAAGCACTGTATAACTTTATGAACAGCCAGAAAGTGTCAGAAAAGGCACGTCTGGCTGTGCATAGAGGAGTGTTAGTTCCTACACTTATGTATGGTAGTGAATGTTGGGTTTGACAGAAAAGGCATGAAAATAGGATTAATGCTGCAGAGTAGTTTAAGAAGTATAGCCGGAGTGACTCAGTTGGATTAAGTAAAGAATAGTGAGATAAGAGAACACTGTGGTGCAAAAGAAGATGTGATTACAAAGATAGATAAAGGAATGCTTAGATGATTTGGACACATAGAAAGGATGGATGAAGGAAAATTGACGAAACAAATTTATAATGCGAGTGTGAATGGACAAGAAGGTAGAGGTCGACCTCAGAGAACATATCTCGATCAGATCAACATTGTTTTGAAGAAAGGCCAGGTCTAGAGTACCAACAACCGACGAGCATGTATGAGAGTACTGATGAAAGTAGAGGAAACAAAAGATGTGTGTAAGAACCGTAGCAAGTGGAAGGAAGTGGTCTCTGTCTACCCCTACGGGAAAAAGGCGTGACTATATGTATGTATGTATGGCGGCAAAGAAAATCAAGAACAAAGATGTCAGTTATAGTATTTATATTTTTAATTTGATCAAATTTTAAGGTTCATATAAAGCCAGATGTTAAACTATTGTTTACAACCCGCCTTTAAACTACTGTAGAAATAAACAAAATGTACACTCACCTGTTTCCATTTCGACAACAACGCTCCGAGATCGGGATGATTGACAGTACCGTTCGGTACGAAGAAACCGGCTTCGCGATTAAAAACTCCGGGTATGTGTGACGGTTGCGTTTCATCTTTGAAATTGGGATCGACGAGCAACAGCGGAGCGTTTCGAATACGTACTCCCGACGCTCCGAGATCCATGAATTTTTTCACAACTTCAGCAAATTGTTTCACTACTATATCGTTGCGGAAGTTGAGATGTGGTTTGGACAGAGGTGCATAGTAGTATTGATCGCGCAAAGAAGAATATGTCCACGAAGAGTTTAACATATTTTTCTGGTAAAACTGCAACAATATTCTTAATTTTAACAAATGAGGAAGAATGTTTTCACATTGTTAATATTATAAAACAGTGATAAAATTTTAAAACTAATTGTTTACTTTTGATCGCTGAAAGAAGAGTAGTAGTAGTAGTACAATAGTCAGAGTTGTTAATTAGTATTAACTCGAGACGCTTAAGAATTTAGATTCTCCAAATTAACCTCCAGGGAATACAAGAACTGTCTATTTCGATTTTGGGATTCACGGTGCCTAATAATATGTCTTGGCATGACCATGTTGCTAACATCATAAAGTCAGCAAGCCAGAGGCTGGGTTTTCTATGGAAAGCTAGAAAGTTTTTTACTCCTGATTAACTGTTGACGATGTACAAGGCTCAAATCCAACCTGTGCTGGAATATTGTTGGCACATTTGGGGTTCAGCACCAAAGCATTTTCTTCGTCTTCTAGATTCCATTCAGAAAAGGGCCATTTGGTTGATAAACAGCTCAACTCTCACAAATACCCTTTACCCACTAGAACATAGAAGAAGAGTTACTGACCAAACATTACTCTACAGATATTTTCATGGCAGATGCTCCAGAGAAATAAAAACTCTTATACCACCACTAGCCACATTTGGACGAAGAACTCGGCACGCGGATCAGTCTCACCCATTTACTCTCAAGATTGACACTTCAAGGACCAATCTCCATCAAGAATCCTTTTTTTACACGGCTGCTACGGAATGGAACAAGCTTTTAAAATCAGTTTTTCCAGAGAACTATGACCTGCAACTTTTTAAAAAGCCGATCCACAACCACCTCCTTTCACCTCCTTTTAATAGTCACAGTGCGGGTCGTCCACACCCCACATGATAGGTCTACCCATTTTGCGACTATTTTCAGTAAAAAAAAAAAGACCGTTCCTCAGGAACATAATCCCTTTCCACTCGCTGGCAGATAAGAGTTTTTTCACTGTCATGGTCAAAATTATTAAAACGTTATCATATCAATCCATACAGTCCACTTATTTGCTCAATCTTATACACTAATTTAAGAAACTAAATATAAATTTTAACATATTTAAATTAAAAAAAAAATAGATTCGCTTAGGAAAAAAAAATGGCTGTGCCAAAATAAGAAATATAAAATGCAAACGATAACAAAATGATGCAGGTTAGATTGGTAAATAAAAAAATTACCCAATTGTTGGGAGGCTCTTTAATTTGCCCATTATATTTTGGTGCTCTCCAAATGTAGTAGTCCACGTAAGCACTTTTGTTATTTTCGCTTTCATTAAACCACCTCTCGGATGTAGATGGATCTAACTCTACGATTATTTTTTCATTCAACTCCTTGCTCTTTTTGATAAGTTGTATAACGTTATGGGATTCATCTATTGGTTTATATGCATCTTCATTCCAAATTACAATCAAACCTAAAATACATTTTACATTTAAAACCATTTCTGTACCTCCGAAAGTGCTTTTATTTTATATTTACCTTTAATGTTCTTGATGGATTCCAGATCTTCAGGTTTGGCATCTTGATTCAAAACAGCTAGAGGTCCCACTTCCCACCTGAAAAGAACCCCTTATTTACCTTGTTCCCTTTTTTTATAAGTTAAAAAACATAAGATTGATCAAAATACAAATACTATTTACCAAGTTCTTGGTGGTGGAGGATCACATTTGGGAGCAGAGTAGATGATCATAATGGCACCTATTAACATGCCCGCCCAAAGTAACCAAAATGTGATGAAAAGGAACCAGCGCAATCGCACCCAAAATGGATCATCGGCATATTTCATCAGTTCTTCTTTGGTCATGCCCCCAAAATGCTTTAAAGGTTCGGCTAAAGAAAATAAAAACATGCCATATGCACCACAAATGTGAAATAAATATTAAGTTAAAGGAGAATTAAAATGTTCCACATTGATATTGTTCTGCTAGATCATATCTATCCCTTTTGATACTTTCTTCTGTCAATAAAAACTACGAGAAGCTTCCCAGTAATAAATAATTTGTGAACAGGACCTTCATTATGACTATCGCAGTACTGATATGTGCTTAGATATTCACTATAATAAAAAAAAAACACCATGACTTTGGGCTTCGTATCATTCTCTGCAGTGATAAGTTAGGTCACCTAAATTCCTGATTTCTTTGAACTTATTTTCTTCTTGGACTAGTGTTACATCATTAGCTCAGCACAAATGACTAAGTTTTATTCTTTAACTACTTTATAATTTAATATTTAAAAGCAACTTTAAAAAAATATTAAGTTAATTGAATACCTTGAAGCTCTTCTGTAATTTTACTCATAATTATTACTTCATGAGACACTGATTTTTTTTATTTTATTTAATTTCATCCACAAAACTGCTTCAATAGCAATATGTTTGTGGATAGTAATATTTCAAAAACAATAAATAATGTAATGTAAACAATTGCTTGGCAAAAATAATAACATTCTTTTGAGTGTTTGTTTTGGATTTTTATTAATAATAAGTCATCAATTTTTTATTGAAGATATTAAACTCAGTGAAGTAACTACATATGAGTGTACATTTTTAATTTTTTGTAATAATATTTTAGACATTTTTTTAAATAAAAATTATATATTTAAAAATGCTAAAAATTAACTTTAATATTTTAACAAAATGTTGGCTATCATATTTTAAAAATATAAAGATTCCATTTCAAAAATTTTCAAAAATTATTTAAAATATTTGGCTATTACAAAAAAAGTTCTTTTTATTTAGCATTGTAGAATAAATCCTAACAAACAGAAGATGTAATATTGAAAAATGTTTAATTGGATCTGTAAGATTTATTACAATATTGTTGGATTAATCCAACTTCCCATTAGATAAAGAGTAAAACCATTAACAAGCAAACCACAGATAAATGATAAATATGTATAAATAGTTTGTGACTAGACATTTTTATGAAGTTAACAAGACTAGATTTTATCTTTCAAATGTAAATACAATTACAGTATTGTCCAAGAGGTTTAAGTTTTTACTTTTATTAAGACATGTACATTAATAAACTCAAAGCTGAAATTCTAGACAGGAATAGGGATAGAGAAAAAAAGGTACAGACATGCTGGTTAGTTAATTTTAAGAGACTCAACAGATAAATATAAAATACAAACTTTATATTACAATTTATTAAAATTACTGATAATTTATATATTATCTAATATTTAAATGTCAATATGAAACTTACCGATATCAAGCTTAGCATCCCCATTTTTTTCCCCTTTAACGATTATAACATCTTTTAAAGAAATTTCCGAGTTTGGAGATATTTTAGTCTCATCATGGGGTAGCATTTTCTCATCTGCCCCATCACTTTCTTTATTCTTGGAACTAACTGCATTTTTAGATCGAATACCGGCTTCTTCTAAAGACATATATACGTTAAGTTACGTTAACCGTTCAATTACATTAAAAAAAATTAAATATTACATACCTTCCATATCTTTTTCAGATATTGTTTTATAAGTAGCACTAGGAAACTCGTCGTTGGTCCCGTTCATTGTGGGTTTAATAAAGTAAATTATTTTAACTCAATATTTCCGTTGTCTTTATTAAGCTTTAGAAAGGCGTGAGCAAAATTCCCGACCTCAGATATCGATTACTTTTGTCATAAAGACCTTCAACACTTCAACAGTATGATGCAAGAAACCGATACACTTACAAATGATGTACAGTTGTACAGAAAAATTAAGTCGAAGCAGTTCGGAATATCATTATTATAATCAGAGACGGTTGTCTCTAGTACAATTATTAATTAATAATTTTGTCAGTTTATTCCAATAAATAAGAGGTTTACAATAGATAAGATAAAAACTGAACTTCCTCGCCGCAATATGGTGTGATGACGTGATTTATGCAAAACGGTTTAAAATATGTATTTGAAAATAACGAAAAATTTTTGATAAAATTTTTATTCAACAAGACAAAAGTTTATGAATAAAAAAAAAAATTTTAATTCAATAACCGACACACTAAACACGTGCATTATGCAAGAAAGAAGAAATATTGATAAGTCGGGCTCCGTGAAAAAACTGCTGGCCATTTAAAGCAAAGGCCATTTAGAAAAATTGTCATACGTCAATGTCATGCACCTATCTTCACATTATTAATCTGATGCTTGTGTTTGTGTCACTCATCGAGTTTATATTTTATTTGTAAGGATAATGTTACACCGTAGATTAGGACACAAATAAGTATTTCAGTAGATTATTATTAAATATTTCAATACATTTTTCATCTAACCATGGGAGTGCCAGCTTTCTTTCGTTGGTTGAGCCGAAAGTATCCATCTGTGATTGTAAATTGCGTGGAACAAAAAGTAAGGTTATCGTAAAATTATCTCAAATTTAATACCAATTAAATAAATTTAATTTATTATCTGTTGCCATATTTGTTTATTTTTTTTATTTCTTATTATTTTAGCCTGTTGATGTGAATGGGGTACGTATACCAGTCAATTCAGCAGAACCTAATCCAAATGGAGTCGAATTTGATAATTTATATCTAGATATGAATGGTATTATTCATCCATGCACACATCCTGAAAATAAGCCAGCTCCCAAAAATGAAGATGAAATGATGATAGCAATTTTTGAATGTATTGATAGGTTGTTTAGAATCGTGCGACCAAGAAAGCTTTTATATATGGCTATTGATGGTGTGGCACCTAGAGCTAAAATGAACCAACAAAGATCAAGGCGTTTCAGGGCTTCTAAAGAGACTGTTGAAAAAATACATGAAATTAAGAGAATTAGGGCCGAATTGTTGCTCAAAGGATGTGAATTACCTACTGAAAAACCTAAGGAAGACCATTTTGATTCAAATTGCATAACTCCTGGTACTCCATTTATGGCAAGATTGTCTGAATGTTTAAATTATTATATTCTCGAAAGGCTTAATAATGATCCTGGATGGAAAGGCATTAAGGTAGGCATAGCTGTAATTTCATAATTTAGGTACATAATGTGTATACTTTATCTGTGATCTGCAAACTGAGTTTCCATTAAAAAATTTCAAATTTCAGGTGATTCTTTCTGATGCAAATGTTCCTGGAGAAGGGGAACACAAAATAATGGATTATATTAGAAAACAGAGGTCACAGCCTGCTCATGACCCCAACACTCAACATTGTTTATGCGGAGCCGATGCTGACTTAATTATGTTGGGTTTGGCAACACATGAACCAAATTTTACTATAATTAGAGAAGAATTTAAACCCAACCAACCCAGACCTTGTGAAATTTGTGGACAAGTGGGTAAGCAAATCTTATAATAAGCACTCAATCCTTATTGTATCTCTTTTATATTTTTTCTTAGGTCATGATATGAAAGATTGTGTTGGTGGGTGCAGATCAGAACATGATAAACCATCCGATGTTAAATTTAGCTCAGAAACAGACTTCATTTTTGTAAGATTAAGTGTTCTTAAGGAATATCTGGAAAGGGAGTTGCAAATGCCCAATTTGCCTTTCAAATATGACTTTGAAAGAGTATTAGATGATTGGGTATTCATGTGCTTTTTTGTTGGTAATGATTTTTTGCCTCATTTACCTAGTTTGGAAATTAGGGAAGGGGCTATCGACAGATTGGTTGGCCTGTATAAAAATTGTGTGTACAAAACTGGTGTAAGTATATTTAATTATTTTAATTAAATTGCTACACATTGCATGATAAAAATATAACCAATGATGGAAGCGTGAGTTTAAAATTTATTTTTGTTTTTTTTCTTAGGGATATTTAACAGACAGTGGAGAGGTAAACCTAGAAAGAGTTCAAATGATCATGTTAGAGTTAGGGAAAATGGAAGATGAAATTTTCAAAACACGCCAACAAAATGAATTGAAATTCAAAGCTAGAGAAAAGGCTAAAAAGAGGAGAACTGATGGCTTCAATGAGTATAGACCAAACTGGGCTTTAGTAAAAGACACACAGTTTCAACCAAGAGTTAGTATTCAAAATTTATTTAATAATACGCAAGTGAATATCTGAAAATATATTAATTTTGTATGGATGTTAAAATATTTACCTTTATTACCAACTCCAAAACACTCTGATACATATTTTGGGATTTGTAATGTAGTATGGGTTTGTGTTTTTAATGATAATTAACTCTTTAGTATATATTGTTTACTTCAGATATTACCAATAAAAATAATTACTTTATATTAACATTTGGAGCAATAAAAGTTAATCTTCTAATGAAAAAAATGTCGGTTGATTTATGGATGCACTTTATTATTTAATTATTGTTTATATAACACGGCACTTTTGTTGAAAATATTTTTTTTATAGCCCTTTGGTGAATCTACTTCCAACGTTCATTTATGATTATCATTTTTTAAAATACCTGTGCTATGAATATGTATTTGGTAGGTTGGTATTACTGTTGTGAATGTCAAATGTCATATATATAAATGATTTCTAACAATAGGCAAGACTTCGGTCAATAGCCTGTTGGATTGAATTTATTTCAGTTCCATAAAGTTCCTTATTATTATAAAGAGGAAATTCTATGAAACAAAGAAATTGCATCAAATTTTGTCAAAAAAAATGAATGTTTATCAAAATAAGTTTTTAAGTGGCACAAATCATTTGGTAATGGTCGTGAAGCAGTCAAAGACAAACTTCATTCAGGAAGCTTCAACTACTGATAAAAATATCAACAAAATCAGGGAGCTTGTACTCTTTCCAATCGTCGCATGACTAGATATTGTTGGTATATCAAATTGATCAATATAAATCATTTTTTTAAAGGACAATTTGAGTTTCTCTCGTGTAACTTCTCATCTTGTTCCAAAAGATTTGAATTTGTTTGAAAAACAACCTGTTAAAGTGGCGTGTGTGATGATTTCTATGACTGATAATGATCTGAAATTCATAATTACTGGCAATAAGACTTGAATATATGCTTGTGCCATTAAAGGAGACATAATTTTGGATGAATAACATATTTGTTGTGTATTTTATTTAATCAGTTTCATTACTTTTTGTCCAGTACATCACCCACTTTAAACAAATAGAATAAATGAGAATTGACTAAAAATTGTGCCAAGTAATTTGAATAGGATAATTATATGGCAAATTTTAAAAAATATATCAATAAACCTTTGGAGATTCGATAAAGTATTGGAATTATTTGATGAGATTTTGATTGCATAATTCGTAACGAAAATGAGTTCAACGTTCAAACAGTAGTATATTATTATTTGTTATTATCAGGCTATTGGTCAACAAAAATCATTGGTAAATGCTAGACAGGAAGCATTCAATATTCGAAAAGCAGGCATGCACACTAAGTCAACAGTGGAGACTCAGCTTCAAACTACGAATTCCAAAACAGCCTTGGAGTCGATGTTTAGACCAGCTGGCAGCTCAGGTAAAGGTAAAACCGTCCGTTAAATGATTTTAAATAATTAATTTTGTGTGATTTTTTTTAGAACATGGCAATCAGCCTCACGGTCAAAAAAGACCAAGGGAAGACGATAATGATTCTGATGACGATCAGGCTCACGACGAGGTTAGATTGTGGGAAGATGGGTTCAAAGATCGATATTATGAATCTAAATTTGATGTGCCATCAGACCAGTTAGAATTTAGGTAATTATTTACAAAGCAAAAAATTATCTATGCGTTGACTAAACAGTATAAAAAAAAATCTTAAACTATTGTGCCATGCATAGGCAACTATATTTATTTCAAAAAACAAAAAAATTGTAAATTTTTAAAATCTCTGCAAAGATAGAAAAGAGGAAAGCCTGGATTAGACTAATAGAACAATTATTATGTTAATGATTGCTTTACAAGTAATGATTGATGAATGATTTTAATTACCTTAAAATTATAAGTTTATTCCTTCATGCTCCGATGAACTTCTCTAATAGTTAAAAGCTCTGCATCAAGTTGCATCCGAAGGAGATAGTTTGATTCCAAGTCATTTTTCCCCCTTTTCATTATTTTATTGTCGTCAAAAAACTCGTTAATAGATGAAACCTTCAGTACATGTTTTAAAGCCATTCTGTAAATAATATTTTATTGCATAATATACACAACCTTACTTAAATTTAATGAAGTTTTAAGAAGCTAAGAACAACCTTTAATGTTCCCATTGTCTTACTACAGGACTAATAATTCTTATTATTTAAGTACATGACGATAAACACGATATTAAATTTTATTAAAGGTAAATCACATTAGGATGTAAATGGATTTTTAGGTTATTCCTTCTTATGCCAGAAGAATCGCAGTTATTTGTAATTAAAAGTTTAAGATATGCATTACTTTTGTTATGCTTTTACCTGCATAGTTTTTTATCGACTGTGATGGTATTTGTATGTGCCTACAAATTACTTAGCTAATTGTTTCAGATATGCAGTAGCTTTACATTATGTCAGAGGATTATGTTGGGTTCTAAGATACTATTACCAAGGATGTGCTTCATGGAAATGGTATTTTCCCTATCATTACGCACCTTTCGCGTCGGATTTTTGCAATATAGCAGGACTCAGCACAGAATTCGAACAGGATACTAAACCGGTAAGACTATCATTTCGTGTGAAACTCGTCGATTCCTTTTGCAATAAACGATGCATTTTTTTTATTTACAGTTTAAGCCGTTGGAGCAACTTATGGGCGTTTTTCCAGCTGCCAGTTGCCAACACGTTCCCGAACCTTGGGGAGAGCTAATGTCGGACCCTGTAAGCCATTCAAACGTGCAAAAAGCTTAAAAACGATAACCATTTTTTTGTTTTCAGGATTCTCCCATCATAGATTTTTATCCAGAAGATTTCAAAATTGATTTGAACGGTAAAAAATTTGCTTGGCAAGGTGTCGCACTGTTACCTTTTGTCGACGAGACTCGATTGTTTAAAGCTCTAGAGCCGTATTACAGTAAATTATCGCCCGCCGAAATCAAAAGAAATGTTAGAGGAGATGATAAGTTGTACGTGTGTCCAAAAAATACCGTTTATGATGTCATGATTAATTTGTACAAACAGAACGTAGCCGAAGATGCCGAATGCGCGATTTCTGTGGACGGGATGACAGGAACTGTATTGATATCCGAGATAAATGTTGAATATGGCGGGTAAGTTTCGTTTTAAACTCGACAATATTTATTTATTTATCAAGTTTCGTTTGGATAAGATTCACTTTTGCATTTTAGGAGTTTACATTCGCCGGTAACTGATTTGGCAGAAATAACTGATAATAGTGTGTGCTGCGTGCGATTTAGAGATCCTAAATACGAGAAGGGATTTATTTATCCGGCTAGAAGGTTAAAAGGAGCCGAAGATCCTCCGAGAGTATTGAAACCTGGTGATCTTAACGAAGAAGATAACAGAAAATGGAGGCCCCAAATCGGCATGGTACGATCTAATACAAGGTGAGCAGAAATTTCGTATGTTCCTTGATAGAATTGTACAAAAAAGAAACGTAAAATGTTAAGGAGGTTGTGCCAAAATTTAAAACGATTAGAACTTGTTAATTTTTTTAAACAAAACATCAGAAAATGGATAAAATAAGCTATGATAGGATTGATTTTAAAAATAACAATGTTGTAAAAAAGATCCACTTGCATACAAGACAAGGAGGATGTCAGAGAAGTTTGGTTGATTTCGTGATTGTGGATGAAAGATAGCGAGAGAAAGTGACACTCGGGAATGCCGCGGTGCTGGCATTGACACAGACCACTTCTTAGTAACAAGCGGTGGCGGCATCATGTGCAGGAATCAAGTAGTGTACTAGAGTGTATAAAAGTTGAGAATTTGCAAAAATAAGGTGTCAAAGAGGAGTTCGTAAGTAAATCTATTGAGAAATTTGACAGTTTAGATAAAGCATGTGAGGTTGAAGAATTATGAAAGCCATTCAAGAAAGGAATCGGGGATGTTGCTATTAAAGTGTGTGGTGTAAGTAAAATAAGGAAAGGATGTAAGTTAATGAAAATGTGTGTAGAAGTTCAAAAAGCAGCGTCAGAGAAAAAGAAAGCCTGGTTGGATTGGCTGGCTAGAAAGTTAATCAAAGAACGCAAAAGGCAACGATTGTTGAAGATGTAAACAAGGCAAAGAATGAGTATAAAAGGTTGAAAAGTTTGGCAAAACAGGTTGCGGCAAGAACGAAGGAGAATGATAAAGATGAATTTAATAGAATGTGCAAGCAGGATTTAGGTGATGTATGGATCAGGTCTTTTCATTACAATGTGTAGTCGAAAAATTCTTGGCTGAAAGTCGAAAGGTCTACTGTACTTTCGTGGACTTGGAAAAGGCCCATGACAGAGTGGTGAGGAATAAATTGTGGTAGTTTAATATGAGCATTGAAATCCTCTGCTTATGTTAGCATAGACAGTTGTTTAAAAGATTCGAAAGAGAGTGCATATGGATTGAGAATGAATGATGTGATGATAATCAGGTCATTTTAGAATTATCTGAAGAGGAGTTACAGGTGATGGTTATTATTATGCATGATGTCCTAAAAAGCAAATCTTGCTTGTACATCCCATATCTTCTTATTAGTTTCATTCGTCAATCTTTTAATCAATAATTTTGCATACACATTTTGCTGACGATGCTGAGTAAACTAGTACCTCGATAGTTATATTATTATAGATGTATTTTAAATCGATATTTTGATTATTTTAGAGCCTCACTACATGTATCAGGACACAGAACAATTGCGCATCATACGCCCAAAGGACATTCTTCATATGGAAATGTTCCTCCTCCGCTTAACCTCGACAGAAGAAATAATTATAACGGTATGTATTATATCATTTGTCACTTTATTAGATATTATAGATATTATTTGGGGGACGAGAGTGGATTAGGCATAGGAGTAGTTTTTATCCCTTTATTATGAAACTGCATCTAACTCTTCATTAGTACGTTTATTTGACTGTAGGTTATATTGGAAGAGGTGTACAAGTTTGTGCATCTCTTGAACTGTTACTAAATTCACTACATCTATGTAAGATTTCGTTTATAATCGCACTGAAAGTCTTATTGTAATGTGTAAAAGAATAACTTCTCTGTAATTTAATACTTTTTATATAAAAGAATAAAAGTTACTTTACGTTTAATAGTTAATAGTATAATGATAATGATGTCTATTTTTAACACCCATATATTAATTTCACCTGTATCTTGTTTGTTAGCGTGTATATATGTTTGTAACTGACTCTTTGGTCTGGATTTTGTCCTACTTTAAGCGATTAGATTTAATTTGACTTTGCACACTTGTCAAAGACCGACGACAATGCAGTAATTTGATCAAAATATCCAATTATCCTGATTACTTTCGCCACGATTCATAAATTTCTTAAGGGATCCTTTGCGTGAGAGTAAGAGAGATAGAACTAGTGCGTGAATTACGCATGCGCGCAGAACAAATATTAACACAGTTCATCGCATCGGTGGTTCAGTAGTAGAATGCTCGCCTGCCACGCGGGCGGCCCGAGTTCGATTCCCGGTCGATGCATTCTTTTTGTGCTCTTACCATTTAAAATTTGAAATTTTCCTATTGTAGCAACAACCTTACATTTACTTGCATTCAAGTCCAGTTTATTATCAATACACCAAGATTGAACTAGTTACATATAATAAGGACATTGACAACACTTTATGGTATACTTCTGTAAATAAAAGAATTTATAAAATATTACATACACAAAATAAAATCATTCTAATAGAATATTAAAAATAAAAAAATAATTGAAAGATTATAAAAGATTACTGATATGATAGAGGGCAGGTCAGAGAGGTGTGCTCCACTGAGTAAAATCAATAATTAATACATAAACTTAAAATACTAACTAGCACGCTAGAAGCCTATAGTATACACACTCTCTGGTCTTTGGTACCGTCGAGAGTTTGTATATATTAAGGTTTGTATAAGGTTGCTATGTGAGTTCAGCAATCTGCATAAACATAAAGTTATTTGCTGAAATGACAAGGTTACGCGTGACAAAATAACAAATAAGCAATAAATAATATTGTTTATACTAACGGTCACTTGAACTTATTCAAAATAACTTTTGTTCAATCTTACAGTTAAGATACTGAGTTTTTAACTGAGGTTAAAGTTAAGGAGTTTTTAATGGTTAATTTTTTACTTAGGTTCTTTTATGTGCTTCGTTTAAGTTATATAGATAGGTAGTTAAAAGGGCTAGGTTAAAAAAAACACTTTATTTTATGTTTAATGCGTTAAAAACTAATACCGGGGTCTCTCAGAGTTCCATCCTGTCCCCCACCCTATTTCTTTTACACATCAACGACCTCTTGAAAACCACCACGCACCCCATTTACAGTTTCGCAGACGACAGCACACTTGTCTCAACTTTCACATCCTATCGATCACATTCGGTGAATGATACAAATAGACTCGGACAGGAACAGGTTGATTCCATCAATAGAGATCTTGAAGCAATCGTCGAGTGTGGAACCACTAATCTTGTTGAGTTCAACGCCCAGAAACCACAAAACACCACGTTTTCCAAGAAAGTGAATTCCTCAAATCATTCCATCACAATGTCCTGAAATACCCTTGGATCAATTCCCTCCATCTCGATTTTGGGAGTCACGGTGTCTAATAATATGTCTTGGCATGACCATGTTGCTAATATCGCAAAGTCAGCGAGCCAGAGGCTAGGTTTTCTTTGGAAAGCTAGAAAGTTTTTTACTCAATTGTTGACGACATACAAGGCTCAAATCCGACCTCTACTGGAGTATTGCTCGCACATTAGGGGTTCAGCACCAAGGCATTCTCTTCCGTCTTCTGGAATTTCCTTCAGAAAAGGGCCATTCAGTTGATAAACAGCTCAACTCTCACAGATACCCTTTACCCACTAGAACATAGAAGAAGAGTTGCAGACCAGACATTACTCTACAGATATTTTCATGGCAGATGCTACAGAGAAATAAAAACTCTTGTACCACCACTGGCCACATTCGGCCGAAGAACTCGACAAGCTTATCAGTCTTACCCATTTGCTCTCAAGATTGACACTACAAGGACCAATCTCCATCAAGAATCTTTTTTTCAGGATTGCTACGGAATGGAACAAGCATCTAAAATCAGTTTTTCCAGAGAACTATGACCTGCAACTTTTTAAAAAGCGTGTCCACAATCATTTCCTTTCTATAATCCCTCCCCTTTCTAATAGTCGCAGTGCCGGCTGTCCGTGGCCCACACGATAGGTCTACCCTTTTTGCGACTATTTTCAGTAAAAAAAAAAGGGTTTAAAGGT
Source organism: Agelastica alni (assembly GCA_950111635.1). Taxonomy (NCBI): domain Eukaryota; kingdom Metazoa; phylum Arthropoda; class Insecta; order Coleoptera; family Chrysomelidae; genus Agelastica; species Agelastica alni. The sequence continues at coordinate 1,247,414 of OX467713.1, forward strand.
ACATTTAGTATATCTTATTCAATTTTATTTAATATACACCGAAAAGTCGGCATATTTTTTCAGTTCTTTATTTTCAATATTAAATAAAGAACTGAAAAAGTATCGTCTTCTTTGTTACTTTATTTTATCACAATATGCACTGCGATGATTCCTGGAGAAAAGTTAAAAGCTAATGATCCAAATAAGTTACTGTACTTAAGTAGAGCTTCAAATAATTTAAACACAATACATAATACGTGTACAGTTATTCTTATGGCCATCTGGTAAACACATGTAAGTGGTAACAAAAAATTTGTAAACGGGACCTTTTGTTTGTCGATTCATTTAAAATTAGTCATTGATAGTTACTTCCAAGTTATTGAGTTCGTCGAAACATTAGTTAGTGAGGTCCAATGCCCAAATTTTTTGATGAAATTTTCACAGATGCTCCAAAACAGCAATAAAGATTTTGACGCGGACAAGTGTGTCGATAAATACTCACTTTTTAATACGCATAAGCAATTCATAAGCAAGATAAACTTCAAAAGGTATAAACAAAGTAAACATTTAACCACATATTAGTTATTTATGTACCAAGGACGATGAACTGTATATTATAGTCGAGTCTGCAAATTGATAGCCGAGGCTAGCAAGCATTATTTTCGCCGAGGTGCATATTACATTTTTTCGTTGACCTCTCTCTACATACCTTTAGTTCCACTTATTCAGTTGAATAGATGATGCATCTAAAGATGTGATTCGACAAACGGTTTACAATACGTACAAAGAAAATTAAGTCCCAACATTAGAAATTATATTTAACAAGCAAGATTTTAACGATTTTAAATATAATTCATTAGAAACGTTTCGACAAATTTTAATAGATACTACTTGATATATCGAAATACATTTGAAAAATGCCCAATGACGTTAATTAACACGGTGAATGCGCCTCTTTTGGTGGAAATGAAAGTATTGTTAAAAAATGTTGATATATTTCGATGTGAGTAGTGAAACAAATATTTTGAGAACTCGGTGTGAAAATAGCAGGATAATGGAGTTCGATGGAATGCTTAACATAGATCTGGAACCGTTTGTGTAATTATTTGGCACGGTCGATTGGGTATTTCCATCCTTACGCGATGATTTTCGGCGGAAAATTGAATAGCGTCATCAGCTTTTGAATCGCCGACAAATACCTGAGTTTCCGGCCACAAAGGATTTTCAATCAAGAGCGGACAGATTCGACAATGGAAAGAGGGACTCGGGGAACTGGACACGGCGTGGCCGCAAGATCCAATTTACGACGGAAATTCAAAGTTAGAGTGGCTCGGTGGGTGTCTGGTGTCAAGTACAGGCGAACGTCCAATCTTTTCTTGCGTCGATTGCAAAATGCGTGTATATAGGTCTTTCAATTTCATTTTAATATTCAAAAATATAAATGGTAAAATAACACCACGATGCAAGGTTATAAAGGATGATATATTTTTAAAATTAAATAAAATATATATATATATATATATATATATATATATATATATATATATATAAAATATTTGAGATAAAAGCCAAACTTTTTAAAGTAAAAACTTCTTTAGGCGCGTTGAGCAATATTTGGTAAGAGGCAAGCTTATTGTTTCGCGTCACCTGACGTCAGCGACATATGGGTGACGTCATTACTTCTTCTTCTTCTTCTTCTTCTTAATCTTCTTTTATCTGTCTGTTGAAAAGTGGCCTTTTATAGTGTAAAAGAGTAACAAAGAAACTGAGAAGATAATATAGAATGTCCAAGCAGGATTTAGAAGAGGAAGGATATCAGTATGGATCAGGTTATTGCGCTTTTATAGACTTGGAAAAGGCCTATGACAGTGGTGCGGAGTGAATTGTGGTCGACATTGTCTATATATGGGGTGAGCGGTAGTTTAATACGAGCACTGAAATCACTTTACGAGGATTCCACTGCTTGTGTCGGGATAAACGGAGCTTGCACGGACTGGTTAAACGTTAAAAAAGGTGTGAAACAGGGATGTGTAGCTTCGCCATGGCTGTTTAACTTATACATAGACGATTGTTTAAAAGGTTTGAAAAAGAGTGCGTATGGATTAAAAATAAATGATTTGATCGTAAAATGCCTTCTTTACGCCGATGATCAAGTCATATTGGCGTCATCTCAAGAGTAGTTGCAGGCGAAGGTTAATGTTATGCATGATGCCCTGAAAATCAAAGGGATGAAAATAAATGTAAGCAAAACGAAAGTAATGTTTTTTGAAAGAGAAGAAAGCATGACAAACTGTGAAGTTCTGATTAAGGGAGAAAGAGTGGAACAAGTAATTGAATTTGTGTACTTGGGTTCAAAGTTTACAAGAGATGGAAAGTATGAGCGAAGGGTTTTGGCAGGAAAACATGAATGGGGTACTGCATAGCCAGAAAGTGTCAAAAAAGGTACGTCTGGCTGTGCATGAAAATAGGATTAATGCTGCGGAGATGAGTAGTCTAAGAATTATTGCCGGAGTGACTCGGTTGGATAAAGTAAAGAACAGTGAGATAAGAGAACGCTGTGGTGTAAAAGATGTGGTTACAAAGATAGATAAAGGAATGCTTAGAGGGTTTGGACACGTAGAAAGGATGAACAAAGAAAGATTGACAAAGTGTAAATGGACAAGTCGGTAGAGGTCGAACTTGGCGAACATAATTATCTCGATCAGATCAACATTGCTTTGAAAAAAGGCCAGGTCAAGAGTACCAACAACCGACGAGAATGTATGAGAGTACTGATGAAAGTAGAGGAAGCAAAAGATGTGTGTAAGAACCGTATTAAGTGGAAGGAAGTGGTCTCTTCCTACCCCGACGGGAAAAAGGCGTGACTATATGTATGTATGTATGATATAGTGTAACTTATGACAATTATGTTTTGAATAACACATTTTAATGTCCACCACGGCTTTGTTTGATGGATCGAATTCGATGAACTCCATTATTTTTGATGACTATTTGAAATAAATCGGGTATAATTTCATTAATGCAGCGTTCGATGATCGAGATTTATTGGAATAGACCAAAGACTTAGTAATAGGTATCACTACAAAAAATAATAATAATAATAATAATAATAATAATAAGGTGTTGGGTTACAACTTCTTGAAGGTCAATTAACAGTTCATTTTCTAAAGATTACCGACTCACTAAACTTTTTTTCCGATAACTCCATAGTGACATTGGCAAAATGGGGTGTTGCATCATCATGTTGGAAAAACATGACTCGTAAATCCAAGGTCCATGGTCCAATGATGCCACCACAACAACAGTCACCTTTTCTGTATTGAAAGGCTTCTCGCGAATCTGTTGTGGATTAATTTCACAACAAAAATGAAAATTTTGTTTGTTTACAAAGCCGTTTAACCAGAAATGAGCTTCATCTGAAAAGATGATTTTTTTTGTAAAAACCAGGATTCAGTTTAAGTTGCTCTAGAACTCAATCAGCAAACAAACAACGCTTATGGTGGTTACGTGGCTTCAGTTCTTAAGTCATCACAATCCATTAGGGGAATATAAACTCAAAATTTTGCTGATAATAGGCCATTGTCATTTTATCACACAAAACTGATTATTTTAATCGAATTTGCGCTCAACTTGAATTAAATTTGTTGTCAAATACTGCTTTTAAAAACGGCATTGTCAGCCCAGCTGCGAGGACAGTAAATAGAGGCATAGTCAAATCAAAGAGAGAAGATATACTCTCCAAACTACTACCATCGATGCCTGAAAACGGGAGACAATTCCGGAGTGATATTTCTGTTAATGATGATGTTCTGGACTTGACTGACAATATAGACGATTAAATTAGCATTAATGTGAGATGTATTATTTTTCTTATTGTAATTTTTACTTAACTATAAACCTTATTCGTTGCAATAAATATTTGTATAATTTAGACTGCGTTTTCTCAGCCCGGTTTATGTAGATAATGCGTTTTCCCGTGATATTGATTTCTCACTTTTTTATAAGAACATAAGAAAACAACCTTATCTGCTCAAAATTTAATTAAAAATTAAAAATATAAACTATTTAAAAAAAATTAAAATTTGGTATTTAAAAACCATGGTTTGAAGTTTAACATATATGATGTCTAATAATATGTCTTGGCATGACCATGTTGCTAACATCGCAAAGTCAGCAAGCAAGAGGCTAGGTTTTCTGTGGAAAGCTAAAAAGTTTTTTACTCCTGATCAACTGTTGACGACGTACAAGGCTCAAATCCGACCTCTACTGGAGTATTGTTCGCACATTTGGGGTTCAGCACCAAGGCATCCTCTTCGCCTTCTAGATTCCACTCAGAAAATGGCCATTCGGTTGATAAACAGCTCAACTCTCACAGATACCCTTCACCCACTAGAACATAGAAGGAGAGTTGCAGACCTGACATTACTTTACAGATATTTCCATGGCAGATGCTCCAGAGAAATAAAAACTGTACCACCACTGGTTACATTCGGCCGAAGAACTCGGTACGCTGATCAGTCTCACCCATTTACTCTCAAGATTGACTCTACAAGGACCAATCTCCATCAAGAATCATTCTTTTACAGGGCTGCTACAGAATGGAACAAGCTTCCGAAATCAGTTTTTCCAGAGAACTATGACCTGCAACTTTTCAAAAAGTGGGTCCACAATCATCTTCTTTCCATAATCCCTTCCACTTCTAATAGTCGTAGTGCCCACACGATAGGTCTACCATTTTTGCGACTATTTTCAGTAAAAAAAAACTTATATATTTAGTATGGCAGGTTACAAAACACGTTTTCGCAATTTACTTAAAAGTAACCCAGGTGTAGTTAAGGCTTTTATCGTTCGTAGAGCAGATAAGCAATCAAACTTTTTATGAAGTCTTTTAAATCCCGTACGTATGTCATAGAAGTAATAACAACAGTTAATATAAAATGTAACCGATTGACCACCCAAACGACCTAATAGATCACCTATACAGAGTTAGACCAATAACATTGTAAATGAATGTTCAAAATATGCATTGTTTGCCTAGAACAGTGTATGGAAAACACTTGGAGTATCTTTTGTAGGCTCATTGTGTTATTTGTATGTTGATGGTAAATTTTTATTTTCGACAACTGACTTACGGCCCACCCTGGATATTACATTCACCCGAATGATGCTTGTGACGACGCGTTTGGCAGGTGCGTTTTATTATTATTGCTTTTTGACGAGTCGTATTAATATGGCACTTAATCCTTTCGACTGGCCGGTCAAATAGTTATCAAACCTTTGGATTCGGGCGTATGTCGCTGACGTGTTTTGACGAGCGAGGGAAGCGGCGTCTGACATTCCCCCCGACGTCCTTCTAGCGTCGTTTGTTTGTTTTAATAGATGATTGAGAACACGCGCACGCCGTCGGCACGTGACCTTTAGCGCTTTCGCTCTTTTGTATTGTGTGTGTGTTCGATTGCAATTATTATTAGAGAAGAATGGTTTTTAGTACTAAGGTTAAAGCTTATAAAGGCAAAGGGAATCGATAATTATTTTCTATTTATATTTAAGACATACGTACCTACTAGTAATATTTCATACATACATACATATAGTCACGCCTTTTTCCCGTAGGGGTAGGCAGAGATTACTTCCTTCCACTTCCGCTACGGTTCTTACACACATCTTTTGCTTCCTCTACATTCATCAGTGCTCTCATACATGCTTGTCGGTTGTTGGTACTCTTGACAGCTGGCCTTTCTTCAAAACAATGTTGATCTGATCGAGATCGATGTTCGCCGAGGTCGACCTCTACCGACTTCCGTCCATTCACACTCGCCTTATAAATTTGTTTCGTCAATCTTCCTTCATCCGTCCTTTCTACGTGTCCAAACCATCTAAGCATTCCTTTATCTATCTTTGTAACCACATCTTCTTTTACACCACAGCGTTCTCTTATCTCACTATTCTGTACTTTATCCAACTGAGTCACTCCGGCTATACAATTCTCAGACTATTCATTTCCTTAGCATTAAACCTATTTTCGTGCTTCTTCTGCCAAACCCAACATTCACTATCATACATAAGTGTAGGAACCAACACTCCCGTTTGCATAGCCAGACGTGCCTTTTTTGACACTTTCTGACTGTTCATAAAGCTATGCAGTGCCCCATTCGTTTGTTTTCCTGCCAACACCCTTCGCTCAATGTCACTATCATACTTTCCATCTCTCGTATATTTTGTACCGATTAAAAAAATAGTCCATCCCCACACGAATATTATTTCGCGCCACATCATTGACAAAATTTCTCTCCCTTAACCATCCACCTTATGAGAAGCCAGAATGTGTTGAAAAAAACACGACTGACTGTGCATAGAGGAGTGCTGCTGGTTTCTACATTTATGTATGGTAGTGAATGTTGGGGTTGGCAGAAGAAGCATAAAAGTAAGATCAAAGCTGCGGTCTTGGTAGAGTTGATTTAGTTCGCGATTAGTTCTTATGCGATATCTCTGCGTCTTCGGGTTAAAAAAAATCAGAAATAGTCCGAATTGTGAGTATATTCAAAAGCGTTCCAACAAGAGTTACTGACATGTTTGTAACGTACAAACATGTTCCCGCACATTTTGCTGATACTTTGGTAACTGTCGAAACGGTTTGAGGATTTTTAAACGGTCGATTGTCAGACGCTTGTGCGCTTCATAAAACGGTTCGTTATTTTAGATGGGGACGTCAAAATGAGATCATCTGTTTGTTTAAAGTGTTTTGTGATTGCGTTTAGTTTTACGGTTTAGTTTTGCTTTGCTTTATTTAACAATTATTGTGAATTTATTGGATGATGCTTTTCGACATTCAAATAGAATAAATTCATCTATCTATCTAGTCCTTAAATAAATAAAAGAATTTAGAATAAATAAGAAATGTTCATTTTCTTGTGTTATCGCAATGATTTAAATAGTCAATTAAAACGGTAGGAAATTTCCTGAAGCTTGGACGATACATAATAATGCTTGAACCAAGGCTTCTGCTTCATGCACTTTGTAGGTTCTGTGAAGAGGATGAGACTCCTTTATACTGTCTAAGCCACTGCGAGGGCACTTCGTAGTACCAAAATTGGAACACCTCCGTTGTCACCATCCAGGAATTTTACGAAGGTGCAGAACTAACGGTGTGAGGGCACAATGGGCCTTGTTGATCTCAGTACGACTGACGTTAACACCGGCCGCAGGAAAAAATTTGGTTCCCTTCACGTTTCCCATTGATCGCGCTCTCTATGCACCTGCAGACACACGTAAAAGTTGCAATGACAACTGATTTTATATCAAAATAGGAGTAAATCATAGAAATAAAATAATTTTGTGTTATGGTAGCTTTATGAATAGCCAGAAAGTGTCAAAAAAGGCACGTCTGGCTGTGCATAGAGGTGTGTTGGTTCCTACACTTATCAGTATGGTAGTGAATGCTGGGTTTGGCAGAAGAAGCACGAAAAAAGGATTAATGCTGCGAAGATGAGTAACCTGAGAATTGTATAGCCGGAGTGACTCGATTGGATAAAGTGAAGAATAACGAGATAGGAGAACGATGTGGTGTAAAAGAAGATGCGGTTACAAAGATAGACAAAGGAATGCTTAGATTGTTTGGACACGTAGAAAGGATGGATGTTGGAAGATTAACGAAACAAATTTATAAGGCGAGTGTGAATGGACGGAAGTCGGTAGAGGTCGACCTCGGCGAACATCGATCTCGATCAGATCAACATTGTTTTGAAGAAAGGCCAGCTGTCAAGTTAGTACCAACAACCGACGAGCATGTGTGAGAGCACTGATGAAAGTAGAGGAAGTAAAAGATATGTGTAAGAGCTGTAGCGGAAGTGAAAGGAAGTGATCTCTGCCTCTACATCTACGGGAAAAAGGCGTGACTATATATGCATGTATGTATGGCGGCAAAGAAAATCACGAACAGAGATTTGGTTACACATAATTTGTGACAAGTGCAGATCCGTCGAATAATTAATTCGGCGAATTTTGACACCAGTATCGGTATAATCGCATTAAAATTCGCCTCCCATCGTCGATTGTCCCGCCATAAATCGAACCGACAACAATTTTGTCGCTCTCATTGTTCCCTTGTTTGTGGGTGTGACGTAACAATGACGGTATGACAGCGTTTCGCCGTCGGCAGCGACGGACCGCGTAATTGCGGCCTTTGTACGGCCGTCATCGACACTCACACGCCTAATTTCACGATTGACGATTCCTATCTCGCATTCGTTCCCTCTTTCCCTCCCTAACTATCTTTCTCTCTGTAACACACTCGCGTCGTCATGTGGATGCGGTTCATAAACATCGGTGGCAGTGTTGTGGTTTTCTATTTTTTTTATCTGATTGAGAACGTCGTTTAATTAGGGATGAGCGATGAGCTATAATCAAACGTTTTTAAAATTGTTTATCAAGTCGTTTATTTATTAAAACTACTATAAAATTGCAAAAAATTAATAATGGAGGATAGAACATAAGTTAGTTTAATCGCTAGAGAGATCATTAGACTTTTTTTGCCTAGCGAAGTAGTAGTTAGTTGTGAACATGACTAGTGTAAGTAACCACATTATACCCATACATACATACATATAGTCACGCCTCTTTCCCGTAGGGGTAGGCAGAGACCACTTCCCTCCACTTCCACCGCTACGGTTCTTACACACATCTCTTGCCTCCCCTACTTTCATCAGTGCTCTCATACATGCTCGTCGGTTATTGGTACTCTTGACTTGACCTGGCTTTTCTTCAAAACAATGTTGATCTGATCGAGATCGATGTTCGCCGAGCGGTCGACCTCTACCGACTTCCATCCATTCACACTCGCTTTACAAATTTGTTTCGTCAATCTTCCTTCATCCATCTAAGAATTCTTTTATCTATCTTTGTAACCACATCTTCTCTTATATCACTATTCTTTACTTTATCCAACCGAGTCACTCCGGCTATACAATTCTCAGACTACTCACCTCCACAGCATTAATCCTATTTTCATGCTTCTTCTGCCAAACTCAACATTCACTACCATACTGATAAGTGTAGGAACCAACACACCTCTATGCACCATAGCCAGTCGTGCCTTTTATGACACTTTCTGGCTGTTCATAAAGCTATGCAGTGCTCCATTCATCTGTTTTCCTGCCAACACCCTTCGCTCAATGTCACTGTCATACTTTCCATCTCTTGTAAATTATGAACCCACGTACACAAATTTACTTACTTGTTCCACTCTTTCTTCCTCAATCGAAACTTCACAGTTTGTCATGCTTTCTTCCCTTTCAAAAACCATTACTTTCGTTTTGCTTACATTCGTTTTCATCCTATTGATTTTCAGGGCATCATGCATAACATTAACCATCGCCTGCAACTCCTCTTCTGATGACGCTAATATGACTTGATCATCGACGTAAAGAAGGCATTTGACGATCAAATCATTCGTTTTCAATCCATACGCACTCTCTTTTATACGCATTCCCTTTCAAATCTTTAAAACAATCTTCTTTGTATAAGTTAAACAGCCATGGCGAAGCCACACATCCCTGTCTCACACCTTTTTCGATGTTAAACCAGTCCGTGCAAGCTCCGTTTATCCTGACACAAGCAGTGGAATCCTCATAAAGTGATTTCAGTGCTCGTATTAAAGTACCGCTCACCCCTTACATAGACAATGTCGCCACTATGTCATAGGTCTTTTCCAAGTCCATAAAAGCGTTTTTTATAACAATTTTAATAATAATAATAATTATAACAACAAAATATAGGGTATTTTTTCATTCTTTCCACTGGGAAGTTAGTCGTGTGGACCTCTCGAGTCGCGCACCCAGACCACTGATATTTTAACCTCGTTAATCGCTCTTAAGTCTAGCAAAAAAGCTATCATGTCCTATCTAAATGTTAAATATTGTTTCAGATTACTCGAGCAACAGGGACCAGAGGTCCTTTGACAACAGAGGTTATTCGTATTCGCAGCAAAATAATTACAATCAGGGTCGGAATTACCAAAATTCCGGTAACTATAGCAATTTCGGCGGCGGCTACGGGAATCAACGAGGAAATCAACGAGGGAATTACGGTGGTTACAACCAGCGTGGTGGAGGTCAGGGTGGATCGAACGACCGCAATCAACAGAGCCGTCCTCCCGGTCCGTACAGAGATAGATACGACGCGGGTAACAGATATTCCAGAAGATAGGTTTTATTACCAAATTATTTTATACAATTAAAATAAATACCTGAATGAGTGCAGAAATCGTTTAAATTTTCGTTGTAAATGTCGACGACGCGTATGTTGTACTTTGTTTAACTGTATCTCGCTATCGTATTCAAATTAATTTTAAAATTATCTATTAGTTTTAAGTCTCTACGAAAAATGACAACGTAAAAGGTATTTTTTGTTATTGTTCCCATATATTTCAGTGAGTATTTTGTATTCGTTATCATTACAACGAAGTATATATTTTTTTTTTTTGGTTTTAAGATGTCTTTAAATTGGAAAAAATAAAATGGGAGGACATAAACCCGGTTCTGGTAAGGTAGAAAATATTACGTACGAAGAGACAACATTTTTCACGAAATAATTTAAAATTTGTCCCGCTTAAACTGTTTTATTTTTTAAATTTAGTGAGATTAGAGTGCGCCATAAAAAAAGTTAAAAATTTATTGAATCTTATTCGCACGCAGAGAATTATTAAAAATTTGAAATCAATAATTTGCAATTTTTGACAACATTTTCGACCGTAAAATATCGAAAAATTAAAATAAAAAGATGACTGGATCATATTTTACATATTGTGAAAGGCTTTCGCGGCCATCGTTTATTGGTGAATAGTTTTCTTCGGGTTTAAAGGCCGTCGTAGGTCTGAGTTTCTACTCGACGTTTCGCCATCTCTATAAAGTCTTGGGTAATATGCATAAAACTTGGGTGTCCTCGGATTTAATTCTGTGATCATTATTATTAATTGTGTGGTAATGTCTACATTGGAACAACTAAACGGTCCATTTAAACCAGGGTCAAAGAACACAAAGCCAACTGCCGTCTTGGACATACAGAAAAATCTGCTGTCGCGGAGCACACAAATCAAGTCCTTTGGAATTAAAAATTGAAACAAAGTTGAAAAAAACTTGCCGTCAATGCCGAATTACAGTCATAAAAACAATTTTAACAAATTAATAAAATAAGATCACTGTTATTCTTGGAAAAATAATTTAGCAAATTAAATAAATTTAACTCGCCAATTATATCACAAATCTAACTACAGTAAACTTATAATATAACAATTATCGACTTTTGATTGTCGGACTGACTAATACGCACCTTTTAAACCAAATCGTATCAGCAGCTATCGCTTAAAACACAACCAGTGACGTCCTCGGTACCAGAATAAATTCGTTAAAATGCGAGTGCCGGCTCTTACGATTCCTGTTACAATGTCCACGAAGCCAGAAACACGAAAAATCTAACTAAAACGTACTATTTCTCCAAAAAACAACAAAAACGCGTGTAACTTAATCACAAAATCTACTCACATTAGCAATAACTTAATGCAGAATGAAAAGTTATGGGATACGTCAAGAAACAACTGTCAAAATTGTCACAGCAGTTGGAATCGCGAATTGCCGAGCAAAACCGAGTTTTTAGTTTCACTTCTACTGCGTGTAAACTGGACACCCACACATTTTTTTAAAAATATGGTGGACCCTACTCTTCCAAGTAATTACTCAATTTTTTAACTCATTTTTTACTTCATTTCATTTTTACATTAAAATAAAAAGTTTTTTAAATTATTTTTATAATCAATCAAAATTCGTGCGTAATATAGAGACAGTCCCCATGGGAATCGATTGGGCGTGACTTGGGGAGTTCATACTTGTCCATGGTTAGTCCTGGAAAGGTACAGCTAAACAATTATAGGACTTGAGCAGAACTTTTGATGATCTCAGAGTGTAAAAAAAAAATGTGGTGCTTCACTTTAGAAGTTACTCTTTACGTATGTTTAAATGGTTAGAGGTCGGCTCACGCTGGACGGAACGCTAACGTCACGTCAAAATGCCTTCCCATTTAATACGATTTGGTAATTGTTTAGTTTCACCTGGTTTTTTGGCCAAATGGATGAATCTTTGTTTTTTTTTCGGCTGATTTATGATAAAAATAACCAGAATTATTTACATTTAAACATTCTACGTTTGAAAAACAATGAGTAATCATTTATAAAATTTTATTACCTTGTCGGATCAACTTCTTATACAGTGTGTCTACTCAGGCCCGCGCCCAGCACTTTTAAAATAACGCCTCAAATTTGTATTACGTTCATATGTGAGTACAGAAGTTAATTATCGATAGGGCATCTGGCAACAAATTAAATCGCGACCGATGCAGCGCTTAATATAAAAAGTTTCGTACTTTGCAAGTTCAGGCAGGAAAAGAAGCTTTTGTTCGCTCGTTGTCTCTTGGCAAGCCAAATTTCAAGCTCAAACAAGCTCAGATTTGTTTGAGTTTACACAATTCATGCTATCATGTTACGTATTCGATCGAATAAATGCTATTATTGCGTACTCTCATTTGGAAAATATATTATTTTCGAGAAATTCGTTTCCCTCGTCTCAAAGAGTAAAAATAAAATAAACAAATAAAAAACAATGTACTGTTTTTTATCATTATAAATTTTGTTTTGACAATGTTGTTTGTTGCTTTTTTACTTTTAAATTCGGAGGCTTTTCGGCGCTATTACAAAATTCTTCTCTATTGTAAAGAATAAAGGAACTTAACTATCAAATTTTTTTAAAAATTCGGAAACGGCTTAAAACAACTGATATCTGATGGTCGTATTTCAAGTTTTGGACCATGCAGAACTTCTTATCAAGAAAAACTTTTTTTATAAAACCAATAATAAATTTTTTCTCCCTATGGTTCCAACTTAAGTACACGCAGTTATTGCAATTAAACTTTTTTTCGAATTTTAGCAGAAATTAAAAAAAATTTAGCATTAAAATTAGAGTGCATAATGATAACTATGATTTATGGTCCTTTGAGCTGGTTAAAAACAAGCGAGACTTACAGTAGTCGCATATGATGTGTAACGTTTGACATCTCACCTTAGTAATAAGCAATTTTTAAATTATATTCTGAAAAAAATGGGTCTAGTATTATTTGAAATGATTTTTCATGACAAACAATAATTATTTTTAATAAAAATTGTATTTTATTCAATTAACACTGACAGTGACAGAAATCAAACTCAAAATTTAAAAAAGCTAAATACTGAAATATTTTATTCGAATAATTATTCATTATCACCCACTTGAATTTTTTATCAATGATCTGCAACAGTTAATATTTATTTATATAGTTTACGCATATAACGGCAAACTTTATACACAACACTGTAACTTAAGTGCACAGCTGATGGCTGACAGTGCCGACCTCTCGGAAAATCGGTTGAGTTCTATCTGACGGCCAACTGTAACCGCGCGCTCAATCGTCAAATCAAATAGCGCGTGCTTTCGCGACTTCCTGTTACTGTTACACATTTCACAAAATCACTCCCACAAATTGCAAGAAAGCGAGAGCAAAGATGTTACACATCAAAATATTATAATTTATAATTGGTTTTTTTCAAGTGAAATTAGTGGATATAATAATAACTCGCTTCGGTGGTATAAATGTTTACTAAAATTGTAACAACACAAGTTGAACAAGTATGCTAATATTCTCTGCATCGTTCCAATTTTGGTATAAAAAAAACTCCCCAAAAAAACATAAACCATAATAATTATTATTATATTCGAATTATCAATTGAATAAGTAATTTTTTTTAAATAAAAATTATTCATGATTTTGAATATTTTGAATTTGCTTGCTTATGTAGTTTTCAAAAAAAAAATACATCATAACATTCAACATTCACGAAAAACATGTCGGATTTATTTTTTTGTGCTTTCAAACTAAAAAAAAATCAATCGATCCAGTCATCCCTTTGGTAATTTTTTTTTTTCAAATCCGCCCTATAATAGACCAATTTAAAAAAAAACACGAAGATTCATCGATTTTTCGATTTTTTACAACGAAAAACCAGGCGACGGTTCGTATAGTGTAAACCGACCTTTATTAAAAGATTTTATTTAATCGTGAGAAGTGTCGATGCACTTTTTTTGTAATAATTAAGTATTCAGATTATTGCTTTATTTCGATATCGGTGTAAGGTTTGACACGACGTTTTGTAAATAACTGTTTTTGTAGTTCGCATACAAATTTTTTGGTCGATTGGTTCGGAAAAAGTTACTGAAAAGTGCACCTATTATGTAAATATTTTTAGGTTTTTACTCTGTGCAATTAATATAAAAATAGTTCGTTTGATTTTTATTATGTAATACAAAACGAACGCTTTATAAAACGTCGAGAGAATTTGTGTAAACTAGTATGATATCTTTTATAAAAAAAAAAAACAAAATAAAAATAAAAAACTTGTAGTTTCCAATTGTGTGTTTCATTTGTTTCCGCCTTTAATAGCGTCACACGTCGTTGCCTAATCGTCAGAATGGGGGAGACCGCTAAATTTTGGAAACGGCATAATCGTTACCTTCTTACTTACTTACTTAACGTGGCCAAACAACACTTTAAGCGTTTTAGCCTCCCCGACCACCGCTCTATATATAGTCCTATCTCTTGCTACTTCTTCCCAATTTCGTATTTCCATCATATTGGCGTCTCTCTCTACATTATCTTTCCACCTTTGTCTGGGCCATCCTGGTGGCCTTCTTGCGTTTGGTCTGCCTCTATAAACGGTTCCAATATCCCTATTCTCCGCTCTGACTACCTGACCTGCCCATGCGAGCCTTCTGGATCTTATTGTGCTAATGATCCACATGTGTTAGGTCATTTTTTTTTTTTTATGAAAATAGTCGCAAAAAGGGTAGACCTATCGTGTGTGCCGCGGACGTCCCGCACTGCGACTATTAGAAGGGGAAGGGATTATAGAAAGGAAATGATTGTGGACCCACTTTTTAAAAAGTTGCAGGTCATAGTTCTCTGGAAAAACTGATTTTGGATGCTTGTTCCATTCCGTAGCAATCCTGAAAAAAAGATTCTTGATGGAGATTGGTCCTTGTAGTGTCAATCTTGAGAGCAAATGGGTAAGACTGATAAGCGTGTCGAGTTCTTCGGCCGAATGTGGCCAGTGGTGGTACAAGAGTTTTTATTTCTCTGTAGCATCTGCCATGAAAATATCTGTAGAGTAATGTCTGGTCTGCAACTCTTCTTCTATGTTCTAGTGGGTAAAGGGTATCTGTGAGAGTTGAGCTGTTTATCAACTGAATGGCCCTTTTCTGAATGGAATCCAGAAGACGGAAGAGAATGCCTTGGTGCTGAACCCCTAATGTGCGAGCAATACTCCAGTAGAGGTCGGATTTGAGCCTTGTATGTCGTCAACAATTGAGTAAAAAACTTTCTAGCTTTCCAAAGAAAACCTAGCCTCTGGCTCGCTGACTTTGCGATATTAGCAACATGGTCATGCCAAGACATATTATTAGACACCGTGACTCCCAAAATCGAGATGGAGGGAATTGATCCAAGGGTATTTCAGGACATTGTGATGGAATGATTTGAGGAATTCACTTTCTTGGAAAACGTGGTGTTTTGTGGTTTCTGGGCGTTGAACTCGACAAGATTAGTGGTTCCACACTCGACGATTGCTTCAAGATCTCTATTGATGGAATCAACCTGTTCCTGTCCGAGTCTATTTGTATCATTCACCGAATGTGATCGATAGGATGTGAAAGTTGAGACAAGTGTGCTGTCGTCTGCGAAACTGTAAATGGGGTTCGTGGTGGTTTTCAAGAGATCGTTGATGTGTAAAAGAAATAAGGTGGGGGACAGGATGGGACCCCGGCATTGGTTTTAAACGCATCAGAAGAAATACCATCAACTGCCACATGTCAGGAGCGATCTTGCATGAAGCTCAAGAGCCATTGGCGCAGTTTGGTTAGGAGATCGTAGACCACATGTGCGGTTCCTCCATTGGGTTGTTACTGGATCTTGTCATCATCACTCAATATTTTCGTGTCCACTGCTGAACATAGATCTCCCTCATCACTTTCCATTCGCATCGGTCCCGTGCCGCTTGCATCCAATTTGTTTGGCAGCGCTTTATGTCATCAGTCCATCGTGTTGGTGGGCGGCCCCTGTTTCGATATGCTTCGTCTCTTGGTCGCCTCTCCAGTATCCGCCTCGTCCATCTGTTATCCGTCATTCTAGCGACGTGGCCTGCGCAATTCCATTTCAGTGTGGCTATTCTCTCAACAGCATCAGCTACTCTTGACTTTAGTCTTATTTCGCGGTTTGGGATCTTGTCTCAAAGAAACCCCCAACATCACACGTTCCATCGCCCTTTGAGTCACTCGGATCTTTTGCACCGTTCTTCTTGTCGAGGTTAGCGTTTCTGCGCCGTAGATCAACACCGGTAACACACATTGGTTAAAGGTCTTTTTCTTCAGGCATATTGGGAGCGGTCTCTCTACTGGCAAATTATGCCCGAGCTCAGCCGTAGAGGGTAAAAGAAAAAAAAAACATTATAGTGAGCCGCGCCACCGACTTAGACGGTTCAAGACGGAAACCCCTAGGTCTTATAGGCACTAGCAGAGCCACACGATAAACAACTGAAATTATGGTGAACTAAATAAATGAAATTATAGCTAAAATATATTGGATACTTTACTCCTACAATAAATCAAAGTACACAGCTCAATAACAAAATTATAACAAATATAGTCAAAATCAACAGCTAACAATAAATCAAAGTACACAGTTCAATAATAAAATTATAATAAATATAGTCAAAACTAACAGCTATGGCAAATTTCTTTGCTATAACAAACCAAAAATTTAAAATTTACAATTTTATAAAATAACCAAAACAAAAGCAAGAGTAACAGACTTTACCAAGTTACCAAAAAAAACTTATACAAGTCAACTAAATCAAACGTTCACATAAGGCCGCTAATCCACTCATGCTTTTACCATTTACATAAAGATCTACACTGTTAAAACAATCGAGTTTATTTAAAACTATTTTTACAATGGTTGTCTTTTAAAATATCAATATTGTAGGATATCTACAAATAAGTATGAAGAAAATATTTTTACTTGGACATAAAGAATTATTAAGAAGATTATTTTAATCAAAGTTTAGTTTTGGCATATTATCCAATGCAATAAATAGTTTTTAATAATGTATTATATTAATAAATTAAAACAAAACTTAACTGTGGTGTAAAAAATAAGTCACGTCGATAAATATTCGAAAATAAATCACTTAAAACCTTTGGGAATACGAATGCACTACTCCTGTGGCCGATTTGGTTATGGAACGGCACCTGCTAATTAACAATGGCTTCCCTCAAATAAATCCCGCATGCGGTTATTTTAACTCGACACCAAAATCCAAAATATCAACAACGAAGGTAAGATAGAATGGTCAAGTTAAAAATTAAATGGTTTTTCTTCAAAATCCAATTAAGATGGCCCAAATACAGCCAGATATGAAAGAAAAACCGTAGAGGTTTTGCACACTTGTTAATATCACACCGCCCCAAAAATTCTCACCACACCACTCCCAAGACTCTCACCACACGACTAGACTACTTCCCAAGCCGGATATCAAGAAATG
Source organism: Agelastica alni (assembly GCA_950111635.1). Classification (NCBI taxonomy): domain Eukaryota; kingdom Metazoa; phylum Arthropoda; class Insecta; order Coleoptera; family Chrysomelidae; genus Agelastica; species Agelastica alni. The sequence continues at coordinate 1,265,064 of OX467713.1, forward strand.
ACACGGAATTGACGTAAACCAAGAATATTCACAAGTCTATGTTCCAAACTAAGAATCGCGTTCGTCCGTGTTGATAGCTAGCCTCATCTACACAGAAATGTACACCAAACAATTATATAATCGATAATACACAATAATCGAGGCTATGCAACACTATTTACAACGAATGATATATTTAAGTTACAACAAAATACGGTACGCGACACTATTTACGAGTACTTGAGGAAAATAAAATTATCAGAGATATAATTATAATGGAACTGTAGAAGGGAAAAAAAGGCACGTTACAACTTGCCGAAAGCTGCTCAAGTCAGCCCTATGCAAATCTCGTGGCCTAGATATTTATATGTCCTTACCTGGCCTATGGCTGTTGTTCCTACGTACATGTTTCCACTAGTAACAAGATTTGTCATTGCTTGAGTTTTTTTTTGATTGGATCTTGTACGGGTCCACATATTTTCCTTAAAACTTTATTCTCGAAGAAGAGTAACCTTTCTTGTTCTCTGAGTCATGGTCCACAGAGATTACTATTGTATTGTAAATCTTCAGTTTCACTTTTCTTGGTAGATTGCGTGGTCGAAGCAAATTGCTCAGGGCAGCTACGACTCTGTGTTCGCTATGTATACGACACTGTATTTCCTTTCTAACATCATTTATTTCGTTTATCTGTGAGCCCGGGTACTTGAAATCTTTCACTCTTTCGAAAGACCCATTATCTGTTGTTAGGTTTATGTCTCTGTGTGTTTCTCTTCGATCAAATTTCATGTATTTAGTTTTCATCTATATCATAAAGCCCTCTTATCACATTTCTAGAGCTACGTTAAAAAGTAATGGTGAGAGCGCGTCACCCTGTCGTAGCCCATTTTGAATATTGAAGGGTTCTGACGTTGTTTCCTCAAATTTAACTCGTGCCTTGGATTCTAGGACGCACATTTTCGTCAGATTAATCGTAACTTTCATGCATAAAAACTATCATAATCCAACTTTATAGTTTTTATTCGTTCTGTACGAGGATAGTTCACGAATTGTTATCCCTTCCGTGGACGGCCCGCACTGCGACTATTAGAAGGGGAAGGGATTATGGAAAGAAGATGATTGTGGACCCGCTTTTTGAAAAGTTGCAGGTCATAGTTCTCTGGAAAAACTGATTTCGGAAGCTTGTTCCATTCTGTAGCAGCCCTGTAAAAGAATGATTCTTGATGGAGATTGGTCCTTGTAGTGTCAATCTTGAGAAAAAATGGGAGAGACTGATCAGCGTACCGAGTTCTTCGGCCGAATGTGGCCAGTGGTGGTATAAGAGTTTTTATTTCTCTGTAGCATCTGCCATGGAAATATCTGTAGAATAATGTCTGGTCTGCAACTCTTCTATGTTCTAGTGGGTGAAGGGTATCTGTGAGAGTTGAGCTGTTTATCAAACGAATGGCCCGTTTCTGAATGGAACATAGAAGACGAAGAGAATACTTTGGTGGTGAACTCCAAATTTGCAAGCAATACTCCAGTAGAGGTCGGATTTGAGCCTTGTACGTCGTCAACAGTTGATCAGTAGTAAAAAACTTTCTAGCTCCCCACAGAAAACCCAGCCCCTGACTTGCTGACTTTGCGATGTTAGCAAAAAGGTCATGCCATATTATTAGACACCGTGACTCCCAAAATCGACTCCGGATATTGTGACGGAATGATTTGAGAAATTCACTTTCTTGGAAAACGTGGTTTTTTTGTGGTTTCTGGGCGTTGAACTGAACAAGACTGTTGGTTCCCCACTCGACGATTCCTTCAAGATCTCTATTGATATCTGTTCCTGCCTGAGTCTATTTGTATCATTCACCGAAAGTGATCGATATGATGTGAAAGTTGAGACAAGTGTGCTGTCGTCTGCGAAACTGTAAATGGTGTTTGTGGTGGTTTTCAAGAAGTCGTTAATGTGTAAAAGAATTAGGGTGAGGGACAGGATGGAACCCTGGGGGACCCCGGCATTGGTTTTCAACGCATCAGAGGAAATACCATCAACTGCCACATGTAAGGAGCGCTCTTGCATGAAGTTCAAGAGCCATTGGCGCAGTTTGGTTGGGAGATCGTAGGCAGATAATTTGCTTAACAATGCCTGGTGCCAAACGCGTTCGAAGGCTTTAGATATATCCAAGGCTATTGCACGGGATTCACCAAACTTCTCAATAGTGTTTGTCCAGAGCTAAGTGACAGCAAATCTCCAGTAGACCGAAGTCCCTTTATTAGTCGCATGAAAGTTCTCATTCATTCTGGATGTTTATGGTGATAGTGGTTTCTTGTCAATATTCGATTTTTTAATAAAAATTACACAATTATAAGTCTACCTCTAGTAGTATCTGAAAAGAGAAAATACCAATGTAAATCTGGTGTATTTGAAGCGTAGATTATATCAAGGAATTGTTGGGTTATTAAAACGTAAGTTTTTCGCCCCTTCTGGACTTTGGGATCCGCCCCTGGTACTTATCGGACAAAATCGCGAGTTTCGGGGCCGGTCTTAGATTGTATAGTTGCGAGTCTAGCCTCACTGGGGAAAAATATTGCACCTTGTAAATAGCCAAGAAAAATTATTTGACGTCGATCATTTCTATTGATATCTGCTTTAAGTCCTCGTGAATGCAGTGGTAGAGTATATCGAAAATACGTACGCGACGGCCGAATTAACAATGACAAGAAAAAAACGAATAGCGCGGTAAAAATTTCCGTTGGCGTCCACTTAAAAATCATAATGATCATAAAGTAAAATTGAAAGTAGGTATCGACATAAAGGAACACGAAGTATGAGTAAAAAGGCCGCAAACAATGGCGAATCATTTTCCGTGTCAGTGCACTTTAGTTGAGAGAGAAAGAGAGAGAGAGTGCAAAGGGCTCCCTGACGGTGTTTCGAGTACTCTCGTCACAACTTCAGAGAATTTTCAGCTGGTCGACCATTGTGAAGTTATGGTAATGCCCTTTGTACGCGATTCGATGCTGTGTTCTATGCTGTATACATGTGGATTGCGTTCTTGAGTACTTTTAACTTTGACTTTTGGCCCTTCTTGAATGCACTATATTCTGCTCTTGCCGTTGTTAACGCTGCTGCATTAATTTATCCAAAGATTACCTACCTACGCCATTTAGTTTTAAAATTATACGCAATATTTCAGCAATTATTTTTTATGCGGGCTATCATTATTATTTGCACGAAATACAAAGATATTTTATTGTTTATATTATAGAACTTTAAATATCCAGTAAAAAGTTGGGTTAGGCTAGGTCAACATTCTGATAAAAATCAATATTCAATATTTTGATGTTTCAAACGATTAGAATGATAAATCGATTATTGGGTTTATCGATTATGGAAAACATTAAAGTTAATTGTTTTAAAGTGCGAATTAGATTAAGTATTTAAAGTTCTTGGTGCTGTTATTGTAACGTTTAATATGTATGACCTTGAATTGTAATAATAACTTTACAATTTATTCAGACAATAATTGACAGGAATACTAATCCTGAAGTAGTATATTAATTGTTTTTGTTTGACAGTTTAGTAGGTTTTCTTCTATTCTTTATTAAAGCCCATGTGTTCAACCACCGAGTTGTAAAATTCACTGGATTATTGAATGTGACTACATAATAAAAGTATAAAGAGTTTTTCGTTTATGCTGTGTAGCTGCGAAAACAATATGCTGTGGTAGCCAATTAGTATGCATTATTTGTTATAAATAATTGCTGTACTAGCCTAGCTCTATATACCAGAACAATGTGGGTTTACGCCAGTCGAGAGACTGTCGAATATTTACAGTAGAAATCCATCAAATTATTACTTACATCGATCTACACACATTTCTTGCGAAAGTTCCAAAATTGTTTTTTGTTCCCAAAATAATCTTTGACGAATAAAACATTTTAAACCTTTTGGACAACACTCGTAAATCGAGTATAACTGTCAAAAATTCCAACACTGCATACAAATAAACTAATTCTCTGCAAAAATTTAAAATCTATATTCTTAGTATAATTGGTTGCATAACTATGCAAACGTTTACGATGACGTTAAAAAAGGAACACGGACTCGATAATATTTAGAATGTGGTTTGAATATAAAGCAATTCTTTTATTAGATCTTATCTGGCGTTTTGTTATAGGAAAAAAGAAAAACAAAAGGCTTTGATAATAAAAGGAGTAAAAGAGATCGACCGACGAGAATTCAGACTTGCCACATCCACAGAACTTCGGTAGAGACGAGGCGAAGTAGAGGGGGGCAAACCACTCTGCGAGAGCCCATACGTGACCTAACAAAGCCCATCGAGCATCCCGGGTTGTTGATTTAATGATGTCTTGTTTTAATTGCTGACAAATTGCCAATTGCCGTACTGTCACGAAAAAAAAACGCCCTCCAGCCTCGCAAACCCCGAGTTTTCTACACTTCCGAGTTCCTGCCCTTTTCCCCATTGTTTCGAAAACTTGACGACCCTTTTTCGCTTTTTCGCTTTTTCGCTTTTCTTGTTCCCAATTAAATTTTCTTTGTTTCGCAGAGACTTTGAATATGTTTCTTGAAATATCAGAGGGTATATACGCCTAGCGCGAAAGATCAGAATCGGGATAAAAACGATTTTTTTATGGTAAAAAATATGTAACCCCAAATAAGACTTTAATTTTTTTAACACGCTTTTATTAGTTTCACCTGTATGTTTGTAACTGAATCTTTGGCCACGATTTTACCCTACTTTAAGCGATCAGATTTAATTTAAACTTCGCGCATGCCTGTCAAAGACCGACGACAATGCAATAATTCTATTAAAATATCTGATTATCCTGATTAGTTTCGCCAGGATTCATATATTTCTTCAGGGATCCATCGGTGGTTTAGTGCTAGAATGCTCGCCTGCCACGCGGGCAATTTGTACCATTTAAAACAAATCGAACTAAAAAGCAAAAAATAGATTATAGTTTAAAAAAACTAAAAAACACGCTTTCAGAGTTAATCAAACCAAAATGTAAAAAATAATACTTAACATAAGAATAAAATTACTGACAAGAAAATTATTGTCACTGTTCTAAAAGAGTGGGGTCCTTTGTATGACATTTTTAAAGAAACTCTTCGTTTCGGAATGAAAGCACCCCACGCTTTTAAAATAGTGACATTAATTTTCTCGTCAGTAATTTTATTCTTATATTAAGAATTATTTTTTAAGTTTTAGTTTGATTAACTCTAAAAGCGTATTTTTTTGTTTTGTTAAACTATAATTTATTTTATTATCTGTGATGAGAAATCCATTGTTGGGGTTAAATATCCCATAAACTTTACGTTTTATCTAACGACTTCTTATGAATTCGCCCATTGGAGTAGCAGTCACGCTCGAGATAATGGATATTGACAATGACAGCAGGCGATTGGCGGTAAAGTGTTTCATGCAGAATTATAAGTGTCTGCTTTAGTCATAATTATATGCGAATCAATGATGAAAGTTAGTTAATTCCCTTGTAATATCATTGTTTACTGCAATAAGTGGTCATTAACATTATAGACAACGTTAAATTTACCTGTTTATAAAAGTTTTACGACTCTATATTTTAGTGTTTGTTGTATCTGTCAGTTCAAATTAGTATTAGTTTTTCATATAAAATAATTGGACACAAGCTGAAGAGAACACATCAACAATAACATGAAGGAAAATATGAAGAAATCCCAAATAGATAATAACATGATGCCGTCAAATCTCTATATTAAATAAATAAGGTAGGAGATTCATTTCATTATACTTAAACAAATTAGGGTTTTTTGTGTTACTGAAACTTTGTCTTTACTAACGCTTGTTACAAGTTACAAGAGGGAAAATGTAATAAGGCGAAAATGTAACTGGGCGATGTTAATGTTAATGAAAAAAAAAGAGTGAATTATTATTCATATTCACGGAAGTATTTGTAAGAAATATTAAAATTGTAGTGACTTTGTTGACAGATAAATAACCTCAAAATAGAATTAACATAACATGTCGGTTTATGGCATTCCTTTCGCTGCATAATCAAGGTCGGCGTGGTATAAAATAATATGGAAGATTAAACGATGATTAAAACTCGTATTTAAGAATACGCTTCCGATTTAGTTCTCATCATCAGGTGACAGCCGAGCAGTCTCGATTGTCGAACAATGCACGGTATAAATACTAAATAGTGCATTAGTCCTTTTTATCGTCATAAGTGCGTTCTTCTCCTTTACTATAGGACAATAGCCACTCGAGGTTGGCGATGGGGAATACCGTGTATCTAATAGAGGATAGAAATCGTGACAATGTGTTACGTTTTAAGCAGCCTATTTTCAAAAAAATAAACGCTGCATTCAACAAACATAAACGCCATCATCAAATACTTCATATAAGTAGATATTATTAAAAAAAACCTAAAAAACGTCGCAATTACTTGTACAACGGCTGCATTTTTAATTTTGTCCGTTTTGTAAAAACGTCCCTTTTTAGGCAAAATATTTCTCATCATTCACGATGATATTTTTAATATAACTTGGGGGCTGAAAAGTGTACTGGGACTTTTAGAAGTAAATAATCATTTTTAAAATTCTCTATTTTAAAGCAAATACCTACAACTACTTACTTAAATATACAAACAACTGCAATATTAGCCGTCGGCTTTTGTGTATTCAACCGTTATCGTGAGGTAATCGAGAAGTACGACTTTTTTAGGCAGAGGAACATTGTTTATGGCCCAAGAAAATATTGGGCAACTAAGTTTTCCTTATCCCTATCACTTGTCACGTGCCTATTTTTTTCCCTTCTACAGTTCCATTATTAATTGGGTCTCTGACGATTTCGTATTCCTTAGGTACTCGTAAGTAGGGTTGCATACCGTATTTTGTTGTAACTTAAATTTATCACTCGTTGTAAATAGTGTTGCATACCTTGTAGTGATAGGATTCGATTATTAATGGCTGTGACATTTTTGTTAATCGATGGAGATGGAGTGGGGGGTTTTTGTTATTAGATTTTGCCTTGGTTTTTGGCCTCGATTGTTGTGTGTTGTCGGTTATATTATTGTTTGGTTTGCATTTCTGTGTGGATGGGCTGGCTTTCAACACAGACGAGTGCGATTATGAGTTTGGAACATAGATTTGTGAAGATTGTTGGTTGACGTTTATTCCGTGTCATTTCTTGATTTCCGGCCTAGGAGTGTCAGTCTTTTGGGTAGCTTCTTCGAAGTCAGGTGTGGGTGAGAGTTTTTGGGACGTTGTGATATTAGCACGTGTGCAGAACCTCTATGGGATTTCTTTCATATCTGGCTGTATTTGGGCCATCTTAATTGGATTTTGAAGAAAAACCATTTGATTTTTAACTTGACCATTTTGTCTTGCCTTTGTTGTGGATATTTTTGGATTTTTGGTGTCGAGTTAAATAGCCGCTAGCGGGATTTATTTGAGCGAAGCCATTGTTAAGTAGCAGGTGCAGTTCCATAATCAATCCGGCCACAGGAGTAGGCCACATGATTAGTGAATTCGTATACCCAAAGGTTACAAGTGATTTATTTTAGAATATTTAAACGACGTGATTTGTTTTTGACAGCACGATTAAGTTTTGTTTTAATTTATTAATATGGTACACTGTTGAAAACTATTTATTGCATTGGATAATATGCCAAGGCTGAACTTTGATTAAAGTAATATTCTTGATAGTTCTTTGTGTCTAAGCAAAAATGTTCTCTTCATACTTATTTGTGAATATCCTACAATATTGCTATTTTGAAGGACAGCCATTGTAAAAGTAATATTTTTAAATAAGCTCGATTGTTTTAACAGTGTAAATCTTTATGTAAATGGTAAAAACGAGTAAATTAGCAGCCTTATATAAACGTTTGAGTTAGCGTTATTAATGAGTTGATTTATATACGTTTTACTTTTTTTGGTAACTTGATAAAGTTTGTTATTCTTACCTTGGTTTTAATTATTTTATGGAATCGTAAACTTTGGATTTTTGATTTATTGTTGTCTGTTAATTTTGATTATATTTGTTATAATTTTGTTATTGAGCTGTGTATTTTAATTTATTGTGTGAGTAAAGTATCCAATATATTTTTGCTATAATTTTAGTTATTTGGTTCACCATAATCTTAGTTGTTTATCGTGTGGCTCTGCTAGTGCCTATAAGACCTAGTGGTTTCCGGCTTGAACCGTCTAAGTCGGTGGCGCGGCTCACTTTTATATTTTTATTTTTTTTCTTCTACCCTCTACGGCTGAGCTCGGGCATAATTTGCCAGTAGAGAGACCGCTGGCAGAGTACTCTATAGAGAACGAAAAAGACGTGGCACACTTTCTTCTTCTTCGGATGCATATCCACTAATGGATGTTTGCGATCGCATGTTTCATTGCTTCTCTGTCTCGCGCGGTGCGAATCAGTGATTGTATATCACGTAGCACTGTCCATTGTCTGATGTTCCGAAGCCAAGACATCTTCTTCTTCCCTATTACTCTTCTGCCCTCAATTTTGCCCTCGATTATCAACTGTAGGAGGAACCTATACTTTTCGTTACACATGATATGTCCCAAATAGACCGTTTTTATTTTCTTGACCGCATTGAACAGCTCACGTTCTTTGTTCACACGCGTCATTCTTGCTGTCCATGGTATTTTGAGAATTCTGCGATACAGCCACATCTCGAAGGCTTTCAGTTTCTTGATACAACTCACCTTCAGGGTCCAACCTTCCACAAGCACCGACCACACGTAGCATTCTATAAACCTTATCCTCAGGTCGATATCAAAGTCCGAACAGGTAAGCACACCTCTAAACCTCAGGAATGCTTGTCGGGCTTGCTCAATACGGCTTTTTATTTCTTTGTCCGATGTCCAGTCTTCGAAGAGCCATGTTCCCAGGTATTTAAATTTGTCTACTCTTTCAATGGGCGCTGCCCCAAACGTTATTCCGGAGTTTGCGAATGCATTTAGGTTTCTGGAGATGACCATTAATTTCGTCTTCCTGGTATTGATGTTCAGACTCATGGATTTACTGTGTTCTCCCAGATTGTAGATTGTAGGGTGGGTCATAAAGGCTATGCTGCCTCTCAAGCACTTCGACCTATCAGCTCTTTTGTGCATAACCCTTAATCCATTCGAGGCCTGGGATTCCGAGACTTCGAGCAAAATTTACCAGTTTCCTGAGGGCTAAGTTTCTGACATCGATTGGCTTTAGAAATGCCCCTTCCAGAAACTTGAGCCTCTTGCAGAAAAGCGCTGGTAATTCTGCAGTTTTTGCGAAGTTATTCCAGTAGCGGCAACTATCACTCTCTGTTTTGCCCATATTCTTCAGGTGATACCTTAGAGGGCAGTGTCCAGTGAGGAGTCCCGTCAGCCTTTTCGCTTGTCTTTGTCCTGGCACTTTATGCCAGTGAGATTTCATTTCATCTGTTTCCCAGCGTTGAACCTCTTCTTATAAGTGGGCTTTGGAAAGTCCGCAGAAGGGTTCTGGGCCGGAAAATTGTGTATTTGCCCCTTCTTTGGCAAGGCAATCTACTTCTTCGTTGCCCTTAACTCCCTTGTGACCTGGAACCCACATCAGAGTAACCCGATTGTTCGCTGCCAGTTGTCTCAGGGACAGTTTACAGTCCCAAGTCAGCTTAGACTCACAAGTGTATGACTTCAGTGCTTTTAGTGCTGCTTGGCTATCCGTTTAAAAATAGATTTCTGCCGTTCGGGTGTTTCTTTCGATGCACTTCTGGGCACATATCTCTATGGCATGTAATTCTGCTTGAAAGATGGTTGGGGTGTTACCAAGGGGTTTTGAGAGCCTCATACTCCATTAACTTTAATGCCCATTTCTGCGTCTTTTAGGGCCTCTTGTAAAATTGTCTCCAAATAGTGGTTAAATAAGTGTGGAGAAAGCAAGCAACCCTTCCTATTTTAATTTGTATAGTGTTGGACACCGCATTATCTAGTTTTACTTGAGCATTTCGGTTCCAGTATAGGTTTTCGATGCGTTACTTTTTATTCCAAAATTAGAAAAATACATTTTCCATTTTTTAACCAACCCAATTATGTACGCCTATGTAACAGCCCTCAGAAAATGATTTATTACTCCGTACCATTTCAAAGTAGCGTAAGACATATTTAATTATTTCTACCGTGTTGTTGCTTTATTTATTATAATGTGTATGTCGTTTTCTATTAAAAATTAATTGTCAATTATGATTGTTGGCACTCCTACCGTACGTTGGGAAATTTTAACAATCCAGTTTAATCGCCTATATAGGTTTTCTCGTACAGGGTTCTTCATTTATTTTGCGTACCTACCGAAGACTGATGGCGTCTCTGGTAGTGGCCGATTTAGCATTAATTAGAGGATGATCGTTCTAAAATAGCGGTTACAAATGGCATCGCATCCCCTAAAATGCACGACGCACAATAGCCACTCGAACGAGTGTAGCCGTGTAGGTAGCGGGTAGCGAGAGATGAATACCACTCGAGTTGAGCTCTCTTTCTGGTACGTTTACGATTTTATTTCTAACGGAGAATAGAATACACATCGTTGATGATGATTAGGGGAAATGTTGCTTGGATGGCAATCCTTATTTTGGGGCTCTTTTCTAAATTATAAATAGAATTCCTTCATTTTATTTGTACGTAAGGTGGATTTTTTTCATTCAACAGATTTTCACACTCGATAAACATTCTAATTGATAAATAAATTTACTGACTTGATCCGAAAGAAATGTGGAAAAGTCTTAAAATCTCTTATCGAACCAAAAAATGACAGACTTTTCAAAAATTGTAATTTCTGATGAAAGCCAATACAGAGTTGTTACTAATGGTTTGAAAATATCAAATTGTTTTAACTCATTTTTAACACGCTTATATTAGTTTCACCTGTATGTTTATTTGCTTGTATGTCTTTTGTATGTTTGTAACTGATTTTGCCCTACTTTAAGCGATCAGATTTAATTTAAACTTCGCGCACGCTTGTCAAAGACCGACGACAATGCAATAATTCGATCAAAATATCCGATTATCCTGATTACTTTCGCCAGGATTCACAATTTTCTTCAGGGATCGTTTGCATGAGAGTAAGAGTGATAAAACTAGTGCGTGAACTACGCACTTCCTTTAACGAAAAAAAATACGCGACAGTTTTCTACTTTCCAAAATAAGTAGTTTGCCTATTATCTAGTAGATGGCGCCACTAACAATTTCCAGTAATAAGAATAGTGGTTTGTACTTTGTGTTGCTTAAAAGTATGGTATTTATTTTTTAAAAAAAACTAAAAAACACGCGAGATGAGTTAATCAAAGTAAAAAATAATTCTTAACATAAGAATAAAATTACTGAAGAGAAAAAAGGCGTGATTATACAGGGTGCAAAAAAAATGTTTAAATTTACATTTATTATAATGATACAGGGTGACAAATCGGACACTTTTTCGTGATAAAAGTGGTCATATCTCGTAAAATACTCAGTGTATATTGAGAGAATTCCCAAGAGTAGCTTTATCGAAATACGTAATTTTAATCAGGGTGTTCTATTTAAAGTAAGCAAGTTTTAGTCAACTTCCGGTATAACCGTAAGTAGTTGGAGGCTTTAAATATTTAAGATCAATTCGGCATATTCGAAAACCTTTCACCTCAAATTTTCAGATTTTAAATATGTCAAGTTTCTCAAAAACGTCTAATTTAAACACCCATAGAATCACCCTGTATGTATGTACGTATGCTATTGTAATGAATTATGTTCGTATTTAAAAAAATGTGCTATTTACCTACTGTTTTTATATTAGGCTTACACCTATTTTAATAAATTACTTACTTTCGAATAAATCAAACACACATTAAGAGATGATCAATTTTAATAAAATTTATACTGAAAAATGTATCCATCTTATTATCATTTCTTAATTTGAGTAGAGAATTTCATTGCAATTGGTCTACTTTTTGTGAGCGTTGGAATTTATTTTGAAAATCAGTATAAATTTAATATCAAATAGATAAAATCTTCGAAATGACGATTTAAAAGTGATTTTTTTCCTTCCCTGCAAAGCTCGCGTCTCTCCCATTACCAAAAAGTAAACAACCCCAAGCATTTTTATTTAGTTTTAAAGTTTCAGCGGCGTCGCTCGTTATTTTTATTCGCAATTACACAAGTGGGAGCAGCTAAAATGTCTTGGATACGTTAGGAGGAAATTTAAATCTCGTAAAAACTTGCATCGACTCCAAAAAGTTGTCGTCTATACTCCCTGGCGATAATAAATCTTGAAAAAGACGACTCCGAGGATGATATTAACGTTTTAAGGATACTCTTGTGAGATCGACGAGAGTCCTGTAGATCCTCTCGGGACTTTATTGACTGTCAAGTAAAATTGGAGCAAAAGGGAAACATGAAATATACCAGACATACTTGTAGTCTCAAAAATTGCACTATAACAAAAATTATAGAAGCAAAATTGTTAAGCATCTCAATATACATGATCCTTATTTATTTATAAATATGCAGGGTACTCTATAACCCCAAACCTTACCAAACATACATTTTTTTTAAATGACATCACATATTTTTTATTTGAACGTGTCTCGTTTTTTCGAGTCTTCTGATATACCGAGGATTTTAAAAGTTAGGCAAACTTTAGGATTAAAATCGTCATGACTTCGGGACTCTGCATCTTTTCAAATGTAATCAATTTTCTGTATTCATGTTTTGCAATTATTGTTCTCCGTAACAGGGTGAGTAAAACCGAGTACTGTAACTTCCTCACTTAACTTTAATGGAACAACTTATATTTTTTATGCTGTGTGGGAAGCCACTTAAACATTTATTTTTATCAACAATTTTCTATAGGTACCTTACTAAACCGGTATCCGAACACAAGATTAATACGAGTCAATTCGCTATGTTGATAAACAATCGATGGTATTGTTAATTTCTCTCATCATGTCGGAATGAAAATTACTAACAAACACTCCTTCTTCTTTCTTCTTTTTCTTACGTTAGTCCTGTGTTTGCATCAATGGTTTGCCAGGGGCAGTTGGGATGTTGAAGACCAGCTTTCATACCATCTTATAGGTGGTCGTCCACGTGGTCGAGGTGTATTTGGTTTTTTCTCTTTCGCAATGATTGCCAACCGCTCATTTGGCATTCTGTCCACGTGGTCTCTCCATTCTCTTCTTCGGTTTCTTGCCCATCTTACTTCATCTTGAATATCACATATTTCCCATATTTCTTTATTTCTCTTCCGGTCGAATAACGTATGTCCTGTTATTGATCTTATTGTTCGCATTTCTGTTCTTAAAAGTAGTTTGGTTGTTGCATTCTCCGCTCTGGTTTTTATCGCGTATGTCATGACCGGTCTTACGCAAGTTTTAAATATTCTGTTTTACTCCTAGTGCTCATATGTTTATTTCGCCAAATTAAATCTCCTAAGTATCCTGATATTAATGATGCCTTTGTTGCTTGGGCTTTTACTTCGTCCCTTAGGTTCCTATTACTTGTTATGTTTGCCCTTAGATATTTGAAGCACATCACTTGTTCTACACTCTGATCGTAAATCGCTAGTTTACATCTTTTCGATTCTCCAGATACTGCAAGGGATTTTATTTTCTTTATGGATATTTGCATGTTGAACGTTTCTGCTATTTGTTGGAATTCATACACAGGAGCCTCTGTAGGTAATCTTCGTCTTCCGAGATGATCACTGCGTCGTCAGCATAGCACATTTTTTTTCTTTGTCTTCCATTCGGTATCCTCTCGCAGCTTGCTTTACTTCGTTTATAATTTCATTCATTATGATGTTAAATAAGATTGGGCTTCTTCCTTGTCTGATCCCAGTTGCTACAGGAATTTTATCGCCGAATGTATTTGCCGTTCTCACATATGCATAATTCTCGGTATTCAGCTTTTGGATAACTTTTATTATATTGGGGTGAATGTTCTTTTTTATTAGTAGGGTTGTAACATCAGTTAACCGTACCCTACCGAATGCCTGGGTATGGTCAATGAAGCACATATAGACTGTTTTGTTAAACTCTATGGCCTTTTCAGTTATTTGGCGGATTATAAATATGACATCTATAGCCGACCTGTTATTTCTGAAACTTTGCTATTCTTCACAGATCCCGGTTGACATTACTTCTTCTGCTAATATTTTAGTAAATAGTTTTAGAACCGCACTCATCAAGCTGATACCTCGATAATTTTTTGGGTTAAATTTTTCTCCCTTTTTTGAAAATCAAAATCAAAATACTTTCTTTCCATTCGGATGGTATAGTCTTGACTAATATTTTTTTTTTTTTTTATGAAAATAGTCGCAAAAAGGGTAGACCTATCGTGTGGGCCGCGGACGTCCCGCACTGTGACTATTAGAAGGGGAAGGGATTATAGAAAGGAAATGATTGTGGACACGCTTTTTAAAAAGTTGCAGGTCATAGTTCTCTGGAAAAACTGATTTTCGAAGCTTATTCCATTCCGTAGCAGCGCTGTAAAAGGAGGATTCTTGATAAAGATTGGTCCTTGTAGAGTCAATCTTGAGAGTAAATGGGTGAGACTGATCAACGTGCCGAGTTCTTCGGCCGAATGTGGCCAATGGTGGTACAAGAGTTTTTATTTCTCTGGAGCATCTGCCATGGAAATATCTGTAGAGCAATGACTGGTCTGCAACTCTTCTTCTATGTTCTAGTGGGTGAAGGGTATCTGTGAGAGTTGAGCTGTTTATCAAGCGAGTGGCTCTTTTCTGAATGGAATCTAGAAGACGAAGAGAATGCCTTGGTGCTGAATCCCAAATATTCGAGCAATACGTAGAGGTCGGATTTGAGCCTTGTACGTCGTCAACAGTTGATCAGGAGTAAAAAACTTTATAGCCTTCCACAGAAAACCTAGCCTCTGGCTTGCTGACTTTGCGATGTTAGCAACATGGTCATGCCAAGACATATTATTAGACACCGTGAATCCCAAAATCGAGATGGAGGGACTTGATTCAAAGGTATTTCCGGACATTTATGTTGTTTGGTCATTATTTTTTGTAATCCAGGTGCCCAGGTATTTGTATTTTCGAACTCTCCAGTAAATTTATTCTTGATTGTATGTTTGGCTGCTATTTTTAGTCATTTTTATGTTTATTTTTAATCCATACTGTTCTCACAATGTACTGGTTCTATTTAATAGTCTTTTGAAGTTCTTCCAGTCCATGAATAATTGTAAATATGCAGTTTTAGATAGAAGGTATAGGCAGAAGTGCTTGCCTGCTTTGGTAATATTCCACGTATTTCATTACGGAAGGAAAAAAATATGTGTATCTATGAGAGGGAGATGCAGTATCTAAGGACTGAGAGTGCTAACGGCGCCATCTAGTGAAAGATTGACGTTTCCACTGGATGTATCAATACTCGAACGCACTTTTTGCAAAACGTGTCGAACGAACGCCTCTGTTATAGCAGCTCAGACGCGGCGTTTGCATATCTTCACCATATAATATAATATTCATGGGTTCCGTTCTGGTGACAAAGGGCGCGTAAAGGATGTCGGAGACGTCAAAGGGGTTGTCTTCGTTGACGTGCTGAATTTGAATGCACCCTCACACACGTCTCGCCTCCGAAATCATCCGCTTCCCCGTTTCTATTCTTCCCGTTCCCGTGCGATCCGCCGCGAGACGGGACGTGCCCGATACGCTGGCGGTCGTCTATTGTTACCGGAAGTAGAGACGAAAAATAAAGATAATCACGTTTTTGTTTGAACCATTCGCGCGATTACGCTTATTTTATTATTTGTCGTATTGTCGAATGCATCGGAATGAGAAATAGTCAGTTTTTCAGTCGAGCGCTTCGTGTGGGAGCTGTGGGACCACAGAAAATTTCCTAGCCGGGAGTCCCGGTGGTCCACGCGGGAAGTCGAATTCACCTTTCATTGTCGCTGCTCATCCAGCTTCGATGTGTGTCGGCGGGTGTTCCCCGACACACCGGAAGATATTTCGCTCGTTAGCGAAAGAGATCGAGATATTTTTTGTTTCTTTACGATCTTTTTGACTCGGAAGTAATGCGGTGTGTGAAAGTGTACGGTGAAGAAGGGCGTTTTACATGAAATTCTATTACTCTTCAAAATTATTCAAATACGTCCTATAACGTTGAGGTAAAGTTGATGAGTCGGTCCTTTCGAAATATATGTGTGTAATGTATGGGGTGTAAAAAAGGGGCTGCGATGGGGCAAGGCTAAAAGTGTATCAAAGAGTCTGTTGGCGACATTGTGTGTGTGCGTGTGTGTATTGATTACGCTATAAAATGCCGATGTCGCCGACCAGTGCTGCTTTTGACGTTGCAGATTTATCACTCTTTATATCTATAAATGACCACGACGTACAGTGTGGCAAAATCAGCCGACGACGCCCACAAAAAGGCGAGTCCAGACGCCATAAAAGTCAGGTGCATGACAATAGCAATCCTTAGACTTTATTTTGTCTATCATAGTAGTAGTCAGTCGTAAACTTAACTTTCTATGGACAACGAGAACGCCTTAAAATCAAGTTAAATATACTAGTAGTTTCTTTCTGTTTAAATACTATATTGTTAAACGAAAGATGGAAAGTATGACAGTAACATTGAGCGAAGGGTGTTGGCAGGAAAACAGATGAATGGGACACTGCATAGCTTTATGAACAGCCAGAAAGTGTCAAAAAAGGCACGTCTGGTTGTGTATAGAAGGTCAAGAGTACCAACAACCTACGAGCCTAGATTCCATTCAGAAAAGGGCCATTCGGTTAATAAACAGCTCAACTCTCCAGGTACCCTTCACCCTCTAGAACATAGAAGAAGAGTTGCAGACCAGTCATTACTCTACAGATATTTCCATGGCAGATGCTCCAGAGAAATAAAAACTCTTGTACTACCATTGGCTACATTCGGCCGAAGAACTCGGCACGCTGATCAGTCTCACCCATTTACTCTCAAGATTGACACTACAAGGACCAATCTTCATCAAGAATCCTTCTTTTACAGTGCTGCTACGGAATGAAATAAGCTTCCAAAATCAGTTTTTCCAGAGAACTATGACCTGCAACTTTTTAAAAAGCGTGTCCACAATCATTTCCTTTCTATAATCCCTTCCCCTTCTAATAGTCGCAGTGCGGGCCGCTTGCGGCCCACACGATAGGTCTACCCTTTTTGCGACTATTTTCATAAAAAAAAGCCTTGATGAAAGTCTTCTTCTTCTTATAGTGCATCTCCTATCGGAGGTTTGCTATCATTATTGACTGCAGCTCGGAAGAGTTCAACATTACTACAATTAAACTAGTCATTTAGGTTTTTAAGCCAAGACACACGGCGTCTTCCAATATTCCTTCTTCCACCAATCTTTCTCTGAACTATCAGCTGGAGAAGTGCGTATTTGGGTCCTCTCAGTATATGACCTAGATATTGAATCTTTCTCTTTTTATGGTGTTAGTGACTTCACATTCCTTATTCGTCCGATTTAGGACTTCCCTATTAGAGATCTTTTCTGTACAGGGAATACGCCACATTCTACGGTAGCACCACATCTCCAAGGCTTATAGTTTGTCTGTTTGATTCTTCTTGAGAGTCCATGCCTTCACTACATACAAAAGCGCGGAAAACTCGTAACAACGCAGCATCCTTATCCTAAGTCCAATCTTGATATCTCGACTGGTGAACAACTTTTTCATTTTCGTAAATGTTGACCTGGCTATCTCTATTCTCGTTCTTATTTCTCTTGTTTAGTCACCCGATTGTTCTATACAGGCTCCCAGATATTTGTATGACTGCACATTCTCTATTAAGGTGTCTGCTACAGACACGCTTACATGGTCGTGATTTTGGGGGAACTTTGTAACTACCATTAACTTGGTTTTTGTTAAGATTTATCTTTAGACCGTATTCGTTACATCGGTCATTTAATTTCTCTAGAAAATGTTGTATGTCTCTTAGATTGCTCGTTAACAAGACGGTGTTATCAGCTTATCGCATATTATTTATAATTTTTTCGTTAATAACTATCCCTACCGATTCTTCTTGCAATGTTTCTTTAAAAATGGCTGATGAAAGTAGAGGAAGCAAAAGATGTGTGTAAGAACATTAGCGGAAGTGGAAGGAAGTGGTCTCTGCCTACCCCTACGGGAAAAAGGCGTGACTATATGTATGTATTAAACGGGTCAATCATAATATTATAGTCATTAAAGTACTTTTTTTGCAAAAGTTTGCACGAAACGTTTCACATTGTCTTCGCCGTTGCTTCTTTAAATTGGTTTTCTCAAATTGACCGCCCCCAATAATTTAGTATCAACGCCAATTCCTCTAAGCTTCTATGTTCATTTTATTCATATTCTCGTTCGCAGCAAGATTCCATAAATATTCCCCAAATATATTTCATATTTGTGACTGTAGGTTGTATTTCTGGGAATTTTTTCTTTGATTAGCTCATTTATACTTTGAACATTCGCATTGCCAAAACGCGTCACAATTTGAAAGTTATTTGGAATGAAGTTGTCAAACTCAATCGTGTTGTCATAGTGATTGATAATTGCGCTAAATGCAATATGGAGTTATTGTTGTGGGAGAGGTTTGATAAGTGGATTGTGAGAAGAGGTACCATCCACGATCCCCAGATATCACACCCAAGGATCTTGCAGTTTGGGGTATACTACGAGCATAGTTATTGGTCTTCTTATTCTTCTTCTTCTGTGGGCTTCTTATTTCGGAGGTGGCGGCCTCAAGATTCGTTTCGTTGCTCGATTAATTTTTAACGTCTGGTATTCCATTGAAAATGAACATGTAGTTAGTATATGTAAAATTTCGACAATAATTATCATTTATGTCCACTTAAAAATTTGATATTATCTCGTCAACTGTTATCGACGAAAGTGATGATTATCGAAATATTAACCCTCCGAATGCGATAGCACCTCTCCCATTGATGCCTCAATGACTTACATGTCAAAATACAAGAAAACTTAAGTAAGGACTTGAGCCAGTCATCGCCTCAGTGGGTGGGCAACTCGAAGAACAAACTTCATCCTATCAGGATCGTCCTGGCGATAATCGTACAGGCTTAGCACTCTCACTAATAATACATTATAAAATAATAAAATATACGAAAACAGATTGTTTAAAATAAATAAAAAATGGTTAATTTAAACTAATTTATTGAATTTATCAATCGAACAGAATTCTTGAAGAAACGTTGGCAGAAAAACAATAATTTTTTATTTAGTTCTTACCAATCTATATTCCAACTAAAACTTTTTATGGATGTTCAATAGTACTTTTAGGGGTGTAGAGGGTAAAGGGAAATACTCAATGCTTTAACATAAACTATTATTTTAATGAAATATTATTAAAGTAAAAAAAAATGTTTTTGTGTAGGTATTACGTGTATAATTTCTCTATTGATCAAAGCGCTTTCGGCTAGTTAGACATCGTCAGTGCTAATCTGTCAACTTTTTTAAAAACTTTTAATAAAATTTCCCTTAATTTGTTTCTTAAAAATTCTCTATTTTTAAAAGTCGATGCTCGGTGAATAATTTTTTTGATGAATGTTACTGTTCACTAGGAGAAGATTGGCATGAATTCAAATCTCCTCAAATCATCCCTTCACAATGTCCGGAAATACCCTTGAACCAAGTCCCTCCATCTCGATTTTGGGAGTCACGATGTCCAATAATATGTCTTGGCATGACCATGTTGCTAACATCGCAAAGTCGGCAAGCCAGAGGCTAGGTTTTCTGTGGAAAGCCAGAAAGTTTTTTACTTCTGATCAACTGTTGACGACGTACAAGGCTCAAATCCGACCTCTACTGGAGTATTGCTCGCATATTTGGGATTCAGCACCAAGGCATTCTTTTCGTCTTCTAGATTCCATTCAGAAAAGAGCCATTCGCTTGATAAACAGCTCAACTCTCACAAATACCCTTTACCCTCTAGGTCATAGAAGAAGAGTTGCAGACCAGTCATTGCTCTACAGATATTTCCATGGCAGATGCTCCAGAGAAATAAAAACTCTTGTACCACCATTGGCCACATTCGGCCGAAGAACTTGGCACGCTGATCAGTCTCACACATTTACTCTCAAGTTTGACACTACAAGGACCAATCTCCATCAAGAATCCTTCTTTTACAGGGCTGCTACGGAATGGAATAAGCTTCCATTGATTTTTTTATTCTTTTTTTACATATTATTTATTGTTTTTTCTTTTAAATTAGGTTGGCACTGTCGATGGCTAACTAGCCGAAAGCGCTTTGCTCGATTTGAGAATTTATACAACACAATATTGATTAAAAGAGTGACAAATGAAACTGAGACGATATGGGATGTGTAAGCAGGATTTAGAAAATAAGGAGATCAGTATGGATCAGGTATTTTCTTTATGAGGTGCAGTCGAAATATTCTTGGCTAGAAGTCAGAAGGACTATTGCGCTTTTATAGACTTGGAAAAGGCATATGACAGAGTGGTGAGGAGTGAATTGTGGTCGACATTATCTAAGTATGGGGTGAGCGGTAGTTCCACTGCTTGTGTCAGGATAAACGAAGCTTACACAGATTAGTTTAGCATTAAAAAAGGTGTGAGACAAGAATGTGTGGCTTCGCCATGGCTGTTTGACTTATACATAGACGATTGTTTAAAATATTTGAAAGAGAGTGCGTATGGATTGAAAATGAATGTTTTGATTGTCAAATGCCTTCTTTACGCCGATGATCAAGTCATATTAGCGTCATCTGAAGAGGAGGAGTTGCAGACGATGGTTAATGTTATGCATGATGCCCTGAAAATCAAAGGGATGAAAATAAATGTAAGCAAAACGAAAGTAATGGTTTTTGAAAAAGAAAAAAGCACGACAAACTGTGAAGTTTCGATTGAGGGAGAAAGTTTATGAGAGATGGAAAGTATGACAGTGACACTGAGCAAAGGGTGTTAACAGGAAAACAAATGACTGGGGCACTGTATAGCTTTATGAACAGCCAGAAAGTGTCAAAAAAGGTACGTCTGGCTGTGCATAGAGGTGTGTGTTGGTTCCTACACTTATGCATGGTAGTGAATGTTGGGTTTGGCAGAAGAAGCATGCAAATAGGTTTAATGCTGCGAAGATGAGTAGGCTGAGAAGTATAACCGGAGTGACTCGGTTGGATAAAGTAAAGAATAGTGAGAAAAGAGAACGATGTATTGTAAAAGATGATGTGGTTACAAAGATAGATAAAGAAATGATTAGATGGTTTGGACACGTAGGAGGGATGGATGAAGGAAGATTGACGAAACAAATTTATAAGGCGAGTGTGAATGGACAAGTCGGTAGATCAGATCAGAACAACATTGTTTTGAAGAAAGGCCAGCTGTCAAGAGTACCAACAACCGACGATCATGTATGAGAGCACTGATGAAAGTAGAGGAAGCAAAAGATGTGTGTAAAAACCTTAGCAAGTTGAAGGAAGTGGTCTCTGCCTACATTTTTTTTATTTCATTGATAAGTCGTGTACTTAGCATTTGAGGATTTTATTTCATTTTAAAATATTATTGTTTTTAAACTCTTATATGACGTTGTAAATGTGATAACAGAGCAAGCTTTTAAATGTTGGCAGAACTTTAGTTAAAAATAAGTTTAAAGTCATGATAGTTAAATTATATATTATTCAAATAAATTTTATTTTAAATCACACATAAAATTATCATACATTTTTCTTTAAAAATATTTACTATTCTATCAAATTATACTAGTATTAACCTATATATTCATTGTTTACATTGGACCTACTATACGATACTATGTTTAAATTTCAAAATTATCTGCAACCATTGAACATTCTTAAGTGTTTAGATTAACAAATCAGATTTGAAAGAATTCTAATAATCTTAGATCATCTTCGAGACGATCCTGTAAAATACGTGTGGTAGGTAGTCAGATATAATAAATGTCAAAGAATTTAGACGTACACTTGAAATAGGTGGCGCTCATTATTAGAATGGAAAAAATGCGCGTCTGGCAGCAAATTTTAGGCTCAACTAGATGCTTTTGTCTTTTCGTGGGCGGTCCAATAAATTTTTCGTTTTAAATGGTTTGAAAAACATTAGAATTATCATTTTTTTTAACTTTCTTATTTATATTGCTAAACAGTTTTGAACAAAAAGATTTTCCTTATTTTTTTTAATAACAATTTATTACTGATCTCGAAACAGTTTACAATAAAACTGGCACCGAGACCTACTAGAGTCTATTTACAAAAAATTCAACATACCTAAATAAAGTTATTCCAAGAAGCAAACAAATGTATTTCATATTTCTTTATCCTATTTAAGTGTAGCATTTATAATGGTCTATTTTCCTTTATAAAATTTTTGAATTTATGAAACAGGGCACTGCATAGCTTTATAAATAGCCAGAAAGTGTCAAAAAAGGCACGTCTGGCAGTGCATATAGGTGTGTTGGTTCCTACACTAAGCAAAACAAAAGTAATGGTTTTTGAAAGAGAAGAAAGCATGACAAACTGTTCTGATTAAGGAAAAAAAAGTGGAACAAGTAAATGAGTTTGTATACCTGGCATCAAAGTTTACGAGAGATGGAAAGTATGGCAGTGACATTGAGCAAAGGGTGTTGGCAGGAAAACAAATGAATTGGGCAGTGTATAGCTTTATAAACAGCCAGAAAGTGTCAAAAAAGGCACGTCTGGCTGTGCATAGAGGAGTGTTGGTTCCTACACTTATGTATGGTAGTGAATGTGGGGTTTGGCAGAAGAAGCATGAAAATAGGATTAATGCTGCGGAGATGAGTGGTCTGAAAAGTATAGCCGGAGTGACTCGGTTGGATAAAGTAAAGAATAGTGAGATAAGAGAACGCTGTGGTGTAAAAGAAGATGTGGTTACAAAGATAGATAAAGGAATGCTTAGATGGTTTTGACACGTAGAAAGGATGGATGAAGGAAGATTGACGAAACAAATTTATAAAGCGAGTGTGAATGGACGGAAGTCGGTAGAGGTCGACTGCTCGGAGAACATCGATCTCGATCAGATCAACATTGTTTTGAAGAAAGGCCAGCTGTCAAGAGTACCAACAACCGACGAGCATGTAAGAGAGCACTGATGAAAGTAGAGGAAGCAAAAGATGTGTGTAAGAACCGTAGCGGAAGTGGAAGGAAGTGGTCTCTACCTACCCCTATGGGAAAAAGGCGTGATTTTATGTATGCATGAAACAGATTTCTTGAACTTCCATGAAATATTGGTTGTAGGATCTAAGCGTACTCGTGAGTGCTTCTATAGATTGGCGAGTCCTGTCCCTTTTTGGTCCTGGCATATTAGGCCAGTCAATCGGTAATTTTTTGCTACAATGAGTAGACATAGCGAAGACCATTTTTGTAAATAATAAAATTTCCTACAACTTTAGTTCGAAGCTTTTTTATGTGCAGTGCATAAGTTTTACATAATTTATAAAATTTTCTCATTTGGATGCGTCCCAAGTAGCAAATTAAATTCTATAAGGTTTGTATAAACAGCTACAAAATATATCTTATAGGATAACAAAATTCTTATAACAAATACAATCTAAAAGGGCCCATTTTTATACAACAGAGAGTTTTGAATTACCGAACCCAAGAAGTAAATGTAACAATACAGATAGTTTAAATTCGTCTTGACACACACAGTATAGATAGCAACCCCGGTATTATCACGATCGTGAAATTCTCGTCAAATGGCAACTAATTAGCCCTTCAGATCGATTTGGAAGTACCCCAATGAATTTTTTCAGCATTTTTTGTCCTCAAAAATTTTTTTAAGAAAATCCCCCATTATCCCCCTGCAATGATACGGTTCTTGTAAAATGCCAAACGCGCTGCTATGGATGATTATTGTTATTGTTGACATGGAAGAATTCCAAAGATGACTCGGCACTTCTTAGGACTTCGCTTGTTGTTATAAATTCGATTTGAAGTTTTATTGAACCTTCTATGACGCAACGAACAATCGCACTTGTCATTCAAGGGAAGCAATTAGTCGTCGTTATAAAAATAACCTTTTCGAAAATTGTTTAGAGGTTATTCAATCGCGGGTTTCCTATTTTTTTTCCATCGATAAAAGGTTAGTCTGTTGGTAACATTTCTTTATATAAATTATGAAATACTACATACAATTTCGATAGCAACGAAAGTTCTCGGAAGGTGGAAACGATATTTACTCGAAGAAAAACTGGTGTCGGTAGTTTGGTTCCCGTCAGTTAATAAATTGGATCAGAGAGTAGAGATACAAGCCAGTACTGAAGAACAAACGGGGCTGACCATTCTGAAAGAAGAGGTAAGACGAGCAATAGAAACAACAAAAAGCGGAAAAGTTCTGGGTCCAGACGAAATACCTGTGGAAGTGTTGAAGTTGATTGAAGAACAACACTTGTACTCTATAACAGCCCTATTCAATAGAATATAAATAACGAGAACCCCATACCTGCGGAATGGCTAGAATCGACCTTTGTTACAATACCCAAAAAGGAAAATGCGAAGAAATGTGATGAATATCGTACAATCAGCTTGATGAGCCACACATTGAAAGTGTTCTTGAAGGTTATACACCTCAGAGTATTTCAGAAACTGGAGAGTAATATCTCGAATACCCAGTTCCGGTTTAGAAACGGATACAGTACTCGGGTCGCATACAATGTCCTCACACAACGCTGTCTCGATGTCAATCAGGAAGTTTACGCCTATTTTATAGATTACAATAAGGCGTTTGATAAAGTGAGGCATGACCAGCTAGTAGAAGTTCTAAACCAGAAAAACCTGGACTCACGAGATATCAGAATCATTGTCAACCTTTACTTTAACCAAAAGGCAACAATGCGAGTACAAGAAAAGACGACTAACCCAATAGATATAAAACGGGGCGTAAGACAGGGATGCGTCCTCTCGCCACTTTTATTCAACATCTACTCTAAAAAAAATATTCACCAGAGCCCGTGTATGCGAGTTGGGAGGCATCACAGTAAAAAATGACAAGACAATTAATAACTTGCGCTATGCAGTCGATACTGTCATTCTTGCTGAAAATATGTAGGACCTACAAGAACTGCTGAACAGGGTCGTCACTGCCAGTCGACATTTTTGCTTGACACTTAACACAAAAAAGACCAAATACATGATTATAACAAAGAAAAACACTCCGCAAGAATACCTCTATGTAGACGAAGAACAATTAGAGAGGGTTACAAGATATAACTATCTGGTTACAAACATCACCTGCACCACTGATTATTATTGCTCAGAAATCAAGATCCGTTTAGAGAAAGCACGTGCAGCTTTTGTCAAAATGAAGAAGATGCTTTGTAACCGCGACTTGAGCCTAGATCTTAGAACACGCATGCTGAAGTGTTATGTATTCCCGGTACTGTATTATGGCGTAGAAACTTGGACCCTTAACAGAACGTACGAAAGAAAAATAGAAGCATTTGAGATGTGGACTTACAAATGAATGCTCAGAATATCGTGAGTGGAGCACACGACTAAGGAAGTGAAGTGAAGGAAGTAAAGAAAAGAAAGATCACCTATCTGGGTCACATAATGCGAGGCTCAAAATATGAGATACTCCACCTGATAATCCAGGGGAAGATTATGGGCAAAAGGTCGATTGGAAAAAAAAGAATATCTTGGCTGCGGAATATGCAAGAATGATTCAGCATGTCTTCTGCAGATCGATTCAGAGCAGCAGTTTCCAAGGTCAGGATTGCCATGATGTTAGTAAACCTCCGATAATGGAGAAGCTACATGAATTTTAAGAAGAATAAATTGGAAAGTTATTTGAGATGCTTGATAATTTTATGTAATTTGGTTTCAGGGTACAGGTACTGGATTACCTGCGTAATCCCTTGATCGTGTAAGTGAAATTTGTTAAAACCAAAAATTGATATTGTGCATTGTATTGCTTATGTGACAACCCAGAAAAACTACGAGAAACTGACTAAAAATTATTTACCTGAACTTAATCCATAACTATTCTTATAAAAATGTCAAGTACCTACGGCTTGAAGATGTTGCGAAGGTTTTGTGTTTAAGTGCATATTTTAGTCGTTTTCAGTTTTATCAGCATATTTTCCATTTAAAAATCTAATAGAACCGTTCTTCGAAAATGTATTTGGTAAATCCCAAACATCTTTTATGACCGATTACACATTATTCCAGTAACATTCCAGTCCAGCGCTGGAATGCCTATTGTCAGCAAAGCTTAGTACTTTTTCCTCTGTTTGAAAAAGCAGGAGTTCATTTAGATACCTAAATAGTAAATACGATGGGTCCCAGTTTGGTTTCCTGAGGAAATCCAAATGTCACTACTTCGGGTCTGCTTAAATTATTGCAGACACTAATTCTCTGTTCAGGATTACTCAGATAACATTTGAATAAATCATATGTTCTTCCCCATAATTTATCATTGCTAAGAATTGCTATTGCCAAAATGTTGTCTCAAAATAATAAAAAAATCATATTGGCCCTACCTTTCTAATTACAAACAACTTTTATTAATTTCATTTTTTTGGATCTAAAAATTTAAAAGTAGTTTATTCTTTAGGATTTTTAAAAGATCCCTCTAAAAAGTTTCTTTTTATACGAGCAGGGCTAAACCCCAAAAGATGAATGTACTACTCCAAAAAATTAAAAGTCAAACAACACTTGATTAAAGAATAAAGAAAGTTAGGTATGTCTACATAAAATTTCGTGTGTGTTTTAAAAATATAGTTACGGCCCTGGATCGATAAAAATAATCCGAGTACAATTTATTATCCATGAAACGTAATGCTCTTAGAAAATATTTTTTTGGAATTGCTCTCTTGGGAAGTTCAAATTAGCAACACCAAGAAGTACTGGTCCGTCACTTGGGGGTATATCAGACCTTTTAGAAGGCTTAACGCCCCGATTGAATTGCTAATTGTCAAATACCGTACGTAATTGCAAATTTAGTCTCGAAAGAATGCAATATCCTGGGCGAAGCAGCTGGGTAGGTACGGGGGCGGCGGCGTCGAGTGGCAAATAGTCGAGAGAGAAGCGGGGGCGTCGCCGTTCCACTTGACCCACGTTACCGATGGTTACTTAGCAACAATTAATCGTAATACGGCAATCCATATTTCTGGCTACACGACCCGCGGACGAGAGAGATGCCAGAAATCGTTTCGAGCCACACGATGCCGGCGGTTCTCAAATTTTTCCAAGCGATTTTTCATCACTTAACAGTAAAAGATGAGATTAACAAAAAAAAAGCGTTGCACGTTTGACGTACTTTGACATAAGATGGTGTTACTGTACCCCGGAACATCGAACGCCCAAAGTTGGGAGTAGGTATGGATGTTGTACCTTTTTTATTTCCTTTTTACTTTTACTCTTTAATTTAAATGTCACTCCCAGAAAAAGAAAGATTTTAAAACTGTTTGTGGTTCTTTGTCACGGAACGAACTATGGCCAAAATTTGTCAATAAGAAAGATGCAAATGAATATTTTGTGAATAAAATGTTAAAAAAATGTAAATTAAGTACCATTGCAACGTTTCTATTTTTATTAATATTGATTTTTAACCATTAACTACGACGGGTTCATCGAAGCAGACTCTCCAGGAATCTACCAAAAGTTAGAGTCGACATGGTTGTAATTTTTTTGTCGAAAGTGCAGAGTTTTCAATTGTAAAAATGAAAGGGAATTTGTTTTTCATTCAGCAGCTTCTTCGTATAGCAATTATTTCAGTAATTGGTGATGTTTTACGATTCCTTAGGAGATACACACAGAACTTATCAAATATCTGGAGAAATTTGAGATAATTCACGACAGACAATATGGATTTCGAAAACTTCGGTCTACTGGAGATTTGCTGGCTTATGTCACTCAGCTCTGGACAAACACTATTGAAAAGTTTGGTGAATATCGTGCAATAGCCTTGGATATATCTAAAGCCTTTGACCGCTTTTGGCACCAGGCATTGTTAAGTAAATTATCTGCTTACGGTCTCACAACCAAACTGCGCCAAAGGCGCTTGAGCTTCATGCAAGATCGCTCCTTACATGTGGCAGTTGACGGTATTTCTTCTGATGCGTTTAAAACTAATGCCGGGGTCCCCCAGGGTTCCATCCTGTCTCCCACCTTATTTCTTTTACACATCAACGACCTCTTGAAAACCACCACGAACCCCATTTACAGTTTCGCAGACGATAGCACACTTGTCTCAACTGTCACATCATATCGATCACTTTTGGTGAATGATACAAATAGACTCAGGCAGGAACAGGTTGATTCCATCAATAGAGATCTTGAAGCAATCGTCGAGTGGGGAACCAACAATCTTGTTCAGTTCAACGCCCAAAAAACACAAAGTGCCACGTTTTCCAAGAAAATGAATTCCTCAAATCATCCCATCACAATGTCCGGAAATACCCTTGAACCAAGTCCCTCCATCTCGATTTTGGGAGTCACGGTGTCCAATAATATGTCTTGGCATGACCATGTTGCTAACATCGCCAAGTCGGCAAGCCAGAGGCTAGGTTTTCTGTGGAAAGCTAGAAAGTTTTTTACTCCTGATCAACTGTTGACGACGTACAAGGCTCAAATCCGACCTCTACTGGAGTATTGCTCGCACATTTGGGGTTCAGCACCAAGGCATTCTCTTCGTCTTCTAGATTTCATTCAGAAAAGAGCCATTCGTTTGATAAACAGCTCAACTCTCACAGATACCCTTTACCCACTAGAACATAGAAGAAGAGTTGCAGACCAGACATTACTCTATAGATATTTCCATGGCAGATGCTCCAGAGAAATAAAAACTCTTGTACCACCATTGGCCACATTCGGCCGAAGAACTCGGCACGCTGATCAGTCTCACCCATTTACTCTCAAGATTGACACTACAAGGACCAATCTTTATCAAGAATCCTTCTTTTACAGGGCTGCTACGGAATGGAATAAGCTTTCAAAATCAGTTTTTCCAAAGAACTATGACCTGCAACTTTTTAAAAAGTGTGTTCACAATCATTTTCTTTCTATAATCCCTTCCCCTTCTAATAGTCGCAGTGCGGGCCGTCCGCGGCCCACACGATAGGTCTACCCTTTTTGCGACTATTTTCATAAAAAAAAAAAAAAAATACAGCTACAGTCTTTTAGGGTATTTTCATTTCTACTTGAACTGTTATCGTGCCGCTTTACAAGCGAAAAGGTTCGTAACAGGACTGTAAGACCTACCGAGGTATTAGTTTACTCAGCATAGTCGGTAAACTGTATGCAAAGATATTGATTAAAAAAGTGACGAATGAAACTGAAAAGATGATATGGGATGTGCAAGCAGGATTTAGAAGAGAAAGGAGATGTATGAATCAGGTCTTTTCATTACGAGGTATAGTCGAAAAATTCTTGGCTAGCAGTCAAAAGGTCTATTGCGCTTTTATAGACCTGAAAAAGGCCTATGACAGAGGGGTAAGGAGTGAATTGTAGTCGAAATTGTCTATGTATGAGGTGAACGGTAGTTTAACACGAGCACTGAAATCAGCTTACGAGGATTCCACTGCTTGTGTCAGAATAAACGGAGCTTGCCCGGACTAGTTTAACATCGAAAAAGGTGTGAGACAGGGATGTGTGGCTTTGCCATGGCTGTTTAACTTATACATAGACGATTGTTTAAAAGATTTGAAAGAGAGTGCGTATGGATTAAAAATGAACTATTTGATCGTAAAATGCCTTCTTTACGCCGATGATCAAGTCATATTAGCGTCATCTAAAGAGGAGTTGCAGGCGATTGTTAATGTTATGCATGATGCCCTGAAAATCAAAGGAATGAAAATAAATGTAAGCAAAACGGTTTTTAAAACAGAAGAAAACATGACAAACTGTGAAGTTCTGATTAAGGGAGAAAAAGTGGAACAAGTAAATGAATTTGTGTACTTGGGTTCAAAGTTTACGAGAGGTGAAAAGTATAACAGTGACATTGAGCGCTGGGTGTTGGCAGAAAAACAAATGAATGGGGCACTGCATAGCTTTATGAACACCCAGAAAGTGTCAAAAAAGACGCGTCTGGCTGTGCATAGAGGTGTGTTGGTTCCTACACTTATGTATGGTAGTGAATGTTGGGTTTGGCAGAAGAAGCATGAAAATAGGATTAATGCTGCATAGATGAGTAGTCTGAAAAGTATAGTCGGAGTGACTCGGTTGGATGAAGTAAAGAATAGTGAGATAAGAGAACGTTGTGGTGTAAAAGAAAATGTGGTTAGAAAGATAGATAAAGGAATGCTTGGATGGTTTGGACACGTAGAAAGGATGGATGAAGAAATATTGACGAAACAAATTTATAAGGCGAGTGCGAATGGACTGAAGTCGGTAGAAGTCGACCTCGGTGAACATCGATCTCAGTCAGATCAACATTGATTTGAAGAAAAGCCAGGTCAAGTCAAGAGTACCAATAACCGACGAGCATGTATGAGAGAGCAC
Organism: Agelastica alni; assembly: GCA_950111635.1. Classification (NCBI taxonomy): domain Eukaryota; kingdom Metazoa; phylum Arthropoda; class Insecta; order Coleoptera; family Chrysomelidae; genus Agelastica; species Agelastica alni. The sequence continues at coordinate 1,295,452 of OX467713.1, forward strand.
TGATGAAAGTAGAGGAAGCAAAAGATGTGTGTAAGAACCGTAGCGGAAGTGGAAGGAAGTGGTCTCTGCCTACCCCTACGGGAAAAAGGCGTGACTATATGTATGTATGTTGTTATTTTGAATTCTTGGTAATTTCAAATTTATCTCTGGTCTCTTGAGTTTTAAATTATCGAGAGTCGACTGTATTTTAATTTTTTAATATAATTGTGGTCTATTCTACATGAAATTTTTGTAAAGAAATCATGAAATTACCAGCATTGTCAATATAATTGTGAATATTTTTAGTGATTTATTTTTTTATGTGAGTCAGCACGACTCTGTTTGGGAACCGCTGATCGATGAGAGATTGCGTCGAAGGTAAATCGTAGGAGTCAGCAGGGAAAATCTCCGTTTCAATATCGACAGGATTAAATTTTGGTATTTTATTAAAAAAAATCCACATTATTTTTATTTTATGTTAACCTAAAACATAGTATTTGGATTTACGATTGTAGAAAATTAAATTACCTTTTTTTTTTGTTTGGGTCGTTAGACGCAAAAAATAATAGCAATTTATCTTTTTGTATGGGATTTGAACACTATATTTTTTGTAAAGTGTCTCCAGGAATAGAGATTATACGAGGGAAAATTTCATTTTTAGTTTTATCGAAATCTACAGTCGTCAGAGTGGGATCGAGGAATCGATCTCTCCGGGCGAATATGCTACAGTTTTTCAAGCTGAAACTGTAGCAATTATGCAATGTGCACAGACGGCGTTCTCCATAAGAAAGATCGGGAGGCAGATCAAAATATACATACATACATACAGTCATGCCTTTCTCTCGTAGGGGTGGACAGAGATCACTTCCTTCCACTTCCGCTACGGTTCTTACACACATATTTTGCTTCCTCTACTTTCATCGCTGCTGTCATACATGCTCGTCGGTTGTTGGTACTCTTGACCTGATCTCGATCTGATCGAGGTCGACCTAATTCACACTCGCCTAATAAATCTGTTTTCGTTAATCTTTCATCCATCCTTTTACGTGTCCAATCTTAATGTACTGGAAAACAGAAGCTAGAAAGAAGGAGTCACCCCGAAAGGATCTAGCCGGAATTTATACTGAGTAGAAAGGATGCCAGACTATAGAAGGACACATACTGACCAACAGCCATAATTGTGGATTGTGTGAAGAGGAGGAAACCAGCCTCCATATCCTTGGCGAATACTCGGCGTACGCCGAACTTAAGCTGAATTTTCTGGGCTCAACTTATCTTGATCCCGAGCAACTAAGGCAGCTACCGATCAGCGACCTGCTCCTATTCTGGAGGAATAGCAGATCGCTTACTATCATGGGGAGACACAATAGACAATTTCTGAATGCCGTTGGCGGAATTAGGATGGAAGCACCCCCTAATTATTATTTATCGTAAAATATCATTATTCTTGATGAAAAGTTAAAAACAGATTCACATTTTACTTTTATCTGCTTCATTTTATAGCCAATTTGCTGGAAAATCACGTGAAAATTTATACTAAGTTCAAAAATATAATGCTGTTTCTTTTGAAAATCTAAAAAATATCAAATTTCGCTATCGTTATTTTTTTATTAGAAAAGTAATGAAAATATTTCTTTGAAACATAGGAAACATTTTCTTTTTTTGTTATCACCTCCATCTTCTATTTTTGGTAAATTTTTGAAGGGTGGACAGTTTTCATAACAAATGTAAAATTGCATCAAATCAATGTTTCTCTTTTTGCAACTTTAACATTGTAGCAACTGGAATAAGACAATCTAAGCCCCCACCCTATTCAACGTAATCATGAACGAAATGATCACAGAGGTCAAGAAGGTGGGGCAAGAATACCGGATGGGGAGCAAAGAAATCAGAGTAATATGCTATGCTGACGATGCCGTATTGATATCCAACAGCGAAGTCGATTTGCAACGGCTTCTTTATAAGCCAGAACAAACTTCGTTGGAATTCAAAATGCAGATATCGACGAGCAAAACACAGCGTAGAACAAGTTAGGAATGGCAGGTATCTGGGCGTCAATATAACAAGCAGTAGGGACTTAGAGAAACAAGTGAAAGCACAAACAGTAAAAGCTTCGTTGATATCGGGCTATATGCGTGACGCCAGGCGACGACGAGAAGAAGCTAGCAATGACGTTGAAGCGTAAAGCTGTAGAAATACTCTGAGGTGTGGGCAGTTTCACCGCCGGAACCTCTGATACTTCGACGATTCAGTCGATTCCTTCGATAATTCAGTCAAGCTAGCTCGATGGTTTTTTTACCTACTATAGGCTGAAGGGTTTACTGTCTTTTATCGCCGTGAATTTTGTTATCATAGTAAATAAAACAACACACTCGTCATCGAGAATATATTGTATAACTTTAATACATGGAGCTTACAGTTTCAAGTCTCCCGTATCTTCAGAACAATTTCACTGGTTGTTAGCTTTGAATTTAATTTATTTTATCTGATTATATTGATATGCATTTTACCACGTGGTGTTTTAAAACGGTGCTCTGAACGCTGTTAGATGTTCTGTCGGTTGATGAAATGCGAAAAAAGAAGCGGTGCTCTTAAAGCGAGCGTTGTGCAGCGCTCGGCTGTTGAAATGCGAAAGAGGCAGCGAGGCCGGAAGCCCGGTAAAACGTGGCTTCGGTTCTCGCGCTGAATTCAGCGTTATTATTGATCAAAAATCGTAACCGTCTTTTTCACGTGATCGTATAGCTGATTTCTACAATTGCGCGCGACGATTTCGGAATATTCTGGAGGGATAATGAATGCACGTGTTTTTAGATAATTTTTTTGTCGGCGTCAGGACCTTATTGAGTAGTTTTAAAAATCAAGGATTTTCTCAGAGAGGAATTGTGCATAAAAAATATGGCATAGATATGAACCTAAAGGAAACCAAAGTCATGGCAACTTCAAAAAACCAAAGCACAAATCACAAATCACAATATATAAATATCTATAAATCTCTAAATATTAATAACGAAAAACTGAAATGGGTATCCTCTTACAAATATCTTGGCACTGGGTAACTGAAACAGCAGAACACACAAAAGAAATCAAGTGTCGAATTGAAGTAGCTCGCAGCGCTTTCATAAAAATGAATAAAATACTCCGCAGCCGAGATATCTTAGAACTGAGAACCAGAATGCTAAAGAACATAGAAGCATTTGAAATGTGGTGTTATAGGAGGATGCTGAGAATACCATGGGTTGACAAGGTTTCAAATGAGGAAGTACTACGCCGAATGAATAAAGCGAAAGAAATTAGTAACACCATAAAAAGGAGAAAATTAGAATATGTAGGTTATGTTCTGAGAGGAGATAGATTTAATATCCTTAAGCTAATTATTCAAGGCAAAATAAAAGGCAAGAGAACGATTGGCAGAAGAAGAATCTCTTGGCTGCGCAACTTGAGGGAGTGGTTTGGTTGCACGTCCGCAGAATTCTGCAGGCGGGCGATTGATAAGGTCCGAGTAGTGGTGATGATTTCCAATCTCCGATAAGAGCGGAATTTCAAGAAGAAGAAGTGTAAGACCGATCATGACATACGCTATCGAAACCAGAGCAGAAAACGCCACAACGAAGCGACTACTCAGAACAGCAGAGATTAGAACTTCGAGTGGCATGACAGGCTGCAGTTTACGAGACCGCATTAGAAGCCGTGACGTTAGAACGCGGTGCGACATTCAAGATGTGGTGAGATGGGGCCGCAATGGAAGAAGAGAGACCATATCGACAAGATGAATAATACGAGTCTACCAAAAATTGTTATCGGTATCAAAAAGACCTCCTGGAAGACTCCCAATACGATGGCACGAAAGCTGGAGCTCAGCCTTTCAACTACGGTTGTAATCGTTGAAGACAAACAGAGGATACAATCCTACAATAAAGAAGAAGAAGAAGAAAATTGTGTGTGCATCTTCACAATACGAGGGGTGTTTCATGTTTTCCTTGCAACAGTCGCGTACATCATTTAATAATTAATTTTTGTATTGCGCGAAAGTTGTGAACGCTATTTTTTCTACGACCGAATAATAAGCTGAAGGTAGCACGCGCTCATTTCGGTAAATTATTTTATAGAAAAAGAGTGGATATAATCCCGGATTGTATGGAACGTTCGTCGGGAACAATAAACGTTGATAATGCCCGAATAATGCCATTATTCCAGCAAATATCGACGACGACGGCGGGAAGTTATATACCTATAAAGGATTCAGTGGATGATATTAAAACAACCCCCGAATTCCTGCTCGTTATATTCAATCAATCTCCTCCGTTCTCCCTCGATAATCCTTAAATAATCTTTGCCGTGTTAAATCGTGCAATATACATCATTGTCATCTTACCTGTTCGTTTTCGTGTGAGGGGCGGACTTTTAATTTTCGTTTCTCCTCTCTCTCCGTGTCGATGTGCATTCGATATTCCAGACTTATTTAAAATGTTTCGAAGGGCGCTTCATTTCCGAGTGTGTTGTTTGGATATATCAGATTACATTTGTTTCATTGGAATTAGGATTGGTAGTGATTGTTTTTGAAAGTTCACTCGAAAAAATAATTCAAATTACGATGAAAAGTCAAATGAATAAAAATAATTTTCTTCGTAACAGACAGAAATATTGTTTTTGACAATCTATAAATGTTGCCACATGTATATTTTAAGAAAAAACGATGTCACTTGCTTTCGGAAATGGTTAATTTTACTTTTTTCGTATTATTTGAAAACATTTATTAAATAAATCGTAGTTTAAAAAAACTAAAAAACACGCTTTTAGGGTTCTTCTTCTTCTTCTTCTTCCAGTGCCTGTCCGTTACCGGACACGTTGGCGATCATTCTGGCAATAATTATTCTATCAACTGCGGCCCTAAATAGACCCGTGGTGAAGGTTGCGAACCAAGTTCTCAGGTTATTAAGCCATCCTCCTTCTCTCTAGTCCCCTCTTTCCAGGCACGTTTCCCTGTAGGATAAGCTGCAACAGACCGTATCTTTCGCTGTTTCTCATGATGTGTTCCAAGTATTCAAATTTCCGACTTTTGAGTGTACTCATGATCTCCATTTCCTTGTTTAAAATGTCGAGTACTCTTTTGTTTGTAACATGGGGCTGTCCAAGGGATTCTTAGTGTACGTAGACACAGCCACATCTCAAATGCGTCCAACGTTACAGTCCATGACTAAGGTGACCAGATTTTTAGATGGGCAAAGAGGGACAACTCTGAAGGAGGGGGGAGTATCAACAAAAATTTTCATATAGAATAAAAATAATATCGTAATATTTTTTTATTTTTCACATAAGTACAATTTATAAATATAAAAAAATGTATAATATTTTATTCCTTGACATATTTTTTACTTAAGTGAATTTGTTTCAGTAGATTGTTGTAATTTTTTAAAATATTGTAAAAATCTTCACAAGAATTTGTCAAACTAAATATAATTCTTATAATTCTAAAAGTCGGGACTTTTGAAAAACGTCGCGGGACGTGGCACAAATTGTGAAAAATCTGGGCTGTCCCGCCAAAAGCGGGACGTCTGGTCACCTTATCCATGACTCAACTCCATAAAGGAGCACAGGAAACTCATAGCATCGGAGAAGTCGTATTTTAGTTGTTAAGTTCATCAAAGTAAAAAATAATTCCTAACATAGGAATAAAATTACTGACGAGAAAATTAATGTCACTGTTCTAAAAGCGTGGGTGCTTTTATTCCGAAACGCAGAATTAGTGTAAAAATGTCATACAAAGCACTCCCACGCTTTTAGAACACTGACATTAATTTTCTCGTCAGTAATTTTATTCCTATGTTAAGAAATATTTTTTACTTTTTAGTTTGATTAACTCTAAAAGCGTGTTTTTTAGTTTTTTTAAACTATAATTTAATTTTCGCTCATTAGATCGATTTGTTTTACTCACTAAATTTTTTTTGTATTAAATGGTAAAAGCACAAAAAGAATGCATCGGCCGGGAATCGAACCCGGGCTGCCCGCATGACAGGTTTTTTTTTTTTTATGAAAATAGTCGCAAAAAGGGTAGACCTATCGTCTGGACCGCGGACGGCCCGGCCCGCACTGCGACTATTAGAAGGGTAATGGATTATAGAAATTAAATGATTGTGGACACGCTTTTTAAAAAGTTGCTGGTCATAATTCTCTGGAAAAACTGATTTTGGAAGCTTATTCCATTTCGTAGCAGCCCTGTAAAAAAAGGATTCTTGATGAAGATTGGTCCTTGTAGTGTCAAGCTTGAGAGTAAATGTGTGAGACTGATCAGCGTGCCGAGTTCTTCGGCCGAATGTGGCCAATGGTGGTACAAGAGTTTTTATTTCTCTGGAGCATCTGCCATGGAAATATCTGTAGAGCAATGACTGGTCTGCAACTCTTCTTCTATGTTCTAGTGGGTGAAGGGTATCTGTGAGAGTTGAGCTGTTTATCAAGCGAATGGTTCTTTTATGAATGGAATCTAGAAGACGAAGAGAATGCCTTGGTGCTGAACCCCAAATGTGCGAGCAATACTCCAGTAGAGGTCGGATTTGAGCCTCGTACGTCGTCAAAAGTTTATCAGGAGTAAAAAACTTTCTGGCTTTCCACAGAAAACCTAGCCTCTGGCTTGCCGACTTTGCGATGTTAGCAACATTGTCATGCCAAGACATATTATTGGACACCGTGACTCCCAAAATCGAGATGGAGGGACTTGGTTCAAGGGTATTTCCGGACATTGTGATGGGATGATTTGAGGAATTCACTTTCTTGGAAAACGTGGCACTATTTGTATCATTCACCGAAAGTGATCGATAGGATGTGAAAGTTGAAACAAGTGTGCTATCGCCTGCGAAACTGTAAATGGGGTTCGTGGTGGATTTCAAGAGGTCGTTGATGTGTAAAAGAAATAAGGTGGGGGACAGGATGGAACCCTGGGGGACTCCGGCATTGGTTTTAAACGCATCAGAAGAAATACCGTCGACTGCCACATGTAAGGAGCGATCTTGCATGAAGCTCAAGAGCCATTGGCTCAGTTTGGTTGGGAGACCGTAGGCAGATAATTTACTTAATAATGCCTGGTGCCAAGGCTTTAGATATATCCAAGGCTATTGCACGGGATTCACCAAACTTTTCAATAGTGTTTGTCCAGAGCTGAGTGGCATAAGCCAGCAAATCTCCAGTAGACCGAAGTGAGCATTCTACCACTGAACCACCGATGCCATGAATTGTTTTAAGATTTGTTCTGCGCGCATGCGTAGTTCACGCACTAGTTCTATCTCTGGCACTTTATACCAATGAGATTTCATTTCATCTGTTTCCCATCGTCGAACCTCTTCTTTCAAGTGGGCTTTGGATAGTCCACAGAAGGGTTCTGGGCCGGAAAATTAAGTATTTGCCCTTTTTTGGCAAGGCAATCTGTTTCCTCGTTGCCTTTAACTCTCTTGTGACCTGGAACCCACATCAGAGTAACCTGGTCCTTTGCTGCCAGTCGTCTCAGGAATTGTATATGATGATGATGATGAATCGAAACCATTGGTGGAAGGAGGTGTCAGTACATTTTTTTTTACTTTTTGTTGTAATTAATTTTGTTTTAATACTAAAAAATCTCAGTAGATAGTGTAAGTTTGCTCATAATGCTTCAGAAGAGACGAATCGACTAGATAATGAATACAAAGTTGTTAGTGAAAGATTTCTTCTACCAACGGTTCCAATTTTGTCTGGTTAAAGGGTTGATTTAAATAAAAGACTTTACTAAGAGGTACTTGTACATTTTATTAAGACTTAAAAACACAGTTACCCGACAAGATTGTGCAGCTTCTCTAAACGCATAGGATTATTCGGCGGTGTACCCGCGCACATTTATTAAACTTTATAGAGTACAAAAAGTTGTTAAAATGATCCATTTTTTTTAAATAATGATAATTATTTTTAACTTTATTGCAAAAAAATTGCAGACGTTGATAAAAGCTCTACAATTTGTTACAAAACAAGTCATAAATTTGATTTAATAATTTTTTAATAAATTTACAATACAAAGAGTTTTTCAAAACTTTAATATAGTAGATTAGAAAAAAGGAAGCTACGTTTCGAAAGAAATCAATCATCAGTATTATATGAAAAAAAAAAGTATATTTTTTGACAATTTTAAAAGTTTAACAACCTTTTTAACAAAAAAAATATTGCGCACATACCGAACATTCCTGTTGATTAAAAAACGAAATACTGTACACGAGAGAGATTGGTTGCCTACGTCTATAAATAATTTACTATGTACAAAATATATTAATGGACAAATTTATTGCAATTTCGCTAAAATCAATAACCAAACATTTTAATTACAACTAAATTCGATCGTCTTTCTCTTGTTTTCATTTTCCAACGTTAGGAGACGTGCGAAAATTCATTTCTATGTATAAATTTTGTGTGTGTGTGTGTGTATTGCACATCAAAGAAACAATAATTAACTAAGAGAATCATCAAACAAACGACACTGTAATAAAAAATTTTAATTAAGGAATTATTTAATTTATTGTTCAATTTTATTTAATCTCAATTAAACAAAATGTCTAAAAATGTACAACCGAGTAAAATTTATTTTTTATTTACAAATTGTGGTTTGTCTAATATACACACTTAGGTACTTGAAATTTTCGTATTTACAAAGTGGAATTTTATACAATTAAAACGACGACAAAAGTAGCGAAACACCCTGTACTTTTTTTCTATCAAATCCGTTTTCTAAGGAAACTTTCGACTTGCAATAATACACAAAGTGCGACACAATATTACCCACGTAAATATAACGATTGCAGTGCAGATACCTACGAACGAGGAGGGGCGATGAAAGTTTACGGTGTTTTTTTTTTTTTTATTTTATGAAAATAGTCGCAAAAAGGGTAGACCTATTGTGTGGGATGCGGACGGCCCGCACTTCGACTATTAGAAGGGGAAGGGATTATTGAAAGGAAATGAACGTGGACACGCTTTTTAAAAAGTTGCAGGTCATAGTTCTCTGGAAAAAGCTTATTCCATTTCGTAGCAGCCCTGTAAAAGAAGGATTCTTGATGAAGATTGGTCCTTGTAGTGTCAAGCTTGAGAGTAAATGTGAGAGACTGATCAGCGTGCCGAGTTCTTCGGCCGAATGTGGCCAATGGTGGTACAAAAGTTCTTATTTCTCTGGAGCATCTGCCATGGAAATATCTGTAGAGCAATGACTGGTCTGCAACTCTTCTTCTATGTTCTAGAGGGTGAAGGGTATCTGTGAGAGTTGAGCTGTTTATCAAGCGAATGGCTCTTTTCTGAATGGAATCTAGAAGACGAAGAGAATGCCTTGGTGCTGAACCCCAAATGTGCGAGCAATATTCCAGTAGAGGTCGGATTTGAGCCTCGTACGTCGTCAACAGTTGATCAGGAGTAAAAAACTTTCTAGCTTTCCACAGAAAACCTAGCCTCTGGCTTGCCGACTTTGCGATGTTAGCGACATGGTCATGCCAAGACATATTATTGGACTCCCAAAATCGAGATGGAGGGACTTGGTTCAAGGGTATTTCCGGACATTGTGATGGGATGATTTGAGGAATTCACTTTCTTGGAAAACGTGACACTTTGTGTTTTTTGGGCGTTGAACTGAACAAGATTGTTGGTTCCCCACTCGACGATTGCTTTAAGATCTCTATCGATGGAATCAACCTGTTCCTGCCTGAGTCTCTTAGTATCATTCACCGAAAGTGATCGATATGATGTGAAAGTTGAGACAAGTGTGCTATCGCCTGCGAAACTGTAAAGGGGGTTCGTGGAGTATTTCAAGGAGTCGTTGATGTGTAAAAGAAATAAAGTGGGGGACAGGATGGAACCCTGGGGGACCCCGGCGTTGGTTTTAAACGCATCAGAAGAAATACCGTCAACTGCCACATGTAAGGAGCGATCTTGCATGAAGCTCAAGAGCCATTGGCGCAGTTTGGTTGGGAGACCGTAGGCAGATAATTTACTTAACAATGCCTGGTGCCAAACGCGGTCAAAGACTTTAGGTATATCCAAGGCTATTGCACGGGATTCACCAAACTTTTCAATAGTGTTTGTCCAGAGCTGAGTGACATAAGCCAGCAAATCTCCAGTAGACCGAAGTTGTCGAAATCCATATTGTCTGTCATGGATTATCTCAAATTTGTTGCATAAATTAAGGGAAAAAAGCATCCTATTTTGTGCAAATATTCTTCTTCTTAGTCCGTTACGTCATATGTGATGTGATGTGGTGTCTGCAAAATAAATGGGACCACGACCGAACTAATAGCTGTGGGCCAAGGTATTCGACAAGAGGATTCCCTGAGACCTATGCTCTTTAACATCATTATGGACGAAGTAATAAGCAAAGTACGTTTACCGAAAGGATACAGAATGGATGACCGTGAAATTACTGTTATATGCTATGTCGATGACGCAGTACTAGTTGCTGCAAATGAAGACGATCTGCAGCGACTATTTCATCGATTTAATCACTTAATATGGTAATATCGGCCCAGAAAACTAAATGCATGACGACATCAAAAACGCCATTAACGTGCAAACTGGAAGTTGAAGGCTAAGTTGTCCAACAGGATATGAAATATAAGTATCTGGGCATAAAAATCTCAGGCTATGGTGATGTTGAGACGGAGGTGAGAGAACAGAAAACGAAGGTAACAAGAATAGCAAGAAACCTAAATGACACAATATGGCAAAATAAAAACATTAAAATAGAAACTAAATCAAGAATTTACAAAGCAATAGTATGACCAACTATGGAGATGGGATTACCAAATCCAAATTCAAATGATCGGTACAATATTGTGTCGTACTCTGTATACAGGGTGTCACACTGGATATACGTTCAGTAGACATCGCGTTGTTTTTTCTTTAACTAATTGTAAGATACAGAATGTTTTATCCGTTTTGTCCTGTTTATTATTATAACTCACGAATCACCCTGTATATATAGATTTATTTAATACACTTTTTTTTCGTTCTTCGCGCTAAAGACTCCTATTTACTAAGTAAAAAAAATTAAAAATATTTTTGTAACTATGAATGTTTTTTAAAAAATAAAAAACGAGGGTAAAAACTATTTTTATGGTGGACGACTTTCTTTATGTCCCAATTAGTTTTTAAAAAGATTTTTAAAATGATCGAATTTGTAAAAAATAAAATATTTGTAAACACAAAAACCAAGTGCTTACTTACGGTAAATACAAAACAAAATTTGATGCACGTCATCAATGACGTAGATATTTCAAATTATCTCGAAATCTGTAGAAGATAGCACACTCTGCATTTCATTTGTGCTATGCTACATAAGATATGCTTTTATTTGTGTTTCCCTCGAAAACAAAACACTTCAAATTCAAAAGGATAATGACTTTCTGACTTTCTGAGATAGTTGAACGTGATGTGGAATGTATCTTTTGTCAAAAAATGTTCTAGTGTTAACTTTCAATGTCTTATGTTACGTTTATCTATCCCTCGTCTAAATTCAAAAATCACGTAACGCGAGATGGCGCTGTCAATGACAAAATGTCGGATCGAGGTGTGAACAACAAATATTCTGTCATTTGTTCACTTGTAAAACCAAAGTTTTTATTTAAGGGAATTTTAGTTATATCTCAGATATTCGAGTTGATTTTTTTGTGTTAAACTATTGGATTGAAGCTGAATTTAAGGTTTGTTTTCGACGTTTCAGTATTATTGTCGCTGGATTCTTTTTAAATGCGAGTAAAGACCGGGTGTGTCCAGGTATCAATTTTGGTTTGTTTTCGACTTCGGTCACTTCCATCTTTCTTAGTTATGGAATGTTGATGATTCAACACTGGAAGGTTCTGGTTAGAAACAGATCCATCTTTTAAAAGCTTTATCTGTGTTGTTGAAGTCACTATGAATAATCACAAATAAACTGATGGATCATTGGACAGCAATATCAAACTTACCACTGGAAAAATCATCTTTCACAAAGTGCTTGCTGCAAACAGATTGGTTTTCCTATCTTCAATATCATCTTCCATTTCTAAACTGCTATAGGATTTGAAGGAAATTTATGCAAAGATATAATCAAATTGCAATTTGTAAAGCATTGTGGAACAGAGCATATTTTTTGTGATTTTATCACCATGTCCTTGCATTTTCGGATTTAGTGGTTTATTAACACCAATTCTTCACAACATATTGTACAAATATAACACTTTCAATGCTTAAATTGCTCAAAATAATATATAAAGTTCACTTTTCACCGAATATAAACAAACGAAAGTTAGTTTGCTGTTCACACCTCGAGAAGTTCATACGATCAATAATAGATGTCGCCCACTCCGTGATTTCTTCCTATAGGAAATTGTATACTGTATCTATCACGTGATTTCTAATCTGCCATAATTATACATTGAATTCGATGTATTTTAATTTTTGTGTGACGTGTTTCGAATTATGTTTTGTATTTTCGTCTCGAGATTTTCAGCACGAGTACCAAGAAACGTCATTTGATGACAATGAATTACATCTTTAAAAAAAAACAAAACAACGTACAATACAACGAAACGCGAAAGACTTGCAAGAGCGTTACATGGTACAGAAAATGTTTACACATCTCCGCAATATACGAGTCCGTACTGTTCGTAACAGAAATTTTCCATTTCGTACTACCAAGCCCTCGTTTGTAAGGGTAAATACCCGGTACACTGTTGCTGGTAGTTGCCCTGCTGTCGGTACGCCATTGCCAGACCGCTGTTGGCCATGCACTGCGTCTGTTGCTGCGGCGGCTGACAAGCGGGCGATTGTTGGGTGCGAACGGTGTCGGATGAGGCGCTCGAGGTGGCCGTTTGGTTTGCGTTATTGCCACCGCCGCCGCCGCCACCCGAACACGGTTTACCGTCTTTGACTAGAACGGGAACTGCCACTCGTCTGGGGGAACTCGACGACTGGAACAAAGAAACATTGTAAAGAATATGTACTGAAATATACGAACGTAATGGTGTTACATATTTATAAAACTGTATTTATTCGCATATTACGGGCTCATCTAAAAAGTAAATAAACGCACGCGCGCGTTTTTTTTTTATTCCAATAATATTCGTCTCTCTCTTCTCTACGATTAAATTCACAGGAGCAACGCATAAAAGGGACCAAGGGTAAATCTGAAAGGTTTTATATTTTCCTCCTGCTGCTGCAGACCTCTTGAAAACACACGTTATCTCGAGTGGGCCACGTCACAATTCCGACGACGAGGCCCCCATAATATTTCGCCCCCCATATTACCACTGTGTATACACACACACACCGACACACTGCGCTGCGCGCTCTGTCGTCTTCTATACCTCTCTCTTTCTGATCTATACGCTGCCAGATTTGACGGAATATTTAACCAGAATCGGATCCGGCTGCGTGGTTATTTTAAAATTATATATTAACCGTTGGAAAAATTGTATCGTTGAATCTTTACCTGTACGTCAAGAGCTTATATGATAAAATAAGCAACATCATCAGTGACTTTCAAATAAAAATGATTTCAATATTTATTTGAGACATATAAGTAGTTATGTTGTTTTGATATACGAACGAGATTAACATTTATAAAAAGGGAGAGTGTTTTAACTATTTAAGCTTAATTTAAATTTCCGTTTTGACTGGAGAAGCAGTACCATCTCTTTATTTAGTTTTAGTTTTGTTAAACTAATAGTCTTTCGGCATTTTTAATTTTAACCCAAGTATAATAATAGATAATGTTCTAATTTCATTTTAATATTAAAATTTCCTGAATTTCGTGACTGGCTGGGTGGGAGGCCACCAACGTCCGTTACTGAGGAAAATATTACTACTGTGAAGAAAATGCTTGATGAAAATAGGCAAGTGAAAAACCACCAGCTTGAGGAAACCTTTGAGATCATAGTGATCTGTTAATTCCGGGTTTGTCGTCGTAACATTTCCTGTGATGTGGCCTGCCAGCTGTCTCTCCATCTTTTTGGTGGTCTTCCGGATGGGCGGTTGCCTGTTGGTGTTCCCTCTAGTGCTATGCGGGGTAGTCTATTCTCGGCCATCTTTTTGACATGGTTATACCGTTCTCTTCTTATTTGTATTCCCCATCTTACTATGTCCTGTACGCCGCATTGTTTTCTTATGTTCGTATTTCTTACACGCGGTCTCTTCTGGCTTTGCCAGCTGTGGTTCTCAGCACTCTCATTTCTGCCACGCGTAGCATGCTTTTGGTTTTGTTGCTGTCTTCTCGCGCTTCTATTGCGTACGTCATGACGGGTCTTACGCACGCTTTGTATATCCTAATCTTGCTGTCCATTCGCATGTATTGGTTGGCCGAAAAAATTTCTCTTGGACATCCTATTATTACTGCTGCTTTGTTAATTTGACCTCTTAGGTCATTTGTTGGATCGTGGCCGCTGGACATATCTATGCTGAAGTATTTAAATTGCATCTTCAATTACTAGCTTACATCTGATGGTCATGCTTTTTGTTTTTTCGATGGATATGCTCTTGTTAAGTTGTCGACTTGCTTGGTAGAACTTAAAAGTTGCAGGTCATTCTCGGTTAGACTTGGCTGTACTATTATGATGTGTCGACCAAGTCTCAAAACAAAGTTTGGGAAAAGAAAATGATAGCTGTATTTTTCAAATCAAATGGAATTTGAATTTTCTTTCTTGCATTATGTTAATAGGGTACTTTAGGAAGTGAAAAATAAATTATGAAATTTGATAAAAATTAAAATTTATGTAGAAATGTACTTAAATATTCTGATTTTGAGTCTTAAAAGCACATTATTGTTTTATTATATTGAAATTAAAAGTCGTAATTTTTATGCTGTATATCACGTGACCTAAAACACGAGCCGCTATGGTGTGACGTCATATAGGCAAAAACTGTCATTTCAGTGTAAACAGCTTGGTACATGTCTATCAACTTTAACTTCAAGAAGTGATAATTGTGTCTTTCGTGAGTGCATTTCATTTGTACATATTTATTTATTAAAATGCAAACCGGTTTTGTAATAGCAGATAATACGAATCTGCCAAAAATTGATTCAATGATGGTTGCATATAGCTGTTAACGTTGAATGAGTGCCGGTCGGTCCTACTTACATGACTGTTATTTTTACCAATATTACAGCGTTTTCGCGCGAATAAAAAGGTTTAAAATTTAATTTAATTTTATGGCAAGAAAGCGTGTTTATTTAGCCGAAATATATTTTGTTGTGGCTTTTTATTAGGTAAATCAACATTTTGAAGTACTTTTTCAAACAGTAGAATACCCTATAATATCAGTCTCGTATCCTAAATTTTCTCCTTCTTAATGCTATCTTAAGGTTAGTGGAAGAGCAACTTAGTAGCACTTGTGCTATCTAAGTTTAACTTCCCTTTTTGTATTTCAGCTATGTACCACCTTTTTTTGTTTAGTTTAAATCAAATTATATGTAACTAGGGCTGCGATACAATAAAGACGATTATTATTATTATTGTTAATAAGAAAAAAGAATCTTGGCAAAATATTAAAATTTCTTCCATCCCAATCATACATACATACATAAAGTCACGCCTCTTTCCCATGGGGGTAGGCAAAGACCACTTCCTTCCACTTCCGCTACGGTTCTTACACACATCTTTTGCTTTCTCTACTTTCATCGCTGCTGTCATACATGCTCGTCGGTTGTTGGTACTCTTGACCTGGCCTTTCTTCAAAACAATGTTGATCTGATCGAGATCGATGTTCGCCGAGGTCGACCTCTACCGACTTCCGTCCATTCACACTCGCCTTATAAATTTGTTTCGTCAATCTTCCTTCATCTGTCCTTTCTACGTGTCCAAACCATCTAAGCATTCCTTTATATATCTTTGTAACCACATCTTCTTTTACACCACAGTGTTCTCTTATCTCACTATCACAATTAATAATAAATTATATAAAGCCGGCCCTGCGCAACGCCATCAAAATATATATTATTATTCCATTGATTAATGTATCCAGCGTTCCGTCGAATTAGAAGGACTCGGCAAATATTTACCCGAAGTGTATTTAATTGACATTTACGACGTCAAACCACAAAAGCGAAAATATAATATTTTCGAACGAGGAAATATCTTGTGCAAAAATAGAACGAATTTGCTAAACCAATCAGAAAAAACAAAGGGATAAAAATGCCATGGAATCCGCCATGGATTAAGTTCCAAAAAAGTTTTAATAACTTTGATTAAACTCTCTTGCGCAACCGTTTTAATTGTAATTATTTTATGTACCTAATGTTTATATTTGTCGATGGAACGTCATTGAAAAGAGGATTTATTTACACAAATGTAGGTAGATTATTTGACCTCAAGTCTTATTTTGTATAATCACGTCTATACACGTACATTTGTACAATGGATAATTTTAGATAAACATTGTAATCTTGGCGTTCGACGGTAGAATAATATTGAATATTCACAATCATTGATCAGATCTTATTTATTTTAATACTTTAATAAAAAATCCTGAAGATGGTCGCAAATAACAGTGATTTTTCAGTTTATTGTCAAGATATGTTAATGGGGGAAGCAAAAATTGGTATTTAAAAAATCTCTATTGTACGCAAATCAGAATCATCGCGGTAATAATTTGTAAAACTTTATATAATGCATATTTCACGAATATACGGCGGTTTCGGATTATCGTTATAAACTCGATAACCAGTATTCAACTGTACATTTAAGAAGTACGAAAGTAAATTCTCCTAATATTTTCAAACAAATTTCGTAGGTAACGAATTTTTGTTTTATAAGAGTCAATATTTTTATTTTTGAGCACGAGTAATTTTGCAACCAAATCTGTTCTTAACGACTTTATTTATTGGACATAATAAGAGAGGTGGGCCAGTAATCCAAACAAATTTCACTAATTAACTAAGGTATTAAGCTCAAATTTGGCTTTTTGATTCATTTTTGTATTTTTATGTTTACTAGCCCAAACCAATACCACAACAATTAGATTTCCAGAAAAGTAATTTGTAATCCTGGGTTATCATTGTAGTGGGTACCTACATTAAAATCGTATAGTACCGATTGTGATAACAAGTAGTGTATGTATGGGTACCTAATAGACGGTGAAAATGCCGCGACGTGTTTTAGATGTAGATGAATTAATATTGAATGTACACGCTTTTTTTCTGTGTAAAAGGACAAAGGAGGTCCGTTGCTACCAGTTTTATCTATACGTAAGCGTGTGTGTGATGCGATGTGTATTGGTAAAACAAAATTAACTTCAGTTTTAAAAAGTGTAAAAGATGGAAATAGTGAACAAAAAGTTGAATGAGTGTACCTTATGCACCTCTTTCAAAACAGTTGTTAAACATTATAGTTACATTTTTACTTTTTTTTTCTTCTATTGTATAGGTATTATTACTTTATTGTGTTAGTTAAATTAAATAGTAAATAGGGAAATTTATACTGTGATTATAATGTGTTTGTTAAATTCACAATGTCGTTAATATATAAAAAAATAATTACTAATAAAATAAGTATAGTGTTAACAACTAAATTGTTTCTCAATTTATTAATTTATATTTGTTGCTGTTTGATACGGTTTGATACAATAAATGTAAGCAAAACAAAAGTAATGGTTTTTGAAAGAGAAGAAAGCATGACAAACTGTTCTGATTAAGGAAGAAAAAGTGGAACAAGTAAATGAGTTTGTATACCTGGCATCAAAGTTTACGAGAGATGGAAAGTATGGCATTGACATTGAGCAAAGGGTGTTGGCAGGAAAACAAATGAATTGGGCACTGTATAGCTTTATGAACAGCCAGAAAGTGTCAAAAAAGGCACGTCTGGCTGTGCATAGAGAAGTGTTGGTTCCTACACTTATGTATGGTAGTAAATGTTGGGTTTGGCAGAAGAAGCATAAAAATAGGATTAATGCTGTGGAGATGAGTAGTCTGAGAAATATAGCCGGAGTGACACGGTTGGATAAAGTGAAGAATAGTGAGATAAGGGAACGCTGTGGTGTAAAAGAAGATGCGGTTACAAAGATAAATAAAAGAATGCAAATTTATAAGGCGAGTGTGAATGGACGGAAGTCGGTAGAGGTCGACTGCTCGGCGAACATCGATCTCGATCAGATCAACATTGTTTTGAAGAAAAGCCAGGTCAAGAGCACCAACAACCGACGTGCATGTATGAGAGCACTGCTGAAAGTAGAGGAAGCAAAAGATGTGTGTAAGAACCGTAGCGGAAGTGGAGGAAAGTGGTCTCTGCCTACCCCTACGGAAAAGAGGCATGACTATATGTTTTTATGTATGTATGATACAGTTACGATTTAGTTTTTAGTTGATTAACAAACTCGCAGTGCAATATTTTTCACTTTATTCGTCTCAATTCGATTACATCTAAATCATAATTTTTCTCCAATCACAGAAGCATCATTATTACAGCCACTCGACGTCCACTGCTGTAAATAAGCCTCCTCAAGTGTTTTCTAATAATTTCTTCGACTATCTCCCGTCCTTTGTTCTAGCCACATGTCCAGCCCATCGCCATTTCAGCCTTGTAATTCTTTCTATTATGTCTTGGACTCCCGTTCTGCGTCTCAAATCCTTGTTTTCGACTGTCCCCTAGGTTCACACCTATCATTGCTCTCTCCATTTTTCTTTGTGCTACCTGTAATTTTGTTATGGTTGCCTTTGTCAGTGTGAGAGTTTCTGATCCATACGTGATCACCGGTAATATGCATGTGTTAAAAGTTTTACATTCTAACCTAACCTAACCTAGACTGATGGGCATATCACTTTTAAGGACGTTACGTAGCTTTCCTAAAGCAGCCCCATCCCAGAGAGATTCTCCTTTAAAGCCTCTCGTCTGGTTATCCCTGCCGATACTGATTTCATGACCTAGATACTCATACTTTTTTGCTGTTTCTATGTTTGTTCCGTTTATTTCTAATTTGTCGTTTATTTTGTTTCATTAAAGTTTATACTAAGACCCACTCTTTTTGAATCACAGAATACAGTCCACGAATTTCAATAAAAAGGTTATTGAAATGTTATAATTTTTTTGGATTTTTTTAATCCTTTTTCTATTGAAAATGTAAACTATTAATTTTTGCATTATTACTTAGCAGTTCCACATTGTAGCCAGGCCGTATTTATTCTAAATGATTGTTTTGACTAAATTTTTAAGAATTGGTTCACGTATCCATACCATTTATGACGCTCGGGTAAAGATTCAACAATTAAATTGTATTTTTTAGGTAATAAAGTAAGTAAAGAAACACACGTTCATTCAAAAACTCTTGCGCCTACAATTAAATCGTGTGTCGATATTGACTAATATCTCTTCCTGTATGCATATTTACGTATTTTTCGAAGTCGCTGATCGCTCACTTTCAGCCGAGCGATAGAAATGAGAACAATAAAAAAGTACCTAATAATTTTAAATTTAATGACACACACTCACAATCATGTCTCCATTTAATCTCGTTAGGGGCTCTTCAAGATATTACGATCAATCAGAGTTAATTCGATGATATATCATTCGACTTGCTGCCTCTCTACTTCCGACGGAAGTCCGTCATCTTCAGTTTTACTGGTACCTACACAAACCGTAGAGGTATATTTTAAATGAAGGAGGGGAGATGAAAGTATAAAATGTTCTTTTTGTCATGTGAAATGTTTGATATTCCACATCTTGGCGACCAATCCAATGTTTCTTTTCTCCTCTTTGTCCCACAAAGACTGTAACTTGAACCCTAAATGTCAGTCATACCCAAAAAGAACATCAAATCAAACATAACTCGTATATTATACCGATTATTTTTAAAAATAGATAATTATTAACTATTTAAATTGTTGAGATAACATGTGAAAAATAGAAATGTCTCTTTTATTACGAATTCAATTTTTTTTAAGGACTATGCCAATAAATTTATTGTGTTCTAAAGTCAGAAACCATCACTTAATCGTTAATTTTTAAATAAAAAAAAAAATGTGGTGTCATTGGACACCCGATAGTAACGAAGTTCCTTAAGCTATTCGACAAATATGTAAGTAAATGATAAAATGAATTAGATAGGTGAGGGTTGAGGTGAGCCGTGTTACCTAACTGATATGTTAAAAGTTAATAATCAACTTTTACTTTTGTTATACACTGCATAGCTTTATGAACAGCCAGAAAGAGTCAAAAAAGGCACGTCTGGCTATGGTGCATAGAGGTGTGTTGGTTCCTACACTTATCAGTATGGTAGTGAATTTGGAAGTTTGGCAGAAGAAGCATGAAAATAGAATTAATGCTGCGGAGATGAGTATTCTGAGAATTGTATAGTCGGAGTGACTCGGTTGGATAAAGTAAAGAATAGTGAGATAATGGAACGTTTTGGTGTAAAAGAAAATGTGGTTACAAAGATAGATAAAGAAATGCTTAGGTTGAACAGGTTAAAAGGATGGATGAAACAAATTTATAAGGCAAGCGTGAATGGACAAGTCGGTAGAGGTCGACCGCTCGGCGAACATCGATCTCGATCAGATCGACATTATTTTGAAGAGTACTAACAACCGACGAGCATGAATGAGAGCACTGATGAAAGTAAAGGAAGCAAAAGATGTGTGTAAGAACCGTAGCGGAAGTGGAACCGCTACGGGAAAAAGGCATGACTATATGTATGTATGTATACACCAGAACCAGATAACTATTTAATAGTTAACATTAGCAAATAAACCGAGTTTATTGTATAATAATACTTTTTAATTTATCTAAATACCTTAAAATACGTAACATTTTTTTAAATGCGTAACATTAAATAAAAGAAGGTGACATTAATAATATATGAATCAATACTTCTATTTAACAAAGTAAAGCTCAAATAAAATTTCGTTTAGTAAAACTACAAGTAAAACGGATAAAAGTTTTGCCAAGTCAACACATTTCAATAAAAAAAAAAATTCAAAATATATTTCTGTATATATATTTATGTATGTAAATAATTGAACATATTATAAACTTATTGCACATTGTTGTACACTAATTCAAATTACTTCTGTAAACGCCAATCACTTATCAAGACCCATTTAAAAGTCCAACTAAACAATATTTTTGGCCGTTTACCTTTTTATAGCTAATAAACGTCACTGTCAACTCGAAGATGTCAACGGATCAAGAATACCAAAACAATATAATTTAATTTTTTTTTGTTAATTAGATTATACAAACCAATCACGTAATATAAATTATCCCGCCAATAATTCAAATTAAAATGACGTTTTATGATTGGTCTAGTTGGTTCTCTCTCTCTCTCTCTCTCTGTAGAAAGTTAGTTTAGAGGAAGAGAGATAGCGACTAACGCATTCTTTTAACACATTTTTGTTACGCACAGTTTTTGCTGACTAGCCCCGGTTTCCGCAACGCGCAATGAGCAAAAAAATCCATAAAACTAAACGCAACCGGTGAAACACTTTTAATGAACAGATTAAGAACTATTTTTGACTTAAATGGCGTCATCAGCACAAACAACAAAAAATCAACAAACTGTTTTGACAGTTATCAAAACTATCAGCAATATGTGTGTCTTCTTTTACACAAGAGGCAGATCTAGGTAGATGTGGCGTTACTTTTTACAACGATTTCAAGTTGACGTATTGATAAAAACTTTTATGAAGTCAAAAGTATTGTTCTTTAAGTTTATAATTTCCCGTTTACCTATTAGAAGGAAGTAAAAGAAATAGTATGTATATTATAAAATACCCAGCAGATTTAATATCTCATTGCCAAATTTAGTGCGAGACCATCAGAAATAGAAGAAAAACAAATGAAATGAAATCCGCTGTCTGTGATTTCTTCATATTTTTAATTATCTCTGGATTCCTTCACTTACATTGTGCGCAAACAGCCAATAACTCATGTTGGAACGCTTCTGAATATATCTGGACTGTTGTGGAAACGAACCTTTGAGAAAAAATTGACGTTACTGAAGTTTTAAAATCTTTAACAACAGAAAAATCAAACACGACAGAAGTTGCATTAACAACTTTCTCCTTTGTTCAAGTAACGCTCTTAACATCTTGTTTTAAAAATAAATAAGATTGCATAAATATTGGACGAGCGCTCCTGGTATGCGACCGGTAAGCTCTTTTCTACTAGTAATTCTTTTGCTTCTCGACTACCGTTCAATTGGTAGTAGAAACGCGCATTCAATACGCGCGTTCGTAGGTACCACTGACATTTATTCACGCGAGGTTGTTCTCATGACTTTTTTAGGTTAAATAAACACTGAAATATACAGAGCCGGATTTCGATGTCCCATTTGTTAATATTTTTCGTCGTAGTGGACTTTCCTCGAAGACCATGTCTGACTGAGTTGTTTGTAGAAGAATCTGGAGATCACATTACTCTTGTGGTCAAAGTCTCTTTGACACAGGAGGAGAGCGAAAAATTTTTCTTGAAAAAAATGGAATAACGTTCTCCAAATATTTATTACCAGAAAGACAACACGGTACCACTGACATTTAGTGATATTGCATCAAACTATCCATCATTTTTTTCGAATAAATTGTCATTGTTGAAAATTAAATTGCGTTTGACTCTTAGATATATGCTCCATTGTCATTCTCATCCATATTAATGGTCCTTCGAGCCGAATTTATCAATTTTTCAAAATTTCATTGCACTCATGTTCAGTGATGTACCAAATTCTCTTATCATTTTTCTCAAGTTAAATTTGATTAGAAATTATATTTATTTGCGTGTGTAAAGCCCCGAAAATCTTGGAGCTTGATTTGAATGCAACGAAATGTGTAACGGACTGTTTACGCCCCACGTTGGGCCCCAAGTTGTTACGAACATTTTGCTCCATTCATTGGGCGGCAAATATGTTACTAAAAATTTCAAAAGTGTTGTTTTTTTTTTTATATTTTTTTTTTTATGAAAATAGTCGCAAAAAGGGTAGACCTATCGTGTGGGCCGCGGACGGCCCGCACTGCGACTTTTAGAAGGGGAAGGGATTATAGAAAGGAAATGATTGTGGACACGCTTTTTAAAAAGTTGTAGGTCATAGTTCTCTGGAAAAACTGATTTTGGAAGCTTATTCCATTCCGTAGCAGCCCTGTAAAAGAAGGATTCTTGATGAAGCCGAGTTCTTCGGCCGAATGTGGCCAATGGTGGTACAAGAGTTTTTATTTCTCTGGAGCATCTGCCATGGAAATATCTGTAGAGCAATGACTGGTCTGCAACTCTTCTTCTATGTTCTAGAGGGTGAAGGGTATCTGTGAGAGTTGAGCTTTTTATCAAGCGAATGGCTTTTTTCTGAATGGAATCTAGAAGACGAAGAGAATGCCTTGGTGCTGAACCCCAAATGTGCGAGCAATACTCCAGTAGAGGTCGGATTTGAGCCTTGTACGTCGTCTACAGTTGATCAGGAGTAAAACACTTTCTGGCTTTCCTCAGAAAACCTAGCCTCTGGCTTGCCGAATTTGCGATGTTAGCAACATGGTCATGCCAAGACATATTATTGGACACCGTGACTCCCAAAATCGAGATGGAGGGACTTGGTTCAAGGGTATTTCCGGACATTGTGATGGGATGATTTGAGGAATTCACTTTCTTGGAAAACGTGGCACTTTGTGTTTTTTGGGCGTTAAACTGAACAAGATTGTTTGTTGCCCACTCGACGATTGCTTTAAGATCTCTATTCCCATACCAGTGTTGATGTCACTTTCGGGTTCATCAAAGCTATTAGTGACGCCTGGCTGTCTGCAGATTTTGATTCGTGTATTACGCACTTCCTTCAAGTTGTTTTCTCTTGCGCATTGCATGATAGCATACATTTCCTAGTGAGACACTTATTTGGAAGTTTCTCACCTCACTGTATCTTCCAGCAAGAGTTTCTTCCTTGGTATTGGATCTGTCTGTAAACCAGATACTCTCACCAGGTTTGCCCTTGGTGTGGTCATCTGTCCATTTCCTTCGATCTTGTATATTAACCTAGAAGTTAGGTTAGGTTAGGTTAAAACGGTGGATCGGAGGGAACCCACTTAAGCCTTTTGGCCCGTTGTGATACCGTGATGGACAGTGGTGCCTTCCCCCTATACTGTGAGAACCAGTTGGAACTTTTAAAAGAAAGTGTGAGGTATTTAATGCTAACTGAGCTGAAATCAGATAAGTCATCAAAGTTCGGTTGCCCTAGTATAGAAAGCCGTTTTCTGCTAAGTGCAGAGAAGATGTACCATTTTTTCCTCCTCTTCCTCATCGTGACAGAAGTCGTAGCTCTGCGATGCCCATGCGCCGTGCATGGGATCCACCTGCCCAGTGTCCTGTTATGGCCGCGATCGCATTTCCAATGGACTCCCTGGATAGAGTTAAAGCATCATTAGTTCGACGTAGATCTAGTTTAGGCCAAATCTGTTTCGATGATTCGTGCATGTGGGTTCATTTTGCCATCTCAAGTTGGCTTTTTAAACTACTTTGCTGTGCAGGAGGAGCCGACAGTTTGCAATCGGTACTCCTTGCTGATATAAGACAGATACAGCTGGGAGGGTGGTGCCCTTTCTTGCTAGCTCGTCCGCCTTACAATTGCCTGGTATGTCCCTGTGTCCGGGTACCCAGACAATGTGAACTCTAAACTTAGCTGCTAGCTCATTCAGGACGGCTCGGCATTGCACCGCTGCCCTAGAGGTCAAGTCATGGCAACATATATGGTCCGCTGGCTTCATTTCAAGAATGTTCCCTCCCACTATCTCTCTTATCTTGTTATGATCCAATTCTAATGAGTTGGTAGTAACAATAAAGAGAACTTTCTAAGCTAGTAGCCGCTAATTTTCCAGTCATTTCTCGCAAGGTTTGTTTAGGTATTAAGAATGGTAACATTTTTTTTAATTAAGCTGATCCTTGGGCCTTTCGAAAATCTTTGTGAGCGAACACGGTACGAACTGGCGAACCAGTTTTCGGTTTCGTGATATTAATTATTCATTTGTCCTAATATTTGGCCTCTTTATCTGCTGGAAGCATTAATTAGTGTTGCGGTCGAGCATTTTGTAATGGAGAAATATGCTGTGTACGGTTCTGTGTAGTTTGGATTAAACAAGCAACGTTGTGAAATAAGTAAACGAATGAAAATATGCGCTTGTGTATTTTGTATCTCGTTAGAAGGTATTTAATCAGTTGAAATGCTTGACAAGTGAATAATGCGTTTGATTTTTCCACGCATAAATAATTGTTATTAGTTGTTATCCGATTTGCAGGTAACCCGATATTTTTTTTACTAATTTCATTGTATTAAATTTCAATGATTGACGTATCAAATGGAATTTCCTCTAGTTTATGGTTTCAACAATTTCTTAAAGGAGGTTGAAGCGTTACGCGAAATAATGAAACAAAATTTTTGAATAATTTTTGTTCGTTAAATTTTTTAAAAAAAAAAATTCTGTAAAAAATTTAATGTAATTGGGAAGCTCATTAATTTATAAATCTAATAAAATTGTTACATGTAGTTTTAAAGAAAACGTGCCATTAAGTAGTAATTAAGCAACGAAAATAATTGGAATTTTAACAAATTATTTTTTTTGAAGTATTGGAAAGAAACGTAAAATTTAAACACTATTGTAAAGAGATTTTTCAGAGCTTTCAAAAGACATCTTATTCGACCCCCAATGCCATTTAAAAATTTCGGGGTAATTCTTACCCTCGCTTGGGGTTGAAAGTAGTGGAGTCAAAATTACCGGAAAAGAGTTATCCCCTTTAATCAAAAATCGACGGGTCTGAGCGTTTTTCTAAAATGTAGTTGACGAGGTTCCTGCAAACGGCTCTGTTTAATTTTCGGTTGGCCACCCTGTATGGGTATAGGTGGGTCGACTATATATCAGAAAACAACTGCTTTCCTGACAATACGCCTCGACGAACATTGAATTATATCTGATAGATAATCGTGCAATGTTCGTCGAGGCACATTGCCAGGAAAGTAGTTGTTTTATGATATATATATAGTCGACCCATCTATACCTATATGTATATTGTATAGGTATCAGTGAAATTAGCTGATTTTTTAAAAATCAGATTTATATATTTTCATGTTTATTAGCTGACAAAACTAATATTACAGTTTTCTATAATATTTATATTTTAATTTGAAAATTCGTAAATTACTTTTATTTCGTTTATTCTCTAAGTTTGGACAAAACAGTTTATACATCAACTTGAAATACCTATAATTAAATCAAATAATCGATTTATAATAATAAAAAATGATTTACATATGCATTTATTACAAAATGTTGTTATTAAAAATCTAATGAACAAAAATTATTTTAAATTTTTTTCACCAAGTATTTCCGCCTAACGCTTTTCAACCTCATTATCGCCACAACCGATCAAGCAATCATATGAGACGAAGTTTTAAGCAAAAACCAATCCTATTTAGAACTAAAAAACACTTTTTTGTCTATCAATTTCTTGATTACCAAATTAATAATGCTGCTTTATTTATCTATTAGCTACTAAATGAAAAACGAAATCCAAGCACTCATTTCACATGAAATCGAGCTCATCTTAATATGAAAATTATCACCGAAAATTTGGTAATCCGTTATTAAAACACGCGGTTGGGCTAAGGAATAAAATAAATAAACTTCCCGTCGATGGGAGGGCGTCATAATCTTTATAGAACGAATTTCTATTATGTGAAGAGCAAAAATACAAAAAAAAAAGAAGAAGAAGAAGAAGAAAGGTAAAAATGGGATTAGAGTATTACCTAAAGTGTAAATAAATTTCGACCACAATAGAAGTTGCTTTGTTACCATCGAATTGGGGGTGCATTGTTGTGATAGGATTTAAAAAATAACTTTGCCAAGAAAGAAAGAACGGCAACCAGTGACGTAGAAATATTAATTGAATAAACAATTCGTTGGTTAATATCTAGGACAATTTTTAATAGAACTTTAATTGAACCAAATCGCCTTTTAAAATTCGCTTTGTTTAAATTTTATAAATGTAGATATTGATTTGTTTGAGAGCGTTCAAAATACGTTTCTGGTTTGGGTGAATATATGTACAAAATTATATAGGACATTCCTAACTTGAATATAAGAAGAACTAACTTTATTTCAAATTAACAAGCCTAATAGAAACATAATTAATATATTTTCTCTACTACCATTGGATTCTACAACAATTACATATGCTTTATCTATTGATGAATGGATTTGATTCACTAGATACGTTGAAACCTGATACATTATTCAACAGCTGACAACCAATCACCAATTTTAATATTCGGGATTCAACAGACTGAGACCAATGAATAAGCTGCAATAAAACAGCTTTTTCATAAGTGGCCACTGCTCCTCTAACTCGATATCGCGAATGTCATGTTCATTCTGATGAACTTTCATCTCGACTATTCGATTACGACAATAAGATGGAGAATTTAACGAGTGATAGTGATGGTCTGCGAGGGTCGTAGAGAAAGTTTTTTTTACTGAAAATAGTCGCAAAAAGGGTAGACCTATCGTGTGGGCAGCGGACGGCCCGCACTGCGACTATTAGAAGGGGAAGGGGTTATAGAAAGGAAATGATTGCGGACCCGCTGATTTTGAAAAGTTACAGGTCATAGTTCTCTGGAAAAACTGATTTTGGAAGCTTGTTCCATTTTGTAGCAATCCTGTAAAAGAAGGATTCTTGATGAAGATTGGTCCTTGTAGTGTCAATCTTGAGAGTAAATGGGTGAGACTGATCAGCGTGCCGAGTTCTTCGGCCGAATGTGGCCAGTGGTGGTACAAGAGTTTTTATTTCTCTGGAGCATCTGCCATGGAAATATCTGTAGAGTAATGTCTGGTCTGCAACTCTTCTATGTTCTAGTGTGTGAAGGGTATCTGTGAGAGTTGAGCTGTTTATTAACAGAATGGCCCTTTTCTGAATGGAATGTAGAGGACGAAGAGAATGCCTTGGTGCTGAACCCCAAATGTGCGAGCAATACTCCAGTAGAGGTAGGATTTGAGCCTTGTACGTCGTCAACAGTTGATCAGGAGTGTCAGCGAGGTCGTTTGAAAGACTGTGTGATATTGAACATTAGAATCAAATTTTACATACAAAGGTACATGCATACATATAGTTACGCATTGCTACAATTCTTACACAAGTCTTTTACCAGATAGCCACGCAGCACTAAAAGCTCTGAAGTCATACACCTGTGAGTTTAAGATGACTGAGACAACTGGCAACGAACAATAAGGTTACTCTGATGTGGGTTCCAGGTCACAAGGGAGTTAAAGGCAACGAAGAAGCAGATTGGCTTGCCAAAAAAAGGGCAAATACACAATTTTCCGGCCCAGAACCCTTCTGTGGACTTTCCAAAGCCCACTTGAAAAAAGAGGTCGACGCTGGGAAACAGATGAAATGAAATCTCACTGGCATAAAGTGCCAGGACAAAGGCAAGCGAAAAGGCTAGTAAGCCATGGAAAGCTAAACAGCTAGTAAGCCATGGAAAGCAAAACAGCTTCTCGAGTTGAACAAGAAAGACTTGAAACTGGTGACGGGGCTCCTCACTGGACACTGCCCTCTGAGGTATCACCTTAAAAAGATGGGCAAAACACAGAGTGATAGTTGCCGCTACTGCGAGAACTTCGCTGAAACTGCAGAACAAGCAGAAGCAGAAGGGATCTTTCTAAAGCCCTTCGATGTCAGAAACTGATAAACTTTGCTCGAACTCTCGGAATTCCGGGCCTCGAATAGATTAAGGGTTATGCACAAAAAAACTGATAGGTCGAGGTTCTTGAGAGGTTGCATAGCCTTCACGACCCCCCCTACAATCTACAATCCACACAAGTCTTTCGCTTCCTCTACTTTTAGCGCTTTCATACATACTGGTCGGTTGCTGGCACTCTTGACCTAGCTTTTCTTTAAAACAATTTCGCTTTGATCGAGATCGATGTTCGCAGAGGTCGACCTCTACCGACTTCCGTCCATTCACACTCGCCTTATAAATCTGTTTCGTCATTCTTTCTTTATCTTTCTTTGCTACCACATCTTCTTTCACACCACAGCGTTTCCTTATCTCACTATTTCCCACTTTATCCATCAGAGTCACTCCGGCTATACTTCTCGGATTACTTATCTTTGCAGCGTTGATCCTACATTCATGCTTATTTTTCCAAATCTCTTCGTTGCAAAGCCAGTCGTGCCTTTTTTGACACGTTCTTGCTGCTCATAAAGTTATTTGTTTCCCTGCCAACACCCTTCGCTTAATATCACGGTCATACTTTCCGTGTGCCGTAAACTTTGGACCCAAATATACAAACTCATTGACAGCAATAATTCACCAAATTTGTAACTTCCAACTGCAAATTCAAGAAGAACAAGAAATACGGAAATTCCTTTTTAAATATGACCGAAATGAAGACCGAAAAATAGAATTTGTAAATACACATTATGTAGATTTAGATTTTTTTTATTTATCTTTATAAGCATTTGAAAAGAGTATCAAAATTTATTAAAATTCTTCGTCGTTTTTCTACCTACAGTTATTATATGTATCTATTTGTTAAATGTTTTGTAATTGATAAATAAATACGAGTAGTTATTTTAAAAGACACTTGCTCTGTAAAGATCAAAATTGGCAGTGGTAATTGGTGTTAAAATATGAAGTTAGTAGGATTGGTTAGATGTGAGCGTGTAAGTGAAAGTTCAACGTGTTCTTAGCTACGACGTACGCTACTGTCTGCATTACCTGATTGTGTTGATTTTGTTCGGCCATCGCCTTCTCTTTGGCCTGCCTCTTGCACTTGTACCTGTGGTTCTGGAACCAGATTTTCACCTGTAACAACAAGATTCCTTATAGTTTTTATTGTATATATAGGTGAGACTCATCACCCGTACAGAATCCCTAAGAAAACAATCGAAATGTCAATCGGAACGAAATAACGAGGAATTTTATGAAGGACACGTTTGAGGAAATTCTTTTTGACAGAAATTTTTGTTTCTTTCACTGTTTACTTAAAAAGGTAGTCAAAAACGTACCCGATCGAATTTGATTGTCGAATCTTTACCCGTGAAAGCAAAGTCCCAATTTCGACTCTAAAATGATTATTATATATATTATAATAATCAATCTAAAAACGTATAATAAATATTACAAATTAACTTATAATTATTTAACATTTTTAAATGTAAACGTTTTAAATATCTAAAAAATCAAAGATTTAATTTGCTATCAATATTTTGGAAAATAAGCAAATTTCATTATTTTTTATTTTGTAGGAATGTTTTAAAAATATCAATAAATAAATTATTGTGAGGACCTACCTACATATATTGCTCAATTGTTAGTTGAAGAATGTGATAAACAGATTTTTGTTGAAAGAATAAATTAAGGCCACTAGCAATGTAAATTTATTTAATAAAACTTACAAAACACACGACATTAATACAATTGAGAACTGGTTTAAAAATTTACAAATTTAGTTGGTCATATTTTAATATAATATGTGACCTCGTATATTTCTTTAATATTTTATTTTATCATTGGATCCGGAGCTGGTTTAACATCGAAAAAGGTGTGAGACAAAGATGTGTGGCTTCGCCATGGCTGTTTAACTTATACATAGACAATTGTTTAAAAGATTTGAAAGAGAGTGCGTATGGATTAAAAAGGAATGATTTGATCGTCAAATGCCTTCTTTACGCCGATGATCAAGTCATATAAGCGTTATCTGAAGAGGAGTTGCAGGCGGTGGTTAATGTTATGCATGATGCAATGAATATCAAAGGGATAAAAATAAATGTAAGCAAAACGAAAGTAATGGTTTTTGACAGAGAAGAAAGCATGGCAAACTGTGAAGTTTCGATTGAGGGAGAAAGAGTGGAACAAGTAAATGAATTTGTGTACTTGGGTTCAAAGTTTACTAGAGATGGAAAGTATGACAATGACATTGCATGCATAGCTTTATGAATAGCCAGAAAGTATCAAAAAAGGCACGTCTGGCGGTGCATAGAGGTGTGTTGGTTCCTACACTTATGTATGCTAGTGAATGTTATGTTTGGCAAAAGAAGCATGAAAATAGGATTAATGCTGCGGAGATGAGTAGTCTGAGAATTGTATAGCTGAAGTGACTCGGTTGGATAAAGTAAAGAATAGTGAGTTAAAAGAACGCTGTGGTGTAAAAGAAGATGTGGTTACAAAGATAGATAAAAGAATGCTTAGATGGTTTGGACACGTAGAAAGGATGGATGAAGGAAGATTGACGAAACAAATTTATAAGGCGAGTGTGAATGGACGGAAGTCGGTAGAGGTCGACCTCGGAGAAAATATTTCGATCAGATCAACATTGTTTTGAAGAAAGGCCAGCTGTCAAGAGTACCAACTACCGACGATCATGTATGAGAACACTGATGAAAGTAGAGGAAGCAAAAGATGTGTGTAATAACCGTATCGGAAGTGAAAGGAAATGGTCTCTGCCTACCCCTATGGGAAAAAGGCGTGACTTTATGTATGCATGTATGTTGTTAGAGCTGTCAAAAAATTGTCTTGTTAAATTAATTGAGTTGTTACTAACGGTCGAATATGTATTGTATTTTTACTTTTTTCTTTTCTAATTAGTTATTGGATTCCTGTGAATTAGAGTAAATAAATAATTGGTTTGTTTAAAAATTATTTCATCTAAAACAGACGAGTTCAGATCAAACTTTACGCCTACCAACGCCACTATTTTATACCACATTTTTGTGGACGTTTTTTTAATAAAAGTCCCATCCAAGATTGTTCTCCTTTTATCTCTAGTTAAAATTCTGTAACTTATATTTTTGTATGTTTAAGAAATAAAGAACGTTAATCCAACCCGGATATAAGTTGGTTTCGTTACAAGGCGAAATCTCTTTGTTGTAAAATACTGGTTACATTATTTAAGAATGCGTTCATTAGGTATATACTTATCCCATCATTATCTACGCAATCAAAACGTTAGATCATAATAATATTTATTATCAATCGTTCTATTTACGTAATTGCTTGCAAAGAATAATATTCGTATATTTTCGGTAAAAAGCCTTCATTTTATATACGGGGGGATTCTATTTGTTGTTAACAGGGACCGAAGAATCGCCATTTTGTATGAAACCGCCCGATTGTTCTTCCCGAATAAAGTACCTACGGGAAAACCTATCACATACAGCTAGTAAAAAAAAATCAACCCCAACAGCTGGTTTTTTCAAACAATAACCACTCGAAAATCTGTTCTTACGTTTCCCTTGTTGATGTGTACCTCTAACCGACCTCCCTCTTTCTCCTCTTCTTCACTCCTCTTGTACGTAATTTACTTTTTATATAGACCAACATGGCGGCTGTTATTCATGGTCGATCGTCCTAACGAAATAATCAACTGGAGCCCTAATTTACAGGACACACACACACACACACACACACATCCATAAACGCGGGGCCCCCGACCGCAGGATCGGGCTGCGCCAACTTTAATTTTAAATTTCTTTACGCATTAGGTACCATAAATGCAATTATTTATTAAAAAATGCAAAAAAAATCATTGTTCTTGTCAACTGGACTCACTCTCGGAAAGTAAATAAATCTATCTCGATCTCCAGCTCAAAATGCACAATGTTTTCTTTTAAGCAGGAAATTCGTTGTTTTGATAATATTGCAACCGACAATGTTTTAACTATTCATATCTAAATTCTCTTTTGACTAGAGCAGTATCTACTATAACTATCACGTCATTGTTATTTGTCATTAGAGTTTTATTATCAGTAATAATATAACAAGAGAGTGAGAATAAATTGAAAATAATTTGACAGATTTTTTGAAAACTTGTTGCCAGGCAATGGTCACGAGAGCCCGCAGGGCTCGAGTGGCTATTTTTTTTTTTTTTTAATGAAAATAGCCGCAAAGAGGGTAGACCTATCGTGTGGGCCGCGGACGGCCCGCACTGCGACTATTCGAAGGGAAAGGGATTATAGAAAGGAAATGATTGTGGACACGCTTTTTAAAAAGTTGTAGGTCATAGTTCTCTGGAAAAACTGATTTTGGAAGCTTATTCCATTCCGTAGCAGCCCTGTATAAGAAGGATTCTTGATGAAGATTGGTCCTAGTAGTGTCAATCTTGAGAGTAAATGGGTGAGACTGATCAGCGTGCCGTGTTCTTCGGCCGAATGTGGCCAATGGTGGTACAAGAGTTTTTATTTCTCTGGAGCATCTGCCATGAAAATATCTGTAGAGCAATGACTGGTCTGCAACTCTTCTTCTATGTTCTAGAGGGTGAAGGGTATCTGTGAGAGTTGAGCTGTTTATCAAGCGAGTGGCTCTTTTCTGAATGGAATCTAGAAGACGGAGAGAATGCCTTGGTGCTGAACCCCAAATGTGCGAGCAATACTGCAGTAGAGGTCGAATTTGAGCCTTGTACGTCGTCAACTGTTGGATCAGGAGTAAAAAACTTTCTGGCTTTCCACAGAAAACCTAGCCTCTGGCTTGCCGACTTTGCGATGTTAGCAACATGGTCATGCCAAGACATATTATTGGACACCGTGACTCCCAAAATCGAGATGGAGGGACTTGGTTCAAGGGTATTTTCGGACATTGTGATGGGATGATTTGAGGAATTCACTTTCTTGGAAAACGTGGCACTTTGTGTTTTTTGGGCGTTAAACTGAACAAGATTGTTTGTTGCCCACTCGACGATTGCTTTAAGATCTCTATTGATGGCTATTTCCAAATGGCAACAAGTTTTCAAAAAATCTGTCAAATTATTTTCTTATTTATGGAACTCGCGAGTTATATTTGACTAGATTATTTTTTGATTCACAAATTTTTACAATAAAAAAGATCAATAAAATTATTGAAAAATTTAATTTAATTAATTATTACAATATACAAAAAATATCGTTGACACATTGTAAATATATTAAAAGAATTAACAATTTAAATAAGTACAATGAAAAACGCAATTATTAAAAATATTTCGAGACTCATTATTTATTGAGGATTTGGAATTGCTTGTTATATAAAGTGTTTCTCTAAGATTTTTTATTATATTTGAATGATGTTCTTGGTTCAATTGTAGTTTCTAAAATCCTTTTTGTTATTTCTGCATCAGAAAAGGTACTAAACCGAGAATTTTCACCCATTTTATATATCGCGTTGACACAATTAGGTAATTATTTTGACAACTATCTGACACTTGCTAGGCAGATAAAAGCCACAGTGATAATTCCCGAAAGATTTATTCCCTTACCCTTGTAACAAATAAAGAAGCATTTCATTGGTTTTAAGAAACGTCAAAAAATAATCTTTTAAATGAGTGCTTGCAGTTAATTGTTTTAAGAACAAAATTTTAACTAAAAGTCTCTTGATATCTTTAATTTTGAAACAAGTAAAAATTTAAAATTTACTAACCTGACATTTGATACTTGCTATTAGATGTGTCTGTCTATAATAAATAATTTCTTTCGATTTATTAACTCTTATCTCGTTAAATAATTGCAAAAAAAGTACGAGGAATTTTAAGTGATTGATCGAGGTAAAAACTTGTTATAAAAATTACCCTTGAAATAGCCACCATGATGAATTTTTCACACATTTTTTTTAGAAAGTACTTTTAAAACGTTTCCGCGCAAATTTTTTCCTATTAGAATATTTATTTTATAGTGTGTTTTAATGACCTATGAAAGTTTTATGAAAATTCAATTCTTCAAATAGAAGAATTAGCAAGAGTACTACTGCAGTTAATTCTCCAACTGTAAATAGAAATTGTTGTTTATTATTGGATTATTTTTTACTGAGTTTTAATATATAATATATATATATATATATATATATATATATATATATATATATATATATATATATATCATGTTTTAATTTCACTTGATTATTAAAATTTCTTAATCTGACATTTGACACTGGTGATAGGTTGCGTCTACCAATCCGAATACCCGGAATATTTACAGTAAACAATAATATGTAAAGATTAAGAATCCTACAAAACTAATTAGGAAAAATAATGTTCAAATAAAAGTATGTTTTAAGAAATCTTTGCTGTGTTTTTTAAAGGTAAATGTCACTCATCATATTTAATTTTAATTAATTCTAATTTCACTCTATTATTAAAATTTCTTGACCTGACATTTGACACTTGTGATTTGATGTGTATACGAATACGCATAACCGGAAAATTTACAGCTAACAATAATTATAGTCTAAAAACATTTCGTAATAGGAAAAAACAATTAAATCCAATAATAAAAGAATATACGAGATCTAAAAAATGTTAGTTATTTTAAAAATGAAAACCAATTTATCACTCTATACAATTAACAACTGCGCATTTTTATAACTCAATCATTTATCTCCTGATAATATTACGATATTCTTAAAATATGCTCACACAATATCTGCTTATCCAACAGCATAAAATACCTAATAAATGTTTGTTATAAGTTTAGTGGTTGTAATTTTCACAAAAATTTGATAAAAGACCTACCTAATAATTTGATTTTTTTATGTTTATTTAATATTTTTGTTAGTTAAACGTTATTCGGAATATTAGCCATATCGATTTTAAATTTAATTTTGTATCGACTAATATTTCACATCGTAACTATGTTTATTAGTTATGATATTAATCGACTGTATCTATCACGAATATTATTGAAAATACGTTCCTGGCTTTCTTAATGAATTCGAAAATAAATCTAAAGCCTCAGATCCCATCCCAATTGTTGGATTTAGTATTTGTCTGTCTAAAAATAATACTCCTCGTTTCAACCCTGTTCGAATGACACACAAACGAACCCCAATCGACACCGTTTACCCTCTCCGGGTGTTTTAACAAATTTTCCACGATGGCAAATGTATCTTTTGTTGGATAGATAGTATTATGCGATAAAACACCACCCCTAAGGGATTTTATCGAAATTTAATCGACAGGAAGAGCACGCAGGATTTCAACAGCTTTCAACGCGGATTATATTGTTAATAAGTCCTTTCGTCCGGTCTTCCATCCGAAAATTAGCCATTCTACACATTTTTATCCATTTTTTTTTATTTGCAGAAACCATAACTGTCCCGTTTAAGAATGCGTAATATGGGAATTTATACTTGTAATAACAAATACTGTAAAACAACCTCATAACTTTGAAATAAAACTGCACACTAAGGACTGTCAAAAAAATCGATTGTAACTGCCCCTTAATCTTTTTCTTAAGTACCATGTCCTCCTAGAATGTTGGTCACAAACAAGGCTATTTATTCTCACTCTGTCGACGGTAAGTCTGAACAGAGAACTCGAGTTCAGTTTATACCAGTCACGTAGATTCTTGAGCCATGATGCTTTTCTGCGGCCCGGCTTTCTTTTTCCCTGCATGATGTTCTGCAGTAATCTGTATTTTTCGCCTCTCATAACATGCCCGAAATATTGCAGTTTCCTTTTTTTGATGGTGGTAAGAATTTCGGTGGATTTATTCAGACGTTGGAGTATTACCAAGTTGGATACTTTTTCCGTCCATGAAACTTTTAATATTTTCCTGTAGGCCCACATCTCAGAGGCTTCAAGTCGTCTTTCTTCGTACTTGTTTAAAGTCCAGGCTTCCATACCGTACAGCAGGGTGATGGAGAAGACATAACATCTGAGAAGTCGGATTCTTAGAGTTAACTTCCGATCTCCACAGCACAAGACCCTACTCATGTTTTTAAATGCTGCTCGAGCCTGCTCAAAACTTGATTTCACTTCAGTTTGATTATTCGCGCTGTTAGTTATTATGCTGCCCAGATATTTTATTAACTGCCCCTTAATGCATAAAGTATCCCAAATTAAATATTTAGGTGTAATACTTGACCAATACATACGTTATTGGTCACATCACATTGTCAAAGTAAGCAATAGACTGAGAGTTTTAATGCATAAATTCTATGTTCTTAGGGAAATTCATTCAAAGAAAAATTTACTAATATGTACTTTATAAGTAAGTGTAAGTATAAGTATCTCGGCGTGGAACTCTCGAGCTTTGGCGATGTTGAGGCAGAAGTAAGGGAACAAACAACGAAAGCAACAAGAATAGCAGGGTGTTTGAATAGTACAATATGGTAAACTAGACCAGAAACATCGAAAACTAAACGACTATTAGAAACAACCGAAATGAAAGTACTTCGTAGAATTACTGGTAAAACACTTTTAAACAGGGAAAGAATTAAAAGTATAAGAAATACATGTGGATTAGAAGACATTAATGGCTGTGTATCAAACAGAAAAAAAGAGTGGAATGAACACATAAATAGGATTGACGACTGGAGAATTGTAAAAAAATTTCGTGATAAATCACCACGGGGGCGCAGGAGTAAAGGGCGTCCTCGAAAGAGATGGAGCGACAACCTGAATGCAGAGCAATAGGCAAGTTGACGAAGAATAAACAGGCGATTCGCCTTAAGTCAAGAAGGAAGAAGAAGAAGAAGTACTTTATAATTCGCTAGTGGAATCTTTACTGAGATAATGTATGATGAATCGAAGGTACTAAACATTAAACTACTCTTTGCTTATCGATGTATAATAAGAATACACAAAAACGCTAAAAAATTTAACCACAAAAACACACTTTTAACTCGATCAGTTACTAATATGGAGATTTCTCTACAATTTTTTAAAAAATCGGCCAGTCAAAGGTTCAAAATTTTTCAATACGATCCCGATACACCTCAGACAGATAAACAAATTCCCAATTGAGACCGGAAAACATTTAACAATTAATCAAAATAGAACTTTTGATATAATGGTTGCGAGCTTCTGGTTCATCGTCTTTTCTGTCTGCTGCTATTCCTTACGTAAGCCGGTGTTTCCCAAAATCGCCACCAAAATTACTACGGCCTTAAATTCACACCCTAAAATCGCCATGGCTTACACGGGTACACCTGGATGGACACCCATAGCCGAGAATCGCCCCTCGGGCGTTCATGGATCTTTTAATGGCTCTTTTATTTATAGGAAAATATGTGCTAGGGATAATAATTGTATTTTGACACCTACCTAGAGCTAATTGTAATAATCAGATCACTGTTGTGAAAATAAAAATAATAAAAAAAGCAAAAATGATACCCAACACTTTTACAGATCTTCGGTGAATGATACAAATAGACTCAGGCAGGAACAGGTTGATTTCATCAATAGATATCTTAAAGCAATCGTCGAGTGGGGAAGCAACAATCTTGTTCAGTTCAACGCCCAAAAAACACAAAGTGCCACGTTTTCCAAGAAAGTAAATTCCTCAAATCATCCCATCACAATGTCCGGAAATACCCTTGAACCAAGTCCCTCCATCTCGATTTTGGGAGTCACGGTGTCCAATAATATGTCTTGGCATGACCATATTGCTAACATCGCAAAGTCGGCAAACCAGAGGCTAGGTTTTCTGTGGAAAGCCAGAAATTTTTTTACTCCTGATCAACTGTTGACGACGTACAAGGCTCAAATCCGACCTCTACTGGAGTATTGCTCGCACATTTGGGGTTCAGCACCAAGGCATTCTCTTCGTCTTCTAGATTCCATTCAGAAAAGAGCCATTCGCTTGATAAACAGCTCAACTCTCACAGATGCCCTTCACCCTCTAGAACATAGAAGAAGAGTTGCAGACCAGTCATTGCTCTACAGATATTTCCATGGCAGATACTCCAGAGAAATAAAAACTCTTGTACCACCATTGGCCACATTCGGCCGAAGAACTCGGCACGCTGATCAGTCTCACCCATTTACTCTCAAGATTGACACTACAAGGACCAATCTCCATCAAGAATCCTTCTTTTACAGGCCCGCTACAGAATGGAACAAACTTCCAAAATCAGTTTTTCCAGAGAACTATGACCTGCAACTTTTTAAAAAGCGGGTCCACAATCATTTCCTTTCTATAATCCCTCCCCTTTCTAATAGTCGCAGTGCTCACACGATATGTCTACCCTTTTTGCGACTATTTTTAGTAGAAAAAAAATTCACATTCGGCCGAAGAACTCGGCACGCTGATCAGTGTCACCCATTTACTCTCAAGATTGACACTACAAGGACCAATCTTCATCAAGAATCCTTCTTTTACAGCGCTGCTACGGAATGGAATAAGCTTCCAAAATCAGTTTTTCCAGAGAACTATGACCTGCAACTTTTTAAAAAGCGTGTCCACAATCATTTCCTTTCTATAATCCCTTCCCTTTCTAATAGTCGCAGTGCTCACACGATATGTCTACCCTTTTTGCGACTATTTTTAGTAGAAAAAAAAAATTCACATTCGGCCGAAGAACTCGGCACGCTGATCAGTGTCACCCATTTACTCTCAAGATTGACACTACAAGGACCAATCTTCATCAAGAATCCTTCTTTTACAGGGCTGCTACGGAATGGAATAAGCTTCCAAAATCAGTTTTTCCAGAGAACTATGACCTGCAACTTTTTAAAAAGCGTGTCCACGATCATTTCCTTTCTATAATCCCTTCCCCTTCTAATGGTCGCAGTGCGGACCGTCCGCGGCCCACACAATAGGTCTACCCTTTTTGCGACTATTTTCATAAAAGAAGAAAAAAAAATGTACCTATTGAAATTATTTATTTAAAAGTAAATAAAACGGGTCTTTTCCAATATACGTCCCCGCATTTTCAAAGTTCTTCATCAGTTGATGTTGGTGTTAGGTTATGTTAGGCTAATAATAATTGGTATTTATCTCCAAGAAGTTTATTCGTCTATTACCTTGTTTTTACTGTAACTTAGTTATTTATATTTCTTTATATATTAAATATTATCTATTAAAGATTAAAGGATACCCAAATGAGTAGTAGCAAAACAAGCAGAAATGCCTAGGTTAAATGCTC
Organism: Agelastica alni; assembly: GCA_950111635.1. Lineage (NCBI taxonomy): Eukaryota > Metazoa > Arthropoda > Insecta > Coleoptera > Chrysomelidae > Agelastica > Agelastica alni. Next base: position 1,335,241 of record OX467713.1, read on the forward strand.
GGTTGGGTGTCTTATGACTACAACTATTATTATTATAACAATTAATTGTACTGTAATATGGAATAAAATGGAAATAAGTAGATATTGTAAATTACTACCAAGGTATTAGTTTACTTAGCATAGTCGGCAAACTGTATGCAAAGATATTGATTAGAAGAGTGACGAATGATGTGAGATGTGCAAGCAGGATTTAGAAGAGGAAGGAGATCAGTATGGATCAGGTCTTTTCATTACGAGGTATAATCGAAAAATTCTGGAACAAGTAAATGAATTCGTGTACTTGAGTCCAAAGTTTACGAGAGATGGAAAGTATGACAGTGATATTGAGCGAAGGGTTTTGGCAGGAAAACATATGAATGGGGCACTGCATAGCTTTATGAACAGCCAGAAAGTGTCAAAAAAGGTACGTCTGGCTGTGCATAGAGGTGTGTTGGTTCCTACACTTATCAGTATGGTAGTGAATGTTGGGTTTGGCAGAAGAAAAAGGAATGCTTAGCTGATAGAAAGGATGGATGAAGGAAGATTGACGGACAGATTTATAAGACGAGTGTGAATGGACGGAAGTCGGTAGAGGTCGACCTCGGCGAACATAAATCGATCAGATCAACATTGTTTTGAAGAAAAGCCAGGTCAAGAGCACCAACAACCGACGAGCATGTATGAGAGTACTGATGAAAGTAGAGGAAGCAAAAGATGTATGTAAGAACCGTAGCAAGTGGAAGGAAGTGGTTTATGTCTAACCCTTCGGGAAAAAGGCGTAACTATATGTATCAACGGGTTTAATGGACTCCAATTGGGAAAGGTCGTCGTTAAATAATAACCAATATTGGGAGTAATGAAGGCATTGTATATTACGGTTTGCTTGAATTTGTATCATAGTCTATCAAATATCACCACGAAGAAATTATTTCCTATTTAGTTTTGGATAATAATTAAGCTGAAAAGAACCATTACCCATAGCTAAATGGAAAAAAACTGAGCATAAAGGGTTAATTGAAAAGTAATTTACTGCTAACAATAATGTGTTAAAAAAAACCTCAGTTAATGTTGGCTAAGCAAAACACAACGGCATTTAAAAAAATACTTTAGATGAAATGGCTAAGAAACGTTGAATTACCATTTTTCGATTTTGAATTAAATCCGATTTCAAATGAACAATGCGTGCAAAGGGCGTCGCTAGCCGAGACGTTGCGCGCGTCGTGTGAATTAAACCCCTGCAAAATCCATAAGAATCACTGATAAAGATATTTTACCGAGCTGGTGCCTTGCCTATGCCGAGTACTTGCCCCGCACGAAAGTGAGAATTCGATTTGTGGCAAGAGAAAACTTCACGCAAATGTCACAGAGAAAGGGCACCTATCACACAATCCCCATAAAAATCTAATCAAATCTAGTTGATCTAGTTGATCTAAGAAAAAAATTCCACATCCAATCAGCATACTCCTTCAATCATACTTGACCGAAAGATTCTTTTAGGTTAGATTAGGGGAAGCACACACCACTATACGTCATATCCACTCTGGTAAACCTTAAGGAAGAGGACACCACTATCGCAACTTATGCCGATGATACTGTCATCAAGGCCTCTCGCGAAGTCCCTGTCCTAGCCTCTCAGCTACTGCAACACCACCTACATAGACTTCAAGCATGGTTCAAGCGATGGCGAATCAAAGTCAACAGCTCTAAGTCATAACACATAACGTTCACACTACGAAAAGGAATTGTACCAACTGTAAGTATGAACAACTCTGAGTTACCAGTACAGGATAACGTCAAATACTTGGGAATTCACCTTGACAATCGACTAACGTGGAGAAAACATATATGGACAAAAAGACTACAACTTAACATAACTGCAACTCACATATCAGCATAAAAAACAAACTGCTAATCTATAAGTGTGTATTAAAGCCTGTCTGGACATACGGAGCTCAAATCTGGGGAACTTCAAGTGACTCAAACATTCGAATAATACAGCGCTTCCAGTCAAAAGACAAATCTTCAATGCTCCTTGGTACGTCCCGAACAACATAATACACAGAGACCTACAAATAACAACGATTAAAGATGCCATCAATTCACTGCATACCAAATATCAGAGTAGACTACAAGACCATCCCAATACTCTAGCAAACGACCTTCTAATACCGCTACAAACCAGAAGACTGCAAAGACGAGACCCACTGGACCTCAACATTCGTGCATAATTATATAAATCTATAGACTATTTCAAGCTGTGCTCATAGAACAAACCTTTAGTTCCCGAGGTATACACCACTGGGTGTAATACCAACTATGTCAATTGCATTCTTCTACAATTATATTGTGTTTATTGTTTTTGTATGAAACAGATCACAGTAATAAAGGATATCAAAAAAAAATCTAATTTGTTTGGGAGAAGGAGAATAACAAAAATGTAGCGAAAAAATTTTCTTCCCTCCTGAATTCATCAAAACTGATTTAACGGACACGTGAACTGTATTGATAATTATTAACTAGAGTTAAAATGGTACGTAGGTATATATTTCATATTTAATAAATCATTGGATTCGAAAGGCGACGACGTCTCTCTTGTGCAAACAAGGATATTTGTTTAAAATAACGCCCCCTCTCATTATTTACTACGCACGATTCAATCCGAATTACGGGAGAATCATTAGATCGTGCAATATTGGGGTTAAATCGTTATTAAAGTGAGCTTATGGTAATTAACCACCGGGGTTTGTCGGGGATTAGGTTGGTCCCCGAGCAAATCGCTTGGCAAAATATTTCTCATGACAACGGTAATGCCCATTGTTCGTCTGATGGATGTACCCATTGTATATTATGGAATCGATAATGCAAACTTGCCGATTTTTGTTTACTCTAACCTATACCTTTTTAATATCGTATTTTAGGGATTATCGAATGGGGTTCAGTATTTATTTATTACGATTAAACGTTTCTATATCATTTTTACCAAAATACATCTACTGATAATAATTGTACCAGTGTCGATTTAAAAACTTATTGTAAAACATAAAAAAATAGGTAATTTTATAGTATCGCGGTCCCCTCCTTTTCTGGCTCTAGAAAATCGAAAAATCAACATTTTTAAGTGTTTTTTTTTTAAATCTTTGTTTTTATGGCAAATTTACGACAAAAATTACGGGAATAGTTTAAAATAAAAATTATATTAATTTCAGGGCTTCAAATGTTCATGTAAACTCACTCATTCACGTATAATTGTGGATAACTTTTTTACAAGTATTCAAATAAAGTTTTTATATTTTTTTTCTTAATCTACACAAAAAAACGAACAAATTAAAAAAAAATTTATACAAAAATATTGATTTTTCATGTTTTTACAGTTCAAAATAATAACAATTCCTCTCAAAATTGACCTCTTCTCATATATTATTGTTTGTACCTTTTTTTATCAAGTAATCACCAAAGTAATATAAACAAAAACATTCCTAAAATTACTTATTAAGTAAGCAAGTATACAATATCTACACAGTAATAATTTATTAACTTTAAAAAATCAAAAACACATTGAGAGAATTTGGAGAAGAGCGCGAGCCAGTATTCCAAGATTCGGATGCAGGAGAATATGTAGTTTGAATTAGTGTATAATAATGACCCTCTCCTAGCTGTCTCACCTTGCATGAGCCTATTATATTCCATTTTACATGTTTTATTACTTCTTCCAGTTCTGTGATTTTCTCTTCAAATGACAATGTTCGGACGTTAAAAGTTGCTATTTTTGATTTGTGGATTTTTCGTTTTTTCGGTTGTTTTTCGGTTTTCTTCGGTTTTACTAAATGAAATTTTCTTTGAGCTTTAGTTTTTTAAATAGTAGGATTGATTCATATCTTATTAATGTTACCTCCTTTTATTTAATGGTGGGCATTTAAAAAAATGTTATGTATTTTAAGGTTTTTACATAAATTAATAAGTAATATTATAAAATAAACTCGGTTGATTTAAAAATATTTATGACTATTAAATAGTTAACTGGTTCAACAAAAGTGCTTCTCACCTCACCTATCTGTTATTTAACATTTACTTACATATTTGTCGACTAGCGTAAGAAGCTTCGTTCCTATCGGGTGTCTAATGACACCAGTCGGCTTGTTTGTTTATATTTTGTTGCTGTCTTTTTGCCAATTTCTTATGAATAATATTAATGATAATCCTGTCTCAAGCTAGCATGGATAGTATCAAATTCAATATATGATAGTCTTGTAGCAACAAATTAACAACAAATTTCTTTAAAATCATCGATCTGTTTATCGATAGTTTTTCAAATTTTTTCCTGCTACCTTTAGGTATCTATATGAAGCTAGCAGTAAACGCGATTTTTAGAGAACGGTTTGAGCAACAACATCCATTTTTTTGGTCACTTATTAGCAACAGATTCTTGTGTTATTTTTATTATAAAACAGTACAGTCGGGCCTGGCAAAAACTCTTGGGTACCTTTATACCTTTTATACCACCCCTTTGGTTTTTTAATGTATATCTTCTGGGTCCAATTTGAGCCATTTCAACTACGAGATCGGAGATCTTGCATTACCATTTCTATGATCTTCGTTGGTGGGACCGAACAATCTTAATTGGTGTATACAGATTCTTTGTCCTCGTCGCGAAATCTGCAGAAACTATTCTCCACCTTGCCCATCTATTTTAGATGTTCATTGACCTGTAATAATTCCAACTACTAGTTTTAGGTCTTTTCTATTTTAGGCCTGTTTGGTCTGTCCTAAATCATTAAAATGTTGTTGACTTTACACTACTACCTTGATGAATTTCTTGCCAAAGTACAGATATATCGAGTCTAACGGGACCGAACTTAAAATTTTACTTTCAAATTTTTTGGGACGTTGCACCTTTATCATTTTGTCGTTGAAATTTTTCATTTAACCTTCCTCCTCGTTTTCAATTAGTTTGGAGTGGTTGAAAAGCTTGTCGTGTAACTAAACTTGCAGGTATTTTTTTTTTTTACTTCTTCTTACCAACATTTAAATATCGATGTCGTATATATTTTCACAACATTTTCGTGCACAGTCGAATCTTTTCCCCACCTCTGAAAATTCCGTACCCTTTACCCGACAGCGTTTCTCCTTTGCGCTTCCCCAATTAATCGCAATTTAATTAGAACCAGTCATGATTAAATTAAAACTTCCCCCTTTCGCGATGGTTAAAATTTGTTATTTGGAGACTCGCGCGATATAATTTCTAAATTAAATGAACTTTCGCCGAACTATTGGCAATTTTATTTAAACAATGAATGTTTACAGCTATGGCGTTCACGATGGATCCGTTAGGTACCTATTGATAAAGATCGATCCTTGTAGTGTCAATCTTGAGAGTAAATGGGTGAGACTGATCAGCGTGCCGAGTTCTTCGGCCGAATGTGGCCAGTGGTGATACAAGAGTTCTTATTTCTCTGGAGCATCTGCCATGGAAATATCTGTAGAGCAATGACTGGTCTGCAACTCTTCTTCTATGTTCTAGAGGGTGAAGGGTATCTGTGAGAGTTGAGCCGTTTATCAAGCGAATGGCTCTTTTCTTAATGGAATCTAGAAGACGAAGAGAATGCCTTGGTGCTGAACCCCAAATGTGCGAGCAATACTCCAATAGAGGTCGGATTTGAGCCTTGTACGTCGTCAACAGTTGATCAGGAGTAAAAAACTTTCTGGGCTTTCCACAAAAAACCTAGCCTTTGGCTTGCCGACTTTGCGATGTTAGCAACATGGTCATGCCAAGAAATATTATTGGACACCGTGACTCCCAAAATCGAGATGGAGGGACTTGGTTCAAGGGTATTTCCGGACATTGTGATGGGATGATTTGAGGAATTCACTTTTTTGGAAAACGTGGCACTTTGTGTTTTTTGGGCGTTGAACTGAACAAGATTGTTGGTTCCCCACTCGACGACTGCTTTAAGATCTCTATTGATGGAATTAACCTGTTCCTGCCTGAGTCTATTTGTATCATTCACCGAAAGTGATCGATATGATGTGAAAGTTGAGACAAGTGTGCTATCCTCTGCGAAACTGTAAATGGGGTTCGTGGTGGTTTTCAAGAGGTCGTTGATGTGTAAAAGAATTAGGGTGGGGGACAGGATGGAACCCTGGGGAACCCCGGCATTGGTTTTAAACGCATCAGAAGAAATACCGTCAACTGCCATATGTAAGGAGCGATCTTGCTTGAAGCTCAAGAGCCATTGGCGAAGTTTGGTTGGGAGACCGTAGATAGATAATTTACTTAACAATACCTGGTGCCAAACGCGGTCAAAGGCTTTAGATATATCCAAGGCTATTGCACGGGATTCACCAAACTTTTCAACAGTGTTTGTCCAGAGCTGAGTGACATAAGCCAGTAGACCGAAGTTGTCGAAATCCATATTGTCTGTCATGGATTATCTCAAATTTCTCCAGATGTTTGATGAGTTCTGTGTTAATCGCTTTTTCCATAACTTTGGATATGACTGGGAGCAATGCAATAGGGCGATAATTTGCAGGAATAGTCTTCTTTCCTTTTTTTGGAATTGGTTGGACTTTAGCGTTTTTCCACATGGACGGAAATACTCCTTTGCTGTATGATAACTTGAAGAGTCTACAGAGAACTGGGGTGAGCTCTTGAGCACAGGTCTTCAGGACAATTGTCGGCTGAAGGCAGATTGACGAAACAAAATTATAAGGCGAGTGTGAATGGACGGAAGTCGGTAGAGGTCGACCTTGGCGTATTGGCATATTTTGATTAGATCGACATTGTTTTGAAGAAAGGCCAGCTGTCAAGAGTACCAACAACCGACGAACATGTATGAGAGCACTGATGAAAGTAGAGGAAGCAAAAGATGTGTGTAAGAAGTAGCGGAAGTGGAAGAAAGTGGTCTCTGCCTACCCCTACGGGAAAAAGGCGTGACTATATGTATATATGAATGTATGTATAATGTATAATTGTTTGTCTTGATATTTTGATCATCTTGGTGACTTGATTTAATTTAACTGTTACCTAAGCTGTTGCCAAATCTGTTTAACCTGCATGATAGGAGAGGCTTTTAGTCTCGATTCTCGCAGAACTCTTGAGCTAATGCAGCTATAAGTCGAATTGCCTAAAATCACTTGACTTTTTATTTTCTAGCAACATTTCTTTTTATACTTTATGCGTAAGCTTAAATTTTTTCTAAATATAACATAATTGTAAAGGGAACATCACTGCTATACATACAGGCAAGCCGTTGGTAATTATTGTTCTATGTTTGTGATACATAATTGAAACCATAGCTTAAGTAAGTTTTTAAGTAAAATTTTATCAATTTAAAATTGATAACCCAAGTTTATTGTGTTTGGATTATCAGGTCTCATCCGAAAAATATTATCATTATTTAATTGTGAAGACCGCGTTCTTCTGATATGATTTGTTTGCCGTTGGTTGGCATTTGACAGATTGATGTGGGCGCGATATGTGTGTGTGTGTGTACACGCACGAACGATCCCTTTCATGCCCTTTAACGAACAAGTGCCAATGCTTTTGTTGGACCACGGCCCCATAACCCCGAGGTTTTTTTTTGTCTTGCTTTTTTTTCTATACACACACAGTCCAGATCTTTAAAATGGTAAATAATTCGCCGCCGTATCCTCATTCTCTCTCTGCTTTGTTGTCTAAGAATTCTGTCTCGATTTTTATTTTCGTTCATTAGGATGATAGTTGAAATGGGAAAATCTCGAGATGGAACATCGTCTTTCCTGTTCTTCATCGTTTCTTAAACTAATCGAGCTGAGTTTCCCAAAATTCTGTCCAGCCTGGGGATATTGGAAAGATCGAACAAGTGTTTCTAACATCTTTTGCTAGATTGCACAAAGCCAGTGCTTCAAGCGGAAATGTTTCCTAGTGATTATGAAAGAAAATTATCGAATTTATTCTGGTTCCGAGGCCGTCACTGGTTGTGTTTTATTGTTAGTAAGCGATAGTGGCTGATACGATGGGTATTAAAACGTGTGTATTGGTCAAGCATAAGCTCAGTCCAGCAATCAAAAATTAAGTTTGATTTACTTTAAGTAATGGCGCCCTAATGTGGTTTTATCACCATCTTCAGCTTCTCTACGTCCATCTTCGGTCATAAGCCTCTCCAATTCGTCGCCATTCTCTTCTGTCGGTCGTCTGACTTATCCATTGGGTACCTGCCATTTTCTGGATGTCATCTTTCCACCTCGTCCTTGGTCGTCCTGGGTTCCTTTTAGTTGTTCTGCGCCTCCACTCAGTTGTCTTTCTGGTCCATCTATTATCATCTGTCCTCATCAAATGGCCAGCCCATTTCCATTTTAGCCTCGCCACCCCCGTTCTGCGATGTCCATCACTTTTGTCTTTTGTCTGATCCATTCGTTTGTCTTTCGGTCTGGTAGTCGTATTCCTAGCATTTTTCTCTCCATTTTTCTTCCTTAAACACTCCATGGTCCCCTCATTAAGGCTCCATGTTTTTGCGGCGTACGTTAAGGTCGGCAGGACACATTGGTCAAAAACTTGTGTTTTAAAGGAATTGTGGAAATTTGGAATTAAAGACATCACTAATTTTTCCATATGCTGTCCATCCAAGCTGAATTCTTCTGGAGATATCCGCTCTCTGAATGTCCTTATCGAAGGATATTCTTTGTCCGAGGTACACGTATTCGTCTACGATTTTAATTTTACTGTTGTTGCCTTGGCAACGTGGTTTAGTTTTTTTTTAATTTCAGTTATTTTGTATAAATAAAAAAAGGGTGGATAGGTCCGTAAACTGATCTCTTCATTACCTCAAAATTAATTCAATTGAGTAATCAAGAATTCACCAAACCCTGAGTAAGAGTTATTAATGTTTGAACATTAATTTTTATAATAAAAAAAAAGTAGTTCGTTACACAAATTTGACGCACAACGTCTGTCAATCAGGTTACATTATTTAAAGAAAAGTATAAGACTGATGCGCAGTTGTCTTATAACACTATCTATATTTCGCAAAGTCAGCAAGCCAAAGGCTAGATTTTCTGTGGGTAGCTAGAAAGTTTTTTACTCCTGATCAACTGTTGACGACGTACAAGGCTCAAATCCGACCTCTACTGGAGTATTGCTCGCACATTTGGTGTTCAGCACCAAGGCATTCTCTTCGTCTTCTAGATTCCATTCAGAAAAGGGCCATTCGGTTGATAAACAGATCAACTCTCACAGATACCCTTCACCCACTAGAACATAGAAGAAGAGTTGCAGACCAGTCATTACTCTACAGATATTTCGATGGCAGATGCTCCAGAGAAATAAAAACTCTTGTACCACCATTGGCCACATTCGGCCGAAGAACTCGGAACGCTGATCAGTCTCACCCATTTACTCTCAAGATTGACACTACAAGGACCAATCTGCATTAAGAATCCTTCTTTTACAGGCCTGCTACAGAATGAAACAAGCTTCCAAAATCAGTTTTTCCAGAGAACTATGACCTGCAACTTTTCTAAAAGCGTGTCCACAATCATTTTCTTTCTATAATCCCTTCCCCTTCTAATAGTCGCAGTGCGGGGGGCCGTCCACGGCCCACACGATAGGTCTACCCTTTTTGCGACTATTTTCAAAAAAAAATCCACAATTTTCCCTTAAATTTAAATTTACGAGCAAGTCCTCTCCTTGGAGATCGTCATCAGTAACCAGAGCTTCCCAGATGGAGTTGGGGCCGGTGTTTTCAGCAGGAAACCAAAGATTGAAATATCTACCAGTCTTGGCAGGTATGCCACAATCTTTCAGGCTGAAATATTCGCTATCGAATTGTGTGCAAGAGAGTTGACCAACAGACCCCTAGCAAACAAAAACATAAATATAATATCAGACAGCCAGGCCGCTTTAAAAGCACTGAGCTCCAACAAGATAAATTCTAAACTTGTATGGAATTGCATCGAATCTTTAGAGTACCTTGGTGCGAACAACAGGGTGACCCTATTGTGGGTACCTGGGCACCAGGGGGTGGAAGGAAACGAAAAAGCCGACACCCTTGCAAAACAGGGGGCCGAATCTGCGTTCATTGGACCAGAACCGGTTTTTGGAGTCACCACAAGTGCCGCCAAAACAATTATTTCGGACTGGGCGGAGAGGAAAATACTCACGTACTGGTCCGACATACCAGGGCTAACCCACTCGAAGGCGTTTTTACCGTTACAACCCTCGAGAAACACAACTAAGCAGATCCTACAATGGAGCAGAAATGACCTGCGTATTCTAACAGGACTGCTTACGGGACACTGTCGTCTGAGATACCACCTCAGAAAGATAGATCTGAACCAACAAACGGACTGTCGGTTCTGCTGCGTGGAAGACGAAACTGCTGAACATATACTATGTTCATGCCCCGGCCTGGGAAGAATAAGGTTCAACATATTTGGTTACACTAACCTAGAACCTACCGATTTTAAAAAAATCTCACCCTATACAACCATGAACTTCGTAAGAAGGGCTGGATTGTACGGTGAACTGTAGCCTCTAGGGGTGAGCCACAATAGACCTACTAAGGGTCGCGGTGGAGGGGCGACCACGCCCCACTCACATAAAACCTAACCTAACCTAACCAGAGCTTTAAATTATTTATCTTCATCACCAAGCGCCACCGCATAAATTAGTAGTTACCGTTTGTATTCCAAATTCACTATGTCTTTGTGATATACTCTGATGTCAGTTCGTTTATATTGATAACTGGGATAAAGAGAAGACGGTCGTTTAAAAAAATAATGTGTGTGACTTACTTGCGTGGGAGTTAAATGAATCAAAGATGCCAAGTGTTCTCTCTCGGGCGCTGAAAGGTATTTTTGTTGTTTGAACCGCCTCTCCAGCTCGTATACCTGCAAACATAAAATAATAATAGGGTTGTGAGAGTTGTATTATAATCATGTACGCATATTATTAAATTATTTCGATGAGTCATCCTACATATCGGTTTTATGTGTCGATTCACAGTATTTTATGCACTAACTCGAATACCCGTCGAATCTGAGACACGGCTATAAATTGACGACGACGTCAAATGTCACATCGAATGCCGCTGTTGTAAGAATGAGACTTTGATCCGTCTTAAAACTTATAAGCAGAAAAATGTGGACACATTTTGGAAGTATTCGGTAAGTGTTTCTCTTACAAAAGAAAAAAAATTATAAAAAGATCATTGACATAGTGGTAATGTCTACTGGGCCGTGGGTCGTGAAATTAATGACATTTAAAAAAAGAAGAAGACCTTTAGGACGACCACCAAAACGATGGCAAGACAGTTGGCAATCAACCTCGCAAGACAGTTACTTCAAGAGGAAGGAAAAGAAGAAAGAAAATTAAATTAACCTTTGTTTTTCAAGATTAAGTGATAAGGGAACGCTGCGGTGTGAAAGAAGATGTGGCAAAAAAGATAGATAAAGGAGTTCTTAGATAGTTTGGACGCGTAGAGAGGATGGATCAAATAAGTTCGACGAAACAAATTTGTAAGACGAGTGTGAATGGGCGAAAGTCAGTAGAGGTCGACCGCTCGGCGAACTTATCTAGATCAGGTCGATGAGCTCGTATGAAAGCGCTGATGAAAGTAGAAGAAGCGAAAGACGTGTGTAAGAACCGTAGCGGAAGTGAAAAGAAGTGGTCTCCGCCTACCCCTACGGGAAAAGGGCATAACTATATCTATGTATGTATATACATATTAAGTAAACAATTTATTTATGAAAACAGTGATTTAACTATGTAAACTAGATTCTCTTTTGACTAAAGTAGGTAGTACTATGTTTATTACGTCATTGGTCTTTGTCATTATTTACTGAGTTAGGCTTGTCTTTGTTATGAACTTATTTGCAGTCAAGTTTTATTTCAAAATACTTAGGTATTTACAATTTTTAATGTTTTAATCTCAATTTATTATTTAAATATCCTAGTCTGACATTTGACCACTTCAGCTCGAAATAAATTAAAATGTTTGTCTTTAAAGCGAAAAATTATGTTATTTGGGTGATTAATTAACAATAAAAAGAAATAGGTAAACGTACAAGTGACAGTATTTTAAGATTCACAACGAGACTCTCTTTTGACTTGAGCAGTAGGAACCTACCTATCATGTCATTGATGTTTACCCATGGAGTATTTTTTTACCAAGTTTTAATATCTTTGCTGCGTTTTGCAGTCGAATTTATTACAAAAACAAATATTTTTTAAAGCTGAAAATTTCTTGGTATTTTTAATTCCAAAGTAATTTCTAATTTCACGTGGTTATTAAGATTTCTTTATTTGACATTTGACACTTGTAATTGGATGTGTCTACGAATCCGCATAACCGGAATATTTACCGTTAACAGTATTAATTAAAGTTTAAAAATCCTACATAATTAATTATTTTAAAAAACGTAGATACCTTATTGAATTTGCAAAATTTCAAAACAATTCTAATTGCCGAAGATTCTAGTTTACAATGTTTACTCTGATAACTCAATTGTTTACTGATTTTGTTGGGTAACTTATTTATAGTAATGCACATTCAGATGTAAAATCGTATAAAGATATTAAGTACCTATAGCTATTTTATACCAATAATGAAATGTCAAGTAATCGTTTAATTTTTATGGACTTTTTTCTTATTTGAAAAGGTATTTTTTTATTATTTAAACGTTGTTTGGAATGTTAGCCACGTCATTTCACGGGCATGTAAATATTCAACAATTAAATTCGTGAATCGTTAAGAAGGGGTGTTTTATCTTACCGTATAATGAATAACAATGAATTCCACACGTTTTTGAATGCGTCACAAGATTCATTCACTGCACCAACGCGCGATAAATTTAAACGAAAAAAATAGTGAATTGGCAGCGCGGGAAGCAACGAAAAGTCAAACGGATATATGTGCGTTCCGTCGGCCGACATTCATTTATTTTGAAAGTTTGGATGTCGCGTTTAACGGGTGGTTTCGTTTCGGCTACAATAAAAAGCAACAAGAAGGCTTCGAAAGTGGGCGGTGAAAATATGTCGCAATACCGACTTACCTGGGCCTGCGTGAATAGGACCCGCCTTTTTCTACGTTGCGCCAACGGAAATTGCATCGGCTTGGAATCGGGCACTGCGCACGCGCCTAGCCCGGGCATGCCGCTGTTAAGGCCGTGACCCATGTTGGCCGCCGTTGCTGTGCTACCCATCAATCTGGAAACTAAATTTAAAGTGCGTTAGGGGGGGGTCTCTTTTTACTCGATTATTTTTTTATTTTCTATTTTTGTCAAGAGTCGGCAGAGGATCCCTCCTTTTATTTAGGTACTTATTTTATTTTTATTTCTTCACTCGTTAGATTAGTCCATTGAAATGTTACATTTTTTAGGCCTTACCTTGCGTTTTTTAGAGGACGCAATTTTATTTTTTTAATGTGTAGGGGGGGTCAGTGTAAAGCTAAAACCAAGTTTGTGGGGTCGCCACCCTTGTCCCACGGCCGCCATCTTGAAAATAGGGGTTGAAATTGATTTTACGATATATCTCTTAAACTATTTATTTGATAAAAAAAATTTATTTACATTTTTTGTTGCAAACTAAATTCTCTACAACTTTGGTCCAGTAATTTTTTGTCGTAGAACTATAAATAAAAAAGTTATAAGCGAAAATCTTCAGAGATTCGAGAAAAAAATTTATATTTTTCGATATAACTTTTTTTTTCATCATTTTACGAAAAAATGATATCCGACCATTTTTGTAGATCGTTTTTGGAGGAACAACTTTTATTTGCATCATTTTTTCATTAAGTCAATAGCTAAGGTTTTACAGCGCTCCGAAGTGAGTACTATTTTTCAATATTCTTAACTATACCTATATTATACGTGTGTATGTAATATGTCATCAGTTATTGTTTTTTTTTTTTATTTTGTTATAACTTTTTTAATTAAAAATTTTGCAATATTATTAATAATTAATTATTGACTCTTTTCCCCACCAACCACGAGGTAGAGTCTAGAGGCGCGTTTTTTTTTACGTGTTATCCCCAATAGGCATAATCCACGGTGATTTTCTAAATTAGAACTACTCCGTCCTCAGTCGTTTCGATGGACCAGGCTGCGGCTCAGCATCTGATCGGCTTTCTGAATTAAATATCAGTGGGAGAACTGGAGAAGGAAACGGTGTTAATGTCGGCGGTTCATCATCATGATTATAAAAAAAAAGTTATATCGAAAAATATAAATTTTTTTCTCGAATTTCTGAAGATTTTCGCTTATAACTTTTTTATTTATAGTTCTACGACAAAAAATTACTGAACCAAAGTTGTAGAGAATTTAATTTGCAACAAAAAATGTTAATAAATTTTTTTTATCAAATAAATAGTTTAAGAGATATATCGTAAAAACCATTTCAACCCCTATTTTCAAGATGGCTGCCGTGGGACAAGGGTGGCGACCCCACAAACTTGGTTTTAGCTTTACACTGACCCCCCCTACACATCAAAAAAATAAAATTGCGTCCTCTAAAAAACGCAACCCCAAATGTAACTTTTCAATGGACTACCTCCTTTTATTTATAGGTACTTATTTTATTTTTATTTCTTCACTCGTTAGATCTCGCATAGGAGAAAACAAGTAGGCAATACGAGATATCTATATTTTTTTATTAAGCTCTAATTTTTATCGTGGTTAGGTATTTATTAATCTTTTTCATGGACGTAATGAAACTAAAATGCAAGATTACGCAGTAAAATTCGAGGAAATATTAGACTTAGGTACCTATGTGCCATATTATGCAGACCCTAGCACTTTTGGCGTCCTTGAGCAAATTTAAAATAACGCAGAATATTTGTATTACGTTCATATGTAAGTAGAGATACGGTTAAGTTAGATAATATTATCCACTATTAAAAAATAATTTTAAAAAGTATTTTCATACATTTATTTTCATTTTTATATATTTTTTTTTTACTGAAAATAGTCGTAACAAGGGTAGACCTATCGTGTGTGCCGCGGACGGCCCGCACTGCGACTATTAGAAGGAGAAGGGATTATAGAAAGGAGATGATTGTGGACACGCTTTTTTAAAAGTTGCAGGTCATAGTTCTCTGGAAAAACTGATTTTGGAAGCTCGTTCCATTCTGTAGCGGGCCTGTAAAAGAAGGATTTTTAATGGAGATTGGTCCTTGTAATGTCAATCTTGAGAGTAAATAGGTGAGACTGATCAGCGTGCCGAGTTCTTCGGCCGAATGTGGCCAATGGTGGTACAAGAGTTTTTATTTCTCTGGAGCATCTGCCATCGAAATATCTGTAGAGTAATGACTGGTCTGCAACTCTTCTTCTATGTTCTAGTGGGTTAAGGGTTGAGGTGTTTATCAACCGAATGGCCCTTTTCTGAATGGAATCTAGAAGACGAAGATAATGCCTTGGTGCTGAACCCCAAATGTGCGAGCAATACTCCAGTAGAGGTCGGATTTGAGCCTTGTACGTCGTCAACTGTTGATCAGGAGTAAAAAACTTTCTGGCTTTCCACAGAAAACCTAGCCTCTGGCTTGCCGACTTTGCGATGTTAGCAACATGGTCATGCCAGGACATATTATTAGACACCGTGACTCCCAAAATCGAGAAGTACAAGCATCAATCAATCAAGCAATAGATCATTGGTACCCCAATATAAGAATGCAGATGAACTCAAAATTTTGCAATTTTTTGGCCAACGATGCAGTCAACTTTTTTACGTTATTTTCAAAGTTTCCTTCGCTTATTTCCAACAAGCAGCATAAACCTCCCCAAGTTGATACCTTAAAGAGTTATTGCATCTATTCTACCAGTCAAAAAAGGCACGTCTGGCTCTGCATAGAGGTGTGTTGGTTCCTACACTTATCAGTATGGTAGTGAATGTTGGGTTTGGCAGAAGAAGCATGAAAATAGGATTAATGCTGCGGAGATAAGTAGTCTGAGAAGTATGGCCGGAGTGAAACGGTTGGATAAAGTGAAAATTAGCGATATAACAGAACGCTGTGGTGTAAAAGAAGATGTGGTTACAAAGATAGATAAAGGCATGCTTAGATGGTTTGGACACGTAGAAAGGATGGATGAAGGAAGATTGACGAAACAAATTTATGAGGCGAGTGTGAATGAATAAGTCGGTAGAGGCCAACATATCTCGATCAGATCAACATTGTTTTAAAAAAAGGCCAGGTCAAGAGTACCAACAATCGGCGGGCATGTATGAGAGCACTGATGAAAGTAGAGGAAGCAAAAGATGTGTGTAAGAACCGTATCGGAAGTGGAAAGAAGTGGTCTCTGTCTACCCCTACGGGAAAAAGGAGTGACTATATGTATGTATGTATGTCTACTAGACCATCCAGTATACGATAAAGGTTTTAAAGTTAAATTTGTTACATTAGATAAATTAGATTTCAGAATTGATCAGCGTTTAGTAAAAGCTGAAAAAAATACAAACAAAAAATTGACGCTCAAAGTATTCGATTTTGCGGCATCATTGACGACTATATTTAGGCTATGATTGCAACAAGGAACAAAAAAAGCTCGCGGATTCAAATCCAAATTTTTTTTGTAGACCATTATGCCTACTACGCATATTTGCCCCGTTGTTGTAACCCTGACCCCGCAAGTCGTTGATATTTTAGCCTTTTTTTGTCAAGCCTTCAACACATTATCTATATAGGACAAAATAATAAAAAATGTATACTGTATATACTAATTCCCGTGCTCTTTAAATTTACAAATCTTATACAAACTGATATTTCAAGCTCAAACATGAATAAAATCAGATTTGTTTGAGTTTACGCAATTTATGTTATCATGTGGGCCTGATATGGAAATGTTGACTTCAAGTAATTAATAGAAATAGATTACGTAAAACGATAATCGTAATCATACGTCGTATATATACCTATATATAGTTTACTTGTATCATTTTTTTCTCTACTACTTACTTTAGATTTCATTCATTCATTACTCCTGATCAACTGTTGGCTCAAATCCGACCTCTACTGGAGTATTGCTCGCACATTTGGGGTTCACCGCCAAGGCATTCTCTTCGTCTTCTAGATTCCGTTCAGAAAAGGGCCATTCGATTGATAAACAGCTTAATTCTCACAGATACCCCTCACCCACTAGAACATAGAAGAAGAATTGCAGACCCGAGATTACTCTACAGATATTTCCATAGCAGATGCTCCAGAGAAATAAAAACTCTTGTACCACCACTGGCCACGTTCGGCCGAAGAACTCGGCACGCTGATCAGTCTCACCCATTTACTCTCAAGATTGACACTACAAGTACCAATCTCCATCAAGAATCCTTCTTTTACAGGTCCGCTACATAATGGAACAAACTTCCAAATTCAGTTTTTCCAGAGAACTATGACCTGCAACTTTTTAAAAAGCGGGTCCACAATCATTTCCTTTCTATAATCCCTCCCCTTTCTAATAGTCGCAGTGCTCACACGATAGGTCTACCCTTTTTGCGACTATTTTTAGTAAAAAAAAAATTCACATTCTTTAATTTATATTAATATAGATTATTTATGGTTCTTGTCATTTTGTAATAATAATAATAATAAAATTTTATTATTTCGGTTATTTCTTTTGCCTAGTTCGTGTCATTTTAAATAGTTTTCTAATGTAATTTTGCTATTGGTGCGATATTTTAATATATTTAATAGTTTTTTACAACATTTATTATAATACCGGACGTTGGTATACTAGCCATTTTCTTTTATTCTTACAGAAGTCATAGCTTACTAAATCATTATTTCGTGCATTATGTTTCATTAGGTAGTCGTTAGAATTCTTTATAGGATAAAGTTTGTATAGAAGACAGGGTGAAATAAAATATTTAACCTTTCAAACAGAACATCGACTAACGAGTGGGCAGTAAATAATGACGTTTCACAAGAACAATTGAAAGCGAACAGTTTAAAAATGTCAACTCTATTAGGAAGAGTTTTTCGTGTAGGTGAAATAGTGAAACCCATCGAATGTTATATTCGTCATTTCACCTTGATCAGGGCGTAATGAACGAAACGTGTTTATTTACAAAAGAAATACCGTCGCATCCGAACTAACACGTAAGAAAATAAATATCCTCGAATATAAATAGATCGTTTATTCTGTATCTACAATATGTCATTACTGGTAAGTAATTACACACATTCCCCGTATTTGTTTTGGACTCCGTGCACTCTACGAAGTAGACGAGGGACGGGAGAAGTAAAACGTTCATCGTCAGCTACTGTATTGTCATTGGGATTTGGAGTGCTCGGCAAACAAACGACGGGTTTTGTGTATTTGCCAGCCTGTCAGTTGAACGGCTATAATAAAACCGGACCCGAAGTCGCAAGAGAACTTTCTTGCTTCCACAAGGAGAAAACTTTTTCGATATAGGTAACCGTACGAACAAATTTATGAAACGATTTATAACTCAAAATTCAATCCGACTCCGATCAAACGCCATTTTTATTGTATACCAGTAGTACCACCACGAAAAGTATTCGTCTAAAATTGATTTAGCATTTGAATCATAGGCGTGCTAGTTTTTTTAACTTCCCGGTGGAAGTTATAGTAATGGGTCCGATTTTGCGAATCCTGAATTTTGACATATTTCCACATTTCAAGATCCCCAGAGTCGAATACAGTAGTTTTTAAGTAGACGTCTGTGTGTGTGTATGTTCGTATGTGCGTTCGGAATTATTTTTCGTCTCGATTATCTCGAGAACAAAAAATGATATTGACGTGGGACCAATTGCATTCGACGCATAATTACGCAACTTAAAACTGATTAGATTTTCAGCACAATCGGTTGTGCTGTTTTTTATGGAGAATAAAAAAACTGAAAAAAATGGTAAACTTTCGGAATTATTTTTCGTCTCGATTATCTCGAGAACAAAAAATGATATCGACGTAGGACCAATTGCATTCGACGCATAATTACGCAACTTAAAACTGATTAGATTTTCAGCACAATCGGTTGTGCTGTTTTTTATGGAGAATTAAAAAACTGAAAAAAATGGTAAACTTTCGGAATTAGTTTTCGTTACGATTATATCAAAAACAAAAAAATATATAGACGTAGAACCAATTGCATTTGACGCATATATAAGCAACCTAGAACTGATTACATTTTCAGCAAAATCTGTCAAACTGTTTTTTATGGAGAATCAAAACACTGAAAAAAATGGTAAACTTTTGGAATTATTTTTCGTCCCGATTATCTCGAGAACAAAAAATGATATCGACGTGGGACCAATTGCATTCGACGCATAATTACGCAACTTAGAACTGATTAGATTTTCAGCACAATCGGTTGTGCTGTTTTTTATGGAGAATTAAAAAACTGAAAAAAATGGTAAACTTTCGGAATTAGTTTTCGTCTCGATTATATCAAAAACAAAAAAAATATATAGACGTAGAACCAATTACATTTGACGCATAAATACGCACCCTAGAACTGATTACATTTTCAGCAAAATCTGTCAAACTGTTTTTTATGGAGAATCAAAACACTGAAAAAAATGGTAAACTTTTGGAATTATTTTTCGTACCGATTATCTCGAGAACAAAAAATGATATCGACGTGGGACCAATTGCATTCGACGCATAATTACGCAACTTAGAACTGGTTATATTTTCAGCAAAATCGGTTGAGCTGTTTTTTATGGAGAATCAAAACACTGAAAAAAATGGTAAATTTTTCGGAATTATTTTTCGTCCTGATTATTTCGAGAACAAAAAATGATATCGACATAGGACCAATTGCATTCGACGCATAATTACGCAACTTAAAACTGATTACATTTTCAGCAAAATCGGTCAAGTTATTTTTTATGGAGAATAAAAAAACTGAAAAAAATGGCAAATTTTCGGAATTATTTTTCGTCCCGATTATCTCGAGAACAAAAAATGATATCGACGTGGGACAAATTGCATTCGACGCATAATTACGCAACTTAAAACTGATTAGATTTTCAGCAAAAACTATCAAGCTATTTTTTATGGAGAATCAAAACACTGAAAAAAATGGCAAATTTTCGGAATTATTTTTCGTCCCGATTATCTCGAGAACAAAAAATGATATCGACGTGGGACCAATTGCATTCGACGCATAATTACGCAACTTAGAACTGATTAGATTTTCAGCACAATCGGTTGTGCTGTTTTTTATGGAGAATTAAAAAACTGAAAAAAATGGTAAACTTTCGGAATTAGTTTTCGTCTCGATTATATCAAAAACAAAAAAAATATATAGACGTAGAACCAATTACATTTGACGCATAAATACGCACCCTAGAACTGATTACATTTTCAGCAAAATCGGTCAAGTTATTTTTTATGGAGAATAAAAAAACTGAAAAAAATGGCAAATTTTCGGAATTATTTTTCGTCCCGATTATCTCGAGAACAAAAAATGATATCGACGTGGGACCAATTGCATTCGACGCATAATTACGCAACTTAGAACTGGTTATATTTTCAGCAAAATCGGTTGAGCTGTTTTTTATGGAGAATCAAAACACTGAAAAAAATGGTAAATTTTTCGGAATTATTTTTCGTCCTGATTATTTCGAGAACAAAAAATGATATCGACATAAGACCAATTGCATTCGACGCATAATTACGCAACTTAAAACTGATTACATTTTCAGCAAAATCGGTCAAGTTATTTTTTATGGAGAATAAAAAAACTGAAAAAAATGGCAAATTTTCGGAATTATTTTTCGTCCCGATTATCTGGAGAACAAAAAATGATATCGACGTGGGACAAATTGCATTCGATGCATAATTACGCAACTTAAAACTGATTAGATTTTCAGCAAAAACTATCAAGCTATTTTTTATGGAGAATCAAAACACTGAAAAAAATGGTAAATTTTCGGAATTATTTTTCGTCTCGATTATCTCGAGAACAAAAAATGATATCGACGTAGGACCAATTGCATTCGACGCATAATTACGCAACTTAAAACTGATTACATTTTCAGCAAAATCGGTCAAGTTATTTTTTATGGAGAATAAAAAAACTGAAAAAAATGGCAAATTTTCGGAATTATTTTTCGTCCCGATTATCTCGAGAACAAAAAATGATATCGACGTGGGACCAATTGCATTCGACGCATAATTACGCAACTTAGAACTGGTTATATTTTCAGCAAAATCGGTTGAGCTGTTTTTTATGGAGAATCAAAACACTGAAAAAAATGGTAAATTTTTCGGAATTATTTTTCGTCCTGATTATTTCGAGAACAAAAAATGATATCGACATAGGACCAATTGCATTCGACGCATAATTACGCAACTTAAAACTGATTACATTTTCAGCAAAATCGGTCAAGTTATTTTTTATGGAGAATAAAAAAACTGAAAAAAATGGCAAATTTTCGGAATTATTTTTCGTCCCGATTATCTCGAGAACAAAAAATGATATCGACGTGGGACAAATTGCATTCGACGCATAATTACGCAACTTAAAACTGATTAGATTTTCAGCAAAAACTATCAAGCTATTTTTTATGGAGAATCAAAACACTGAAAAAAATGGTAAATTTTCGGAATTATTTTTCGTCCCGATTATCTCGAGAACAAAAAATGATATCGACGTGGGACAAATTGCATTCGACGCATAATTACGCAACTTAAAACTGATTAGATTTTCAGCAAAAACTATCAAGCTATTTTTTATGGAGAATCAAAACACTGAAAAAAATGGTAAATTTTCGGAATTATTTTTCGTCTCGATTATCTCGAGAACAAAAAATGATATCGACTTGGGACCAATTGCATTCGACGCATAATTACGCAACTTAAAACCGTTTTGAATAATATGATTAATATTTTAATTGCTAGATGGATCAAGTAGAAGAAGATATAAAAGCAGAGACTGTAAAATAAAGAAAATGGAAAACCATAACAAAAGAGGCCAGGACAAAAAAATATTAAGTACAGAGATAATCCACCTCGTCATTAGGATCAGTACAGCTGCTTTCTGAACAAGCCACAATCCCTCGGGATTGAACGGCCGTGATGATGATGATTGTTAAGATACAAATATACCTACTATTAATCCATCTGAAATTAGTAGCACTGTTAGGCGTGTAATTAGTGACATAAACATCGTAAAGTTAAACATTTTTGTTCTTTCTTTGCAATAGTTACTGTTATAAGTAAATAATAATTTTTCTTGTTAAAAAAAATGTCCATTACATTTGTCGTCCGCGTCCAGCTGTTTCTTTTCACAAAAGAAACGTTTCTGTCAAATTTTCGATGTTTATACAAGAGTACCCCTACTTTATATCCATACATTCTAAAATTGATGCGAGGGACATTTACAAAATAAATATTTGCTTTTTGTATAGATACACTTCGAATCATATAAGTATGGAATCGATACGGGCGTGAAAGTGGAGATGCAATTTGGGGATGTAGCAAATAAATATTGCTTTTTAATGACGGACAAATTTAGCCAAATTTTTATTCGTCTCGATTATAACACATGTTCTCCTACATTATTCTTGTGATACGTAATTTCACAAATCTATATTTTCGCGATAAAATGGGGTTTACACACATAACCCGCTGGAAGGCAGATTCCCGTATTCCTGTCGCATCAATCATCATCCTCTTCCTGTTTACATCCTGTCGACATCCTTTGCTTTATTCACTTATGCTTGCTAAACAGAATAATTTTAGATGATAGATTGCTGTTGCTATTAACGTCTTAACGTCTCTTGAATTTTTTGCGATTATCTTCAAAAACTTGAACTTCGATAACCAAAAGTTTCACACAAAAGTTGTAGTCGTTAAAAGAACGTATACAAAACGGCGACGGTTGAATGTAAATCGGTCTAGCAGTTTTCGTATGAAATTAAAAAAAAATTTAATTCCCAATAACTTTTGCAATAATTTAATAACAGATTTAAAATTTTTACAGAATATGCTCCTTGATATGCTTTAAAAATACCAGCAACCAGAATTTTAAGAGAGTATGTATATAAGCCGGTTCTAAAACGTCTTGTCTTGTCTGTCTGTCTTGTCTTCTGCCATTCTATTTTGGGTCTGCCTCTTTTTCGTCGACCCATCTGTTGCCATTCTAGAATTTGTTTAGGTAGTCTTGATGCTGGCATTCGTTAGTTGTTCGGCATTTACGTCTTGAATTATAGACCCTTCCACACACATCCGTTGTTTTACTATCTCATTCCTAATTCGGTCACTTCTGGATATAAATAAAGATCTTCTCATCGCTTCCATCTCCACCACCTATCTATTGGTTTTCGAAATCATTTCTCTATTTTGGAGGGTTAACTAACTCACTAGATCTGATGGGCATATGATGTCATCTCTTTAGAAAACGTGCCACGTCTTTTTTTTTTGGTTCTCTCAAGAGTACTCTGCTAGTGGTCTCTCTACTGGCAAATTATGCCCGAGCTCAGCCGTAGAGGGTAGAGGAAAAAAATCTAAAAGTGAGCCGCGCCACCGACTTAAGACGGTACGAGCCGGAAACCCCTAGGTCTTGTAGGCACCAGCAGAGCCAAGCGATAAACAACAAACAATTATGGTGAACTAGATAAATAAAACTATATTTACAATTACTGCAATATATTAATGAAGTAAAAATGATGTTCTGATTTTTTACAATAAATTCTGTATTTCGTAAAGTGGTTTAAACGAATTTAATACACTTTTCAAAAAATGATATTTAAATTAATTATAACAATCTTCCAGACAGTAATAAAAACCTAATGAGGTACAAAAGAGAATTAAAATAAAAAAACAACAAAAAGAAAATGTTCACAATATTTAAAATTTCGAAAATAATTGGTTTTATATAGAATTCCTGATAGCAAAAGATTAACACAAAAAAAAGGGATACAAAATAAATGGACTTGCAACAAGAATAATATTGTAAAACCCTCACAATGACCACATAAATTATATTCGGTAATATATAAATTCAGATTCAACTTGGAGCCGGTACAAATTTAACGAAAAATAATTTGTTACTTTTAAACTATTGAAAACTTCATTGAGACGTCACTGGGAGCAGGTACAAATTTAATGAAAATAACTTGTTACTTTTAAATTATTGAAAACACTTAGATCAAGCGTATAATAACTGATAAGTTGATAAAATTAAATTCAATACCACGTAACCAATTGAAAACTTCACTGAGACGTCACGGTAACATCGATGATCCAAGAACCGAAACACCAAGTAGTATTATCATAATAATTTCTGCTAAAATTACCAGGCAAGTCTTTATAACACTGAAATTTATCGTCGATGTGGATGGAACGGCACGTGGTACTCCACGATGGCTTCACTTCATCAAATCCCACACGTGGTGATTTTAACTCGACCCCAATAACCAAAATTATCCACCACATAGGCACGACAGAATGGTCGAGTTAAAAATTAAATGGTTTATCTTCCTAATCCAATTAAGATGGCCCAAATACAGCCAGATATGAAAGAAAAAACCGTAGAAGTTCCGCTCACGTGTTAATATCAAATCCTTCCAAAAACTCTCAACCGACTTCCACCACTGACACCAAACGACTGATGATCACTCCTCGCTCCCAGACCGGATATCAGAAAATCACCCGGGACACGCGTCAGCCAACCTTTGCACGTCCAAGTTCCTAGTTCATAATCGCGTTCGTCCGCATTAATTGTCAGCCCATTCACACAGAAAAGCAAACCAACAATAATATATCTGACAACACACGACAATCGAGGCCAATAATCAAGGCGAAGTCTAATAACACCTAATCTCCATCGATTAGCAAAAATGTCACAGCTATTAATAATCGAATTCTATTACTACTAGATAGGCAACACTATATACAACGAACCAAATACAGTATGCAAAGCTAATTACGAACGCCAGACTATCATAAAAATGGAACGGAAAAAAAAAATAGGCACGTGACAAACGTTTTACTCTTAATATTTTCATTATTTCATATTCGCGTTACTGTTGATTAACTTTTTAAATGTTGATAATTTTATTAGGTATTATGCTAGTTTTCCAATAATAGCATTATGTGGACAATGCTCAACATTGAATGTTCCAACTACAGTAACGCATAGCTGAATCGGGAACTTTAAAAAGTATTGCTTTAGCGTGACGCGCGCTACGGATACCAACTCAGTAGCATAAAATATAAGATGTTTTTTTTCTTTAAGTTGGCGTTGATAAAAATTTTATTTACATTGTTGTTAATAATTTTTTTTATTGTTTTATTTTTATTCCTTTCGAAGTAATCTTACAAAAAGAATAAAAAGTGAATTATATTTAACACAATTTTATAAAATTGTGTGTTAAAAATGAATGATTTGGTCGTCAAATGCCTTCTTTACGCCGATGATCAAGTCATATTAGCGTCATCTGAAGAGGAGTTGCAGGCGATGGTTAATGTTATGCATGATTCCCTGAAAAACAAAGGGATGAAAATAAATGTAAGCAAAACGAAAGTAATGGTTTTTGAAAGAGAAGAAATCATGACAAACTGTGGAGTTTCGATCGAAGGAGAAAGAGTGGAACAAGTAAATGAATTTGTGTACTTGGGTTCAAAGTTTACTAGAGATGGAAAGTATGACAGTGACATTGAGCGAAGGGTGTTGGCAGGAAGACAAATGATTGGGGCACTGCATAGCTGTATGAATAGCCAGAAAGTGTCAAAAAAGGCACGTCTGGCTATGGTGCATAGAGGTGTGTTGGTTCCTACACTTATCAGTATGGTAGTGAATGTTGGGTTTGGCAGAAGAAGCATGAAAATAGGATTGATGCTGCGGAGATGAGTAGTCTGAAAAGTATAGCCGGAGTGATTCGGTTGGATGAAGTAAACAATAGTGAGATAAGAGAACGTTGTGGTGTAAAAGAAGATGTTGTTAGAAAGATAGATAAAGGAATGCTTAGATGGTTCGCACACGTAGAGAGGATGGACGAAAGAAGATTGACGAAACGTATTTATAAGGCGAGTGTGAATGGTCAAGCTGGTAGAGGTCGACCTTGGCGAACATAGTAGCTTTAGGATATTCGGCTCTAATTAAATTTGTGCACGTCATTCTTTTTCCCAGACATTACTGAACAACCATCCAATCCTAAACCAACAAGTTTTTTATATCCTATGAATTCTTCTCGCAATTTATTGTTGCTGTTCACAAATAGAAGCAGCAGTTTAGTCAGCCGGGACAGAAAATGCTCCAAATTGTTGTGCTAAGTGTGGTGGGGAACATGAAACCAGGCACTGTGCAGAAAATGCAGGGCTAGACTGCCCAAAGTGCAAAAAAACCAACACTAGCTGAGAGAAAACATGGTGCACGAGATATAAATTGTCCAACAAGTATTGATGCTGTTCACAAATAGAAGCAGCAGTCTAGTCAGCCAGAATAGAAAATGCTCGGGAATCGTTTACATCGTTCACGTATAAATATTTCCGGGGGGAGAGGGCAAAGGGCCATTTGCCCCCCCTAAACGACGCCCATACTGGGCCCAAATGCGAAGTAAATGATCGTCGACGTTTGTTTTGCGCCAACCGCCGCACCCACCCACCGCAATGCAAGAATTCAAGACCGAGTGGGGTTTTGTTGAATGTGCGGTCGATTCGGGAATGTAATCAATGCCAGCCACTTTACCGGCGTGGAATTCTTGCCGAAAGTTTCGGCATCTACGGCCTGGTGCGTGTGTGATGTTTGGCTTTGGAAATCCGAAACCGATATCGTGTCACGGAGATGGGTTGTCGGTATTAAAATGGAGCGGAGAAGAGTATCTTGTTGATGTCGTTTTTCCTTTTTTTTTACCATTAACAATATGATATCGGCAAATAGGGTTGATTTTACGCGAAAACCCAAACGTGATTAGGATTATTTTGTTATCGAAAATATTTATGAGAGGGCTAATAACAGTCTTGCCAATTTCTTAACACTAAATCCACTGCTGCTCTTCAATTTAAAAATGACAACTTTGTAATGACAGGGGAAGACCGTCAAAATATTTTTTACTTAAAAATTCACTGCTTTCTAAATGAAAAGTTTTAACGTACCTATTTGACATATAAAGTACGTCAAAATGAACATACATAATATAGACACGCCTTTTTCCACTTCCTTCCACTTCCGCTACGTTTCTTACACACATCTTTTGCTTCCTCTACTTTCATCATCGCTCTCATACATGCTCGTCGGTCGTTGGTACTCTTGACCTGGCATATCTTCAAAACTATGTTGATCTGATCGAGATCGATGTGCGCCGAGCGGTCGACCTCTACCTACTCGTCCATTCACACTTGCCTTATAAATTTGTTTCGTCAATCTTCCTACATCCATCCTCTCTACGTGTCCAAACCATCTAAGCATTCCTTTATCTATCTTTGTAACCACATCTTCTTTTACACCACACCGTTCTCTTATCTTACTATTCTTTACTTTATCCAACTTCTCAGACTACTCATCTCCGCAGCATTAATCCTATTTTCATGCTTCTTTTGACAAACCCAACATTTACTACCATACTGATAAGTGTAGGAACCAACACTCCTCGATGCACAGTCAGACGTGCCTTTTTTGACACTTTCTGGCTGTTAATAAAGCTATGCAGGCCTTTTTATAGTCAATAAAAACATAAGAATAGGTCCTTTTGCTGGTCTGACATTTTTGTAGTAGTATAATGAAGCCAGTCAATGCTTTACGTGTCCCAAATCCATTACGGAAGCCAAATTGTTTATCACTAATGTCACTCCAAATATTAATCTTGTCAATTTTCTGCTTTTCAAATGAAAATATTAAATTCGATTAGGTTTAGTGACCCAATGTATGCATGATGTATCAAAGAAAATCAATGTTTAGTTTGTTTTTTGAGGTATGAACTTCTTCAACCTAGTTTTATTGCAGGTATATGTAATTACCTTTGTGTTTTAAAAATTTAAATCGAGGAAAAAACTGCCCCGATGAAGAATTTCGTGAAATTTGAAACGTTTTCTTCAGTATATCGATCCAGATCCCAACTTACACTTAGTACATGTTTTTTTTTTCAAAAAACTACACAATTCCTCATTTAACTTAATTAAGAAACTGTATAAAAGTACTGCGAGGAGTTAGTTATTTATATTTTAAAAATGCCCATAGACGTATTGAAATAAATGTTTGTCGAACTTACTTGCAAATCTGGGATCGGCTGCAGACGTTTGATACCATCCAGACGAATAATGAGGCGTAAGACCTAAATTTTCGGAAACAGGGCAGTACTGACCGCCGCCGAATTGGCCCATCACGGGATAGCTGCCGTTCATGCTGCAGCCGTTTCCACTAGCGCCGCTGATACCTGGGGAATTTATACTACTTCCACTAGACGTCGATCTGCAACAATAATTTATTGTAAAACATATAATGCATCATTTGACAAGAGTATCGCACACAGTTAAATAAATACAGAGGGAGTATGGAAGAAGCTAAGCCAAGGAAGTGTACAACAGGTGTACAAGGTTCTGTTGTTAGGCAGCTGGGAGACATTTTAATTCCCAACATCATAAGCATTCACATTAACCTCCAAGACCCCAGGGTACAGATTCTTAGGGGCCAATATCGTTTTTTTGCAATCTACAATCTTAAAAATATAAATTTCTTTTTTTTGACGTGGTATTCGTAACCAGCGAACTTCCAGGTGATATTTTTCAGATACCAATATTTGTTTTTTGTACATTTAAAAAGAAATATTTCAATTCTCCGACTTATTCGTATACTCAGCGACCCCAAAATCCTACCATGGGTTATTGTAAATGCTTATGACGTTGTTGGGGTACCCATATTTTACAACCTAAACTAGTTTAACTTTACAAGAGCTAGACCTGTACATAACCTCTAAAGTAGCCCCTTTTTTGAGTACAAGATCTCAAATATCTCGAAATTCTGACGTTATACAAAATTTTGATGACTCCCAGCTGCCGTGGTTATTAGTCCAACCACATCGAAGTTTTGGCTGCTAGAAAAATCTTGATCTAAGTGAAAATTGTTGGGAGCTCTTCTGTGGTTAAGAAGATGTGACAGTGCTTTAGAAGCAATTGCTTGAATGGAGTCCATTTTTTAAGGGATTTGGAATAAGGTACGAATGTACGGAGGATTGAACTGACCTATACGGCGAAGGGGGGTTGGTGGCCAATTCCAGTTTTCTGTAGGATTCTTCGATGGGGCTCAAAATGTCCGTAACACTGAACGGAGTCGAATGATGTAACTGTTGCAAGTGGCTGAGTACTTGTGGTCCTTGTAGATGCTTGGGACTCAAGCTCATAGCCAGTTCGACGCCATTGAGCTCGGGCAGTAGACCGTGAAGGTCGCCTCTATCGGGAACTACGGGGCCTTCCCCGTAGCTGCCACCTGAAAAATAAAAAATCGACGTCTTTTACTGGCTCTTCATTACCGGTTGATTTGTCTGTTATTCGCACATTACCTAACTCGACGGAATTTTTAAATACGGTATTAGTATTTTGTTTGTGCATGCTGTATGGTGGTGACTACATAAAACCCTAATTCTACAAATGTATCATACGGGGCGTGACAATAAAGTAGGTATGATGAGTTTTTAACCTTTCGAGAATAGTATCTGAATAAATTTTTTTTGGTGGGCGTCTTCATTTTTGCGTTATTAAAAATATGTACCATCAACTAAAATTAGAAAGTAATGGGTCTAATTAAGGTGCAGTGCAAAAGATTTTTAACCTTTGTTGGAGGAGTGGTGGCGTACCAGACGACTGGTGCAAGGCCGCTCTACAAGAGAAAAGGTTCGCAACAGGACTGTGAGAACAACCGAGGTATTAGTTTACTCAGCATAGTCGGCAAACTGTATAGAAAGATATTGATTAAAAGAGTGATTAAAAGGCGCGATGTGTGGCTTCGCCATGGCTGTCTGACTTATACATAGACGATTGTTTAAAAGATTTGAAAGAGAGTACGTATGAATTGAAAATGAATGATTTCATCGGCAAATTCCATCTTTACGCCGATGATCTAGTCATATCAGGTTACAAAAAAAATACAAAAAATGGGAAATAGAGGTCAATCTTACAAAAACGCAACAAAGTCTGGTCTTGGAAGACAACTAGAGTATAATTAAATTATGCGAAAAATACAGATACAACTTAAATGGTATGGACATGTGCAGTGCCCAAGAGTACATCGAAAGAAACACCCAAAGAGCAGAAATCTATGTTTTATCAGATAGCCAAGCAGCACTAAAAGCTCTAAAGTCATACACTTGTGAGTCTAAGCTGACTTGGGACTGTAAACTGTCCCTGAGACAACTGGCAGTGAACAATCAGGTTACTCTGACGTGGGTTGCAGGTCACAGGGGAGTTAAAGGCAACGAAAAAGCAGATTTCCTTGTCAAAGAAGGGGCAAATACACAATTTTCCGGCCCAGTACCCTTCTGCAAGAGGCTTAAGTTTCTGGAATGGGCCTTCCTAAAGCCTTCGATGTCAGGAAATGATAAACTTTTTACGAAGTCTCGGAATCCCGGGCCTCGAATAGATTAAGGGTTACGCACAAAAGATCTGATAGGTCGAGGTGCTTGAGAGGTTGCATAGCCTTCACGACCCTCCCCTACAATCTACAATCTACAATGGACGTGTGCAGAGAATGAACGAAGACCGTTTGCCAAAGAATGTCATCAACTGAAACCCCCAAGGAAGAAGAAAGAGAGGAAGACCTAGGAAGAGTAGGAGAGAGGGGACAGACAGAGAAATGAGAGAGGATCTCTGGGAAGACCGGGAACAATGTAAACGGAATCGGAAGACGTCGAGGAACGTTCTAAAACCGATGTGAAAAATGTGCCTCATCCGTAAACAATATGTTATAACAAAATTGACAACATAAAATATCTAGAGCTTGTAATCAATTATAAATTAAAAAAAATACAAATACTACAAAACAAAATAATAAAAATACTTTTCATCTACCAATATCGCACCGCAACAGAAATGATTTACCAAGAAACAAAAATAGCACCTACAATGAAAATTATTAAATTAGAGCAAGGAAAAAATATATAAAGTAATAACAAACGAACGAAAAAGCACCACACCCTTCAGTTATATTAAAAACATTCACAAAAATGAAACAAGACAGCTGATTAACAATAACTTCTACTGAACAAACGCAAATTCCAATATGGCCTTAAATAATCCATTTAACAGTGTAGAAACATACAACTATATCCCGATAAATATCATCATCATCATCTTGGCGCTACATCCCGGTGTGGGCCTTGGCCTGTTCCAGATAAATATAAGAAAATATATTTACAGAGTGGACCAGAAGTCTGGAAACGGACAATTATCAGTAGTAATAACGCAAGGACATTGATAATTGTCGAAACAATTTTATAACAGATTTCGAAAGCTTGTTGCTTGTTGCCTATAAGCTACAAGCTTGAGATAGATGTTATAAAATTTTTGAGCATTCATCAATGTTCGAGGGTTATTCGGATAGAAATTTTTTCGCTGATTATGGAAATAAATACAGAGCAGAAACAATTTATTTGAATGTACATTATTATCAAAAGTACAATTAGAAAAATTGAATGATGAGCCAGATGTATTAGTTTCTATAATGGATGAAGATGTATTTTCAATGCGCATGCTGTTGATAATTTTATTTTGATGTTCTTCGTCAATAAGTAGGGTTTTATCGAGTTGGGATTGTTATGCCCCGTAATTTTTATAAGCTCTTGCTCTTGTATACCACTTTTGGCCAACCGACTGACCGCAGTCGATATATTGGAGTGATTGGTAAATTTTTTTTTCCTTGGTTTTCAAGCCAATCGCCTCGGCAGACGTTTTTGTCCAATTTTGAATCGTATTCTTTCAAATAGGCATATTATCGTACCAATGATCATTTTCGGCTTTCCAGAACCGATTTGTTCTTAGGAATAATCTATTCGTCTTGATATTTGTGCCTCTTTTTGATAACAATTTCTTAAATAATCTGACAGGACATACACGTTGCTGTCGTTGTTTTCCACTAAAAATTTGCTGTCAGTACACATTCTTGCACCACCTTGGCAAGTCTTGCTGAATATAGGGTTATATTCAACTCGAAAAAAGTCAATCAAACAAACGGCAGCTTCCCCACCTCGCCGAGCTAATTCTACGGCAGCTATGTGATAGAATTTCCGTTGCAGCCCCCTTCGGGGGTGTTTTCATCCCGCAAATTTATCATTTTTGTTATTTTTTCTGCACTTAATGCCGCTGAACTTCGTTTCCTTTTGCAGCGAGTCAATGATAACTTTCATTTCTTGTAATATTTTTCTTGTAGAAGCTTACTTGTTATGTTCCATATGGTTTTAGCTTCTTTAAACTCTGTACCATCATATTCACAGCCCAATCCTTTAAAATCGACGCCGATTCTTCCACCGTCCGATTTCCATCTAATTCATATTTTCTTACATAACAAAACTCCATGAACGCTTTCCACACAAAATTCTTATTGTGAACAGTATTCTTCGATGCTATAATTTCATCAATATTATCTTGAGTATCACAACCAAATCGTGGCATCAGGGCCGGATTTAGAGGTCTAGAGGCCCTGGGGCAACAAAGGAGTGGAGGCCCCAAATTATTTTCCGAATAAAATGAACAATTTTTTCAATAAATATTTTATTGTGAAACGCAGGTAGATTCTACTAGTATTCAACAAACATACATAAATATAATTGGAAACAAGAATTATTTGAAATTAAATTTTAGTGTTAACGAACGGAACCTTTCGAGCTTTTTTCGCCGAAAAATCATTAATGATTTCGCTAAAATCCAGTTCCCGAAGTAAATCGCTTTCAATGCTCAGGAGAGAAAGGTTTGATAAACGGATCTGTCCCATCGTGGTTCGAAGCCTATTTTTGATAATTTTCATTTTTGACAATGAGCGCTCTCCAGTGCAATTTGATACCATCAAGACCAAATACATTCTTATTTATGTTTTTTTACTAGTGTTTACTAGTCGGAATTAAAAAAAAAACTCCGACGTCTCTATTGTGGGGGCCCCTCTTTTGTGGAGGCTCCGGGGCTGCCGCCCCGGTTGCCCTCCCTTAAATCCGGTCCTGCGTGGCATATTGAAATATTTGAATTGTTAAAATCGAATTGAAAGGAAATGTAGGTATGTATCCATAGCAACATGACATGATTTAGTGAAAGGAACCCATGGGCTCTTTTCAGTATAATTTTGTTTTGATTGGTTGTGTTCGATCAGATGACCGATCACAAATTGGCTGATTTTATCGGATATCAACTTGAGCAAAAAATTTTCTCGTAAATTGCTAGTCCGAATTGTACAAAATTTGGGATAAGCCTATTTTGAGATACGGAAAATCCAGATTCGACATTTGCAATGTTGTCAGATTTGCCGTTTCTCTGATATTATTAGTCACTTTGGTTTTTTAAATACATCACCCTGTATATTCAGTCATTATTGGAATCTCCTCTTCAATACGAGTTCAGCCACATGTGCCTCTAACGATTTTATGAAGTCTAAAAAATCTTAAATGAATAAAACAGAAGGGTAATCGTATTAATAATTTTTTAATACAAACATACGACTCGTCCTAGAATTTTGTCTACTCGTCCAAAAAAACAGTATTTTCCTGACTTGTTACGTAAATTAGGTACTCTATTTATTCTCTGCTAAATATTTATGGGAAAACTTATTAAATATTTTATGCTGGTAATAAAAACGTTTGTCATATTATCGGTTTGAGTTGTTCGTTACATCCAATTTAAGTCCGGTCCTGATCCTGCCGTCAGCTAAATTCTTTGAGGTGTCGAATTCGCGAAGCAGGAAATATTATTTCTGACACAAAATCCACTGAAATTATATCCAAATACGAGGCCAACTCGCAGTTTTTCTTTTAAATAAACGCCACTTCATCACTTTATCGTCTAAATCATGCATATTAGATGATTTTTTTTTTGTTTATAATATTTACTAGATAGATATAATTTTCACGTTAAAAAAAACGGTAGAAAAGTAAAAAAAACAAGGGAATTTTGGAAAAAAAAAGAGTAGGTGTATAAAAAATCGTTATCCAGAACTTACAGACGGGACACTAACCTGCCGACATGGACTCCAGGACCACCGAATAAATCGAGGCGGCTACGCCAACCAACGGAAGAAAAAAAAAACAGTCGGTTCACGTAAAAAGTCGCATTTAGTCGCACACACACACAAACACTTTGTAGAGTCACACACACAACGCCGAGAGATCCGCACTCTCTTGTCTACGAAAACGTTCCGCAATCAACCGACGCGTTTTTCAAAAGAAAAACCCACTCGACGCGCGCCAACCGAATCCAATAAACAAACTGTCTAACTATATAAATAAATCACCGATCGGGCTATAGCACACTTGATGTAAGACTCTTTAACTCGAAGTGTGCTTAACTCTCCTAAGCGTACTCTTAGAGTGTCCTCCAAGTGTACACGGCTCTTGTGCGGCGACCGGGTGCACCGGGCGTGGCCCACGACGCCTCCCGCCAATCGTTCGACGGCCGGGCGGTGCCGCGACGCAAAGCGATATCGCTCTTACTGCCGTACGGCATAGAGGCGTGTCCGGCGAGCGGCACTGCCCATTCGACTCGCTTAATCTCCACAAGACCTATTGTGGAGACTCTCCGGCATATAAGAGAGGGCTGTACTCGGCCCTGATATTGTATTTATATACTTTTATTGGGCATATTGATTTGAGGTTATAGTTACACACGAGCTTTTCGAGTATCATGAATTGATTTTTTTTCTTTTTTTGTTTCACTACTAGTTTCCAAATTATACTTCGTAAGGACGCGCGTCTCTACCAATTTGTTGTTTTTTCTTAGTTAGGTATACAATAGGGTGGGCCGAAAAAGGCAAAAATTAAAAAATAGTTATTTACGTACCAAGGACGAAAAACTGTATGGGTATTTTTCGGGGTGGATAGCGCGGGTCTAGGACGAAAGAAAACAAACTTCTCGCTCTTCTTAAATCCCCGACGTTTCGATCTTTATTTTAGATCTTTCTCAACGCCTTTTAATTCGTGAAAGTCTAAGTCTGTAATGTAATTTTTTTTTTTTTGATATCGTATGCATCCATCCCTGTTGAAGGAATAGAAATTATTCGTTTTAATTATTGTTTTGTTATGTGATTTTATCATTGGCTCAATGTTAATTGTAAACACGTTTACCCTGATTCTGTGATGGATACCATATCAACAAAAATTTACATTACAGACCTAAGACTTCCACGAATTAAAAAGCCTTGAGAAAGATCTAAAATAAAGATAAACAGCGAGAAGTTTAACATAGAACTCATCAAATATCTGGAGAAATTTGAGATAATTCGAGATAATTCGGTATACTGGAGATTTGCTGGCTTAGGTATGTCACTCAGCTCAGGACAAACGCTATCGAGAAGTTTGGTGAATCCAGTGCAATAGCCTTGGATATATCTAAAGCCTTCGACCGCGTTTTGCACCAGGCATTTTTAAGCAAATTATGTGCCTACGATCTCCCAACCATGAGCTTCGTGCAAGATCGCTCCTTACATGTGGCAATTGACGATATTTCTTCTGATGCGTTAAAAACCAATGCCGGGGTCCCTCAGGGTTCCATCCTGTCCCCCACCCTATTTATTTTACACATCAACGACCTCTTGAAAACCACCGCGAACTCCATTTACAGTTTCGCAGATGACAGCATACTTGTCACAACTTTCACATCCTATCGATCACTGCAGGTAACCGACATGAGGAGACTGGAGGCATTTGAGTCGTGGTTATACCAAAGAATATTGAGGATCTCATGGGTAGAGAGAATAACCAACGTGGAAGTGATGAGACGTATGCATAAGGAGAGAGAAGTGATTCCGAGAATTAAGAAAAGAAAACTGCTGTACATGGGACATGTCATGGGGGGAAAAAAATATCAAATTCTACAAATAATTATGCAGGGAAAAATCCAAGGCAAGAGATCTATAGGAAGAAGACGAAATTCATGGCTGAAGAACCTTAGGGATTGGTTTCGATGCAGTAATAATCGTCTGCGTTATACAAAAAAAAAAACAAATTTCCCGTCTTTCTCCTCCCAGAAATCGGAGGACAAACTATTAACCTCTCGGAACGAGCTAGGTACCTGGGCTTGATCCTAGACCGAAAACTGTTGTGGACGGCAAAGCAAAGTAGTTCAAAAAGCCAACTTGAGATGGCAAAATGAACCCACATGCACGAATTATCGAAACAGATTTGGCCTAAACTAGATCTAGTGATGTTTTAACTCTATCCAGGAAGTCCATTGGAAACGCGGAAACGTGATCGCGGCATAACAGGACACTGGGCAGGTGAATCCCATGCACGGCGCATGGGGATCGCATAGCTACGACACGACTTCTGTAGAAGCTGTCACGATTAAGAAGAGGAGGAAACAATGGTATATCTTCTCTGCCACTGCCCTGTCCTAGACAGAATACGGCTTTCTATACTAGGGCAACCGAACTTTGATGACTTATCTGATCTCAGCTCAGTTAGCATTAAAACCTCACACTTTTCATTAAAAGTTCAAACTGGTTCTCACGGTAGAGGGGAAAGGCACCGCCGTCCATCTCGAAATCAAAACGGGCTAAAGGCGTTAGTCGGTTTTTTTTTTACTGAAAATAGTCGCAAAAAGGGTAGACCTATCGTGTGGGCCGCTTGTTCCATTCCGTAGCAGCCATGTAAAAGAAGGATTCTTGATGGAGATTGGTCCTTGTAGTGTCAATCTTGAGTGGTGTTGGTACTCAAACACAACATGGCCCTGTTGTAGGTTAGGTTAGGTTAGGTTTCATGTGAGTGGGGCGTGGACGCCCCTCCACCGCGACCCTTAGTAGGTCTATTGTGGCTCACCCCTAGAGGCTACAGTTCACCGCACAATCCAGCCCTTCTTACGAAGTTCATGGTTGTAAAGGGTGAGATTTTTTTAAAATCGGTAGGTTCTAGGTTAGTGTAACCAAATATGTTGAACCTTATTCTTCACAGGCCGGGGCATGAACGTAATATATGTTCAGCAGTTTCGTCTTCCACACAGCAGAACCGACAGTTCGTTTGTTGGTTCAGATCTATCTTTCTGAGGTGGTATCTTAGACGACAGTGTCCCGTAAGCAGTCCTGTTAGAATACGCAGGTCATTTCTGCTCCATTCTAGGATCTGCTTAGTTGTGTTTCTCGAGGGTTTAGGTAGAAACGCCTTCGATTGAGTTAGCCCTGGTATGTCGGACCAGTACGTGAGTATTTTCCTCTCCGCCCAGTCCGAAATAATTATTTTGGCGGCACTTGTGGTGACTCCAAAAACCGGTTCTGGTCCTGGCCCTGTTGTAAGTATGCTTGAAGGCGGGGTGAGCCGGAATGTAACTTTGGGTGAGTTTTGAACTCTTGTAGAGTGTTTCGTCAGCTTCTATACCTACCTACTGGAATCTTCTCGTTTTCCAGAAGGAGTTGCAATATTAATCTAAATGTTCCACAAATAAGTCACAACAAACTTTCGCAAATACATACATATGGGGGTGGTCTGAAAAGTTTCCGACTTTAGCGTGATTATTGCGGCACACACTTTTGGACACGAAGTTATTTGACAATAGTTTGAGTGAGTCAATGAGTGTGTTTTTGTGAAAATAGAAAAAATCGAGTATCGAGATGTCATTAAATATTGGTTTTTTAAAGGCAATACGCCTACGCAAATCTAAGATGAGTTGGACGCTGTATACGGGCACTCTCTGTACCATTTACATTTACATCCGCATCATTTACCACCGTAAAATTTTGGGCAGTTGAAATTAAACGTGTTCCAGAATCACCTCTTTTTAAGTGATTTTTGATAAAAGATTGCAATATGTTTTCTTAATTACTTAAAATATATAAACCAAAGAATAATGCCCTGCTTTTATTTATCACCTTTTTCCAATAATTTATCAAAATATGAGTGTATCACTTTCCTTATTTAGACAAACAACTATTTAAAGTTATTACGAAAGAAGCGTATTAATATTCTTCCAATAGTGTCCATTTATCAGTTGTCTGGAAACAAGGACTGCTCTATAAACTCCTACGTCAAATACCCTGTAAAACAACTGTGGGTTTAATCGATAATATGCTGAGCAATAGATTATTTCGCGTCGTCATGGGAAACTCACTGAGCGATTGGAAGAAACTTAATAACGGCCTACCTCAAGGCTCAGTATTAGCTCCTCTCCTGTTCAGCTGTTACATTGCGGATATGCCCACAACAAGATCTAGAAAATTTGGCTATGCTGATGATTGGGCAATAGCAACCAGAAGCAAATCGATTGAAGAGACGGAAGAAGTGCTAACAGATGACTTGGAAACCCTAGAGAAATACTTTCACAACTGGAGACTCCAACCTAGTGCAAGCAAGACGGAGGTTGCTTGTTTTCACCTAAACAACCGCATGGCCAATAGAGAACTCAATGTGAGCTTTGGTAACAGGCTGCTGCACCACAACCGGTATCCTAAATACCTGGGAGTTACTCTCGATAGAACTTTATCCTTCAAACAACACCTAACTAAGACTGCCTCAAAACTCAAAACAAGGAATAACATCATACAAAAACTCTGTGGCACTTCATGGGGATCCTCCGCAACGACACTTCGATGTTCCGCGTTAGGGCTGGTCTTCTCTACGGCGGAATATTGTGCTCCGGTCTGGCTAAACAGCCCTCATGTCAAAATGGTCGACGTTCAATTGAATCACACGATGCGTTTAATCTCGGGCACAATTAAATCTACACCGAGTTATTGGCTACCAGTTCTAAGCCATATCCCTCCACCATCGATACGGAGATCCACTGCACTTGTCAGAGAGTACAACAAGGTTATTCAAAACCCACACCTACCAATAAACAGAGACATCGAGGACATAGACAGGAATAGGTTGCGCTCAAGAAAACCCCCCATCAAAACGGCTCTAAACTTGGAGGCCGTTGACTTCAACCCAATAAATGAGTGGAGGCAGAAATGGACCGAAGCAGCCCAACCGGAATTTCTCAACATGCCGTGCATAACAACTCCCCCAGCCGGCTTTGAACTACCACGCAAGACATGGGTAGCACTTAACCGGATTAGGACCAACCACGGCAGGTGTGTGCCGATGCCTTCTACAAGTGGAACATAATACCCTCCCCACAGTGTGACTGCGGCGCTGAAAGGCAGACGATCCGCCACATCACGGAAGATTGCAACCTGAGGGCATATGGAGGTCAGCCAAATGAGTTCCTGACAGCGACACCAGAATCAATTGATTATATTAACAACTTAGACATTCAACTGTAATTATGCTATATTTTTGTGTTTTTATACTTTACATTTTTACACTGTTTGTACATTGTGCTATATGTTGTCCTGTTAACTTATACAATATTTTATGTGATGTATGTCATACGATAAATAAATAAGTTGACGATCGCCGGTTATTCTAGTTATAAAAGCAGGGAAGTATGGACCCTGTAATTT
This sequence comes from Agelastica alni, assembly GCA_950111635.1. Taxonomy (NCBI): domain Eukaryota; kingdom Metazoa; phylum Arthropoda; class Insecta; order Coleoptera; family Chrysomelidae; genus Agelastica; species Agelastica alni. The sequence goes on from OX467713.1 coordinate 1,374,710, forward strand.
GGTGTCATTGTGTAGAGAGAGAGAGAGAGAGAGAGTATAGAAACGTCGGCAATACGTTGAATAGAAAGAAAATCAAAGAATAATGATAGTCGAAATTGACCCTGCTATTAACGTAAGTGGTTAGTTTGGGTTTTATTTTCATGAAAGGATGAATATTTACACACCGTCCGTAAAAATTGAATGGACGCAAAGAATATTCCTGATTTATTTACTACATTTACTACTATTTTTATTTTCGCCTTGTAAGAAGATAATAAATCGCACTTCCTGTTTCTGAGTCGCCTTTGTGTAAAAACACTTATTTCGAGTACCTAATGGTAGATATATCAGGTATAGACGTTTAGGTAAACAGCATTTCGTACAATACATTAATAATCATCAGTAGCATCCTCTGGACCATCACACATTCTAATTTTATTACTTAAGTACATGTCTAATTGCGAGAGAACACCCTGTATTTAATTCTCGTTAAGTATTTCTACAGCGCCAATATTAACAAAAAAAAATTATTATTTTATTATTCTTCGAAGGAGGATGCTAAAATATGATACGAGGGTGCGTCAAGATTCGTGAAATATTGTCGTCTCAACAGCAATGTTTTTGTTAACAAATATATAATATTTAGATGTGGAAAAAGTTTAGCGGGATTTAGAAATTTCATTGCAAAACCAAAGAGCACACAATATAATAAATATTCGCGATAAACACTCAAGTACTTAATTACACGACTCTAATTTGATCTGTCTCCACCTTTTCGACATCGTCTATGTCGCTAGAAATTAATGAAATCTGTCAGTATCGAGCTGTCATTCAATATTTGTTTTTTAAATGCAATACGCCTACGAAAATCAAAGATGAGTTGGATCGTACCAGCTAAGGAGACCTAAGAGGATCTGGTTCTGTTTAGTCCGTTGCGTTTAGCCTCCTTCCTTCGGAGCTCTTCCTGTGACGCTGAGCTCCAGCTTTCGTACCATCTCTTGGGTGGTCTACCGGCCTACCGGTCTTCGCGAGTTTGGTTTTTGCGACATGGCCCACTTTGCCCACCTTTCATCTGGCATCCTTTCCACATGGTCTCTCCAGCACCTCTTGCGTGTTCTAGCCCATCTTACCACATCCTGTATTTCTAGTTCTTCTCTGATATCCTGGCTTCTTATTCTATCCCTGAGGGTAACACCCTTGATGGTTCTTAGTATTTTCATTTCGTTTCATTATTCTTTTCGTTGTTGATGTTTCAGTTCTGGTTTCTGTGGCGTACGTTAAAATAGGTCTTACGCATGTTTTGTAAATCCTCAGCTTGCTTTTTGTACTGCAAAACCGCGTAACATCAGTCTGCAATACCGCGTATCTACATTTTCGCATATTTACATGAGGAAGAAAATACTGATTATCTTGGCTATTATTAAACATTGTTTTAACTAAACGTATTCGTGATTTCTATGACTATTATTTTATACGAATGTTACTTAAATTTACCAATATCTTAATTAGATTTTGAGAAATATTCACAAATAAATAACAATAAATCAGAAACACGTGTCAATACTTTTACAGCATTCGATAAATACGCGGCTTTGCTGCCAAACACTCGTCAACCCTAACGCCGACTACTGATACGCGGAATTGTTTTAACGGCTAAGTAGACGTTCCCTTTTGGCTAATTTCAATCGAGTGAGTTCTACTAGCAGCCAATAAATACTCTGAACTCACTGGAGACTTTTGTAGATACGCGGTATTGCAGAGTACTGTTACTCGGTTTTGCAGTCTCACCGACGATATGATATCTCTCAGGTATCCGCTGACTCTTGTTGCTTTTATGGCTTGTGTTCGTGCTTCTTCAATAAGGTATCTTTCGCTTGATACCTCCCCTCCTAGGTAGTTGAATCTTCTCACCTGTTAGATTATCTTGTTGTCGACTGCCAGTTTGCACCTTATGGGTTCTTTAGAGATAACCATTGACTGTATTTTTTCTGTTGTGATATTCATGTTAAATGTGTGTGTTTTTTTGGAATAGTCGTGGAGTTATCTTGATCGATTATCATCTGAAAGGAAAAACCATTACAGGGGCAGAACTGTGGTTTGAACTGCTTTACCTCCTTCCTAACTCACCAGATCTAGCCCCAAGCGACTTCTTTTGTTACCTAATCTAAAATTTTCGTCAAATGAAAAGGTCATCACCTTTTGTGTAGACTATGTAGAAAAATAAAAATAAATTTAAAAAAAAGGTGTCATATCGTTGTTAGGTCGGAAACTATTTAGACCACCCTCGTATTGGTACGCAACAGATTTAATTTTAATAACCACGTTCTGTTTCACCTTTTCCTCAATTTTTCATTTGGTTTATAACAAAAGTCATCGTGATCAATAATACATTTTTAAATTAGCACTGTTTATCTTTTGACAGATAATAACTTAAAATTAAGCTAATGATAATTTCGCTAAATGTCAATGTCATTTGTCAACTAACCGTATGTTTGTGTAGGTTTTTTTTTTTTATGAAAATAGTCGCAAAAAGGGTATCGTGTGGGCCGCGGACGGCCCGCACTGCGACTATTAGAAGGGGAAGGGATTATAGAAAGGAAATGATAGTGGACACGCTTTTTAAAAAGTTGCAGGTCATAGTTCTCTGGAAAAACTTATTTTGGAAGCTTATTCCATTTCGTAGCAGCCCTGTAAAAGAAGGATTCTTGATGAAGATTGGTCCTTGTAGTGTCAATCTTGAGAGTAAATGGGTGAGATTGATCAGCGTGCCGAGTTCTTCGGTACTGAATATAAACAAAGTTCGAGTACTAACTTATTTACGAGACTTGTTTTACACAAATGTATTGAACGTGTTCGTGATTCAGCATAGAAAAAGGCCACATTCGTCGAACATAATAAAAAGCTAAGGTGCTCTAATCTTCCGTTCGATCGATTCAAAAGCGTTTAGGATTAAACTAACATTCATTCAACCAAACATGAGATTCTCCTACTGAATCTTGTCGAAAAATCTCAAACTCTATTACGGCGTATTTACACATGGTCTGTCCCATACGATTAGTTTTGTTACGGATATATATCAACAATGGGGCGTTTTTAAAACCATTCTTGTCCGCTGGGTTGAAAATATAATCGGTCATTATACGATTCGAGTACCTTTCAGCGTTACTTTCCGTTAGACCAAACATATTTTGTTGTGGAATTGGCCGAATGGTGTTGAATCCTCGCGTTGAGCGGCTGGAATTTGAAGGATGAACACATCATTTGCTACATTTAATTTTTGATATTTCGACTATTATTTGTGTGAAGAGAATTTGTAGATTTGTGGTTACCTATATTATTTCAATAGAAAAATTCGCGGATACTCGAAGTAGGTATGATCATTTATTTTGTTTGAATGAGTTTTGGTTTGATCCTGTATTGTGTTGCTTTCAAAAGGACCTGTCTGTATGTCTATACCTGCAATATCTCTCTTCAATATTTCCAGCGGTTTATATGCTTTTTAAAATCGTAGATTAGATTTCGAGAATGTACATTTTAGTTTTGCACTATTTATAAATATCCCTCCCTTAGTTTTTCAAGTTTTATATTAATATAACCTTGAAATAATTGTATTAGATCACTATTTTTAGGCAACCAACAATACAAAAACTAAAGTGACATTTGCTCAAATCTTCATTTCGAAAAATTACTTTCATTTTTTAAATAATTACAAATAGGTGACACATTTTAATGAATCGTTTGATTAAAAATTTTTTTTTGAGTAAGATTATGATTAATAATGCGTTAGGTAAAAAGATAAATAAAGTAGATGTATTTGTAAAGAAACTTTTATTCAAAAAACTTATAAAAATTAGATTAAGGTTAAATCGATAAAGTGTTTTAGTTCAAATCGCCCATCATGTCTTGCATCATACTTTGATGGATAAACATAAACTTAGCTACAAAAGATTCCAAATGAAATATAGCCTTATTTCCTTTCACCATTCTGTGTTCATGAACGGCTGCTTCTTCAACAACTCTAGCTTTAATAGAAAAATCACACTTTTTTAACAATTCATCTAAAAGTGTTTTAAAAATTATATCAGATGGTATTTTATTACTAAGTAATTCATACATATTTTCTCTAACTAAAGAAAGTGTTTCAACAGTTTGTTGTTGCAATATTTGTTTCGCTGTTTTCTCAATAAATATTAGCCAGTCGGGTCTCGTCACCTTTTGATTTGGTATAAATGGATACTGTTCAACTTTACAAGCCTCACACATTAGCAGAGCTCGTCTTAAATTTCTATTTGATTCATGAACAATCTTTTTTGCTAATTCTAATGGTAAATCCAAGTCTTCTTTCTTACAAGTATTTTGCAGAATATTAATTATAGTATCTTCTGTGGGTGCTGGTACTCTAATACACAAACACCTAGATCTAATAGCTGGGATAACCCTTGATATAGAAGTAGCACACAATATTATGCGACAATTTGCAATATATTTCTCCATTGTTCTTCTCAATGCATGCTGAGCATCTTTTGTTAAATCATCCACATCAGTTAAGACTATCACTTTAAATTCTCTTTGTGCGTTAACATTTAACTGTTGACTTTGAGCAACATTTTTGATGATATCCATTACTACGACTCTATCATAAATACCTACATCGCTAGGATTTACTTCAATATGATAGTGGCTACTTAAAGTCATTATTTCTAGTTTTTTATTTGAAGGAGTTACAAAGTTCATCATTTCCATTTTTAATCGTTCAACTCCTGGACCGTATAATTCCTTTAATAAGCACATAATTCGAGTTTTCTTGCCTGCTCCAAGTGGACCATATACAAGCAAATGAGGAAAATCACCATCTTTAGTCAGATTTTTTAAATTTGTGCTTAGTTCTTTGTGATAATCTACATTGGAAAGATCTTTGGGACGATATTTGTCTGCCCATAACATTTTTATTTTATAAAATTTATTAGTATTATTAGAAACGATTTAAGCGCCAATAAAACGTCAACGTCAAACTGTCAACGTCAAAAAATCAACTTCTCTTTAATGTATATTCCATAATTTATTATATAAATATCCTAACAGGTCAATTTTACATTAAGCATAATTTTTATTAAAGTAGTAATTACAAGATTTTAATTTATATGTTTCATCGTAATCTAGACAAATATAAGTGTTTAAAATTGTTGTAGTTATTTTATGATGGAGTTGCAAGTTTTGGTCGAAACAAATAAACATTTTTTAAATTAATTACTATATTTTTTAATTATAGTTTGCATTTTCGCACAATTTTTAATGATAAGACCAAACATTTAGGAAAAATTTATTTTAAAGTAACCTAGAATCTTGTATGTGTCAAAACAATTTTGCACAATTGTCAAATGACATTTGCATTGTGAAACAAAGGTTAATATGAAAAGTTCCTAATGTTCACATTTTTTACAGACAGATGACACAGTTGTCGTATTTTCATGGCGCAAGATGTTTTTAGCAAAATGGCTGAGGAACAGTGGATCTTAAACGAAGATGGTTATTTAAACGTAGATACAGATGTAAAAGAAATAATTTACCATCCATATCTTAACGTCATCCTAATTTGTACACACACCGGAGTGATAAGAGTTCTTGATGTTAATTCTGGTGTAATCCTACACTCCAGTTCTCTCTCAGGTATTACAGAAATGTTATAGTTATGGTGATTGTAACCATATATTTTTTACCATTTACAGCTCAAAATCTATCGGATGTTAAATGCAAATACATTCCATCTCTGGACAGAGTGCTATTTACAGATGGACAAGCATTGGGTGTGAGATCTGACTACAATGGTGTTTTACTACTTGACAGTATTCTTCAAAAAAATATCAGTGATGGTAAAGAGGATGTTAAAATAGAGTTGCCACTTTCAGAGGTAAATTGAATTTTGAAGTACACATTATATTTAATAGCATTATGATATTTAAATGTCCTCTTTTCAAAGATCCTCTTTATTTAGTAAAACTCATGTTCTTACCTTGTAATAACTTTAGTTAAGGTGGTTGTCATTGAATTAATAATTTAATAAATGATACTTCCAATCGAATGGGTGTTGCAAATTATTGTAGTATTTGTGGAATATTTAGAAAAAAATTTAAATAATAGCAGATTATCTTATAATAACATAAACACGCCCAATATTTTAGCTTGATTTGATATTTTTTTAACAAAACTATTTCCTTTAATGGTGCATCATCATTTTTAACTTGTATACATTTTAACTGTCTTAATACTATAGTACAGTTCAAATGCATTGTTTTGGTAAAATTACTTTGTTTTGTAACAGTATTCTTTAATATGATAAATCAATATCTTTTTTATAAAAATATTTATTTTGAATAAAAAACAAAATTGTAGTTTAAACAAAAAAATAATTTCATGAATCAAATGGGGATAAATAATTTATTAAACCATAAAAACTATTATTGCTGTAACCTTTAAGTTTCTCAGTAAATAATTCCTAAAAGAGGAAAAATTATCTATTTCCAATAAATGTATACATGTCTTGATGATGTCATTAGATACTTAAAAATTATCATAATGTAGTGTAATTCATTTATAGATAAATTTTTATGGGGATCCCATACTGAATCATAAAAATGTAGGTAAATATATTGAATCTCAATGTACAATGTAATTTTACGTTGAATTTGATATAAATTTTGTTTTTACAAATGTTTTAGCGGTTTTAAAAAATAACTTTGATAAACAATGTAAATTTCAAACAAATTTTAGCTATAAAGCAAAAATTAAATAAAGAATCAATATTTACTATTTCTATTTTACTAATATTCGTGTATATATATTTTCTGCCAGCTGTTAATTATATCTTTTAAAATTATATATGTGTATTTTATTGTAATCCAAGCTTTATTTTTATATTTTAAGTAGATAGGTACATGTTAAAATAAAATTTTAGGCCATCATCTTTAAGGAAAGTCTGTCCTCTAGCAATATTCATGGTATTGACCAAATTATCAATGAACTTACTGAAGTGATTTCTGATGCCCAAAAACATCATAAAAAGGGTATAAAAGCACAAAAAGTAAGTAGGTATTTAATTATCTATATTATAATAATAAACTTCACTAAGAGCTCAGTTATTAGGTAAACAAAAAAATTAAATTGTGTTATTTACTTTAGTGGAATACAGTATGTTTGACATTACCACTAGAAGATTTAAGATATGCAACTTCAACTATAGTATCAAATTTATTGACCAAAAATCAACATATACCAGAATTAGGGGTATCATCTGCAGTTCAAGAACGACTATCAGACTTATTAGGAGAAAAAGTAAATGCCTCTGATAGAAAATCTATGGCAAGTGAATGGAGGCGAAGGGAAACATACAGTCAATGGCCGCACATGGACTATAAGTAAGATTTTGAGCTTGTAAACCACAATATTTTTATATTTAAAGTTGTGTTACCTAATGAAAAAATCATATTTAAAGATTAGTTGAATTGGATATTATGGTATTAACTTGAGAAATTTTATTTTAGATGGGCCTTGCCAGATCAAATGGCTCAAGCAGGTTTTTACCATCAGCCAAATTCTTCAGGTGATGATAGGGCCATGTGCTTCACATGTTCAGTATGTCTAGTTTCTTGGGAACGTACTGACGAACCATGTAGCGAGCATGAGCGCCATTCCCCCAATTGTCCTTTCGTTATAGGCGAATACACGCAAAATGTCCCATTGTCCGTCACTTATGCGACTTGCCCTGCAATAGATGCTACTTACGCCGGACAGAACATCAAAATATTGGGGCACAGTTCTGTTGTAAATTTAATGCCTACAGCAAATACTGATGGGTTAATTTCTGTGTTTGATGTCACGGGGAAGGTTAAGAGAGAATTTTGTTTTTATGTTACACAGTTTGATTCGTTTATCTTGGATAAATATACGCAGGATTTTGGACAGGGAGGGGGGTGGCTAGGATCTGACATAAGTAAGTCGAATTTAAAACATTTTGGTTTTGTATTTTGTACACACTTTATTTACAATCTCGATTTACTTTCTGCTGCGACAAATGTTTTAATTGATGAATGGTTTTTCGGGTTTATAGGCCGTCGTAGGTCAGAGTTAATACTCAACGTTTCGCCATCTCGAGTGGATGGCATCTTCGGGAGATTCAATATCTGCTTTTTAAAGCCGATGGTTTGTGACATTTGTATGTCATGATCGCAGGTTATTTACGTTTTTGTTGGGCGGGGCATATTTGTTCAGGAATTGGTCACTTCCCGGAGATTCATTCTTCTTATGTTTTTAAGGAAGCAGAGTTGTATTTTTAAGTACAGGTACCCATGTTCTATTGATTTTAAGTGTTTCCTCAGATCTATTAAAATTTTGCTGGTGTTAATGTATTTCAATCGCTTCTCTATAGAGCCTCGGGTAATACGCAGATGTGATGCATAAAACTTGGGTGTCCTCAAATTTAATTCGGTGATCATTATTATTAATTGTGTGCTACGCGACGGCAGTTGGCTTTGTGTTCTTTGACCTTGGTGTTAATGATGGACCGTTTAGTTGTTCCAATGTAGATACTTCCAAAAGTGCACGGAATACAATAAACACCTGCAGAACTAAGTCACAAACCATCAGCCTTAAAAATCAGACATTACATCTCCAGAAGATGCCATCCACTCGAGATGGCGAAACGTCGAGTATTAACTCAGACCTACGACGGCCTTTAAACCCGAAAAACCATTCACCAATAAACGATGGGCGAGATAGTCTTTCACAATATGTAAAATGTTCTTATTTCTTTTTAGGAAAACATCCAGTAGAAAAAAAAGTTACTGCAACTTGTGTCGTAGGCGAAAACAAAAATAACACTAATAAGTCTAAACCTTCAAGGCCGAGCGTAATTTGCGGCCTAACTCTAACTAGTCAGTTTGATAAGCAGTCTCGTAGCTTGTCACAATCGGAAACTGACACTACCGTTAAGTCCAGATTGTACTTGGTGGTATATGATTTTACATACAGCAAGGAATTAGAAGATCAGGAAATCCAAACAGCCAACACTCAAATAGAAAACCCTTTCGTACCTATTGAAGATTTAGATAAAAAAGATAGTTTCACCGAATTTCTTGATAATATTGACCCCATGATGTGTTCTTTTTATAAAACATTTATACCTGGTGAAAGTGATGAAGTCTTCCTACCTTCATTGTCAACGAAAAAAAGTCATACAGGACCTAAGGTGTTATTTTTGGATGATTTTAATAAAACCAGCGTTACTGATTCTTCTCCCGGTAACAATCCCATTACAAATGGAAATCATCTTCTTAGTAATGGCCCTTTGAGCAGTGCCGATAGTGAATCCAGTATATCTGATCACATTGTTGAGGTAAGAATTGCTATTACTAACTATTGATTAATGTTAAAAAGAAAAGTCGTTTTACTGAATCTTTTTGTTTTAACCGTTAGGGCGTTAATAAACATTTTTTAATCTTCTCTCCACGAAACTTAATAAAAATTCTATTTATTGTTGTTTTGTACAAGCCATCAAATTGGCTCATAGATTGTAACGATTTTGTTTAACAATAAAGGGGACCTCTGTAAGGAACTTCGTTTCTTACGTTATTTCTTCAACACCAAATGTAACTCGAAATGAAATCTCCATATTTCAATTTTTATTTTACATTATTTTTTCATGGAAAATAATTTAAAAGAAACGAATTACATCAGAAAGTTTCATTCATTATTGCAATTTGTGGGAGTGATTTCTTGAAATGGGATGGAAGTGTGTAACATCTTTCATCTCGCTTTCTTGTAATTTGTGGGAGTGATTTCGTGAAATGTAACAGGAAGTCGTGGAAGTACGCGCTATTTGATTTGACGAATAAGCGCGTGGTGGTAGAGTTGGCCGTCAGATAGCCGTCAACCAATTTTCCGAAAGTTTGCTGTTATATGCTTCAACATAAATAAATATTTACTGTTGATAATAAATCTCAATTAAGTGCAGATCATTGATAAAAAATTCAAGTAAGTAATAATAAATAATTATTCGAATAAAATATTTCAGTATTTAGCATTTTTAAATTTTTGAGGTTGATTTCTGTTGCTCCTAATGTCAATTAAATAAAATACAATTTTCATTAAAAAGAATTAATGTTTGTTATGAAAAATCATTCCAAATAATACCTGACCCATTTTTTCAGAATATAATTTTAAAATTGCTTATTACTAAGGTGGGATGTCAAATGTTACACATCATATGCGACTACTGTAAGGCTCGCTCGTTTTATTTTGATTCTGACGGAATTGTTGCTGGCGTTGAGCATTGGTTTTCGGTATTTTATTTGCACTCTGACGTTTGCGCTTTCTATACTCTTGAACTCTACAACACATGATTTCACTATTGTCTCCCTATAATTTAAATAGTAAAATAAATGGTAAACACTCAAATCACATGTACAATAAACGAATGTTAACAGTAAATACTTGTATCAAGTTATACAATTTTATCAACTTACTTTTTTAAATTTGTATTACACACCTTTGCTGCAGTTTTAATTTTTCATAATTTAATTGCAATAATAAAAAAATATTTATATGATCTAACACAATAAATTATATTTTAAAAAAACTAAAAAATACGCTTTTAGAGTCGTTTAGAGCAGATGCATTCTTTTTGTGCTATTACCATTTAGTACATAATTTTATTTTAGTGAATAAATAAATCGAACTAAAAAGAGAAAAATAAATTATAGTTTAAAAAAACTAAAAAACACGCTTTTAGAGTTAATCAAACTAAAAAGTAAAAGATAATTCTTAACATAGGAATAAAATTACTGACGATAAAATTAATGTCACTGTTAAAAGCGTGGGGTGCTTTCATTCCGAAACGCAGAGTTAGTTTAAAAATGTCATACAAAGCAGTGACATTGATTGACATTAATTTTTTTTGACAGTAAAATTAATTTTCTCGTCAGTAATTTTATTCCTATATTAAAAATTATTTTTCACTTTTTAGCTTGATTAACTCTAGAAGCGTGTTTTTAAACTAATTTTGCTTTTAGTTCGATTTATTTACTCACTAAAAAAATTATGTATTAAATGGTAAAAGCATAAAAAGAATGCATCGGCCGAGAATCGAACCCGTGCCGCCCGCGTGGCAAGCGAGCATTCTACCGTTGAACCGCCGATGCATTTCGTTACGCGACGATTCCTACTAAATCGCACTACCCGTAAACCGCGTTAAGGAACTTCGTTCCAAAAAAAATGTTTTTATGGTAGAATATTGTCTTATCTAAAAAAAGGTAATCGTTCCACGTTGTTTTTTTTTTTAGGTAAAAAACAATCATTCGGCTAAGAAACTAAACTATTCACGAGCGGTGCAATGCTTGAGTCTGCCAGACTACTGCAAAGCCTGTCAACATTTAGAGATAGGAGATATACTACCCACACACGACCAAAATCACATTTTGGTGTATTTAAAAAGCAATCAAACAACTCAAAGTTTTCTCGCGTTATACCAGTTGGATTTTTCCGATAAAATGGTAAAATTAAAAGAACAGCCTGTTCTAACGAAAGAGTTAGCAAGTAACGAGAAACCAATAGAAATAAATTTACTGCCGTCTATTGATAAATTTGGGAATTATTCTGAGAGGCAATGCGACGCCGAAGGCAACGCCATCATGGTGTGTGCAGATGGTATTGTTAGGATTATTAGCTTCTCCGATTTAAACATAATCTGTTTTGCCAAAATCGAAGATGATGGATTTGTCTCTGCTGCATACTGTAACAGTAAGTTTTTTTTTTTTACTGAAAATTGTCGCAAAAAGGGTAGACCTATCGTGTAGACCTATCGTTACCAGTACTTGTAAAGTACGACCATTGCTAAGTAAATTTAACGGAAATTACAATCTTATGAACGAGGAGGAACGATAAAATCATAAATTAAGCAAAAAAATACAAATTTAGACTTTTATAAAATATTTGTTGTCAACAAATCTTTTCTAATAGCCAATATTTATAGACAACGTTGTAAACAATCGCAAATGTTTGTTTTATCCTTCCAAACATTAAATTTACTTTGCCAACTGCATTTTTGCCGTGAGTACTTACTGTATAGTGATAGAGGTAGAGATGGAATTACCAAATCACTATGATCGGTAAAGTACTCTGTATTCTCTCTTATTCAATGTTTGCTCATAAAGTCGTATTTGATTAATTTAAACACGAATTGGAATACCTTTTTATTTATTACAACTTGACATTTTTCATCCTTCACAGGTCTCGACAGACTGTGTGCTTCAACTAAGAAAGGTTCCCTACACTTCTACGTCCTCAGTAACGCCGAAAATGAGTCGAGCGACGACCATGAAGACGACGATCTTTTCGGCATGCACATCGACAGTTCCAACAACCTTTCGCAATCGCTAGATAATTTAGATAGTGCAGAAGTATTGAGATGCTTTCAAAAACCACCGGAAATCATACCTTTGGATGATTTAAAAAACTTAAAGTTCTTCTGCGACTTTGAACCTTTAAAAACTGGCTATTGTGTCGTAGTGCCGCCGTGCTGGAGCGAATTTCAACAGTCTCTAAGACAACGTAGACAGCCACAGTGCGAGGGAGAACAAAATTCGAAAACTTGGCGTTTGTTAACCGATACTACCACGTGGGACGAGCATATTTTCGAAATAACGCTACCTGGTTCTACTGTACTGGGTCACGTCGACGTTCATTTCACTCTTCAACCCAGCAGCGGGTCGCCCAACGTCGAAATTACGCTCTTAAGGCAAAATAAAAGCGGCATAGGACATAAAAGAGACGTCAAATTTGCCGTAGACGAAACCGTAACGATAGATATGCTGCAATGGGTCGATAACCCCGTAACTTCACAAGAATATTTGAGAGCGCACAACGCCGACATCCTCGCCGGTCCCATAGATTTGGCGTCACACTTGGATTTAACCGAGCAAAGTGGTATTGTCACTCTAACGAGTCCCAAGCTGTACAAAACCAAAGTTAGAAATTTGCTACTTCATATTCGAGCGGTTAATGCCAAAGATGAAAGTAAATACAAAGCGAAAAAGAATATCGACAGATCGTCGAATATCAGTATCGATAAGTTGGGATTGCCTTCGCGAAAGAACGATATTTACATGGGGTGTGACGTCATACACGAATTAAATTTAACTTTGCATACGATAAAACACCTAGAAAATTCCAAAGAACGTTCCCAAAGGAACTTGATGATCGAATCGAGCATTTTTGTCGAATCTTTGCTTCTTACCGCAATTTCTAGTAAAAACAACGAAGAGATCGGCCTCGTTTTGGATGTGTTAGATTGGATCGCATCCATAAGATTAAGCAGGAATAAAAGTAACAATGGAGAAGCTCCCAATCAGCAACTGGAGTTTTTGGGATTGATTCAGGAACGACTGGCTACGCTTCTACATCAGTGTTTGCTATTAGGAGGGCGAAGCATAGCTCACAAAGCCGTTAGGTTAATTATTACGTGTTGCAGGTAAATTTACATTTATTGGTAAATAAGCATAGGTCAAGGAAAGTCTGGGAAAATTATAAAATTCTGATCAAATCAGGGAAAGTTTAGTGATTTTAGAAGATATTTCTGGAAAAAGGGTAATATTATTAGCAAAAGTCGTGTACAAAAACAAAACCTACCCCGTTTCTTGAAACATTTTTCTTTATGGAGGACTTTGGAGAACTTTATTATCGAAAAAAATTGGGAACCCTGTATCACTTTTGGCTTCCTTTTACTTTTATATTCCTATTATTTGTAGATTCCTATTACTTTTGGATTCATAGAACTTTTGGAATCACATGAATTTTGGATTTATCTTACTTCTGGATTCTTATTCCTGGATTCCTGTTCTCAACTTCTTTTTCTTTTGGATTAATATTTTAGAATCCTATTAATTTTGGATTCCCATTACTTCTGGATTCCTGTTACTTCTGGAATCTATTACTTTTGTATTGCTACTACTTTTGGATTCATATTGTATTTTGATTCCTGTTGCTTCTAAATTTCTTTTACTTCTGGAATTCCATTAATTATGAATTCCGATTACTTCTGGATTCCCGTTTACTTCTGTATTGCTATTACTTGTGGACTGGTATTACTTCTGGATTCCTATTGTATTTTGATTTCTGTTACTTTTAAATATCAACTGGTTACTCATTATTTTTTAATTCCTGTTATTTCTTAATTCCCATTACTTTTGGATTCTTATTGCTTCTTGATTATTTCTGGAAATCTATAACGTTTGGGAACGGTCAGGAAATTTCACGATCGTAAAAGTGGGTACCACTTACAGAATAAAAACAAAAATTTAAATTTTTTTTTGATATAATTAGCTAAATCGTTTCGGATATTTGTAAAGTTTTTTTTTATTTATTTTAAGTGGTTCGGAGAATATCAGTTCAAGTTGTGGAGAGCAATTTAACTCGATGGTCCTCGCGGCGATCTTCACCATCCTGGATTCCATAACTCAAGTAAAATCGGCCGGCGGTTTGCAATGGATGTTTTCTCTCTTATTAAAAGTAACGGCGAAGAGTAAAGAGTCCATGATAGCCGCGAAATGCACCTCGCTTCTCAGCATCGTGGCCGATGAGCTGTTGAACAGATCGAATCCATATCATTTGGTTCTAAGAGGAAGATACGGTCTATACGGAACTCCGATGGAACCAGAATTGTTCGACGTAGAACCTCCACCGTACGTTAAAGGCGACAGATCGTCCACCTACATGTTAACGACGAACGGTTCCAACCAAACGTCCCAAGAACCTTCTCCGGGCGTTTCGAATCCCACTACGTATTCGTATAATAAAGACAACATCACTCCCAAGGACATTCTCTCAACGTCGACCACCAAACTTAAGTACAAGAACATTGCTTCCTTTCGGATCATTAGAGGCCTCATAGAGACGCAACCTCTTCATTTTTCGTGCATATGGTCCAGCGAAGGTACCAGAGTGGAGAGGGCCGATTCGAACTTCAATCCTTCTTACATAAACAACGTTCCCATTACGTTTTCCTCTAACGCCGGGGAAGCCGTGGGCGAAGAGAATGTCGAAAAGTTAATGGATAAGATTAAAATGATGAAAGACGAGGTTAAGGAGAAGCCCGGATACAACAAGTGGGTGATAGAGATGCTGCAAGATTCTGGATATCTAGAACACAAGGGTAACTACACATACGTAAGCTTATTACACGGTATTAGTAAGAAATAAGAGTCATTTTGTAAATACCAAACAACCAACTTTTATTTATTTGGGTTTCCGATCATGTAACTGGCAAAATACCCTTGCGCTAAAGAAATAATGTAAAAATTAAATTTGGGCGCCACGATTTCTCTTACAGAAGCGCCTGTAAACTTTCTTTCCCCTAAAATTAACCAAAATTAGGGGAGAGGGTG
Source organism: Agelastica alni (assembly GCA_950111635.1). Lineage (NCBI taxonomy): Eukaryota > Metazoa > Arthropoda > Insecta > Coleoptera > Chrysomelidae > Agelastica > Agelastica alni. Next base: position 1,390,120 of record OX467713.1, read on the forward strand.
GTAACAGTGAAAAAAAAATGAGTAAAAATTTAATTTGGATGTCAAGATTTCATTTTGCTCTTTTAAAAAGGCCCCTTTGTACTTCTCTTTCCCTTAAAATCAACCAAAAATAAGAGAGGGATGGTAAAAAGAAAAAATAATTCCTGTGTTTTAAAGAAATTTATTCATTGGTGATTGGTGATTGATTAAAAAAGTATAAATTTGATTTTCTTATACAATAAATGAGGTTACCATTTAAAAATATATTAAAATATGGGTTGTTTTACTTATTAAAAATTTACATCACCAACATGTTTCATTTTTGTATGATCTCTTATTTTATATTAATTCCGTGCACAGTTAAATAAATGGATTTTAACAGATATGTCATTATTACTATCGAAAAAGGGTGTGCGTCTCGACAGAAATGATAACTTCAAATGATTTGCGTAAAAACTATTAAATATTAAACGTATAATTTGTATCTAATCTTGGACGTTTAAAGTAAGCGTGGGTGGTGGCTGAACGGTACAGCTATCTGTTTAGCACGTCAGTGTATTCAGGTTCAAAGCCCCCGAGTATCCAACTTTTTTTTTAAATATTAAAATATCGGGCCCGAAAAGTTTACAGCGTGCCCTAAGAAGTTATCACTTCAAAAATCGTGTTAAAAAAGCGTATGGAGTGGACCAAAATGGTCCTCTTCATACTCGAATAAAAAAAAATCGACGTGAATTATTTCGTGAAACATCCCGGCAAAAAAAATTTAAGGTATGAGCTCTCTTTTTTTTATTTAACGCAAAGGAATGCTCAAGTAGATCAAGTTTATTGGAATTTAACAATTGCCAAAATGGCATGCGCTTTTAGAAATTTTATTTGGTTAAAATCCATCATTTAACTAAAAGTTATCAGATAAATCGGATTTATGACAAACGTGTATCAGTATTTAAAAACAATGGAAAATATACTGCTCCACGTTAGTTATTTCCGTTTTGATGTTATACAGGCTTTAGCGACATTGTATTTATAAACCCAAAAATGTCAGTTCAAGAGAAAACTCTAGAGATGCCAAATAAATCGATGTACCTGCCAGAAAAGGAACCATCCCGAATGAACGCAGGCGGCGCATTACCCTGGCAGGAACTATTGACGGTACCACCGAAGCAAGTGATCGTAGTCGAGAGAATGCATTCGGGAGCAAGAAGACACATTACGTTGGATTTCGGCAAGCCCGTTTTGTTGACCGACGTCTTCGTGCCGTTCTGTTCCGATTTGGTTACGCTGACCATCGACATTTGGTTGAAAGGAGAGGACGTCGACGAAACCAGACTCGTCGTCGCCATGGATATTGGAGCGAGAAACTTATTGCTGACAGATTTGCAACCCCCTCCTCTGTGTAGATACATGAAGGTTCGTAATAATGAAAATATCGATGCATCCATTACTTTATGTTTTAATATTTCGTAGATAACTGTAGTGGGTCGTTATGGAATGTCCACCGTTAGATGTCGCATTCCTTTGGGCTATTTCTACGGTCACATAACGGTTATGTCAGATGAAATATCTCCCGATATCGCGCAAACTTCTACTACCAGTACCACCGCCCTGGATGTAAACAAACAGCTCGGAATTCTTTCGAAGCTCTTCGAGGATATCAGTTGCAGATACAGCTTAGCCTGTTCGAAACTTAAAGAGCTTCTTCAACCTTTCATCGTGTCCGATATGAAAAATGCCGCTCATCTAGCGACTTACATGAACATACTCAAGGACAAAAGTAACAACAGCACTAATGCCGAACATAACAAGATTTTCGGAGCGTATCAAGAGAGTGTTAAGTATCAGTATCAATTGAATATCATAAGGAACGTAATGTCTAGGATTGAAGGCAATTCGTTCTCTGAAACTTACCGACGATCTGATATTTCTACTGATAAACTCACTTCAATAGCCGAAAGTTTATTGGAAGTTGTATTATCTATCGAAGCCACGACAGAAATGTCGAAAGAAGAATGCCAGCAGTTCTTCAAAGGTTTGTGCATGACGCAACCTTCGAGATTGCAACTGCTAGGAGCGATGTTTTTGGAAAAATATTGCGGCAAGTCAGTTTTTTGGGGCGATTTCCTAGCCGACACGCTCGCCGAAAATTTCTCGACGTCTTGCATCCAAAGGTTCCCACAAGACAGACTGTTTATCTTGTTGTCTTATTTGAGCAGAAAGTCGTCGGAAAAGAGCGCGTGCATCGATGCTGCTCTTCGTATAGTACACGATACCTTAAGCCCGCTTACCACCAATAGAAGACCATTGTTGGCAGCGACGATTGATTTACCGTTGCTCTCTTGGGAATTGATGTACCTGTCTCTTCAGTTATCGTTGTGTAAAACGTCATCTTCGTCCGTGAATAGGTGGAATTGGGTGTTGGGAGAGATGGTGGGAACTAAAAGTGTCGACAACACAAAGGGAAATAACAGGAAGAAGACTTACAAAAGAATGGCTCAACCTTCTAGCAATACATTGCCAGTAAGGAAATGAGTTCTTTATCGCATTGAACTATTTTTTTACATTTTTATTTTTCAGTCCTACTCTAGCATCGTATTGAACTCCGAAAACGCATATCAACAAAAACTTAAGAGCATGATGGTTCACGATAAGTTAACTAGGCTGAAATATATCAAGAAAATGCAGGACGAAGGAAGATTAGCCAAGGAGAAAAAGGAACAGCCCGTAGAAAAACAGCACTCTCTGCTTAAGATGCCTCAAAATATCGATAATAATCATTGTTTAATTGTAGCCAAAGGTCTTCTGCTTTTGATATTGTCCATGGATCATTCAAGTAGTGCTGACATGCTTCTACTCTGTTTTAAAGTAAGTATTTGAATATTTATGTGTATTTAATGAACAAAAATTAAATCTATTTAACACTTGACTTAATCCAAACCAGAAGATTAAAAAAGAGATCTGAAATCGCACGGTACGGGCTTGGCGGATGGGGGCTAGGCGAAAGAAAGTGTAAGATTTTTCCGTCACAAAACAGCGAAACACTCTTGTATTTGTGTATTTTATTTTCAATAAAACACGTGCTGCATAATCTCTTTGCGAATTGTTTGTAAACACTTTTGTTGGTTGAAAATAACTCCTGTTATTGGTTAATAGACATCAATAATGCATTGTGATAGTGGCTTAGGAGATAATAACAATGACGCTAGGTAAGTGTCAGAGTTAAAGTGCAATAATGTGTGATTAATTTATTTTTAACCTAAAATTTTTATGTTACAACTCTCTTATTTTTTTATAGCCAATTAGTTAACAAATTGAGTAAAAAAAACATCAAAAATGCAAAAAAAAGCGTGAGAGAAAATATAATACGTTTATCATTAATAAAATATACTACAAAAGGAACTTCGTTTCAGCCGAGTATTCCACGACACTCACGCATTAGTTTTTTTTGTGAGTGCAAAGGATTCATTAAAATTCTTCACAACAACTTGGTGTTATAATTCTTACGACGTGGTTTTTTAATAAAACTAAAAATAATCGCAATAAATGTCAACTATGTTGTTATTTTTTATATATCGGCTTCCAAACGGTCGACTATTCTTAATGAAATTTTGCAAAATTGATTAATCCGGCTCGAAGAACCTTTAGTACGGGCGAGAATGACAATGGACTGTATCTCTACGAGTCAAAAGCAGTTTTATTTTCAAAATATATATATATATATATATATATATATATATATATATATATATATATATAAATATATAGTTGAAGTTTTTCTGTTTCTGGACGGCCGTCCCTCCAATGTTCTTCCCTGATATGCAATCGCACACTCACAAATAAACGTAACTTCTAATATTACATGATTAATTTTGTACGGTATCGTTGAATCTCGGTGGTACCGTGCTGTGTGTTGTTGATAATGACTCTCGCTGTTTTGGAGGGGAAGGGGGAGAAATTTTGTCAATGAAATACAGCATTTAAATTCGCGTGGATACTGAACACACAGTTTATTGTCTCCTTGTTTTTAGGTGATATCTAAATTGGTGACCCTTGCGAAATTGCAATTGGGACAGCTCTTAAAAGAGAACCAGTTGTTGGAACTGATACATTTTTGCATATCTAGTAAAATACCATGGGCGCCGTTTGCTTTGGCTTGTTTTTTGCAAGATGCTGTGGAACTGAGCTCTGTCAAAATCGAAGATATTGAAATGGAAACGGAAACGGCTTCTTCTCCCAGTTGGACGCAAAATGGTCAGTAGTTTTTGTTTTAAAGTGTCCGCGCTAATTTTTTACGAGTTATTTGTTGTTTATTTTTTTTAGAATCTTCCACAGAAATGGATAATTCCGTCGACAACTTTAACGTCGATGCATTAGTTGCAGAAACTTCCAACATCCAAGCAAAGTCCAACTCTATTTTAAACAACTACAAAGAACATTTAGAAGTAGAAGCGGTAGTTGAAGCCATGCTATCAAAGAAGACTAATGCCCCCATGCCGATGATGAATAACAATACCTTTCCACCGTTGCCTTCCGTTTTCGAGTCTGAAGATTCGGATTTCGACGAATTGTTAGGGGACACTCAAAAAATAAAAACCACCAAAGCATCTAAGCAAGTTTCGGCCGTAAATTCTGGATTGTCTTGCGCTATGGATATGAGGCTGGAGTTGGGAGTACAATCGAATTCGGAAATTATATTAAAAAAGTTATTAATAAGGAATACTCACTTATTATTGCAAAATATTTCTGTAGAGGGATCGCAGAAGGAGAGTTATATCGATTTAAACCCTTGGCAAACTGTTTTAGAAAATTTACCTCCCGAATCTTCTTTAAACAACCAAAAAATGTTAACTTTTTGTTTTGCTTCCTTGTTTGAAAATATTCACAATCACGATCCTTCTAAAATAGAACACATCCTGCAACTTTGGTTAACACTTAACTCTTCCAATAAATATGAACAGTTTGCACCGGGCTCTATCCCACAAATAGTCTTGAACTGCAGCTCCATCAACTATCTAATAAGCGCCATGGCTTGGACTCCCGGATTATCCTTGACCACGTGGTGTAGCGCCTTGCAAACTCTCACTCTGGTTTGCAACATGAACAATGGCAAGAAGATTTTCGATCTGTCTGGCATGGCTAACACCATCGTGAATCACGTGAATTTCGTGCAGTTCTTTTTGAATCTTCTCTCTGGCACTGGACCCGTTTTCAATGGAAAAATTTTGGTAAGAATTTTTAACTATCTATGTGTTACGTCAAGTTAAGACAGAAATTAACAAGAGATTCCTTTTTAAATTTATATGGCCACTCACTCGTGTCACTTTAGATTTGGTTCGAAAACTTCTCAGTTGGGTACGGTCACGATATTGTTTTAGTTTTATACATTCGTTCGTTCTCATGGAAAATAATTTATTTCTCGTCGGTAGCGAGGGTGTTACTTTTTATAAATATAAATTTATGAAGAACGTTATCAGCGAATCTACTAAATCGCTTAAATTGAGATCCAACACATACACACCAATAAAAACTATGTTGGAAATAATAGACTAGATTGGAACTGTGTTGGAAAAAGAATCTACTTCATGGCCATGGTCTTCATTTTCAAACTCACAAAAAATCAACTACGATTATCTGGATCCTTTCATAACTTATAACAACGAGATACATAATTATGACACCAGAAGCACAAATAACTTCTATATTCCTAAAACACGACTGGGAAGTAGTACAAAATCTTTATTGTTGCAATAGTTTTAACTTTTGTATGTCTATATGTTAAATATACTTATTTATGTGTTTATTATGATGTTATGAAGCACTATATATATTTAATATTATCAATTTTGTATATTAGGACTTCCTATTTCAAATAAAAATTATAATAATTTTATTTCAAGGCGGGTCCCTTGCTGTGCAAAGCGCTACACGACTTTTTGGTGAGGCTACAAATGAGATGCGACGTCGTCAGTCCTTCCAGCAAATTGGGAAATCTGTTAAAATCGACGTTATTAAAGGTTACTTACCAGCTGACTAGACCTTCAGGATCGGTGGCCTGCAGATTGGGACCGCTGGATGCTCAGTGTAAATTATTGCAAACTATGCTCTATCTCGATTTTACTAATTCCGATTTGAGCATAGCGATGAGTACGTTAGAGAGCACAGGTGAGTTGAAACGTTCGATTTGTTATCAAAGGCAAAGAATTTTTTAATTTAACCAGGGTTCCCACTTCTGGAAAAGTCGGGAATTTTAGGATATACTACTGGAAAAAGTGTAAAAATAGTAGCCAAACTCACAAAAACTTACTTCGACGTTGTTCTCCCAAGAAAAACCCAAATAAATCCTACCGTTTCTTGAAAAAATTTTCTTTCTGAAAAGTTAGAGAATTTCATAATTGAAAAACAGTGGGAACCCTGTAAATACTTTTGGGTTCCTATTATTTTTGGAATCCTTTTACTTCTGGTTTCTTATTTAGGGTTTCCACTTCTGGGGAAATCATTGAATTTTAAAATTCTCGAAAATCAGTGTTATTTTTTTTTCACAAAAAAGAGGGGACAAATTTGAATTTTTAAGAGAAAATAATCCAACGTTAATAATTTTTCTTTAATTTCAGCCGCTTTGGTCCACAGTTATGTGATAAACACCGAGAGAGTCAAGTGCATAAGTATAGGTGAAAAACAAGCAGTAATGACAAGTACGTTTAGTGATATTTTTGCTAGTGTCTTAGGTTCGGACTCAAACAAACAAGATAGACCGGTATCGTACGAGGATTTGCTGATTTTGTTGTTGAAGTTGTTGGGAAAATTGGTTCAGACGCCGTTACCCAACCAACAGGTAAACGTTTGTTGTTGACTATTCGATAAGGCGAAATTTTATTTAATATTTATCGTTTACAGGAAGCAATGGACACAGAATCGGCGGCCACGTCCCAAACAGACGAAAGTAAAGCAGAACAAATTCATCAAGAAAATGCTCGTCTTCAGCAACTGGTTCCGTGTTTTGCAGATGTCGTGCTTCAGCATCATCCAACTGTCATTAGATTATGTCGCTGTTTGGCGGCATGTAAGTCATCTTCACTTTGTATGCTAGCTAATGTTTCACAAAAGGTAAAAGATACATAGTTGTGGAACCGCCCATCCACAACTGTTTTTTTCTTTCTTTGCAGGTTGCGTTTTCTACTTTAAGTGAGCCGAATACCGTCGGGGATGCCATTTTTCATTTGTTGGCTTTATTAGCTAAAAAAGCTTCCAATAAGGATTTGTTGTTGAGGCCGTTATTGATGTTTTTGTCGCAAGCTCCCCAACTTAGCGAACCATTGCTGTGGTTTATCTTGCAAGTGTTGGACACTGAGGAGGCAATTGAAAAATTCTTTGAAGCAGGTAGAATATATTACCACTATCTTCAATACTTTATAATACAGAATTTAATTACTAGTATTTTTTTATTTTAGGTGGTATTACAATACTCGGCAACAGCATCGTAATAAGTACCAACTCCCCCAGTACTCTGTCGAAAATTGGTACAATTTCAACTGTTATGCAACATTTTAGTGGTATGAATACCTCGCCGGATGCAAGGACGATCATTTCTTCGGTATCAACTTCTAAAAAAGTGTTGCAAACGTCAATAGAAAGTAAAATGGCGCTTGTAAATTTCGCACCGTATTGCACAATATCGTGCGAATCGAGTACTGCTCAATCGGCCGATGTTTTAATCCAGGTTGGTAGTTTACTTGTAAATGTATGTGTATTTCACTTAACTAACCCACTTAAAAACATCGCATCGACTTAAAACTTTGTATACTTCTAAAGGACCGATGACAATACAATAATTTCATAAATTTTTTTAAAGATCCTGGCCAGGATCAGTTATATTTAAAACAAGTGTTTTATATGGATTAAAAATGGCTGATATCCCCCATGAATTCAATTTAAATAGACTGACATAAGAAGTAAAAATTTGATGGTGACAGATGTCGCTAACGCATATCACCATTTTAAATCCTAGTAATATTAGCTCGACTTGTATCTATCTATCTATGTAACGGAATCTTTGGACACGATTTTCACCCATTTAAAAACATCGGATCGACTTGAAACTTTGTATACTTCTAAAGGACCGATGTCAATACAATAACTTCATAAAAAATTTTAAAGATCCTGGCCGGGATTATCAGGTTATTAAAAAAAAACCCGAACTAATAAATGAAAAATAAATAATAATTTAAAAAAACGAAGACAACACCCTTTATAAGAAAATCACCGAACCAAAAAATAAAAAATAATTTTATAATCAAAAGCGAGTTTTTATGATGTTTATGTTTTCTTCTTAAAGACTTTACTTTTACCAATATCTGTTTATCAAATATATTAATTAACGTAGCGCACCCCACGCTTTTGAATGTAAAATTATTTTTTAGTTCGGTGTTTTTCTTATAAAGCATGTTGTCTTAGTTTTTTTAAACTATTATTAATTATTAACACGCTTTCTATCCGTCATTTCATCTGTTTGTATCGACTTTGGCAAAGATTCAATTCCTTTGAAGGTAGATTCAACAATTTTCCATTTCAGATATGATCAGGTGAAGAGAAAGTGAAATAAATCTGAAATTTGTCATGTCTCTGTCACAATCTCGTCAAATATTCAAAATCTATTGCAATATTTCACACACAAAACTAATCAGCCGAAAATAATTTTTAATTAAAAATATATTATACTACTATTTTTAAATGGATTAAAAAGTATAAAATAATAATTATTTATATTAAAATTTTTTTTATCTCATAATCATAGAAAGTAGCTGTCACATACAACAGTTCATATCATTTGCAGTATAATAAAATTGTTGAACTATTTATTTATACATCAATTATCGATTGCATGTACCCCACTTTTTTTTTTTATTTAATAGTAATTATTATTCTAAATAGTTGCTTTTTAAAATTGTTTTAGGGAGTTGCCGGCTCAACGCACAGAAGAGCGAGAGCTCCTTTGTGGTCCTATCATTTTTATCCTGAAGAAAACCATACTGAATTATTGTTGCAATTACCCAACGCCGTTTTGTTAAGGGAAGTTCAGTTACAACCTCATGCTGCTAATTTGGCCACGTCTCCGTCTTACGTAGCCTTAGAGGCAAGTAGATATTGATGATTTTTACGACTGTATATAATATTACGTTACTATTTTAAAGATTTTTGATGTGAAACATCCAACGCTCGCGCGGGCAGAAACGTCACTATAAATATATTTGTCCAAATTTAACATATGATTATATGACAAATAGATGTCATAAAATAAGATTGCGTACAGAATTCTGATTTGTTTGAAAAATAAAATAATCCAATTTAAAAATTGTTATCAGAGTGTGTTAAAATATTATTTAAATTTCAAATAAGAAATTTTTTTTAAAAGTAATAACTACAATAAAATATGATTGACAGTAATGGTTTAGAACATGAAAGTGAGCGGCCTTTTGCAGAGAACGTAAAATTATCTAGTGATTCATGTCGAGAGTAAGTTAATTATATTTTTATACTCAAGGTGTGCATTCATATGTGCGTGTATATTTTTAATATCTAAATATTTTGTTTTTGATTATGCCATATGTATTTCCTTTAATAAACAACCCTTTTATGCAAATTTTCTATACCAAATAGTTTCGATGTTTCACATCTGCCAGGCGTCCCGCGACGGCTCATTAATTTTTTAACTAAATTTGTAATAGGTATCTGCTAACGGTCCATCTAGACTTTCGCCAGTCTGTCTACCGCTACCGACGAGCGGTTTGACCTACATCCGCTTACATCTGCCAGTGCCGAAGGTGGTGAACTGCGTGTTGATCAGATTATACAAACCCCATGAGGCGAACAGCATAGGCCTCATCCAGATCCGTTTGCTAGGAAACTACGCGTTTGGCGGCAGTCTAACGCAAGGATCCGATGCGGAAGATGAATCTCATTGTAAACACAGTCTGGGTCAGTATACCTCATTTTCCATTTATGTAGATACCTATTTAATAATACTGTATTGCAGTTAAGATTAGAACGTTGCCAAGACCTTCGAGGCGAGCATTTTGTTCATCTACATTCAGATTCATGTTTTGTTTTTTACATTATCAAGAATTAAGTAATATTATTATAATAAGTTTATTTACCAAATATATGTTATAAAGATAAGAAATATCAATATCTAACTAAAGTAAATAAACTAAGAAGAAAGTCGCGTGACATATTTATAAACATATGAATATCAGACAAAACAGCAGCAGCAATGATAATAGTAATATTACTTATACTTATTAAATGGACCAGTTAAATAGATTACTTTATAAGTTTTTATGGGTGACGTACAACACGTGGTCACATTTTGACATCAGTTGAAATGGTGAATAAATAACATGTATTTCCGATTTTTAAAGAACCAGCCAATTTCGCCGCATGTTAACCTATACTATAGGTATATGTGGGTCGATTATATATCAGGAAACAACTACACTTCTGACTATATGCATACGACGAGCATTGAATTACATCTGATAGATAATCGTGCATATAGTTTTGAACAGGGTTATTATTATTATGACACTATTTTAAGTCTTTTAAATCTAGAATTTTTATATGTACGTAGAAATATTTATGATCTAGTATTTCTACACAAAGTTTTATCTGGTAACACAAATTGTAATGAACTAGTATCATCGTTGTCCATTCATGTACTAGCAAGGTTGACACGCAATGTTGCCTTCTTCACAATACCCCATCATAGAACTAATTACGGTTATTTTAATCCACTAACTAGATGTATGTGTCTGTACAACAACCATAATCATAATTGTGATATTATAATACATCTATTTCACAATTTAAAAAACAAATGTGTCAGTTACGCCCTGGACTTGACAATTAATAGTCGTTAAATATAGTATACTATTGTTTATCTTATACTATTGTACCTGTTTTATATTATTGTCTATATTTTATCAAATTTTAGGTTAGATTGCTTGTACTGTACTGTATTTTTATTACTATAGTTTTATTGTAAAGGGATTTCTCCCGTGTATAGATAAATAAATAAATAATCGTATTATAGTTTTCTATAATATTTATATTATAAAAATTTAATACTTCCATTCAGAAGCTATTTTTTCCGGGTGGTGCTTGTTAAAAGGTATAGATGTCGTGACTAGCGCTCTGCGTTCAGTTCCTCATATGTGCCTGGTAAAGAGGAATATTATTAAGTTGTCTCTTCGAAGGGCAAACTTAACTTAAGTTTGCCAAGACCAACCCTATGCTGATGAGGGGCAACACACGAAACCGGTCCATAGGTGGTCACTTTGAATGGATAAATTTAATAATTCTTTCTTTTACTTAACAAGCATCTGCATATCATCCGAAATGGATTATGCACGATTATCTTATCAGATGTATTTCAATACTCGTAGTAGGCATATAGCGAGGAGTGTAGCTGTTCTGATATATAATCGACCCACATATACCTATAGTATATGTAGGTTAACATGCGGCGAAATTAGCTGGTTCTTTAAAAATCAGTTTTATACATTTTTATTCTTATTTGCTGCCAGGAATTTTGTTATAGTTTTCTATAATAGTATTATAGTTTTCTATAATATTTATTTGACATGTATTTCATAAGGTTACGTTTGTTTGGTTAACGATTTGCTTTTCTGAGCTGTTTTCTGGGTTTAGAGTGAGCTTTTTGACAATTATTTAGGTTTAAAGAACACTATCGTGTTGTTATTAGTGATTTTTAAAGACTAAACATTAATATTCCAGTATTAAAAAGTCGGGTTCATGTTACCTATACAGTCGACTACTTTTTGACAGGTAGATTGAATCTCAAGCAGTGACATCACATGTACGTCACTCTTTCTATCGTTGTCTAGCTGACCTCACGTGCACGTTACCTATTGTGTTGTAGCGAATTTTGTTAATCAGATGATTTTATTTTTTGCAATAAAGTTAAAAACAATAACATTCTTGATTAGACAATGAAGAGTTCTTTTATTAATGATGTATCACAAGTTCCTACTTCCAATTTCAAAATTTGGGGGGGTTAGAACTCAAAGGTGGTGGATGGAATTTGTTTCGCTGCAGGATGTCATTTCATAATTGATAATTGACTGTTTTTTTACTGTGACTGTGTTTCGTTATTTTTTATAAATATGCACAATAATTGAAATAATAAATTTATTCCACACTGTATACGGTCGTTACTAACCAATTTAAATTCGCAATAAAGCATTAGCTCTAAAATTGTGTCTTTTTTAGGATGGCTTAGGCTACTACATCACTGTTTCACTCTCGCTTCATGCGCAGATGTCAAACGTGAAATTATCGAGTGTGCTTCGGCGGTCCCGAATCTTTTAACGACATGCTGCGGTTTACTTTTAGTACCTTCACACATACTGCCGGTATATTTACCCTGTTTGGAAAAGGTACTGAGAGCGTTGGTGCTGCACAGCTCCGAAAACGGTTTCCATGCTATAAGAGTACTGTTAGACAGCCGATCGGACATAGAGCCTTTGATGGTAACGGACGCCAATTGGCAAGATAGACTGATTAATATTTCTGGGTATCAGTCGGCGTGCGAGTTGCTGTACCAGATTTGTGAACACCAGGTAACGTTTTTGATACATCATACTACAGCGTTAGCTGATTAATCTGACGTTAAACTAATGGAAAATAACGATTTTCAGGATCCCCACACGTCGTATCGAGTGAAAATAATACTGGAGTGGCTGGAAACGACAACGAATGAAGCAATTTCAACTCGAAACACCGACAACTGTAATGCGGCGTACTTTTCCAGCATAGCTTCGATATTATGGACGGCAAACCTATCGCAAGTTCAGTACAACCTAAAATCGCTGATATCGATGAATCTATTCAATACCATTTACACACTGAAAACACAAACCGAATCAAACATCAGCTTAAAATATTCGTTGGATTCTTTGCTTTGTTCCTTTTGTTACATTTTGCCGCAGTATTTTCCTATCTTATTACAAAAAATCGGCGTTTTGGTGCCGAATCTCTCGACTGGCCATCAAGCTTCCATCAGCGATGATAGGAAAGATTCTGAAAGCCTAACAGATGACAATAAAAGAGTGTTCGAAAGCAGCTCCGAATGGTATGGCCACTTGGTAATAGGGGAACTATCAAAGTTAAACTTGACTAGAGAACAACTGGAAACTATCGCGTTAGTTAGCAGATCTCCGACATCCATTCAGCAATTATTAGATTCGGGCTTGCCGAAATTGTTGAACGGCGCCATATTGGAGTTCTGTCATAGCGAAAGCGAGCCGGCAGCACCTATGGCGAAGTTAGAGAACGTGTCGAGCATTCTACAATTTTTTACTGATGTCAGCGATGAAAAAATGATGAGAGACTGGTTGGGATCGGAAGACGGTTCGTCATTTTGGCTTCATCTGTTAAAATGGTTGTGCAAAACACCGAATGCTAATATATCCAGCTTGCAAACCGAGGTGCATGTTCATTTAGAGGAAGTGTGTGTAAAATTTTTATCAAAATGTTGTTTGTGTCACGCCAAGAATCAAACTAGGTTGTCTAAAGTACTATGCGACGTCATTTATATGCAACCCAATGGAATATCCGGATTTATGCGCAGGTTTGTAATTTTTAAAACAGTAGATATTTTAAACATTTTAACATTTATACGGATCTTCAAGTTTTGCGTCTGGCTCAAAACATGTAAGTTCTGTATTACGAGGATGGTCTGACAAGTTTCTGTCCTAACAAAGATGCAAGACATTTTTTCTTTAAATTTATTTTTATTTTTCTACAATATCTCCTTGTAAGTCCACACACTTCTCCCAGCGATGCTCCCATCTCTTTAACCCATCCAAATAGTACTCGGCCTCTTTCTCTGCAAAATAATTGTTTACGAAAGTGATGGCCTCCTCATTTGACCAAAATATCTGCCCTCCAAGTACAATTTTTAGATTAAGAAGCAAAAAGAAGTCGCTTGGGGCTAGATCTGGTGAGTAAGGAGTGTGATAAAGCAGTTCAAACCGTAAATCGTTGATTTCCGCCACGGCAATCGCTGAGATGTGACACGGCGCGTTGTCTTGGTCTGCAAATGTGGCCGTTTTTTCGCAATTTCTGCCTTCAACTTGTCAAGTAGATAATGATAATCCTGTAGGTAATGGTTTTTCTTTTTGAAGATAATCGACGTCTACGTCTATCCCAAAAAGCAGTCGACATCACTTTCCCAGCCGAAATAACAGTCTTTGCTTCTTTCCCCTTTCGTAGTCCACTGTTTTGACTGTATTTTTGTTTCGGGCTTATAATATGGTGTATCCAATATTCATCTACAGTAATTAATCGGCGCCAAAACTCCGATTTATTACACCTGAACTGCGCCAAAGGAGCGTTAGAAATGTTAATTCGAAAACATGTTTTTAGTCTAACGTGAGCAAACGCGGCACCCGAGGCGTGGACAGCTTTCTAATGCCTAATTCTTGACTCAAAATGTGACAAATACGTTCTTTGGACATATTTATAGCCTCTGCCACCTGTTTTACTTTAATTTGACGGTCGTTTAGCACCATTCGGAGAACTTAAGCGATGTTATAGTCAGTGGTTGCAGTTTTTGGACGTCCCGAACGTTCATCATCTCTCAAGCTGGTACGGCCACGTTTAATTTCAGGTGCCTAAAATTTTACGGTGGTAAATGATGGTGCAGAGAGTCCCCGTATACAGCGTCCAACTCATCTTGTATTTGTGTAAGACCATTGCCTTTAAAAAACCAATATTTAATGACATCTCGATACTCGATTTTTTCTATTTTCACAAAAACACGCTCATTGACTCACTCAAACTATTGTCAAACAACTTCGTGTCCAAAAGTGTGTGCCGGAATAATCACGCTAAAGTCGGAAACTTTTCAGACCACCCCCATATGTATGTATTTGCGAAAGTTTGTTGTGACTTATTTGTGGAATATTTAGATTAATATTGCAACTCCTGCTGGAAAACGAGAAGATTCCAGTAAGTATAGAAGCCGACGAAACACTCTACAAGAGTTCAAAACTCACCCAAAGTTACATTCCGGCTCATCCCGCCTTCAAGCAGACTTACAACAGGGCCATGTTGTGTTTGAGTACCAACACCACTCTGCTGGAAATACTCGAGCAACATATATTTTTTAAGATATCCTACAAATCCGAATTATCTCCCAACAAAAAGACTAATTACGCGACGACTAAAGATATCTTTAAGTCCTGGTTTGCTGCAGAAGAGCAAGAGATGAGTATGGCTGCCGGTGTAACCGCCAAAGATAAACGTGCCAAAGACGCCAAGAACCAATCGACGGCAACGCCTCAATCCAAGAAGAAAAGGTACGTCGTTATATACTACCAACGAGAATAGACTCTTGTAATAATGTACACGGCGTTCACAAGAGTCTATCTTCGTTGATAATACCGAATTGATTGTAAATCTATTTTATGTGTTTTTAAAGGTACACGGCAAATTCTACTAATGCTACAGACGTCATCGAAGGTAGGATTATAAAATGTGAGACTTTTTCCGACCAACCACTGCCACTCACGGTGAATTTGGGACAACTTTTAAGACTGATAGAGTCTAATAAAGGAAATACCACCGATTGGCCTTATGTACACCTCAAAATTTACCAGTGTAAAAGTGAGTATATTCTCATTTATCATTATCGCACTCGTTTATAATAATATTTTTTTAGATAATGACGATAAGGGTAATAATGAAGCAAACTCTTCAGTATTCCAACAACCACCAATTTGTAGTGCCTTACAAGTATTTAGTTCGATGGGTGGGCTTGCGCTGCTCGCTCAACATTTACCCACCGTTTATCCCGAAGCAATTAGATCGGCTATTTTAGAAAAATCCCAACCAGACTCTTCAGACTCCGAATGGATCAAAGTAGATGGTAAGCAAATTATAGAGAGCGGTTTCTGTAAGATTATGTTTAATTTCATCATTTATTTGTAATTGAAGATTAACGGATTATTTTAACTACTTTATTGGCTTGTGTTTTACCCACAACTGCTGTACATACTACTATTTTGCTAGTACCTGTAAGTACTTCTAGATTGAGATATTTCAGTAACTTGACCCGTTGTGCTATAAATTATCCACCCCTTATCATCATTATTATTGTCCATAGAAATAAACGATGTTTAGCTTTGACGCTCCATTTTTTCGAGATGGCGTACATGTTGAAATTCTATCATTCTAGCATTTGACGTTCAAATTCATTGTAAATAAGTCTCCTTTGTTATATGGTTTTACCATACTCTCTAGCCTCTGTCATCACTCCACATGACATATGACAAATGACAGTTTCTACTTAAAGATGTTTATCTAAAATGTGTTTTAGAATCTGACGATGTTTATGAAGACATTTTAGAAGATGCCATTGGGACCAATTCACCTTCAAAATCTTCAGTCATTATCTCTCACGTACCACCTCATTCTCTAACAGCTTTCGGACTATTCTTGAGGTTACCAGGATATGCCGAGGTGCTTCTTAAAGATATGAAGAAAGCTCTGTATTTGCTTAGGCTTACGTTAGGCGTCACTGACGACGGCGAGGGTGAGTCTAAATTGAAATCTGCGAAATTTAGTACACGAAATAATTTTTTTTTAATATTCTAGGAGGTGATATTTTCAATTCTCCAATATCGGACTCGTTGCCAACGTTACCGTTCGAAGTATTAAAGAAGCTGTACGACGGTACGCCACTTAGTACCGACGATGGAAGACTTCTGAGAAGGATAAGTATTAATATAGGAGTGGTGCATCTGCTTCTGGCTTGTATAGGAATATTTTCTCACCAGTCGAACAACGGTAACGGTAATGATAAGGATGGTCAAAGCATGAAACTTAAAGAAGATAAATCGCAATTATATTGGGCCAAGGGTAAGTAGGCACCTTGGTTTTAGATAAATTTCCACTCTACAATATGTTTTGTTTATATTAAGTTTTTTATCTCGTGCTCTCATGACTATGGCCTTAAATAGCAGTAACCTTCGAGCCGGATGATCGAAATATGTAGTCAGCGGCTCGTGTTTTTACACCAAATGGTGATGAAATATAGCTTTATGAGCCAAATTGGGAAGCGGCATAACTTTCTCGGTAACTGATACAAATAATTATTAACGTTTACTATTTTCTAGGAACGGGTTTCGGAACCGGTTCAACGCAACAAAGTTGGAACGTGGAACAAGCCCTTTTGAAACAGAAAAGCGAAGAAGAACACGTCACGGTTCTTTTACAAGTTTTAGCCAGTTACATAAACCCAAATGACGATGCCGAGGATGAGTTAACTGAAAATGTGCTGCCTCGAGCATTTTACGAGTTGTTGACACAAAGTGCGTTATTGCCAGCTATAAGTTCGTATCTCAGGAACGATTCGGGTATGCATTTTCTTCGATAAACGACGAAAAAGACACAAGTTTTTTCTTTTCGTGTATAAAGTAAATATATGAATTAATGTTCTTCGGTTGTAGTTTTGGATATGGCCAGACATATTCCGCTGTATAAAGGTGTTCTGCAGTTGCTGAGAGCCATCGCCGTCAGTTCGCAGTTGGTCAGTTTGTTGTTACCGCAAAAGAATAAAAATAGCGATCCATCGGTTAGTTCCTTATTGAAAAATATGAAGAGTTGCGTAGATACGTACGCTTCTAAGTTAAGGTACAGTGTAATGTAAAAGATTGTAGTTACGGATTGGAAACAACTCTCTTTTCAGGTTAAATACAAAGAGTAAATCAAAAAATAAATTGGGCGAACAACTGGAGGAGCTGGAACAAGGAGAAGGTTTGGCGGCTTTGATGCCAGATATACAAAACACTGCCAATTTAGTATCGAGAGTTACGAGCGGTTTGGTGGACTCTGATAGTTCTTATGACAGTGAGAATTCTATCGATAAGAAAATTATTGTGTCGATGGAGGAACAGTATTTGAGGATTATGAAAAATTTACAATTTTGTAAGTATAATCTGAAACTAATCACCAAAAAACTGACGAATAGGTCCGTAAAATTCTGTTGCATCTCATACACATTTTATTATATTCGTATTAAATTATTGGAATATTTATTTATATTTACTTTAAATATTGGGTATATTATGTGCGGCTGAAAGATGTTGACTTCATTTAAACAAGACGATTCGTTAAAGAATGTCTTGACTAAGAAACTACAGGGGAATTATTAACAAGGGTATAAGTAAATCGGGTATTGACCAAGACACAGTAGAATTATATGTAGAACACGATGTTCTCCAGTTCTTGACTTTTATAAAAATATCGAACTGACACACTTTTAGCAAGTGGCGCAGTCAGCAGGATTATATACATAGAGCACACATTTCTCCAGTTCTTGACACACACACACACACATTCGCCGCCGTGACTTCATAAAACTTACTTATCAATAAACATTCAAAAACAACATTACAAAATATTACTGGATTCTTGACATATGTTTTTTGGTGTGTGAAACATTTAATGGCGAGCTTGAGGGGTAACAATGACTGGTGGTGCCGTGATGCGAAAGTAACTACTCGAATGGCTCCGTCGCTTTGGCTCCGCCTACGTTACAAGTAACACTTTCGTTGCTTATTTTAGTTATCATCGGCCTATTGTAACTTTGATACCATTAGAAACATCATCTAATGTTAATATTACAGAAATAACCGATGATACTAAATTGTAAACTTTATTTGGATTATTACTGTTTTTTATGTATATTTTTATGTAAATAACATTGTCTTGATGACATAAAACTAAAATGTGAAGTTTTTTTTAAATTTCAAATAAGAAAATGTATTTGAAAGTAATAACTTTAATAAAATATGACTGACAGTAAAGGTTTAGAACATGAAAGTGAGCGGCCTTTTGCAAAGAACGTAAAATTATTAAATGATTCAAGTCAAGAGCAAGTTTATTATATTGTTATACTTAAGTTGTGCATTTATGTGTGTACATGAGTGCGCGTATATTTTTAATATTATATTGTTTTTGATTGTGCCATATTTATTTCCTTTAATAAACCATCCTTTTATGCAAATTTTCTACTATATCAAATAGTTTCTATGTTTCATATCTGCCAGGCGTCTTGCGACGGCTCATTATTTTTTTTTTCTGAGGTCAAAGGGTTCATTTAAATCCTTCCCAACATCTGCAAGCCGCACAAGTTTACAAGTTAGTTAGGCTAAGTTGCTGTAAATAATTTTTGGTCAGTTTCTTGTAGTTTAAATATCTCATGTATTATTTTCAGAAATAAATGTTTCGTATTTAAAATGGCAATCTTTTCAAGTAAAAAATTACAATTTCTAGATTCTCCTGTAATTCTGACAATTCGGCAACGGTGTGTAGCGATGTGCATCAGATTTTGTTTTGTATCAACTATACTTTGAAATAAAAGTATTTTTAAATTTATGTAAAGTAACCTTCCCTATATAAATCAACGATTTATACTTTTCTATTAAGAAAGATCAAATGTAAACATTAATGGGTAATATTTTTGTAGCTTCCTACGAAATGATAACGGAACTACCAGAGGGGGGTATAAAGTTTGTGGTTTCCCATCATTTCGAAAGTAACGCTAAGACGACTAGTGAGCAATCGCATCCTACGAGAGTGAAAAGGATTGCGCAAGAGGCTGTGACATTATCAACTAGTTTACCTTTAAGTTATAGTAGTTCCGTTTTTGTTAGGTACGATAATTCTCGACTGGATGTCATGAAAGTGCTCATTACAGGTAGGAATTTACGATCCCAATACAAAGAATACACGCAACAGAACTTATATGGAATCACCTATTATCTTATTACATTATTGTTATTATATCTCCTGTTCGAACACAAAATTTGTTGGAAAATGATTAGTAGTTTACCCAAATGAAATATAATTACTGTAACGATATTTAATCTTGGTTTCGATGATTTTAAGCACTCAGTACAAAAACTAAACAATTTATTCTAATCTTTCTATACAATAAATTCTTACTTGATAAATCACTTATATATTCACAAAACTTTCTATAATAATATCACTTTCTCAATTTAGAACTTCCCATACTTCGGTCCACGATTTATTTATGTACGTGTAAACCAATGTTCCCGGAATTGATTGACCTTTCTAGATATATCGGATGCCTTCAATTACGCCCGCGGCTATAAATAATTCGCTGAAAAGGGAGTTTTGATGCCGCCAAAAGAAATATGTATCTTTGTGTGGACGATACACCGCCTCGGCCAGATAATAGCATGTTTTTAAAACCACTCCCACTAGTTTTGCAGGCTCTCTGTTTGTTATTCCCTGCTTTATTAAATAATTCTTCTCCTAGATCCTTCTGATAACCTAACAAAGAAATTTTGTAAAATTTCGCATAGAATCAATTTATCAACTTGACTACAATTACAACTGAATAGAAGTATCAAGGATGCAGCAAAAATTCTTATCAGCGTTTTGTAAATGTAACTTTTTTTTTGATATTTTTATTATTAATACTGGGTGATTCCATATAAAACGTTAAGAGTTAACATAGTTCATTTGTGAGTGTGCTTTTTTAGGCCCATCTGACACTCCATACGCGAACGGCTGTTTCGAATTAGATGTGTTTTTCCCTCCCGATTATCCCATGTCACCGATGATGATCAATTTGGAAACGACGGGCCATCACACCGTCAGATTTAATCCCAATCTATATAATGATGGTAAAGTGTGTTTGTCTGTACTGAATACGTGGCACGGTAGGCCGGAAGAAAAGTGGAACGCGCAAACGTCTAGCTTCTTACAAGTTTTAGTGTCCATCCAGAGTTTGATACTCGTTCCCGAACCGTATTTTAATGAACCAGGTTAGTAAACACAACATGAATTTTAACATTAAAATGAATTGGTTTAAGTTTGAAAGCAAAAATTTTAAAATAATTTAATCTTCAAGACGATCCTGTACCTTCTTAAATCTCGCGCGATATCCAGTCAATCTCGCACTAGAAAATCACTGGCAATGCACACTCTTGTTTCGTAGCCTTTCATGTTACGACGCAATGTGGTCTCACTTGTAAATAGTAACTTCCGCAATGTAAATTTCGCATTGTTATTTATCTTTTGTACTTATCCAATACTGCTAAATCATAATCAAGTAATTGTAATTAGTAAGTGATAAATTAAGCGACTCTACTCTTTGTAAGAAATATAAGTTGTACGTTTTTTAACACCATCATTCATTTTGTGTGACACAGTGCTGTGTAAAAATTCTCTTGTTGTATTATTTATACTTTAATTAACTTTGAACATTGCTCTATATTTTTTACCATTAAAAATATACTATTGTTACGAATTTTAGTGCTATCTTGGGTTCGGCGATTAAAACTCTCGATCCAGTTACAAAACAATGTTTATTTCAGTACAATAAATTCTACTTTTATTAACCACTTAGATATTCACTTAGCTATACAACTTTTACAATTCTATATAACTATTTACATTTATTAATTCATAAACAATTAAGCCGATACTGATTCTTCCGCTCGCTCTCCCTTTTTTTATACCTGAACGAATAACAAATCTAACGGAATTTATTTTGTTTTTTTTCTTCTATTGAACGTTGTTGTTCGTTCGTGTTGTGACGGTCTATAGGACTTCGACGATAGCGGTTATAATTTGCCTTGTAACTTTTCAGACTAGAAAGATCTTTAAATGAGAATAGATTTCATTTCTAACATCCGGTTTAAATGAAATAAAGCCCATACATTGCTCCTAACCAAGCTCTATCTACCGCATTAAAATCCGTTTAGTAATTTCAGATACATGACCGGACAAACAAAGGGACAGACAGACAGACAAAAATTTAAAAATGCGTTTTTATGTTTTGGTAACGTGCGAGTATGAGCTTAGAAAAATGGATTTATTTTGAAATCATAGACACTTTATTATTTACATGTACCTATAGATTGTTTGTCTTTTTACCGTTCCCGCTTTTCAGAGTAATCTGGTGGTTCTTTCTTCTGGATTTAAATCTTCACATACGCAGATAGTTTGTGTATAAATCTGAGCCTTTTTGTATGCTTTGAACCAGCAGTTATTATTTAAAATCGAACAATTCACTAGCTCTCGGTTTCTAATCATACATAAACAGTTGGCAACAACTGCTTTGTTAGGTAACTGGATTCTTTATCGTTGTATCTTACATGGAAGAAGGTTTGACACGATTCAAAGTTAAATTTAAAAAAAAATTATCAAATATCTTCCAAAATAAAGTTTGGTTCTAATTTATTATTTTGTGACACGTTTTTCTTTCCTTAGGTTACGAAAGAGCTAGAGGCACTCCGGCAGGAACAGTAAGCTCTAAGGATTACAACCTCAATATTTGTCAAGCAACCGTTCGATGGGCAATGCTGGAACAAATTCTAAATCCGTGTCCATGTTTTAAAGAAATTATACAGGCACACTTTTACATCAAACGATTCGAAATCATAGCACAAGTAGAAAAGTGGATTAGTGAGGTAATCAAATTTAAAAAAGGGACAATTAAATATTTTTTTTTTATCTACAAAACTACCGATAAAATTTTATACTTATGAAGGTGAGGTACTCGTTTTGTAACAGGAAATACCAGAGTATGACATAATTTTACTGACCTGGGATGAGATTTGCCAATCCCATCTCTAGTCCCTCTCACTCATCAGCAAAAATGCAATTGACAGAGTGAATTTATTAATGTAATTATTGCACAAAATTTGAAATTGTGTATAACATTGTCCATAAAACTCTATTAGAAAATATTTGTTAATAACAGATTTTATAAATTTTATATTTTTATGTATAACATCTCTCGCTTTCTTGCATGTGTAACATGTTTCCTCTCGCTTACTCACAATTTGTGGGAGTGAGCTATTTGATTTGACAAATGAGCGCGCGATTAGAGTTGGTCGTCAGATAGCCGTCAACCAATTTTCCTAGAGGTCGGTACTGTCCGCCATCAGTTGTGCACTTAAGTTACAGTGTTGTGTATAAAGTTTGCTGTTATATGCGTAAACTATATAAATAAATATTTACTGTTGATAATAAGTCTCAATAAAGTGCAGATCATTGATAAAAAATTCAAGTAAGTAATAATAAATAATTATTCGAATAAAATATTTCAGTATTTAGCTTTTTTAAATTTTAAGGTTTTCAAATAAATTTTTTTCAGAATATAATTTTAAAATTGCTTATTACTAAGTTGAGATGTCAAATGTTACACATCATATGCGACTACTGTAAGGCTCGCTCGTTTTTTTTTCCTCTTAATCTATGCAACATAGCTAGATTTTATTTTTACGCCTTGTTCACTTTCATTGTTCCTCCTTGTTCGCTTGCGTCGTTCCTCCTTGTTCGTTTTTTATCGTTTCTCTTCCTTTGCTCTTTTTATTGTTCCTTATAGTTTGCTTTTCATTGCTCCTCCTCATTCGTGTCTCATCGTTCCTTCTCGTTATTTTTTATCGTTCCTACTCATTGGCTTTTCATCTTTCCTCCTCATTTGCTTTTCATCAAAGAGTGGCAAAGATCCAGAACAAGAAAAAATAAAAATAACCTGACTCAACAGTTAAAAAGAGAAATCCATGAATTTAAAAATGAAACAATTGCTGTCTCAGCTGTCTATTAAAAACAAAGTGCTGGTCTATCAGCAACTGCTTAAACCAGCCTCCAGCTATGGGGCTGTACCAAAGAAATCGATTACAATTGCCTCCAAGTATTCCAAAACTGAGTGCTAAGAAACATCGTTAATGCTCCGTGGTATATTCGGAACGAACACTTCCATCGGGAACTCCAGGTGAGAACATCATCATCATCTTGAGCTTATACTGTCCACTGTTAAACAAAAGCCTCTCTCAAATTTTGCCTCGTATTTTGATCTTGTGCAGATTGGATCCAGTTTCCTGCAATCCCGGTTTTATGTATCTGTCCAGTGTGTGTGTGGTCTGTCTCTACTTCTAAAATCTTCGTATTTTGGTCGCCATTCTATAATTTTTTTCGTCCATCTACCATCTCTCATTCTGGCTACGTGGCCTTTCTAGTTCCATTTCAGATGTAGAATAGTCTCAACGGCGTCTCGTACTCCTGTTTTGTTTCGTATGGTTGATTAGGGATTTTGTCAGAAAGTTTGATTCCTAGCATTGCTCTTTCCATTTTTCGTTGCATCACCTGTATTTTGTGAGCATTCTTCTTTGTTAACGTTAGCGTTTCCGCGCCATATGTCAATACAGGGATGACACACTGGTTGAAGACTTTTCTCTTCAGTCATATTGGTAGCTTGGACTAAACAATGTTAATTTAGTGTCCTAAATTTTTATATACGTACGTTTGTTCTATACTTTCGTTTTTAATTTTTAATGTGTCACTTAGTACCATATTTGTCATGAACTTTGTTTTTGTTCGATTTATTTTCAGACCTATCTTGCCTGCCTCGTTGTTTAGCCTTTCTAGCATTAGTTGAGGTTCTTGAATATTATCTGATATCAACATGATGTCATCTGCGAAGCATAGGTGATTTAGTATTTCTCCGTCTATGTTTATCACTGTGTTGTCTCAGTTTATTTTATTTAGCATACTCTGCAATAAAGCTATGAATAGTTTGGGAGAGAGCGCGTCTCCTTGTCTCAATCCTCTCTCGATTTTAAGTTTGTCTGTATACTGATTTTCTGTAATTTCGACCTTTGCTGTTGCAGTCTTGTATATATATATTTAATTGCTGCAGAGTAGTGATAGTCAATGCGGCATTCGGCTAGTGTTTCTAAGAGTTTCTGTTGGATGTATGGAATCAAACGCCTTTTCGAAGTCCACGAATGTTAATATGAGTGGTTTGTTGCATTCGACGCTTTTTTCGATAAGAACCTTAGCTGTTAACACGTGGTCATTTGTCCCATATCCCATGCGAAAACCTGCTTGTTCTTTTGAACGAAAGAACTCTATTTTGAGAACAATCAAAGAAGTAATAAAGAAAATGTCCAGGAGTCATGAGGAGAAACTTCACAAACATCCAAACTTAGAAGTACTTCAGCTTTTAGACAATCAAGACTTAAAAGCAGAATATTGTGTAGTGTAGCAACACCAGTGATGTGAGCAAGCGCAGTACTAGAAACTGAGATGGATCATTGGGAAAATCCAGACAAGTAACTGTAGTAATTTAAGTTTAAATTTAAAATGCTTATTAATCTTAAAATTAGATACATTCTGTATTTAAGAGAAAAATAAAAAAATTCACTTCACATCGTTCCTCCTCATTCGCTTTTCTTTGTTACTCCTCGTGCGTAGTGGTATAGATGTGGAATCGTTATTGTAATTGCTATGATCAGTAAAATAATGTATGCTCTGTGTGTATATTTTTCATTTTAACAACGATTATTTTGTTTTTTTGACAATGACAGGTAGAACAAGAAGTAACGAAAGAAAAGAAATCGCGGACGAATAAGAAATCCCCGGCCAGCACCTTAGAAAGTTTCAAAAAGGTGTACCAGCAGTTAAGGGACGCGCTGGTGAAATTAAAGCCCCCGCCGGACCTCGAAGAGGAAGAAGACGATCTTCCCTCTACGCCCACAAACATCATGGAGGTAGCCATTGACGTGCATCAAGTCGATAACATGGAGAAGGACATGGTGAAAATGGTGAATGATATGTGCGAATGATACAATTAAATTCGGTGAAATGCATAGATTTAATCGTTTATTATGTGGGTGTTTTGGAAAAGTGTGTGAAGTAGCGGAAACGACATAATTACATTTTTTACGCGCAGTAGGTTTCTAAATTGTAGCGAATCACTTTGCATTGTCGTTATTCAATTTTGTAAACGTCGACCTCTACTCGTTCGTACGGTAAATGTTGTTATTTAAAATTACTGCGACGATTTATTTTCAATACTGCGAAAACACTGGTAAACTCAAATCAAAATAATTCAACGTGTCGATTGTGTACTCGAAATACATCAAATGAAGATGGTATTAGATCACTTTTACTCGAGTACACGCGCATCACGTAAACGAAGAGTATTCCTTACTGTCTGAAAAATGTAAAATAAGTTTGCTCTGTAAATGTACATTTACAGTAAATAATTTCGCCTTTTCATAAAAATGCAGTTCATTAAATGGATTTACATAAAAGTAGTTTTAATGAAAAGGGGTCCTTAACGTTAACGAAATAATTAGTTTTTATTCTATAAAATAAATGTCCGTACTTTGCAAATGTCTTTCGTACATTTACAAAAAAAAAAAAGAAAAAAACGATTGTATAGAGTTAGTAATTAAGGGATTATTTAATACACTTGTAAATAAATGAAAGGAACTAATTACATTCTTCCCGATGTACACTTGTATCTTATCTAATATAAAATATTATAAGAAAGGTTGTAAACTTCGAACGATAGGTTACCTGATGTAAAACTGTTCAAGGAAATACTAAATATAATCACTTATATCGATCTGGTTGATACCTACTTAGTGCACTTTTAATAAACGACCGATACTTTAAATGTTTATGTACACATACTGTCAGTTATACAGGGTGTTTCAAAAAAAGCTGACCGCATCTCTAGGTTAGGTAGAAAACTGAAAAATAATTGGGGTTTGCTTTATAAAAAAATTTCGTCGCGCATCCGTATTCAAGATAAAGGGCGTTGAAGAAAATAGATTTATACACATTTATTACGATTTTGCCGAAACTACTGGAAACATTGTAATGAAATTTTATACGAATATGTTTTAGAAGCTGATACATCCCATGAATTTGTTTTTGCATCTGACTCTCATAGAGGGCGCTAGTTACACGGCTCGTACCAAGTAGTATTGAGTTTTAATGCTAAGCAATACGCTATCTGGCGGAATAAACTCGCATTAATATCACGTGACCAGCAAGTATGATTGCTTTGTGTTTATTTACCTGGAAGCCTGCAATTGTGTGAAGATTATAGTTATTTAATAATGACTAATAATTTGTTAAAAGTGAAAATGATCAGCAGAACAAATTGTTTCTGATAATCCACTCATCATCTTTTTTTTCTTTAACACCACGAACAATAACGTGGTTTGCTGCCAGAACAACTTCACCTTCCACAATGCATCGACTACTTGGAGTTGCAACCGGGTAAACAAAAATTGAGGATAATGGTAGAAACATATCCGTTCAAATATCGAAATTTTTACTAAATTGTACGCTTTCGTTGGTAAACATCACACTTGGCGTCAAAAACGACACAATGACAGCGCGGGAAAATAAAGGTTAAAATGTCAATTGAACATCACTTTTTTAAGATTAGATTTATTAATCAAAATTTCAAGTGAACTTAAACACCATTTAATTTTTCATCAAAAAAGTACTCTTGGTAAAACTCGATACTGTGTACCGTTTTCGGAATATTTTGTTTTGAAAATTATGAAGTAATAACCGATGCTGGTATAAAGTAATGATAATGTTATTAATTATTATTATTATTAATTAGTACGGATACATGTTAAAAAATTAGGATTGAGGGCTGTACTTTCTTGTAATGTTTGACAAAAATCCACTCTAACCGGTAGATCGTCTGGCAAGAGCAAACTTAAAAAAAAATCAATTTATACCAATTAGAATGGATTTTTGTGAAACGTTACAAGAAAGGAAAGCCCTCAATCCCAATTTTTTTAACATGTATCCGTTTTATCGATGAGGTCTCATTTACGCGACAAAAAACTTTTAATTCACACAATGCATACTAATAATAATAATTAACTTTAACATTACTTTTTACCAGCATTGGTTACTTCATAATTATCAAATCAAAATATTCCGAAAACGGTACACAGTATCAAGTTTTACCAAAAGTACCTTTTCGGTGTAAAATTGAATGATGTTTAAGTTCACTTGAAATTTTAATTAATAAATCTAACCTTAAAAAAGTTATGTTCAATACTAGTTGGTATGAACCGTGTAACTAGCGCCCTCTATGAGAGTCAGATATAAAAACAAATTCACGGGATGTATCAGCTTCTAAAACGTACTCGTATAAAATTTCATTACAATGTTTCCAGTAGTTTCGGCAAAAACGTAATAAATGTGCATACATTTTTCTTCTTCGACGCCCTTTATCTTGAATACGGATGGCGCTACGAAAATTTTTTTACTAAGCAAACCCCAATTATTTTTCAGTTTTCTACCTATCCTAGAGACGGGGTCACCTTTTTTTGTAACACCCTGTGTATATCATCGAAACGTTGAAAGTGAAATCGATCGAGTTTTTTCGTTTTGGTTCAATTATTTTTTTTGTGACATATTTTTTTACCAAGTTCTATAACATATGCATGTACATTTGTCAAAATTTTAGTGTGTAATTAAAATCGTTTCATTATTGAAAGGCACACTTCCAGCGTCCCAGTCTGCAAGCGCACGTCGACAGCCAAATCAGTATAAAAAAATATTGGTACCAAAAATACTGCATATTAATTTTACAAGTTCTAGTTTTATTTAACGCTTCCAAAAATATCCGTTTGGAACCAACTATGTTCTTATGCATCTCATGAAATTTTCCGTTTTCTTCTCGTCACTTTTCTGTCAGAAGACCATGGTTAATAAATCCCATTTTTCTCCTGGAGTGCACTATAATTAACCTTTTTCCTTTACTGTAAGCTTTCCTCCTTTTCCTAGACATTCGTCATAGAATGAGAACTGTGCAAATATATTTCAACGGTGTAAATGATATATCATTTCATTCCTGACGATACTTTTTTTAATATTTTCAAAAATTCTATACGCTTGAATCTTCCATCATCATCCATTAACATGTAACTCTAATTATCGAGTTTTTTTTGCCGTTGATTACCTAGTTCAAACATACTTGTCTAAAAATTTACTACCAACCCTTAAAATACTAAAGCCGATCGTTTACTTTTGTATTGTAGGAAAATATTTACGATTTCTTTAATTTTTTGTCGCCGTTTTTCTGGAATGAACCCCTAGAGCTGCGACTTCCGTTAGATGTTTTCAGAGATGAAATGAAAGGTTACTTATCGTCTCTAGTGTTTGTGCCTCCTCGCGAACACTGTGAAACACCGATATTCCTGTCGCAGCCAATACTCGACGACGATAACTTCCAGTTTCGCCTCGTTTTTCATTAATTAAATTACCCTGTTCTTCTCATCATTCGGTCTGCTCATTCTAAATATATACAAGAGCAGTAAAAAGCACATTAAATTTTAACCGCCAAAATTTAGGCACGTCTTCTTTGTAACCGTCAAGCAGGTTATTCAGTAATCGTCGAATTTAGTCACGTGATGTGGCCTTTCAATAATAATTCTCTTCTGCATGTACTATCAGTTGTATAATTAAAATGTTGATAGTGAAATGATCGAGTGATTTCGTTTTAGTTAAAATTATTTTTTTTGCAACGTATTTTTATACAAAGTTCTATTTTATGAAATAATTTTTTTTTAAATTTCCTCTGGTTACATTTAATAAAAATGCCAAAATTTTAGCGTGTAGGTAATTTTTGTTTCTCCTTCTACTTGGTAAGTTTTCACAAACAATTGTTTAGTCTTGTATGGATAAAAATTGTTTGTTTTCGTTGTTTTATAGCAAAAACATTTATTTTCCGTTGCTTCATGTACTTTAATTAAAAACCCTGAAATGCCCAAAAATATTTCAAATGAACGACACTTTCTATGGTGCGAATTCAAAAAAGCATTTAATACTATTTTCCCCCTTTTTTTTATTGTACATTTTCGTTTCATAGAGCAATATTTTATATACTTTTTGCAAGTTTTAGAACAATTGTTTTTTTTTAAACATGTACGATTCGCGCAAACGCTAAAAACTAAAACTAACGTCTCAACAGACGGAGTTGCCATGTCGTAACTTGTATCATTGTTTGTGGTAGATTAACAAAATTAAATTATTCCTTAATTTTAAATTGTTTATAAATAAATGTGATGACTTAAAATAAAATGATACCGTTTTAAAGTAAGTTTCATTTATTGATCTAACTTAAACATTTATTTTCATAAATTCAGCTTAGGGTTTCTTGATGTGTGATAAACATACACTGATAAATTCTATATTTTGAATTGGCTTATAACCATTTGAATTTAGCACGCACTAAATTTTTTATTTCGTTGATACTCTAGTACGTCTATTCCATGCAAAATTGATACCATAACTCTTTGGCTTAAACTTCTTATTAAAACTGCTGGACTGAACAAACCATTGCCAACCATTTTTTTCACAGAACTCGATTGCTTCTTCTTTCGTAGAAAAATTCACTTCCATATTGGACAAAGGATCCCCACTACGACATTTTATTTTAAATTTTGAAAATTACCATTTTAATTAAAAATGAAACTTACGTTGATGACCAACCCATTAACGGGTTCTCCCATCTTTCCCTGGTATCAAAATCAATCTGCCAGTGACCAATATTATTTGTTCCACTTTGCATGCAATTTTTGGAAGGTTCATAAATTCTTACTCTACGACTTTTTACGTGTTCTTCGGGTACACCCGTTATTGGATAAAAATTTGTCTAAAACAATAAGATTTATTTCCTTTTATTAGATCAAGATTGAACCACCATGTCGATAGGAAGTTGAAAGTTGGATTACTTACTGTTCCCTCTACTGTTATTACCCCTTGTAATTTCTTCTTATGTTCCAATTCATCAGGATTTAAAAGAGCAACATCATTTTTTAGCTGGGGTTCTGACTGTTTAGCTCCAGATGTAGATAGGGATACTACACCCCTAAATAACAAAAATTAAAAGTCATACAATTTATTATGTCGAATAATTTTATTCCTTACCAGTTCCCATTTCCACATTTTGTAAGATTTCGAAGTCTTAATATAGTAGATGACATTTTCATAAATTTTAGTTATTTAACACTATGATGACAGTAACCTGTCGTCAGCTGAAGTTAAGATAAATCTTCTTTTTGCATTCAAATTAGGATAGAAAAAGACAAAAATTAGAAGAAGAAACAAATAATAGTCACGTATAATAATCACGTAACGCGAGATGGCGCTGCCAATGACAATATATCGTATCAAGGAGTGAACAACAAATATTCTGTCATTTGATCACTTGTAAAACCAAAGTTTTTATTAAAGGGAATTTTAGTTATCTCAGAGATTTGAGTTGATTTTTTGCGTTAAAATATTGGATTTAAGGTTTATTTTCGACGTTTTAGTTTTATTGTCGCTGAATTCAAGTTAAATGCCAGTAAAAAATACGTGTGTCCAGGTATCATCTTTGGTTTAATTTCGAAGTTTTTCAGTTCTGTTGTCCCTGGAATTCTTGTTGCAATGTCTATGAAAGTAGAAATATCAATTTCGGACATATTATATTATGTGGGTGAACGTGTTCGACCAATTAAGGAAGTTGAACAGGTTTTTAAAGTTGGCCACATCATTTTATGTGAAATATAAATGGAAAATAAAATGATAGATCATTGGACAACTTACCACTGAAAAAATCATCTTTCACAAAGTGCTTGCTGCAAACAAACATAAACTTTGAGATTGGTTTTCCTATTTTTAAGCTGTCTTAAGATTTGAAGGAAATTTATGCAAAGATATAATCGAATTGTGATATGTTAACTTTTTGGAACAGATCATATTTTTCGAGATTTTATCTCCATATCACCTTTTTTAATTTTTTTTTTATGAAAATAGTTGCAAAAAGGGTAGACCTATCGCACTGCGACTATTAGTAGGGAAAGGGATTATAGAAAGGAGATGATTGTGGACACGCTTTTTAAAAAGTTGCAGGTCATAGTTCTCTGGAAAAACTGATTTTGGAAGCTTATTCCATTCCGTAGCAGCCCTGTAAAAGAAGGATTCTTGATGAAGATTGGTCCTTTTAGTGTCAATCTTGAGAGTAAATGGGTGAGACTGATCAGCGTGTCGAGTTCTTCGGCCGAATGTGGCCAATAGTGGTACAAGAGTTTTTATTTCTCTGGAGCATCTGCCATGGAAATATCTGTAGAGCAATGACTGGTCTGCAACTCTTCTTCTATGTTCTAGAGGGTGAAGGGTATCTGTGAGAGTTGAGCTGTTTATCAAGTGAATGGCTCTTTTCTGAATTGAATCTAGAAGACGAAGAGAATGCCTTGGTGCTGAACCCCAAATGTGCGAGCAATACTCCAGTAGAGGTCGGATTTGAGCCTTGTACGTCGTCAACAGTTGATCAGGAGTAAAAAACTTTCTGGCTTTCCACAGAAAACCTAGCCTCTGGCTTGCCGACTTTGCGATGTTAGCAACATGGTCATGCCAAGACATATTATTGGACACCGTGACTCCCAAAATCGAGATAGAGGGACTTGGTTCAAGGGTATTTCCGGATATTGTGATGAGATAATTTGAGGAATTCACTTTCTTGGAAAACGTGGCACTTTGTGTTTTTTGGGCGTTGAACTTAACAAGATTGTTGGTTTCCCACTCGACGATTGCTTTAAGATCTCTATTGATGGAATTAACCTGTTCCTGCCTGAGTCTATTTGTATCATTCACCAAAAGTGATCAATAGGATGTGAAAGTTGAGACAAGTGTGCTATCGTCTGCGAAACTGTTAATGGGGTTCGTGGTGGTTTTCAAGAAGTCGTTGATGTGTAAAAGAAATAAGGTGGGGGACAGGATGGAACCCTGGGGGACAGGATGGAACCCTTGGGGACCCCGGCATTAGTTTTAAACGCATCAGAAGAAATACCGTCAACTGCCACATGTAAGGAGCGATCTTGCATGAAGCTCAAGAGCCATTGGCGCAGTTTGGTTGGGAGACCGTAGGCAGATAATTTACTTAACAATGCCTGGTGCCAAACGCGGTCAAAGGCTTTAGATATATCTAAGGCTATTACACGGGATTCACCAAACTTTTCAATAGTGTTTGTCCAGAGCTGAGTGACATAAGCCAGCAAATCTCCAGTAGACAGTCGAAATCCATATTGTCTGTCATGGATCTGTCATCCTTTGCATTTTCGGATTTTGTGGTTTATCAACACCAATTTTTTACAAAATATCGTTCATAACACTTACTATGCTTAAATTTCTTAAAATAATATATAAAGTTCACTATTCACCCATATAAACAAATGGAAGTTAGTTTGTAGTTCACATCTTTAGAAGTTCATACGATCATTAATAGATGTCGCCCACTCCGTAATTTTCCAAATTGGAAGTAAAAAAGAGGAATAAATAAACCTTAAATTATTTTAAATGTTTAAATATCTTCTATGGTTTAAATAATATGGCAGGGCAATTAGCAAATGTTACAAAAACATTTCAGAAACTAGCTATAGCTTCAAGATGTAGAATTGTCGCAACCATAATAAATCCTTCAAAAAATAATGAACCTCAAATGTTAATCCAAAATTCTACTAGAAATGCCAATTTTTTTAATAAATGTAAGTCAAATTTTAAACAATTAAAAAAACGAAATTACTGCATGTATACGTTATGTTTTAGTGCCGGCACAAAGTTTGTGGAAAGGTATAACATCTGTAAGTAATGCTGGTAAAAAGCGAGGTCGTGGTAAAAATGTCTCTAAATCTAAAATTAAAGATTTAAATCGTGGTCAGGTGATAGGTATTGGCAAAGCAAACATAGTATGGCCAGGTCTTTCAGCTCCAATAATTAGAGGAAAAGAATTGATAGAACAACACCAGTTACCTGAAGATCCAGAGAGAGAAAAGAAACTTGTACAAATTAGAAATCAGATGGGTACTTTCAAAAGGCAGAAGTTAAGCCCCATTGAGAGGGGTTGGTCTGGTGCAAAGATGCCAGGAAGGAGTATCGGAGCCCCTGATCCTGTTGGAGAAGGTGAGAACTAATATAAACTTTACAATAAACACTTTCATTGTCACTACTCTAAATGTTTTATTTTTTTGTAGATACCTTTGAAGGTTTTGACACAAAAGTGTTGGAACTTAAAATTGTTTATAATATGAAAGGTAATTTTGGTAGGAAAAGAACACACTCAGCACTTGTTGTGACTGGTAATGGTAATGGTCTTGCTGGTTTTGCTATGGGAAAAGGCAGTGACGCGAAAACGGCATTAAGAAAAGCTAAAAATAGGGCAGCTCAAAAATTGATGGACATTAAATTGTTTAGAAATCATACAGGTAAGTAATTTTAACATTATTTTTCTACATATTTATAATATTCTTAACAATTTATTATATTTATACTATACAAAAATTTGCTAAACATTTTCTCTTCATTTCAGTTTGTCACGACTTTTTTACACAATTTGATATAAGTAAATTGTATGTTTCACAAAAACCTGAGGGTTATGGATTAGTGTGTCATAGAGCCATAAAAACTATGTGTGAAGTTATAGGCATTAAAAATCTCCATGTTAAAGTTGAAGGATCCACAAATGTAGGGAAAATAATGAAAGCATTCTTCTTTGGATTAATCAGACAGGTAAAATATCTATGTATATTAGGGTGGCCCTTATTTATATAAATTTTTGTTGCACTACCTCCCAGTTTGGTGCCATTGCATGAAAAAAAGAATGTTTAAAATTTCAGATCTCATATCTAATAAAGGAAAAGGGTGAAGGAAGGGCCTTGTATTTTGAAAAATCAAATTCATAAAATAAATCTATTTTGTTGATTTATCTAGCTAAATATATATTATATGCAAAAAAGTGCTTCATAAAAGTTGTAGAACTATAAAAAATGCATATAATATCATCTATTAGTTTTTTATGTATGACTAATGGTTTCCAAGAAAAATGTGAAAATATCTTTTTTCTCTTCAAAGTCGCTTATTTAGAGTCAGGAAACTTGTCAAAAATAACTTACAATCTGAATTACATATTTTTTATGTTGTTTGTTTTTTGTGAATTATTTTATTATAATATTCCACCCTTCACCTTTCATTCTGCCGAATCATTTACAACTTTCAATTTTTTAACAATTTCAGACACTTTACAAAACTTTCATTTTGATGCTACTTCGACGGATTTGTCAAAAGGAATTCATCATTCAAGTCGAATCTTTTGAAAATTTTTCTAGTTTTGGTGAAAACCAATTGTTCAATTCCATCGTTAATAATTTTCTTTGATCATCGATTATTAGTATTCGTATTCGCTTCTCATTTTTGATTGATAATTCTGTTTCCCGATTTAAAGCATTTTCCATTTCAATGTTCGATTCAAATGTCAAATTTGGATCAAAGAAAGCTAATGTGACAACCTTAAAGCTTAAATACTATAAAAAGTTTCAAAAGAACCCTGAAATCCTGATACAGTGCTTTGACATCAGAAGGCGCACAAAAACATGCTTCGATATACACATTCACAATAAAAATACAAATATCAAAAATTGCATTTTGTTCTCTTTGTGATAACACAAATTCATCACAACACAAAGAGGTTTTCAAGCAATGAATGGCTTATTCCATCCACCTCACATGGTGAAAGGCACTGGGATCACAGAAATATATTCCACAATATGGTGTTTCGCCAACAAAAATTGATGTTCATTTTAAAAGTTCTTTATAATCCTCTCTAGGCTGCTGTTAGCTTAAAATATCTATAACAAAGTCAAGAATTCGAGATATATCGCCCTGATTTTAAATGATATTTATTCTATTTTTTCCCCTTTTGTCTGCAATGCGCAGTCTCGAGTCGGCGCAGTAGTAATTGTATTCGTTCAGTTTCCTTTCATTAGTTGGTTTAAACTCCTTTTTTTCACGGCTTTGAATTTATTTCATTGACTGCAGTAGTTCACTAGTCAGTACAAGTGCATTGTGTTTTTGAAGATAGAAATACCTATATTTTGTATAAACCTTTCCTATTTCTTATTTTATCTGTTGTCAGGTTTTCATTTCTTCTGACATGAAAGGTGGCATTTTCATATAGGTATTTTAGGAGCTTTGTGTATCGGGAATAAATTCTAGCATCCTCCATGGCCTGCAGGAAAGCCCATATCTCAATGGAATCTAATGCCTTGCGAAAATCCACGAATGCTAAGTGTAGGGGTATGTTATATTCAGTTGTTTTCTCTATTAATGTTCTTACTGCCTGGAGGTGGTCGACGGTGCTGTAACCCTTTTCAAAACCCCGCCTGTTCTACTGGTTGGTAGGTGTCTAGCTTGTTGGTGAGTCTGTTAGTGATTATCTTGGTAAGAAGTTTGTATAAGTGTGATAAAAGACTGATTGGTCGCTAGTTCTCTATGTCGACATAGAGTAAATCATACATACATACATATAGTCGCGCCTTTTTCCCGTAGAGGTAGAAGGAGACCACTTCCTTCCTATTCCGCTACGGTTCTTACACACATCTTTTGCTTCCTCTACTTTCATCAGTGCTCTCGTACATAAGTATACAAATATTTATGCTTTAATGCCATATCTTTTACGCCCTCAATTGCGACGTTTTGATCTTAACGTTAACCATTTGCTTGCTTTTTATAATAGATACATGTGAATTTCTGGTCGTGAGAAGCAACGTTGCCACTTTTCATATTAAGAACCGAGCGGTAACCAAAGAAGTGATTTTCACATTTTTCTCGAAAATCGTTGGTCGTATGACTACAACTTGTGTGTTTGATGGTTAGGTTTCAAGTGAGTGGGGCGTGGTCGCCCCTCCACCGCGACCTGTTTGTATGATACTTTTTGCAAATAATTAATTTTATACATACAGTCACGCCTTTTTCCTGTAGGGGTAGGCAGAGACCACTTCCTTCCACTTCCGCTACGGTTCTTACACACATCTTTTGCTTCCTCTACTTTCATCAGGGCTCTCATGCATGCTCGTCGGTTGTTGGTACTCTTGACCTGGCCTTTTTTTCAAAACAATGTTGATCTGATCGAGATCGATGTTCGCCGAGGTCAACCTCTACTGACTTCCGTCCATTCACACTCGCCATATAAATTTGTTTCGTTAATCTTCCTTCATCCATCCTTTCTACGTGTCCAAACCATTTAAGCATTTCTTTATCTATCTTCGTAACCACATCTTCTTTTACACCACAGCGTTCTCTTTTCTCACTATTTTTTACTTTATCCAATCGAGTCACTCCGGCTATACTTCTCAAACTAATCATCTCCGCAGCATTCATCCTATTTTCATGCTTCTTCTGCCATTAATTTTGCTTATATGTATTACTTTTTCTCAAATAGTATTTGGAGCTAATCAATAATTTATTGTAGAAGTCACATGAAGAAATAGCAGAAGAGAAAAAGCTCCATTTAGTAGAATTGTGTGAGGAAAGCAATTACTTTCCAAATGTTATTGCGTCACCAAAAGAATGTCGAAAAGCAGAAGAAATTCCAAAAG
This sequence comes from Agelastica alni, assembly GCA_950111635.1. Taxonomy (NCBI): domain Eukaryota; kingdom Metazoa; phylum Arthropoda; class Insecta; order Coleoptera; family Chrysomelidae; genus Agelastica; species Agelastica alni. The sequence goes on from OX467713.1 coordinate 1,427,397, forward strand.
ATGAAATTTTAGATTATAAACTTTACTGTTTTGATGGCAGAGTTATACTAAAAAGAAAAAAATTCCCGCCATTTTATGCAAAAGAGAAATCTTATCAAATATATTTGAAAAAACAAGAAAAAATTAGAAATCAAGATAAAGTTAGACAGCATCTAATTGCAGAATATGGAGAAGTAAGAAGCTTTTTAGCAGATAAGTATCCTGAATGTAGGCAGTATCCACCTCCTCCAAAACGAAAAAAAGAAAGTGATGAAAATGAATAACTTTTTATAAATATACAAATTAATTAAATATAGAACAAATTAAAGTTTTTTTATGTTTACCCCAAAAGTACTATTTCCTAGACCTGCACATTATAAGTATGTGCAGACCTCGATTAATAAAAAAGAAGAGTGACCAATTTTTAAGCGGCCATATTTTGTTGTTTGTTGTGTACTTGGTAATTTTACTTAAACCAAATTTACACTATAAAACTTCAACAAAAATTTAAATTTTAAGGAGGGAACATTTCGCATTACAATACTTCAGTTTTTACGAACAATTTGAAATGGAAAAAGAGAGTGTTTTATTAGAATTACCAACTAGTGAACTCACTGAAATAATTAGTATTAATGAAATTTGTAGACTATGTGCAAATCAGCATGACAAATTAATAGGAATTTATACTGAAGATGGTGAAAATAACGACTTAGCTTCAAAAATGAACTCGTACCTTCCTGTTAAGGTAGACAAAACTGATGATTTACCTTTGCAATGTTGTTGGCAATGTGCTTCTACTGTGTTAGCTTGGCATGAATTATTTGTTACTAGTATAGAGGCTGACAGGAGACTCAGAAGTTATCAATTTGTTACTGAAAAGCAATTGATTGTTGAAAGATCAGAAGCTGACTTACAACAAATCGAGTAAGTACTCATTTATGCATTTTGCTATTCTTAGAATATAGGTCAATAATTTTAATTGTTTCTTTTGCATAATTTTGATTCTGTTTTTAAAAACCAAAAAAAAAATACGTTGGCAATTGTTTCAATATTAATAAAGTCGTTCAGGGGCGCGCCAAGCCATGCGGCCGCCTGTGTGCAAAATATAATTTTAAATCATTATTATCATTTGATGTTTGCAAATAAAGGAAATGAGTATTTCCGAAAGCTCGAATAAAAAAAAAGTGTACTGATTTTAATCAGCATGATACCTGACTACTCATCCCCATAACATTTAGAAGATCTTGACAAGTCTTAGACATTAGACATTAACGAAGAATGTAAAAAAAGCAATAACAAAACTGACAAAACAATAAAAATGTTACATAGCAGAAAAAAAAGAATAAATAACTTCTTTGCCTTTTTTTTCGGAAAAATCACTTTCTATGGTAATAATTGCCAAATTACTGAGTCTCTTTTGTGCCGTAGTTGATCGTAAAAAGTTTTTATTAATTTTAATTTTGAAAAAGACTTTTCTCCCGATGCTACAGATACGGATAGCGTTAAAAAAATTCATATTGCCACTGCAGTATTTGGAAATGTTGAAATTAAATTGTTCTCTAAAATATGTTGAAGAATTAATCGAGGATCTAGCTCATTTTGCTCTGGTAAATGGCATTTTAAACAAATAATTTCATCAAATAAGTCATTTGCATCAATATCTGGTTCTTTACGTGCTTCATCTTTTAAATGAAATGATAAATTTTCACACTTTCTTTCTCTTTGTCAACCATTATCCAGATCTCTTCTAATTGTTTACATCTTTCTCTATCTTTCGCAAATCTCATCCACTGTTTGCCAGCCACTGCTCTTTTGTCGTCCACTCATCTTTTTTGAGGTCTTCCCTTGCTCCCTGTTGTCTCTCTTGGCCTCCATTCCAGTATTCTATGTGTCCATCGCCATTTCATCTTTGCTATCTCCTCCACAATGTCCCTGACGTTTGTTTTATGTCTTATCTCGGTGTTTCTAATTTTGTCTCTTAGTGATATTCCAAGCATGCTTTGTTCCATCGCCCTTTGGGTTGTTTCTAATTTTTTAGCAGACTTTTTGGTGAGGGACATTCTTCTTCATTCAAGCTGAACATTTGATAAATAAATCCAAAAATGTTATTAAATTGCTCCAACCCCTTGAATCTTTCATTAAGAGATGATAAGGTAGTATCTAATATAGAGAAGAATACTTTTATTTTGTAATTCATTTTCGGGTCTGTTATTGGCTCGTCAGTACTTTCATAATCAAACTTAGCCGAATTGCCGCCCTTGGATTTTGTCTACATTCGCCACATAGTTGGCGCGCCCCTGAAGTCGTTTGTGGGTTTTTATAGAAAATTATGGACATTCTAAATACAGTAGTACACTCTTACCAACTCCCACTCTTTGCACAAATGTTGAAGTAAACTTTTGTCCACAGGAAAGAATCAGAAGACTCAAATTTACAAATGCTTAACGAAAGTAAGTCTGTAATGATAGATAGAACAGAAATTGAAGATTATACAGACAATATTGGAGAGTATATAGCTCTTCAACAAGAGTATTTACCTCTGCAAGCTATTTATGAGTCTTCACATAAAGAAGAATTGGAAGATGATGACGATTTGTCTCAGGAGAAGATGGAAATGTTTAGTGAAAATGAGTTTCCTTATGAGTCTTCACATAAAGAAGAATTGGAAGATGATGAAGATTTGTCTCAGGAGAAGATGGGAATGTTTAGTAAAAATGAGTTTCCTCCAAAAAAAAAACTTGATGAGGTATGTTATGGTTGCCAGACGTGTCAGATGTTATTTATATCTGAAGAAGAAATGCAGAAACACATATTTCAGCATCATCCTCACCAAAAAATAACTAAAGAAGAAAACAAAAATAATGGGAAAAAAGAAAGGAAAAAAAATGCCAAAATTGACCAAGAAATGGTAAACGCAGCCAAATTAGTAGTTGATGGAAAAGTCTATTACAATTGCAAAGAGTGCGGAAGGTGTTTATATTCTCCTTACACTTACATTTGGCATGTTAGAATACACACTGGGGAACGACCCCATTCTTGTCATTTGTGCGGTAAATGTTTTCGAGTATCTCAAGGTTTGGTGCGCCATCTTAAAGAAACTCACGAAGGTATCAAGAATTTTCCTTGCGACATTTGCGGAAGAATGTTTGCTACAAGAAGAAACGCCGACGAACACCGAAGAATACACACCAACGAACGGCCGTACGTATGTGATTTATGTGGAAAGTCGTTTAAGCAGAAAGCTTCATTGTATGTTCACAATCGTTCTCATAAAGACGTTTTTCCTTTCAAGTGTTCTTATTGCAATCAATCATTTAGAACGAGGCCGCCAATGTTGATTCACATTACCAAGCATACTGGAGAGAAACCATATCCATGTGAAGTGTGTGGAAGAAGATTTAGGATAAAATATGAACTGAAACGTCACAGATTAATTCATTCCGACGAGAAGCCATTCGCGTGTGAATTATGTGGTTTGACATTCAAACAAAAGCGGTATTTAAAAAACCACATAAAGCTAAACCATACCATCATTTGATAACGATAACTGTATTTGTAATATATCTTGATCAATTCTTATTCAATCAGTGCAAAAGTTTTCTGTTTCTCTAAAACAACCCGCGTATGATCGCGCCGATGATCGTATTCATTAATAAAAAGTTAACTTTAACTGAAGTACGCTTAATTATTGATACATTTTCTTGAAGTCTGACAAGCATACATTTACTCAAAAATTATGACAAGTGTCTCGCGTGTAACAACATTTTTTCACATTAAATTGTCACTAAATGTTTGACAACATTCGCAAAGGTCAATAAACGTTTGACAACATTCGCATAGTTCAATAAACGTTTAACAGCATTCGCAAATGTCATCTGCCAACATTCGCAAATGTCACCTAACGTTTGCCAACATTCGCAAATGTCACTAAAGGTTTGCTAATATTCGCAAATGTCACTAAACGTTCGACAACATTCGCAAATGCATGTATTTGGAGTATTAAATATATGCGCAAATGTCACTAAAGGTTTGCCAACATTCGCAAATGTCGCTAAAAGTTTAATAATATTCACAAATGTCACTAAACGTTTGACAGCATTCGCAAACTTCACTTATAGCACGCGGTCTATGTATGTGCTCAACAATCAATCACTATTTTAGAAAATGCGAATGTTTGTTTCAGCACTACCAACACCAATGAAGCAGAAGAAATTATCAACAAAAATACCGTTCAAGATAAAATGGAACTTTCCACTTCCGATGAGGATGTAGCTGATGACGAGAAAAAATCGAAAGCGTTCCAGAGAGGCATCGGATTTATCCGAGCCGTAGATTTATCTTCTGAAAGTTGTTCGTTGTGTAATTTAAGTTTTGGAACGAGAACGATGTTAAAAAATCACATGTTCGAACAACACAATCTCAAACAACCGAAATGTCGCCGAAAAAAAATTGAAATTAATTCCGTTTTCGATTGCGCCGTTTGTCAAAAAAGTTTTACGAGAAAATTCGACATGCAGAGGCACATTTTAAAAAAGCATCCCGAAAGTAAGAGACGTTTTAACAATTTGAAATTTAAAAATTGAAGAATAAAACGTTTAAAGGGTCATTGTTGTCTTTGAGGGTGGGTCTCTACCGGGCATATAATTGGCCTGGGGTACCACAATTTTTAAAAAGACAGTACTGAAAAAGGGTTTAAATGATTTAAAAATTGAATTTATTTATGAATTGTGTGTTTTGATCATTTTACGAGCTTTTAAAAAGTTACGATTATCTTTCAGCTAATGTAGAACCGTCAAGTCGATCGAAGAATTTGGAAATAGTGAATAAATGCAAAGTAGTCGATGCCGGCGCAATCCATTACGAATGCGACGTATGCAATATAAAATTCAAAGCGTGCTCTCCGTTCGTCCTCCACTACAACATACACACAGACAAAAAGTTGCACTGTTGCCATTTTTGTGGCAAAAAGTTCCAAAGAAACGCTCACCTGAAGCGCCACGTCGACCGGTTACACTACGGCATCAAAAAGTACGCGTGCGAATATTGCGATCAAACGTTCACCAGCAAAACTACCAAAGATGAACATTTAAACATCCACACAAATTCCCGCCCCTACGTGTGCGACACCTGTGGGAAATCTTTCAGGCAATCTTCTTCTCTTTACATTCACAAAAAATTCCATCAAAATATATTTCCTTTTGCGTGCAACGTGTGCCAAAAGAAATTCAGAAGGATGGGGGAACTGAAGAATCACACGTTTATACATACAGGAGAAAGACAGTTCAGCTGCGAAGTCTGTAATAAATCGTTTAGATTGCGACAAGACTTGAAGAGGCACATGAAGACACATTTGACAACTACTGCAGCCAATCAAGCTGACGCTTTGCCTTTATAGTCTGTGTATTGTTTATTAACAAATGGTTTTTGTCGGCACTTCTTTACTTTACAACAAAGACCATAAACGATATACCGCTTTACAATGACCACAGTTTTAAAAAAACTACTCAAAAATATACTAAGCATAAGATCCAAAGTCCCCTTCTAAATAATAGTAATTAAACGTTATTTTAATTGAAAAAGTCTTTCAGTTAAATTTAGAGAGTAAGAACTTTCAAAATATATTAAGTGTTTGGAAAAGCTCACGTAAGTTGCATAGATTTCATTCAAATATTGTCGATTCTATAAACAATTGCCCCTATCGACGAATCAGTTAATTAGTATCGTCTTTTACGACGACGCAGAGATAAACTGGCCTCACAGAGACAGAAGTCGAGGAATATAGTTCAAACATTCAAGTGGCTACAATCGTCGTTTCAATTTTTATTTTGGCCATTAGGCGCCACAAACGGTTTTATGTGGAGTGCTGTTACCAGGACCAAGAATACGGGGCCCTAAAACACAACACCAAAAGGAACTTCGTGGATTCAACGTTGTAAGTCGTCGGAAGCAATTGATTTTATTTTCACTTTTATATAAATATTATCGGGTTCAGAACGTCTTTCGACGTTGTCCGATACCTAACTTTCACGACTTCCTATCCTCCCATTGATCTTCTCCTAAGTTTCGAGAGGTCATCGCTTTTGTAATACCTTCTTTCCAGGTCTTTTTTGGTCTTCCTTTCTTTCTCCAGTTTGGTGGTATCCATTGCATTATTTTCTTGGGAAGTCTGGCTTCATCCATCCGCTGGACATGACCATACCATATGAGTTGCCTCTGTTCAATGTCGGTTATTAGCTGTCCATCTACTCCCATTCTCCTTCGAACTTCCTCGTTGCGAATTCTTTCGCGTCTGGATATTTCCAAGGACCGTCTAAAAACATCCATCTTGGTGGCTTCGAGTTTTCTTCTATTTTCTGTAATTCTACATGTTTCTGATCCAACAGAGAGCTTTTATTCAGGGTTTTATAGATATTATAATTTCGGTTTTTTTCTATTTCCCCACTCCAGAGTATACCATTCAAACATACTGTTAATCATCTGGCCCTGGTTACTCATTTTTTGATCTCTCTGTTCTTGTAGTGTCAAATTCGACTGTTCTAAACCTCACTGTTTATATTCTTCCTGCAATTTTCGTGCCATATATTCTAAATCATCCTTGTCGTTAGCAAGGATAACTTGATCGTCAGCAAATTGTAATGTGTAAACACAGATTTACTTTTACATAAAAAAAAATAGTTCAAAGTTATAGTTCATTATTCGAACCACTTAAGAGCTTAAGTACACTTCGCGAAAAAAAAAATTCTACACAAATTTTATAATTTTACCAAGTAACTTCTATAAATACAGACTTACTAATATCACATTAACATAAAATATCTTTAAGTCATCTTTAAGAATCTTATCAATAATTCAATACAAAAAAATAACTATATCAATTAAATTAGAGTAAAAATAAAAAGATTTTAAAAATTATTGAATATACCTTTGTCACCATATCCAACAAGTCAATATAATATATATACTTCATTAACTTTTTAATAGAAAAAAAATAAATGGTGTAATATTTTGCTGAAATTTATAAAATTAACCTTTAAGAAAATGGCATACACATTAGCTTTCAGGTAATGAACTGGATTAAACTTCTATGCAATAGTATAGATATATGAATAATAGCGCATATGACTAAATAAGGGTACTTCAGTATGCTACAAACTAATCACTCGGCAGTGGCTGTAGTCTGAGTATTAACAGATTCCCTTCCAAGACTACTACCAGGAGAATCGGCATTTTCGTTAATAAGACGTTGCCTTTCACGGTACATGGAAACGCGAATGTTCTCCAATTGATGATATCTACAGAGTTTTAAAAGAGCACAAACTGAAAGGCCTACCCAAGTAGCAAATGATCCCCAAACACCAAATTGAGCAGTGCCCATCTGTATGTAGAAGTTGCCAGTGTTAATTTTATCAGCATGATCTATGTCCTGGCCAGCAGCTAATTCACAACTGAAAATAAATTTGGATAATTACATGCATAAAAGTAATTTACTGAATCATGAAAATCCCACAAAAATGGTTTTATAATTCCTGGGCTTCCCCTATTATTAATCTTATAATATTGTCTTGCATAAATAATTTTCAATACATACGATGGGAATCTTTGAGTCATTATTTGACACCAAGCCATAAATCCAAAGGTTATCATAAGTGCTGCAATGATAGTCATACCACCAAGAAGTATTCCAGATAAAACATCTATAAAAGCAGAAAGAAAGCTACTATCTGTCCCCTTGTATAGAAACACAGACAATCTAAAAAATATTTAACATTTAAAAACTTGGACTAGATATTTTGAAGGTACTAAAAACTTACCTGTATATTTGAATTACGGAGACAAGCAGTAGTAAAATACCAACAAATATTGTATAATTACAATAGCATTGTGAAGCCCATTGTACAGAAAGCTGCCCGTCTGTTTCTTGCCATTCTCCTGTTGAGAAAAGTAAGCAATGTCCTCTGAAATACAATCAAATTAACAAAAGACTTTGAATTGTTTAAAGATAAATCTTACTTGAAATCGTCTTGATGCCAACTCATAGGAACAACGATACATAATGATAATATAAAAGCAATTACATAGCCAGTAATCTGGCTAAGAAGTAAAATATTTGTTAAAGCCATTTTCAACAAACAGATTTACATTTATTTATTTATTTACTTTTGTAGCAACTTTATTATTGATGCTGTCAATTTCTTCTTTTTTTTTTAATACAAGTGAAAAATTAAAGTGGTTACCTACTTACTTGTTTATTAATTAAAAAAGAAGAGTTTTGTAAATATTCGTAATCTACTGACGGCTGACGTTGTTAAAAGCTATTGGTGTACTAATTTGACGTTTAGAATAGTATAAAGTCGTCAGTGAATCAAAATATTTGGAAACATTTAGAAAAATTTACCAGTTACAGTAATTAAATGAACTTAACATGAGGTCTCTTAGTATATCTTTATTAAGCTTATCACTAACACTAATAGTTATTGCAAATGCTTACTATCAGAAGAAACAGTTTTATCCATCTGTTGTATATATCACAAAATCTAATCCTAGTATGGCTGTAAGTATTTTTGTCATTAATAATCAATCTTCAAGATTACTTACATGGATTTTGTTTTAGGTAATATATATTCAGGCTTTTATCTGCGTATGGATAAGTGGAAAAATTATGAGAAAGATCTTCTTTGGTCAACTTCGAACAACTGAATTTGAGGTACAAATGTTTGATGAAACTTAAAATTGAACAATAATAATATATATTTTTTATCTCCAGCATCTCATGGAAAGGTCCTGGTATGCTGTAACTGAAACATGCTTAGCATTTACAGTATTTAGAGATGATTTTAATCCAAAATTCGTTGCTCTTTTCACATTGCTGCTATTTTTGAAATCTTTTCATTGGTTAGCTGAAGACAGAGTAGATTATGTAAGTATTTGTTTACCTTAGTTCCAAAAAAATTGCATGTAATTTTTAGTAAGTTTTAAAATTGTGACTCATTTCCCTACGGAAAAAAGGAAAGGCGTGACTATATGTATGTATGTATGTAGATATATCTACTGGCTTTAATAGAATGATTTAAAATAAAGGAAAATGTGTGTATAATTTGCTTTAATTGAATCAAACAACTTAACTATTGATGATGTGTTTTTAGATGGAAAGGAGCCCTGTCATAAGCTGGCTGTTTCACATTAGAGTTCTTTCTTTGCTACTTCTCTTGGGCTCATTAGATTTACATTTTATTCAGCATGCTTATCTATCAACAGTGTCAAAAGGAGCATCTGTACAGCTGGTATTTGGTTTTGAATATGCTATACTCCTCACAGTTGTGATAAATATAGCCATTAAATATGGATTGCATTCAGTTGATTTGAATAGTGAGACACCTTGGGACAATAAAGCAGTGTTCCTGTTGTATACTGAACTAGTTATGGGTCTCATCAAGGTCATTTTATATTTTGCTTTTGTTGCAATTATGGTCAGGTAAGCTGAAAGTTTGAATGATTAAATAAAAAGCAGTCTTATGACAATGAATCTTCAGAAATATTTTAATTTGTATGTTAAACTAATCCACAATACAATATTTACTCATAAAAGTTAATGTGTGAGATTGTTTCCATTGTTGAATTATTTCAAGGGATGATAAAAATTGAATTAAATTTTTTTCAGGATATATACTTTACCCTTATTTGCATTCAGACCAATGTATTATACGATTAGGAATTTTAAAAAGGCATTCAGTGATGTAATTTTATCAAGAAGAGCCATACACAACATGAATACTCTTTATCCTGATGCTACTTCAGAGGAACTGCAAGCTGCTGATAATGTGTGCATCATTTGCAGGGAAGAGATGACAACTGCTTCCAAAAAGTTACCATGCAACCATATTTTCCACACAGCATGCCTACGATCTTGGTTAGTAACACATATTTTTGGAATGAAGTTTCTTATCTCACGGTATGGGTGGGGGATAGGCGAAAGAAAGTGTAAGATTTTTCCGTCACGAAACATGAAACATCAGACATGTTTGCCGTATACCAATTATACCTGCGCAGCCAGTGCGAACTTATTGGCTGCCTTGACCCAATAAGCGCGCACCTATGACTAGACACAGCCAATAGAATACGCGCTATGGATATCTCTTGCTAAGTATTTCTATGCTACGCGTCTTCTCTCCTCTACAACAGAACGCGCATGCGCGTAATTTTTGCAATTGTCTAAATTGACTAAAAAAATATAAAAAAAAGCAACAATATCGAAAAATGCAAAAACAAGCATGAGAGAATATATAACTTCGTTCCAACCGAGTGTTCCACGACACTCACGTTAATTTTTTATCACAAATTTTTTAAAGTACCATTTTTAACTTATCTATGTTATTTTTATGTTTAACCTTCGAATTTATCTACTAATATTAATTAGAGTTATCTGTCCAATTGTTAACTACGTTTTAATTACACCAAAAGGAAAGCAAAAATTCTCTGTAATAGCAGTTTGTGATGTTTTTAATAAAGTAATATTGAATTAAATTAATTCTTTTTTAGGTTCCAACGCCAACAAACTTGCCCCACTTGTCGTCTAAACATTCTTCGCAATCCTACCAACAACAACACTCGTCCTGCTCAAGCTGCTCGACCACCCCAACAGCCCAACGTACAAAACCCATTCATAAATCCCTTTTTTGCCGGTCAAAATCCATTTCAGATGTTTCAACCACCGAATGCGGACAATCCCCCACCACAACAACATCCCAGGGGCGGCACTGCCGCCGAAGGTGGGACTGAGCCTACGAATGCACCTCAACAACTGCCGCAAGTTAATCTACCACCATTCGCCTTCCCCCCGTTTCCTTTTGTTCCGTTTTTGCCGCCTCCACCGATGCCTCCTCAAAATTTTGCGACATTATCTGCAGAAGAATTGCAGAGAATGGAAGGCACCGAGAGGGACAACGTCGAGGCCAGGATACAGTGCCTGAGGAACATACAGGTTATTATTTTTTGACAAAAAGTCCAAAAAACTGAACCGAAACGTAACAAAAATCAAGTTAAATTAATTAATTACCACCCTCTTGTATAGAGTTGTTCACCATAAATTTACCCACCCCCTTATCATCATTATTATTACCTTTGGGAAAAAAGTTTGATATAAAAGTTGTGTGGTTATAATTTATATGATCAGTGAGTAGATTTCCACTTGTATTTTCTCTTCTCGATTTGGTTACTAAATAAACCAATTTGTGGACTGTATAAACTAACTTTAATGTACATATAAGATTTCACTCTAAAAAACACACTAAAAGTCTTTTTATTGCGACATATAAGTAACTTAAAAGAATACCTTCTATGTATTTTAGTACTTTTTTAATAAAAGAAACAAAGTAACGCTACTGATACGTTTATTAGTTAAAAGTATAATGATAATTTCGTCTTTGCTCGCCACCGATATCGTTGTACGGGACAGAAGACCTTTTTTTACAACATTGATTGAGGTCATCCAAGTTTTAGATGTTAGAAGGTCCCTTCTTTGCTCCTCATTAGTTTTGAACGATCTGCTAATGATTATATAAACATCGTGAACATAACAAATGTGACAAAAACCATTAAAGTTTTAAATAATCGATCGAATTTCACTAGAATATGTAACGCTTACACACAATTATTTTTGTTACAGTAGAGAGGATACAACAATATTTGTACAAATATTTAAGTTTTAATACAATATGTTTTATGTCTTTAATTGCGACGTTCTGATTTTAACTCTATACAACTGTTTGTTTTTACGCTACACACGCGAATTGCCGGCGGTGAAAAACAGCGTTGCCACTTTTCATATTAAGAACCGAACATAATTAGTACAAAAAAAAACCCGGTGCACGTCATTTAATTGGATAGCGTCATAGCTACACACCGTCGCCAAATTGTCAGAATTATAGGAGATTCTAGGAATTGTTTGGGTTAACAAAAAATGAAAGTTGGCATAACTAAACACATCGAACTGAAAAGATACTTACCAAAGCGGCAACAATGCACACAAGGCTGCCAACCTTGTTCTTTTTAAGTCGCATGTAATATAAACAAGTTTCATTTTGTTATTCCATCCTATTTGTAATAAATGTACAGCAGCCTGAACTATTACAAAATGATGTATTCGAAGTACTTAAAATAAAATGGACGTTGGCAAAACTGAATATCTCAACAGGTGGTATGTCATTGATGACGTGCATGGGGTTTTGTTTCGTATTTGATTGAATTTTGTTAAAATCCTATCAAAAGTATAGTTAAGATTTTAGGAAATACAAAAAAAAACAATATTTATATTGGGAAAAATTCGGGAATGTAGTAGCCAAAGGAATGTTCATAAAATTTTAACAGGTTATTAAAAAACACGAGAAAATTACTATACTGATAAAAAATTTAGCGCGGAAATGTTTGGAAAATCCTTGTTTTGTGGTAAAACCAAAGTATTCGGTAAGTATTTAATATCGTGGCCACTTTAAGAGTATTTTGTATGTCAAGTTTTTACCGCGATCAAACACTTAAAATTTCGCTTACTTTTATGCAGCACAATTGACACATTGTGATTCACCCCTATTTCGCCTTTCAAACTCGAAGTTGGAATTGCGACGTTGCCAGAGTGCGCGTATATCTTTCTTTACCACTTTAGAAATGATGGATTCGATGATGAACATAAAAAAATTAGCTTAACCTAACCTAACGGCCTAACCTAACACCAACACTACCTGGTGAACAAATGACCTAACCTAAAAAACAGTCCTATGTAAATTTATAAAGTAATCTATAAGATTTTTCATTAACTAGGCCATAAAAATATTTTATCTAATATACCATTATTTCTGGTTTGAATTGGCAACGTCGCACTTTCAACTTAGAGTTTGGATGGCTGTCAATTGTCGAACAAGTTGATAGTTTAGGTCTATTAAACATTGATTAATTTCTTACGCATTATTGACGTTTATTTCGTTAAATAATTGCAAAAAATTGTGTGAAATAGGTGAATTATGTGTAAATTGTTCGGCAAAAAAGTACGAGGAATTTTAAGTGTTTGATCGGGGTGAAAACTTGTTAAACAGAATAATCTTAAAGTGGCCACCATATTAAATTCTTTAGTTGTACCACACATTTTTGTTAAAAAAAGTATGTTCCAAACGTTTCCGCGCTAAAAGTTTTATCGTGTTTTTTAATGACCTGTTAAAGTTTTATGAACGTTCCTTTGGCTACTACACTCTCAAATTTTACCTTATATTGATCTTGCAGATGCTGTTGGATGCGGCCGTGGTAATGATGCAGCAATACAGCACTACGGTAATTTTATCTCAAACCTCACAAGACGCATCTAGCCCCTCGGCTTCCACTTCCAACGCATTCCAAGCGAACAGTGCCGCTTGGAACGTTCCGTCGTCGACCCAATCTGATGCGTCGGAAACAACCAAGGTGGCTCCCTCGACGAGTACTCAAGATTCTACGAGCACCGATGACACCCCGTTCGACGAGCCGACCACTTCGAAAGCCGCAACCGAGGAAATTATGTCGCAGAGAGAAGAGGAGGAATATCTGGACGCCAGTCAAGTTAGTCAGGAAGAAGTGATAAGGAGAAGGAGGCTGCAGAAATTCGAACAAGTGGGCAGGGAATAGATTTTTCTAATGTTGATATGAAGTTTTATTTTTATTTCGTTACATATATTGTTTGCGACGCCGATATTTCGCAGTACTTTATGTGAACGTTTTATCGTTCCATTTTTGATTGTTTTTGGGGGTTTGTAAATAGAATCAAGGGCGTTTCTTCGTGTAGTAGTATTATTGATAGTCTTTGATATTACGCGTAGGCGGTATTGTGTTTTGGTAAATATAAACGGGACGTTGTTGGCGAGAAACGCAACTCCACAACTAATTTGCAATATTTTTTTATCGTTGATCGACCAAGTTCTTCACTTATAGTTTGCATGCAACTGAAAATAACGACGGGCTATTTCGAGCTCCGTATTTTGACAAAATTGTAGTATAACGTATTGCGAAATATCCGTTGAGCATTTACATAGTCTGATTTAAACGTGATTTAAAAAACATTTTCAATTGTGAGCTAATAAGGGAGCGTAAAATTTTTTTATTTTGTATTGTTTGATAATTTATTGACTTTTCAGTTATTAAAAATAATCTAGATTACAATTATTATGTATTAAAGACTATAAAATACACGTGGTGTGTATTTTCATTCCAATTTTCACGAGAGAAATTAATTACAAGGAGACTAGAAGGTACCGAGAACAGCTAGTAGAGACGATTCGCCACGGTGGCACTGAAGGTTAGATAGTACCGCGCTCTGATTGGCTGTGTCGGGCTGTATTGGCGTAGCCAATCGGAGCGTGGTTCCGTCTAACTGTCAGCGCCATCTTGGCCATTCAAAGTTGGACCTCCCTACCTTCTAGATTAATGTAACCTCGAGCAATGCAAAAACGCAGGAAATATCGCAAGACTGCCAACATCTGTGTAACGTAAAATGTAAAATGTTCCTACACGATCGAAATTATTATCCGGCTGCTCAAATCTTAGTTTCACTCTCCTTCTCGCTAATTAAATACGCGTTTTTCATTGTTAATTCGATTCATTTGTTGGTATTATCTTATAGACCTAAAAAACTGTATTTCTGGTTTCTATTATGTTTGAAATGAAATTAATAAAAATGATACCGTTTTTAAGATGTGGTTACTTCAAAGAAATTAAAAAAAAAAATTAAATACCATCAACGAAAGTTAAATTTGTTTATTTAAAAGTTTAGAAAACATTAGTAAAGAGATCTTTTTGCAATATTTTCGAAAAACAACTAAAATATATAACAAAGAAATAAACTTTATACAGGGTGGGCCTTAAATGTTTGCACTGTTATGAAGACTCGGCGATGCCCCGAACGTATTTGCGTCGAATAATGAAAATGAATTTAAAACTGCATCCCTAAAAGATACCATTGGTGCATGAGTTGAAAGAAAATAATTTAATTTAAATAAGAACATTTGATACAATGTTCCAACGGTTCACCAACTTTAGCAACTTTTTTTTTTTCGTGAACAAACAATTGCAGATTCTTTCTGGAGCAAGGAAAACACCAAACGCCTTTCTTTCTCGTTGGCACTACAACTCCGCATAAGTCTTGGCCGCATCGATTATTGCCCTCCAGCTCTGTCTATCTTGTGCTTCCATTTTCCATTGTGCTATACCCATTTTTCCCAGATCCTCCGTAACCGCGTCCTTCCATCTCCTCCTAGGCCGGCCAACAAATCTTTTTCCCTCTAGCCTTTCATGGTATATGATGTTCAAAAGCCTTTGGTCATCACTTCTAAGAACATGTCACACCCATCTAAGTCGCCAGGACTTGATCCACCTTACTATATTTCCATGCTGTATAGTTCTTCCAGCTCGTTATTTTTTTGGCGTCTCCACTCTTCTGTTATACTGTCCCTGCATGGTCCATATATTGCTCTTAATATTTTTCCTTCGAAGAGTAACAGCTTATAGATTTTGCGTTTGTTTAAAATGCATGTCTCGCTACCATATGCTGTAACAGGTCGTATTAAGATCTTATACATCCTTACCTTAGTTCCCCTTGTAAGTAGTTTGGATCTAAAGAATGTAGATAGTGTATTAAAAGGCTCTGCCGATGCAATACGAGCAGCTAACGTCTTTTTCATTTGTGTTGTCGTCTGTTGTTGTTGTTGCTCCTAAATATTTAAACTTTTACGATTTCAAAATTGTAGTCATTAATAGTTATATTTTGTCTTATCCTTTGCCCCTGATTCTTAGGGGTTACCATGTATTTAGTTTTGGCCTCGTTGATCTTTAATCCCAATTTATTGAGCTTGAGTTTCAAAAGAAGAGAACACATCCTTAACATCTCTGGTATTATGCGCAACAGCATCGATGTCATCGGCAAGAGCTATCACGAGTTGTTCCACCATCCATAGCGAAACCCGGTGTTAGTTGCGGTGAAACTTTTTTCATGGCCCAGTCCAGCGCAAGGTTAAAAAGTAAAGGAGATATAGAAACGCTTTTGCATTCTCCAAAGGTGACGGTTTGGGTGACAATGTAAAGGGCATTATCGGTCCATACTTTTTTGAAAACGCACGCGGTTATTCTGCAACAGTCAATTCTGAAAAATACCTGAAGGTGGTTAACCTAAGGTATCAAGTGAGTGGGGCGCAATCGTGTATTTTCGTGGGTAGTATGTCGGGAACCATCCCGAGGATTTGGTGGTTTTTTGTTTCACTCAGTATCCCGGAGTGATCCCGAATCGCTCCCCTTCAATTTGCCTCTCCAGAGACAAGAATCTGAAGGAAACTATCCTGGCAATACGTGAAGATACAAGATTTTTTCAACCACAGTTGCAGCAGTTTGATGGTTGCAATAATAAGACTTGGATGCAGTACGATAGAGTAAACTGCCATACATCCAATGAATCTATACCTGTAGCTAAAGAAATGTGTCCTAACAAAGTAACCCCGCGCAGAGGAGATATTCCATGGCCTCCTCGCAGCCCAGACCTAACTTCACCCGATTTTTTTAATCTACGTTAATAAACTGGCGATGATACTTCCTAACTTAAGGCGACTATTAATGAAGAAATTGCCAACATACTCCGTGCTTTGTATCGAAAACTGTTTGAAAATGTTAGTGAAATTTTTCCCGTTTATTTTTGTTCTGTTAAATAAAAATTTTCTTAAATACAAGCCGTATTTTTTTTTCAGGGCCATTCCAACAGTGCAATAATTTATGGCCCACCCCACCGCAGGAACTAAAAGTACGTTTTTCTCTTTCAATTTGCCATGCCGACTGACACATTTTTATACAAAAATATTAATTTTATTCGTGCAATTTCTTTTTGCATTAACAAATTTTAAAGAGGGCCGCTTACTTTGTTCTAACTGCATTTAAGGAAATAATATCAACCGTAAATATCCAAGTAAATCGGTAAGATCTAACTGAAATGTACAAACTCGGTGAATAGATGTTATCGACAGAGCGTGAAATTTTGGTGAGAAGCCTCATTCGGAATCAAAACACCAAAATGTATGTACAGGTAGATGACAAAAATTTCGTGAGAAAACCTTAATTATACTCATGCTAACAGCTGATCTAATAGTCTTTACAATCAAACTGCCATAACTTACTAACAACACAGTATGTGTGTCACGACAAACTTAAACTATCTGAATATGGAAATATTGAAAAATAACGCAAATTTTTAGACATGGATCACACATTTTGGCGAATTTAAACAAAATATTTTAACAGACATGTTAGGTTCTTCCTGTTATGCAGGATACATGGTCGATTATACCGTAAATGCGAGGAACATTTCTCTGATACTCAATTTGGATTTCGTAACGGGTTTGGAACGAGAGAAGCCCTATTCGACATGCAGGTCTTAATACAGAGATGCCGCGACATGTCCACCGATGTATACGCATGTTTTCTCGATTACCAGAAAGCGTTTGACTGTGTCGACTACGGGAAACTTATCAACATCCTTCAGAATATGAACTTAGATGGCAGACACGTCCGCATTATGAAAAATCTGTATTACAACCAAATCGCTGCTATCAAAGTTAAGGACATGACTACCGAGTACGTTCCCATTCAGTGAGGTGTGAGGCAAGGGTGAGTTCTTTTTCCACTACTTTATATACTCTGAGCAAATTTTCGCCGACGCATTGGACGAAGCACGGGAAAGAATTGTTGTCAACGGAGAAGTAATGTGGACGATACAGTTCTACTTGCAGGCGTTACTGGATAGGGTTGTGGCTAAAAGCAAAGAAAGAGGGCTCAAATTAAATATCAGCAAAACCAAAGCTATCGTTATTAGCAAAAATGGTGAGCTACCAGCAAACCTGAGTACAGACAACCAACAGATTCAGCAAGTCTCCAGCTTCAGATATCTGGGATGCTTATTGAACAGTAAGTGGGATAGCACGCAGAAAATAAGGTCCCGCATCGAGCAGGCTAGGGCAGCATTTAGCAACATAAAGAAGTTTTCTTTCATCTCGAGATTTGTCAATACCCCTATGTATTCGTTTACTACGGTGCTACGTATTTCTAATTCTGTACTATGGAATGGAAGGGTGGACTTTAACAAATTCAATGAATAGAAGCGTTCGAGATGTAGTGTTACCGTCGCCTGCTACGAATATCATGGGTAGACAGAGTCCGAAACACCGAGGTGCTTGCCCGTCTCCAGAAGCAACTAGAAGTCATGTTTATCATCAAGAAACGCAAGTTGGAATATTTTGGACATGTTATGAGAGGGGAAAAGTACCGTATCTTACAGAATATCATGCAAGGCAAAATCCAAAAAATCTGAGAGAGTGGTATGGTGTTAATTCTACAAGCCTGTTTCGTACCGCTGCTAATAAAATAAAAATCATAATGATGATCGCCGACGTCTTAGGAGAACATGGCACGTGAAGAAGAAGATGTTATACAGATAGTCGACAGGAACTTTGTTATTTTAAATGAAACATCCTGTATATTATTACAATTTTGGATATTAAATAAAATATTAGTCACTTCGTGTAGGATGATATTTGACATTTTTGAAGTTTAACTTTTCATTACTTTTACACAAACCCTGTATCCTGTAAACAAGTTTTCAATACCTTTGACTTTCCTACTAACCATCCATGTGATCCATGTCTACAAATTTTCATAAATATCGGGTGAATTAATAGTTTTCAATGTATAAGTTCGTCGTGACACACACTGACTGTATATTGCGTTAAGAGTTGCAAAATACAGGGCGTCACCACAAAAGTGAAAAGGCAACCGTGCATGCTTAAAGACAAATCGTGGGGCGTACATATTGCCTCAAATATTTATTTTGTTGTATTAAAAGTATAAGAATTTAAAAAAAAGACAGTTTTTTGTTCTTTTATCAAGAAAAAAATAATTCCGCTTGTAAATATACTCTCTTATTTTTGTAGATAAACATTACACGAAGGCAATGCCCGAGTACAAAAAACTATCACGGATCTGTTAAATATTTGAAGGTTAGGAAGAGAAGAAAATACTACACATGATGTAAAAACAAGCTTCTCTTTTGAAAAACCACCCTGTATTCTAATTTATATATTTCACTATGTGCATAGAAAGAGAAAACTAATAAAAATTACGACAAATTTTGCCGTAACAAAGCTCGAACATTTTTTTTGTAATTTAAACGTTTCTGGTCGAAGTAATAAAAGTTTGTAAGAGACAACCTCTCTATTTACATTTTTGGTTTATAAATCCTAAGTTACAAAATGTTTTTTCTTTTATTAAGTATATATTTACTAAAAATCACCGATTGTGTTTATACAAAATTTCTATCGAGAATACATATAATGACTGCGTTCACCAATAACAAGCAGTTGACGAACTGTCGTTTGTCAACGAAATATGATTTTATACTTTATTGAACGACCTGTTATATCTATTATTTAATGAGGATAGTACAGTGTTTGTCATGACCAACTATAACTATCTGTATATTGGTAGCTTATCACATGAAAATTTGTAAACATGGACCACAAATTATGTTAAGATTAAACAAAATATTTTGACAGATATATGCTACTTTCGTTTATACCGAAAATAAAAAGCATCTTTTTTATTTTGAATACAATAACATCTATATTATTACATTTTTATATTCTTCGTAAAGTGTTTGAGTCACTTTGTACAAATTAACCTATATCTAAAATGTATAGGTACTTTCCGAGATATTAATCTTTTAAATAAAAAAATTAACAGATTCAGACCTTTACATTAAAATTTATGTGTAAACATCCCCTACACCATATAAAAAATATCTTAAGTAGTGTAGGAAGTAGTAGAAACGTCAAAAATAACAAGTGTTAAAAACTTGTTTACAGTATACAGGGTTAGTAAAAACGTGATGAAAAGTTCAGCTTTAAAAATGTCAATCATTTTCATTTTTTAAAATTGAACATTGAACTACCCATTTTTTTCTGTTTTACTGAAAATAACGTGTTTATGTTCACTCTCCTATACCTAAACAAAAATCTTTGTTGATATAATAACACACTTTTAAACAATTTAATTATTCCTGCTGTGTTGCTGCTTTACTTATTATTATTATTGGGCAAATCACAACTTTATGCGACCCTGGCGGCCATAACGTGAACTTCCCGAAACGCGTATTGTTTTGTCCATTGCGTGTTTTTATTGGTTAGGTTACGCGTTTCGGGATCAGCTGATGCATCGAATGCAGCGCCACCATCGGTAAATATTTGGCCCAATAAGTTAATTATGACAGCGAAAAAAATAAAACGTGACAGCTGTCACGGATGACTTCAGCAAAATTTGAATTTCCCGCCACAGAGTGAGGTGCGGTCCATGTAGGTACAATACTTGGGAAAAAATGGGTAGTTTCATTAAAAAAATGAAAATATTTGACATTTTTGAAGTGTAGCATTTCATCACCTTTTTACTATCCCTGTAACAAATAAACAAGCAAGCAAGTTTTTAACATATCACTAATACCTTTGACCTTCTGATTTTTTTTTGTACTAACCACCATATCAAGATCTTTTTTATTTGGTTTGAAACGGATGTTTCCATGGAATTTTTAATACAAAGGACTGCGTCTGTCAATTTTTAATTAAAAAAATTAATATCTCAAAAAGTATTCATTTTAGACTTAGGGTATTCCACACAAAGTTACTTTAATATTTTACTTAATACATATTCAAAATTGTAATAATATACAGGATGTTTCATTTAAAATAAATTGTCGACTAAGGTATGGCAAGAAGTAACGTTGTCTCTCAAAATATTTTGTTTAAATTTATTAAAATTTGTGATGCATGTCCACAAACTTTTCAATTCAAATTAATCGTCATTGGCTATATCTATATCATTTTTTTCACTTTTCAAACGTGTCGAATAAATTAAATGCTTCAACCTTTAGTTTGTGACCGGAACAACGTAACTTTTAGTCTAACAGTTTGTACTTGGTGAACACAGCCAATGAAAGAGTGAAGAGAATGCCATTCAGCCATTTTTAAATAGACGCGATGCCAGCTGTCACAATCGTCATTTTTACTCCATGGAACATTAAAAAAAAACTAATCGTTCCATCGCATCTCATTGCAAAAATGGCTGATGGTAAATTCTGAACTATGAGCATTTCATTTTTGATCTAAGTTTCACAATATGAGTCCTACAAGTAGACTACATCATTGTCGGTTTTTTGTCACAATAAGCAACAAAATTTGTGCTTGTGCCTCTTTTTGATTTCCATGGGGGGTGACGAAGTCACCGTGTGGAGAGTTTGGACTGTCAATTCTATGTCTTTGGTCTCTTCCGGATCTGCAACGACAAACAAATAAACAGATAATGCATTTAAATCGAACTTCACATTTACTGAATACACTTAGCGGCAAATTTAAAAGAACAGATCGTTCAATAGACCTATCTCATTTAAACTGTGTTGCGCACGACGCTTGTGGACGCAGGTAAAATTTGACATGAGCGACGATGAAAACTCTTACCTTGGCAAACACAGAAACGAATTAATTGCCTTGAAAAAGACAGATTTGTTTATAACTACAATACTCAAATATTACAGTTAATTAAACACGGTGAGAAAACTCAGAAAATAAACTCTGATGAACTCTCTACAAAAACTACCTCTAATATTTGACATTTCCTCTTCTTCTTTTTTACTAGACAATTTCCCTGCGACAATTAACCCAATATTTGACATTAACCAACATAAAATACTTAAAATACCTGATTTTAAACAACAGCCACTCGCTAGCCAATGAGCAAGTATGCCACAAGTTTATCGCGCAGCATTATAGACGTCTTTGTTCTGCACTACATAAGCTCAATTAAACATCTCTGTTACTCTTTCGTGAGATAGGTCCATAGATATGTTCAATACCTTTGGCCTGACAAAACCACCAAATATCTTATGTCAAAAGTTTTATGTCAATGTCACAGGCTATGTTCGGAACACGCACATGACAGTAAATTACGACGGGTACCTAGAGATACGAAGAACAATCTCTATGTTAAAATAATGTCCCTGAAATGATATTGAATTAAGAGTTACTGTGGCAGAATACCGTTTTTAAAAAAAGCGCCCAAAGTTTTGAAACAAAGGACAGAGGTTGTTGTGCATTTACTTGTTTTATTTAAAAATTATTGCGTATCTTTTTCCCTTTGACATATACTTCGCTTCATCTAAAACAGCTAAGTTCAGATGGAACTTAGCGCCACCACATTTTGGCGGACACTTTCTATAAAAGTCCCATTTAATATTCTTCTCTTTTTCCGTACTCATTATACAATATATGTAGTTTATTTTTTAACTTGATAGCTTTTAATGCTCCACGAAACAATTTAAGTTTTTAATGTCAAAACCTCTAAAGTGTCTTACATTTTAAACACGTAGATAAAGCAAGTAAGCTGTTATTAAGTAATCAGTATGGTTTGTTCAAGTTTGTTAGAATTTCTTTTTCTTTTGTTTTGTTTGTATTACAAAGACTAGGTAATAATGGTTGACCTAGTAACGACTAATATATTGCTAGAGCCGTAGTAATGACCGTAGTATAAGTCGTTGGAGACAAACAGGAGAGTACATGAAAATAGAGGGTAGGCAGAAAATGCTTAACCACGCCCACGGCTGCAGAAGATCCCTTCAAACAAAAAATCGTTTATGTATAAATGCCATTGACTCTCCATGAAGAACAAAATGCACCAATAAATTTTACTTTTACTGTATATTTAGTGGAGGTTGAAATATGGTGTGGAGCGGCATATTTTTGTGGACACGCTCAGAGTTATTGGTAATAATTGATTCGAAGCATTAACTGCAGATATGTACATCACATATATTCTCCAAGACCACGTGCCTTTTTAAACCAAGAGGGTTTAAAAAAAATGAATTGGCCAGCGTGTTTCACATGCACCAGATCGAGCATGTGTTGGAAATGCTAGGCAGAAGATTTGTCAAGACTTTAGTCTGTTCAAAACCAAGAAAATGTAAGAGTTGCAATGATTGGGGAATAAAAGGATTGCTTTAACAACTGATCAATGGCCTGCCTCATCAGAAGTATAGAAAGACTAAGACTGCAGATGTAAGCGCTCGTGGAAGAAGCAAAAGAAAAGATGCATTCAATGACTACTAATTTAAAAGTTTAGTGAAAGTTTAAATAAGAATAACTTAAGCTTTTATTAACAAAGAACTGAGTACATTCTTTGACAGATGATAACTACAACAACAATTGCATTTTAAGAACACTATAAGAGTGTTCAGTGATATCAAATTGATTAACAAAGCTCAAATGTACATCAAACTTATTCTGTTGAAACCAGTATTTTGTACGAGTCTGACATCTTCGAGTTTTTTCTTCTTCAACAGGTTTTACGTGGGGTACAACATTACATTTGCCGATGAGTGTGTATAAAAATAAAAATTGACATTTGGGGAGATGGAATTACCTGTAAAAGCCTCGACGGGCTTGTCGATGGTATCGTGATCTATCCAAGTCAGTCCCATTTCGACTTTTTCAGCCAAATCCTGCCAGTGCTGCCGATTTTCCAGAGTGCCTTGGTACAACGGTATCATCCAGGGGAAAGTTTCGGACAACACCCTGTACAACGGGAGGCAGATGACGTCGATGAAACCGACTTGCATTTGAGGAAGTTCGTCCTTACGTTCTCTGTCCATTTGCGCCTGAAACGATTTCACGTACACAGGCAAATAATGCAGGAATTGAATTATCATTATCATTATCGTTATCATGGCCGATTTCGGGGAAGTACTTACGATGGGTTGTTCTTTGAGTTGCAGCTTTTCCAAATCGCCCTGATCGAAAAATTCGTCGGCCACTAATTTCGCGACTCGGTGTTGGACGTCCCAGGGCTTCGCTATTGCACTCACATCGCATGCTGTCATCATCATTCCCGATAATACTACACAAAATTTTAATTCGTATACACGGTAGTCTATTACAAATATCTACTTATTACTAAATTACACACAATGTCTCTATGGACATTTTAAAATATGTCTGTAATTTTTTTTAATATGACTAGTGGAGTAGTAAGAGAAAAGCAAAACATCAATTGAGGCTATGAGTGCAATAACGGACTAACCCCAATGATAATAAAATGTAGAAAATGAAGCTTTAAAAAACAATGAAAGTGAGTCGATGCAAAATAGCTTCTTTAAAAAATATTTTTGGTTTAAATTAATTGGATATATTAGGCCTGTTCGTTTGTTATGCCCTCGCTGCTTAAAAATTCGTTTGTTGTAAGCAATCGATAAGAGACCGTTCGTTTGACAGGAGCAAGTTGCTATATACCAGATAAAGCAGTATTTATTTGCTCCACCAATTTAGGTAGAGCAGAAAAATCAAATCAGTTTGATCTAGCAGGATTTCAGAAAATCGGACATTAAAAATGAATAGAAAATTCAGTATAATTAGTGGTGAAAAGACCGATGCAAATTCTGAGTTGGAAAATTATTTACTTAACGAAATGAAAATTTGATGGACAATTTAAGGTTCTTTTGGTGTGGGTTTTGTGTTCCTTTGAATTCAGCAGTTGGTAAATGCTCTTCGTCGATTTGTATCACGAAAATCATATCAATCTGCAAATTTATGTAATTCATTGAGCAGCGTGAGCATGACAAACGAACAGGCCTATCAAGTGTCACTTAAATTTGATGAATTTCTTAAAAATTCTTAAAAAAAGACTTGTCACTTGGTTTTTTGAATGTGGGTTGGTCCACTTTGCAATTTAAATAGTTTCAGTTGTTTGGTGGGTTATCATAAATATTACATCACATCAAATACTTTATTTAATACAAAATAAACTTAAATCTTGGAACTTAAAACAAGTCGTTGATGTGAAGTAGAAATAGTGTTGGAGCTACAATTGATCCTTGCGGAAAACCAGCATTTATTAGTAGAGAGTCAGATGAAACTCCATGCATTGCTCTCAGTCATATCCAAAGTTATGGAAAAAGCGATTAACACAGAACTTATCAAATATCTGGAGAAATTTGAGATAATCCATGACAGACAATATGGATTTCAACAACTTTGGTCTACTGGAGATTTGCTGGCCTATGTCACTCAGCTCTGGACAAACACTATTGAAAAGTTTGGTGAATCTCGTGCAATAGCCTTGGATATATCTAAAGCCTTTGACCGCGTTTGGCACCAGGCATTGTTAAGTAAATTATCTGCTTACGGTCTCCCAACCAAACTGCGCCAATGGCTCTTGAGCTTCATGCAAGATCGCTCCTTACATGTGGCAGTTGAAAACCACCACGAACCCCATTTAGTTTCGCAGACGATAGCACACTTGTCTCAACTTTCACATCCTATCGATCACTTTCGGTGAATGATACAAATAGACTCAGGCAGGAACAGGTTGATTCCATCAATAGAGATCTTGAAGCAATCGTCGAGTGGGGAACCAACAATCTTATTCAGTTCAACGCCCAAAAAACACAAAGTGCCACGTTTTCCAAGAAAGTGAATTCCTCAAATCATTCCATCACAATGTCCGGAAATACCCTTGAACCGAGTCCCTCCATCTCGATTTTGGGAGTCACGGTGTCCAATAATATGTCTTGGCATGACCATGTTGCTAACATCGCAAAGTCGGCAAGCCAGAGGCTAGGTTTTCTGTGGAAAGCTAGAAAGTTTTATACTCCTGATCAACTGTTGACGACGTACAAGGCTCAAATCCGACCTCTACTGGAGTATTGCTCGCACATTTGGGGTTCAGCACCAAGGCATTCTCTTCGTCTTCTAGATTCCATTCAGAAAAGAGCCATTCGTTTGATAAACAGCTCAACTCTCACAGATACCCTTCACCCTCTAAAACATAGAAGAAGAGTTGCAGACCAGTCATTGCTCTACAGATATTTCCATGGCAGATGCTCCAGAGAAATAAAAACTCTTGTACCACCATTGGCCACATTCGGCCGAAGAACTCGGCACGCTGATCAGTCTCACCCACTTACTCTCAAGATTGACACTACAAGGACCAATCTTCATCAAGAATCCTTCTTTTACAGTGCTGCTACGGAATGGAATAAGCTTCCAAAATCAGTTTTTCCAGAGAACTATGACCTGCAACTTTTTAAAAAGCGTGTCCACAATCATTTCCTTTCTATAATCCCTTCCCCTTCTAATAGTCACAGTGCGGGCCGTCCGCGGCCCACACGATAGGTCTACCCTTTTTGCGACTATTTTCATAAAAAAAAAAAACGCCACAAGGAGAGACCTGTTTGAGAGAAAACTAGCTAGCAGAGAACACAGCTGAAAGGGTAAGCCATAAGATGGAAGCTTGGCGAGGAGACCCTGGTGCCAAACTCGATCGAATGCCTTGGATATATCTAATGCCACGGCCAAAGTTTCACCATATTTTTCAATAGATAGCTGCCATATGTGTGAGACGTAGGCGAGCAGATCACCAGTTGATCTCTGATGACGGAAACCATATTGCCTATCGTTGACAATTCCCGAGTGTTCCAGATATTTCATGAGCTCGATGTTGATGGCTTTTTTCATGACCTTTGAAATAATAGATAGCAGTGCGATAGGTCTGTAGTTGCTAGGTAGAGTCTTTTTGCCTATTTTAGCGACTTGTTGGACTCTCGCAGTTTTCCAGTTGGACGGAAAAACCCCTAAATTGTAAGGGTGGTTGAACAACTTGCATAGATAAACGTTCTTTTTGATAGACAATTTATTTTCGTTCATGTTAAGTAGGTTATAAAATATATACTATAGTTTCTGTATGGTGTTTAAGTTAATTTCTTAACACATACAAACAAGTGTGAGTTATTAGTGGCCGGTGTAGGACTAGCACTCTGAGCCTTCTTTTAATGAAACTTCGAGTTGTTTCCTTGAGACTTCATCGACTGCTTTTATTTTAACATTGAATAAATCGCATTGCTTGCGAGAGTTACAAATCAGTGGATGAAAGTGTAAATTAAATTCTTTATGAAAGGTTTCTCGGACAATAAAATTACTTAATTAGGTTTGGCAGCACAGTGGACTAACTGCGTTTAATCCACATCGATAGATGTCATCGTGACGAAAAAGATTCCTTTTACAACAAAACACATTTTGAATTTTTGTGGCTTGGTCCGTATTTGCACTCAAAGCCCTAATTTTATTTTACCAAGAAAACGAAAAAATTTATATTGCATGAATACTTAAGTAAAAACTTTTTTTGGTTGTAATAAAAACGTGAAAAAAATACAACAATTTTAGAATAAGAGTTTTCCTACTTATACATCAGATAATAAATTGCTATTGACCGCAGTAATAATTAAATTCTACGCCTCTGGAATGTTACGTAAGCAAGCTGGGCGGTACGGTGACGTCACCGCCAATGACTAGGATGTTCCAGTACCTTCCCGACCAATCTAGAATTTTCGATAGTATAGTCTGGTTACGTTTAGAAACTTCTCGTCTTTTCTCGTTTAAACGTTAGTACATAAATTGGCTTCCGTTCGCGGAGGTTAGTCAGTTTTCTGAAGCTAAAAATTGTGTTCACTGGTTTACATTTTATTGGAAAGTTACAAATAAATGTGCTTATAAATAATAATTTACGTATTTACTGAGCTATTAATTAATTATTTAAAAATTAAGAAATGTTAATAAATATTTAGTCACAATTTTAAAACGACTATTTTTTTTGTATCGTCAACAAAATTTTGCCGAGCAGTAAAAAATTGTGGATGTTTTGTGTTTTACGATTGCAGAAAGAATAAATTCCATACTCACGCTCTTTTTTGTCATCGCTTTGCCAATCGAATTCGCCGTTTTCTATTAGATCCAGAAATTTATTTTTCTTTTTAAAGTACATCGCTAGATCAGTTGAAAGGATTGCAGTCTCTACGATTCTCATTACCTTGCGGTAATCATCGGGAGATAAAGCCTAAAAGTAATTGTTTAATTTTTTCATTGACTATTAATGCTTCAATATTTGGATTTGTAAACTCAGTAACTTTCTATTATTTATCCGTTGTTCGGAGTATTAGCCACGCCGTTTTAAATTAACAAGACTAGAAGGTAAGGAGGCCCACTGCGAGATGTTTCGCCGCGCCGAGTGGCTCGGTGGCGCTGATGGTTAGCATATTTCACGAATATACGGTGGTTTCGGATTATTGTTAGAAACTCGATAGCCAGTATTCAACTGTACATTTAAGAAGTACGAAAGTAAATTACCCTAATATTTTTAAACAAATTTAGTAGGTAACGAATTTTATTTTATAAGGGACTTCTTGTTTGGAAATTGAGGGTCAATATTTTTATTTGTTAGCACGATTAATTTTGCAACCAAATCTATTCTCAATGACTTTATTTATTGTACTTATAAGAGAGGTAGGTAAGTAATCCAAATAAATTTCACTAATTAACTAAGCTATTAAGCTTTAATTTTGATTGTTGATTCATTTTTGTTAGATTTCTAGAAAAGTAATTAGTAATCCTGGGTTATCATTCTAGTGGGTACCGACATTAAAATCTTATAGTACCGATTGTAATTTCAAGTAGTGTATGTACACCTAATAGACCGCGAAAATGCCGCGACGTGTTTTAGATGAAGATGCATTAATATTGAATGTACACGCTTATTTTACTGCGAAAAAGGGCGATGTAGGTCCGTTTCTACCAGTTTTATCTATACGTAAGCGGGTGTGTGATGCGATGGGTATTAGTGAAACAAAATTAACCTCAGAACAAAATGCGTAAAAATGTCTCTTTAGATTTAATATTAGAAAAAGTAAAAGTAAAAGAAAAAGATTTATTTGAAATTTCTGTCTTTGGAGAATTTTGAAACATAAAGGGTTTAAGTTTAAAAATAAGGACAACCGAAAGGCTTTGTGTAAAAGAGTCGTGCACAAAAGAATTAAATTTTTAAGAAATTATACTCACTGTAAACAGTGTAAACAGGAATATTCTTCATTTGTTTTTCTGGACGAAATTTAGATTTTTGCTAAAGGTGGAACTAAAAGAAATTGGCAAGACGATAAAGTCTTTAAAACACACCGACAGTGAAGGAAAAAGACACATTATTGTGCATGTTGGTGGAAAGCATGGTTTTGTTGATGGGGCAAATATTTTATTTTCATTAAAATCAAAATCGGCCGATTATCATGACAATATGAATACATAGATGTTTGTACATAAATACATACATATAGTCACGCCTTTTTCCCGTAGGAGTAGGCAGAAATCACTTCGTTCCACTTGCTACTGTTCTTACACACATCTTTTGCTTCCCCTAATTTCATCAGTGATTTCAGACATGCTCGTCGGTGGTTGGTACTCTCGACCTGGCCTTTTTTCATAACAATGTTGATCTGATCGAGATCGATGTTCGCCGAGGTCGACCTCTACTGACTTGTCCATTCACACTTACCTTATAAATATATTTCATCAATCTTTCTTCATCCATTCTTTTTACGTGTCCAAACCATCTAAGCATTCCTCTATCTATCTTTGTAACCACATCTTCTTTTACAACACAGCGAGTCACTCCGGCTATACAATTCTCAGACTACTCATCTCCACAGCATTAATCCTATTTTAAATAAGCAACCAAAAAACTCCTAGATGGTACAGAAAATAAAAGAATGGTTAACGAACGAAAATATTTCATTTCCACAGTATTGCTCCAAGCCGGAACTATTATCGATAGATAAAAGGCACGAAAGAGAAAAAATTTACAAAGTGGATCAAATTATTCTCAGTTATGGACATCTTGTGCTTAGACTTCTGCCTTATCATTTCCAATTTAATCGCATAGAGTATATTTTGGGGAATATGCAAAACTTATTATGATAATCACATTGGATCTAATGGTTACAGTTAAGGCTGTTTTGGAAACCTGGCAACGAGCACTTAATACTGCCACTCCTGAAATTTGGACAAAATGTCACAAAATTTGAAAATTTAATAGCGGAATGGTGGGTATGTGAAAACCGCATCGAAGCAGTTAATCCTGTTATTATTTACAATCCGAATGAGGATAGCGACGACAGTGATTCCGATTTTAATGACTATAAATCTGATGCTTGATAATACCGTAAGTCGTCTTCGTCTTCTAGATTTCATTCCATTCCATTCGGTTGATAAACAGCTCAACTCTCACAGATACCCTTCACCCACTAGAACATAGAAGAAGAGTTGCAGACCAGACATTACTCCACAGATATTTCCATGGCAGAAGCTCCAGAGAAATAAAAACTCTTGTACCACCACTGGCCACATTCGGCCGAAGAACTCGGCACGCTGATCAGTCCCACCCATTTACTCTCAAGATTGACACTACAAGGACCAATCTCCATCAAGAGTCCTTCTTTTACAGGGCTACTACGGAATGGAACATGCTTTCAAAATTAGTTTTTCCAGAGAACTATGACCTGCAACTTTCCAAAAAGCGGGTCTACAATCATCTCCTTTCTATAATCCTTCCCCCTTCTAATAGTCGCAGTGCGGGCTGGGCCGTCCGCGGCCCACACGATAGGTCTACCCTTTTTGCGACTATTTTTAGTAAAAAAAAAAATTCCCTTTTAACATAATTAAATATGTGCCTATTTCTAACCAAAAAACTCATCGAGAGCTACATTAACGATTTTTGTTCGCAATAAAGCAAAAAATAAAAATAAAACTAATGGACCTCTCAACTCCTTACCTTCTAGTCTTTTTGATGTTTTGATAAAATTTTAGTTATATGATGCACCGGTAAAAATGTAACAATTGAGCTGTCAATTTATTAAACAAATATTTATAAAACAGTTAAAAATCTGTTTACGTTAACTGTATAATGACAATAATATTCACTTTTATGTCGCGTAATGTCGTTATGTACACACATTAAAAAATTAGAGACAAAAAAATATAAAAACTCTTTTCAATTTTTATTTATTCTACAAGTGATGTATTGGTTTCTTTCGTACGAGCTAACCCACCTACTTGAAAAATGTTATTGCTGTCTGTATTGAGTATCATCACGCATTGGTCGAAATGGTGGTGTTCCATGGTACTAGTTGAATAAAGCACCGCCAACGGCGAATCGGTTTTCATCTGAAATGCGTTGTTGGTACCTCGATGATCCAAATCGTGGCATAGGCAAGCCACTATCAGGCCGAGTATCTCCAGATCGGACATAAACCTAAAAAATAGACGATCAAACTGAAAAAGCAACGATTTCGCCGCACGAAAGAGAATAACAATACTAGTCCAGGAAAATTGAATTTCAGTTGGAATCTTGCAGAGTAAATGCAGAAGAACAAGTTTTTCTGTCTCCTATCAAAAATGGTAGACGGTTGAAGTGCTAACGAAAAACTGTTTTTTTTTTAGAATATCTTCAAAACTCGATCTTTGATGGAAAAAAGTTTTAAAAAAAATTGTAGTAGTTAAAAAAGCCTGAAAAATGAGGTCTGTTGAATGTAAAATGGTCCAGTAGTTTTCTTGTACCGGGTGAATGATAATGAGAGGTAACCCGCTGTATCTAAGAAACTATTGATCATACAACAACTAAGGTTACATTTTTCTTTTTTTTATAATTTATTGCATTTAATGTATGTTTTAGTATTTATTGTACTTTATTATGTTTCTGGTTTAACATTGAAAAAGGTGTGAGAAAGGGATGTGTGGCTTTGCCATAGCTGTTTAACTTATACATATACGATTGTTTAAAGGATTTTAAATTGAGTGCGTATGGATTGAAAATGAATGATTTGATCGTCAAATGCATTTTTTACGTCGATGATCAAGTCATATTAGGAGGAGTTGTAGGCGATGGTTAATGTTATGCATGATGCCCTGAAAATCAAAGGGATGAAAATAAATGTAAGCAAAACGAAAGTAATGGTTTTTGAAAGAAAAAAAAGCATGACAAACTGTGAAGTTCTGATTAATGGGAGAGAGAGAGAGTGGAACAAGTAAATGAGTTTGTATACCTGGGTTTAAAGTTTACGAGAGATGGAAAGTATAACAGTGACATTGAGCGAAGGGTGTTGGCAGGAAAACAAATTAATGGGGCA
Organism: Agelastica alni; assembly: GCA_950111635.1. Classification (NCBI taxonomy): domain Eukaryota; kingdom Metazoa; phylum Arthropoda; class Insecta; order Coleoptera; family Chrysomelidae; genus Agelastica; species Agelastica alni. The sequence goes on from OX467713.1 coordinate 1,459,459, forward strand.
CTGCATAGCTTTATGAACAGCCAGAAAGTGTCAAAAAACGCACGTCTGACTGAGCATAGAGGAGTGTTGGTTCCTACACTTATCAGTATGGTAGTGAATGTTGGGTTTGGCAGAAGAAGCATGAAAATAGGATTAATGCTGTGGAGATGAGTAGTCTAAAAAATATAGCCTGAGTGACTAAATTGTATAAAGTAAAGAATAGTGAGATAAGAGAACGATGTGGTGTAAAAGAAGATGTGGTTACAAAGATAGATGAAGAAATGCTTAGATGGTTTGAAAACGTAGAAAGGATGAATGAAAGAAGATTGACGAAACAAATTTATAAGGCGAGTGTGAATGGATGGAAGTCGGTAGAGGTCGACCTCGGCGAACATCGATCTCGATCAGATCAAACTTGTTTTGATCTCTCTATTTTATAGATATTTTCATGGGCGATGCTCTTCTGAAATATCAACAATCGTTCCTCCTTTGGCAGTCTCTTCAAAATTAACCCGTCAAGTTCAGTCTTCACACCCCTTCGTGGTCACTTTGGAGACCTGCAGAACATCACTTTCCAAAGACTCATTCATCCAACGAATTGCGAGGCTTTGGAACTAATTGCCTAGGGAGGTGTTCCCCGAGGCATACAACCTCCAGAAATTTAAGAAGAACATCAACTCCTACCTTCTTTCCCTTGGTTCCCACGATGTTCTCTGAACATTACAGGATATCCCTTTTCGTGGGAACCAGAACATAATAAAAAAAAAAAAAGGCCAGGTCAAGAGTACCAACAACCGACAAGCATGTATGAGAGCACTGATGAAAGTAGAACCCCCGTGGAACCTCTACGGGAAAAAAGCGTGACTATATGTATATGTATATTATGTTTCTTCATGGGAAACAAGTGCTATACACTTATCCATTCATTACTTTATTTACTTCCAGTATGTAATCATTTTATTTGTACGTATTTATTTATTTTGAATAAGGGTATATATACTAGGGGATCGAGTTTTACATTACTAGGTACAGTACGAAAAATTTTGAATTTACTGAAGTATAAAACTCGATCCTCTAGTACCTTTATGTACTTATTTTGTCTCGCATCTTTGCTCGAAACAAAGATATTAAAATGTGGTTTTTACCATTTTTTTTCATACTATTTCAAGTAAATGATTAAAAAATATAGCATTCCATTTAAAGATTTCCAAAAAAAGGTGAAAACAAAACAATTGTTCAATCAACGCCACCTAGCGTTTGTTAAAACAACCACAATAAAAGGACGTAATAAATTATTAGGCATTAATTTTTTTTTAAATGATACTAAGTTTGTTAAAATCCTTAAAACGCAACAAAAGTTATAATTGTTTTACTTAGCTTCCCTACTCACCCCTGTACCTCTCTTAATCAGACACCCGGTATAATTATTTTTTTTAAAGCGTTTTTTTAAATTTGCAATAACTTTTGTCAAACTTAAGTGATAGCATATAAAATTTCAGACAATATGATCCTTGATATGCTTGAAAAATGTGCCCGCGAGCTGGATTCTGAGAAATTAAAAATTTTGAAGAAATTTAATTTATTTCAAAAAACATTTAAGTACTTTTTTAAACTAAATTGCCTGATGTAAGGGGAAGTTTGATTTCAATAATACAAAAAGCATTATACTCTCGAGGAGTACTTTTACTTTATGCAATTTTAAACTGAGTCAATTATTTTAATCAAACAGTTTAAAATCTGGGTCAAGAATGGTACACGAAATTTCTGTACGTTCAGTTGCATCATCTTGTTTACTATTTTATAGAAAAACTTCTATTAATAATTACCGACAAAAATTGTATAAATTATTCGTGGAATCTTACCTTTCCATTTTTCCCGTTTTGAACATTGCAAACATAGTTTGAGCCACATTCAAAGCGTGTCTCCAGTTGTGATATTTCACAGGCCTATAATTTTTCTTCACGCTCAGTATCCATCTACACAATACCTAAAAAAAACCGCTCGTTTTCAATAATTAGTCCATTGAAATGTTACATTTTTTAGGCCTTACCTTGCGTTTTTTAGAGGACGCAATTTTATTTTTTTGATGTGTAGGGGGGGTCAGTGTAAAGCTAAAACCAAGTTTGTGAGGTCGCCACCCTTGTCCCACGGCCGCCATCTTGAAAATAGGGGTTGAAATTGATTTTACGATATATCTCTTAAACTATTTATTTGATAAAAAAAATTTATTAACATTTTTTGTTGCAAACTAAATTCTCTACAACTTTGGTCCAGTAATTTTTTATCGTAGAACTATAAATAAAAAAGTTATAAGCGAAAATCTTCAGAGATTCGAGAAAAAAATTTATATTTTTCGATATAACTTTTTTTTTATCATTTTACGAAAAAATGATATCCGACCATTTTTGTAGATCGTTTTTGGAGGAACAACTTTTATTTGCATCATTTTTTCATTAAGTCAATAGCTAAGGTTTTACAGCGCTCCGAAGTGAGTACTATTTTTCAATATTCTTAACTATACCTATATTATACGTGTGTATGTAATATGTCATCAGTTATTTTTTTTTTTATTTTTTTTTATTTTGTTATTATAACTTTTTTAATTACAAATTTTGCAAAATTATTAATAATTAATTATTGACTCTTTTCCCCACCAACCACGAGGTAGAGTCTAGAGGCGCGTTTTTTTTTACGTGGTATCCCCAATAGGCTTAATCCACGGTGATTTTCTAAATTAGAACTACTCCGTCCTCAGTCGTTTCGATGGACCAGGCTGCGGCTCAGCATCTGATCGGCTTTCTGAATTAAATACCAGTGGGAGAACTGGAGAAGGAAACGGTGTTAATGTCGGCGGTTCATCATCATGATTATAAAAAAAAAGTAATATCGAAAAATATAAAAAATTTTCTCGAATTTCTGAAGATTTTCGCTTATATCTTTTTTATTTATAGTTCTACGACAAAAAATTACTGGACCAAAGTTGTAGAGAATTTAATTTGCAACAAAAAATGTTATTAAATTTTTTTTATCAAATAAATAGTTTAAGAGATATATCGTAAAAACCATTTCAACCCCTATTTTCAAGATGGCGGCCGTGGGACAAGGGTGGCGACCCCACAAACTTGGTTTTAGCTTTACACTGACCCCCCCTACACATCAAAAAAATAAAATTGCGTCCTCTAAAAAACGCAACCCCAAATGTAACTTTTCAACGGACTAAATTGTCTAAAGTAGTTTACTTGTCGAGTTTCGAGATGGTCACGTTCAAAAGTATCATAGCTATAAAATATACAGGGTGACCCAATAGTGCGGTAAAGTTCTTGTATTCCCTTATTATAATAGATACGAAAAAATAAAGCAAAATTATTAACTAGGACGAATATTATTACTTTGCTTGTTAGACTGGGTTAACATAGCAAATAAGATAAAATAAGAAATAAGAGTTAAATTAAGAGTTCCAACCCTTTATTTTATTTGAAAATGAATGTGCGCCTGACTAGATAAAATTGTTTTGTGCTGTTTTATTCTACGAGGAAAGTTCACGAATTGTTGTCCCTAACATAGTTGGCGTTGAATGACAAATGCAAATAAAATGTCAGGAAAAAGCTTATTGTATGACATTATTATGTGCCAATTAGCATCAGCGCAACAGTTCGTGTGTGTTAAATATTAATTTTTTTCCATTGAGGTGTGCGTGATTTCATAAAAATGGACAAAATTGAGATAAACGGTACGATAAAGTACCTCTGTAAAAATTGGTTATCACCGCAAGAAATTTATAAGGACATGATAAAGGTATTGGTGACTCTGCTCTTTCGTACCAGGTAATCAAGAACTGTTCACGAAATTTTAAACTGGGAAGAGAGTCCTGTTAACATGCACCAGGTGCAGGAGCCCCCGAAACTGTGGTGATCAAAGAAAATGCGAATTTAGTCCTCGACAAGGTATTAAATGACAGAAGAATTACAGTCAAAGACATGTAGGTTTTCTGTAAAAAATTTTACATCAGGAAAAGGCGTATATGTATGTATGTTAATGTTAAAAGTGAGTTACAAACTTTTATTATTCTCCTGGACAAAATTAACGCAACAATACGAATTTATCTAAGAAAATTATCTTTTTCTTATGTCTATTTTTGAAGTTTATCGAGTTGTTACGATTTTATCAAGTCCATCTCTGACAATTGCCGACCGATTCTAGGGTGAATATTTAATGAGTATAGAAGACAATGGATAATTCAAGAAATTACTGGACCCTTCTCGTGGTTATTCGTACAACTATAAAAAGGGACAGCGGGCGGACATAGACAGTATTGGTTTTAAAAGTGTTTATGAATGAAAAATGTAAATAGTTATAAAAGTTGTATATCTAAGTGATTAATAAAAGTAGAATTTATTGTATTGGAATAAACATTGTTTTGTTAGTGTATCGAGAATTTTAAATAGCCGAACCCACGGAAGAACTAAAAATTCGTAACAATATTTTATCTCGTTAATAACGACGGCTATTAAAACAATTCGTTTAGATTTATGGTTTTAAAGAATTTGTTGAAGTTAACAAATTTTAGATAGAAAGATTTTTAACCGACTTAAAAAAGGAGGAGGTTCTGAATTCGACTGTACGTTTGTTACCTCGGAACTTTCGACTGGGTAAACCGATTTTGATGATTCTTTTTTTATTTGAAAGCTGATGCTTCCCGTGCGGTCCCATTTTAATTTGGTCCAGTTCTGACAATGGCATCCATGAGAAAACCATATAAGTCTTAAATTTGCGTTAAGTATGTGCGCGACAAATGGACGAATAACTCAATATCACGCTAACCGATTTCGATTATTCTTTTTTTTATTGGAAAGGATGTACTTCAAGGTTAGTTTAATGAGAGTTTGGTTAGGTTTTAACAATGGGATCCATGACAAAGTAACGAAACTCTTCAATTCTTAGGAGCAAATTACCGATACTCGGCCGAATCTTTTATAGGCTATTCGGATATTTGTTGAAGTAGGTTTTTTTTCCAAAGTAAGCTTATAAATTGTTCCTTATATGAAAGTAATATATTTTTTGTGGTAGACTGTTTAATTTTTAATCCCTAGTTGATGCGAGTTTAATATATTATTTCGAAAAGATCAGCTTAATTAGGGTATGCAGTCTTTGGCTAGAAAAAATGTAACTCTTTTTTCTGTTCAAGCCTTCGAGTCTTTATTGGCTCTTCATCAGGAACTCTACAAATAACATTAAAACAATTAATTGGAAATCCATAAAAGCAAACAGTACTTACAAAGTTGAGATTTGAAAGAAGCATTGTTCATTATCGCAATTATATAAAACATTTATTTAAGTGAAACATCTCTTACTTATTTATCATTATATAGACAAACAATTGTAGGACAGAAGTTGTAAAAACATTAAAAAAAAAATTTTTTTGTAGGTTTCGGAAAAATTATTCTTATTATTAATAAATTATAACCTTAAAAACAACCATGTGAGAAAATTCTGGCGGGAAAGAAAATGAAAGATTAATTGACAAGTTGACAATTCATGACATGGAATCATAGAAAATAATGTCATTCAGAAATTTATCAGATTGAAACAACAGGTTGGCAAACTTGAAAACGGGATTTTTGATTAGAAATTCAAAAATTGTTATTTGTATTATGATTTGATAAGTGGGAAGGAAGACTAAGTAAATAGGAATAAATAATGCTAAGATTGTCAATGTCAGTTCTAGCATTCATAGAGTTTGGTTCTTTGACAATGTTGGTCATTTCAAGAAAAAGTCTTTTGGATAAATTAGATTCATTATCTAATATGCTCACATTAGCATAATCTGGGATGTGAACTTCAGTTATAGCATGTACTAGAATGTTTGGAATTTCTAATATTGCTTTTGTGGGAAGAAATTCTATCTTTAAGTTTACTTTTAGTTTGGCCAATATACTTTTTTTCACATTGTGAACAAGGAATGGAATAAATTAAATTGGAACGTTCTAGCAGGGGATCTTTATCTTTTAATTTTAAAAATATTGAATTCAACTGTAACGGATTTTTGTAAGCAACATTGATGGTTGGATATTTGAATAACAATTTTTTCATTTTTTGATTTAATTCAGAAATGTGGGGAAGGGAAAAATAATATTTCCGAGTATTATCTTGACTAAGAGGAGTGTTAAGAGTGGGAGATACTTTGATTATTGATGATCTGCTGAACAACAATTTAAAAATTAGTTTTTTTGGGTAGCCAAAGACTGCATACCCTAATTAAGCTGATCTTTTCTTAACTTAGACAGTCGTTCTAATCCTTCACTCTCCTATATTATTTCGGTCATACACCCAACAACGTTAACAACAAAATAGCAACGATTTAAGTGAACGTTTGTACTTACTTCGTAAGGGATGTGAAACTGTTGAACCAAATCGCATTCCATGAACATTCGCAACGTCGCTTTGCAAGTATCATCGTCGGACAATTCGAAATCGATGAACGTGAAGCTGTAAAGATTAAAGCAATCGGCCGTCGGTATATCCTCTTTTTTCAATTTTTCGGTGGCTTCGTCGTTGGCAGTTGCGTGATACGACAAACACTCCAACGCGACCTTTTGTTTGGCCATTAATTTACAAGCATTCTCGTACATTTGCGTATTGTGTATGCCCAAACCGCAGAATATTGCGAATGCCTCAAGCAGTGAAACGTCACACTCCGTGAAGGGCGCGTCGTTTTCCTTGTTGATCAATTGAGCTACACCTGAAAACAACAATGTGCATCAAATAAAATCCGTCCTGGACCAGCACTTTTTAATTGAGCTACACCTGTAAACAACAATGTTTTTTTTTTTTTTTATGAAAATAGTCGCAAAAAGGGTAGACCTATCGTGTGGGCCGCGGACGGCCCGCACTGCGACTATTAGAAGGGGAAGGGATTATAGAAAGAAAATTATTGTGGACCCGCTTTTTAAAAAGTTGCAGGTCATAGTTCTCTGGAAAAACTGATTTTGGTTAGCTTGTTTCATTCCGTAGTAGCCCTGTAAAAGAAGGATTCTTGATGGAGATTGGTCCTTGCAGTGTCAATCTTGAAAGTAAATAGGTAAGACTGATCAGCGTGCCAAGTTCTTTGGCCGAATGTGGCCAGTGGTGGTACAAGAGTTTTTATTCCTTGGGAGCATCTACCATGGAAATATCTGTAGAGTAATGACTGGTCTGCAACTCCTCTTCTATGTTCTAGAGGGTGAAGGGTATCTGTAAAAGTTGAGCTGTTTATCAACCGAATGGCCCTTTTCTGAATGGAATCTAGAAGACGAAGAGAATGCCTTGGTGCTGAACCCTAAATGTGCGAGCAATACTCCAGTAGAAGTCGGATTTGAGCCTTGTACGTCGTCAACATTTGATCAGGAGTAAAAAACTTTCTAGTTTTCCACAGAAAACCTAGCCTCTGGCTTGCTGCGATGCTAGCAACATGGTCATGCCAAGACATGCTATTGGACACCGTGACTCCTAAAATCGAGATGGAGGGACTTGATTCAAAAGTATTTCCTGACATTGTGATGGAATGATTTGAGGAATTCACTTTCTTGGAAAGTGAATTTCAATTCATTGGCATAGCAAAGAATTAAAACTAGAACAAATGAAATTTAAATACACAGTATTGCGATCTGTGATTACAACACTAGTAAAAACACAATGATCAAACTTCAGAAAACTGTCTGACTAACTTCCGCGAACGGCGGTCAATTTATATATTAACGTTAAAACGAAAGAAGACCAAAAATTTTCAAAAGTATCCCAAACTGTTCTTATTCAGGCACTTGTATTCACTCAAAAATCAAGCTAAAAAATACCAATGGTTTGGGTGGACCCGAGAGCTCCACTCGACTAACTTCCCAGTGGAATGAATAAAAAAATACCATTATGTTTTGTTGTTATATCTAATTATTATTATTAAAATTATTATAAAAAAAGGATTTTAAATTGTTTATAACAAACTATAATTGTCATTAACAATATTCTGTTTATGACAACCGTATTCTTTCAAACTTTTTCTTATCATTTCATAAGCGGGAGCTATTTTCAATTACTTTATCAAAAAATTCACGGTGGTAAAGCCAGAAAAACTGACAGCCTGCATTACGAACCAGCCAACTAGTTATCGAAGATTTAACATCTTACTGAGGCACGGCGAGGCATAAACATCCTACAATTTCGACCCCATCTTCTAGAAACCTCCCTGTTGCTTGTCGGCGCGTCGAGATATCTCTTTTTGTGAAATATTGTCATCATATTTTTCATACAAATATTCCTAACATGCAATAATCACATTATTTCAAAGATCTTAAAGTTCTGTATTAAAAATAGTATAATTTATAAATTGCAAAATTCAGGTAGCTAACCATTTTTTTCAGTTTTTGATTCTCCTTAAAAAACAGCTCAAACGATTTTGCTGAAAACCTAATCAGTTCCAAGTTGCGTAATTATGCGTCGAATGCAATTGGTCCCACGTCGAAATCATTTTTTATTCTCGAGATAATCGAGACGAAAAATAATTCCGAACGTACATACGAACATACGCACATACGTACATATACACACAGACGTCCAATTAAAAACTATTGTATTCGACTGTGGGGACCTTGAAATGTGGAGATATGTCAAAATTTGGGATTCGTAAAATCGGATCCATTACTATAACTTCCCACTGGGAAGTCCTTGAAAGTTTCGTGGCTGTTTTCTACAAAAAAGTAACAAGTGCTGATGAAAAAAATGGGTGAGTGGTCTCTGTGCCGCTTTTGGTGATAATTTTTCTCGTAAAAGATAAAAGCTATAAACAAAAATGTGAATAGACCATTTGAATAGTTAATTATCTTACCTATTAGTGTTCTTTTTCCGTTCATGATAGGCATACAAAGAATGGTGCTGGCAGTGTCTGCATCTCCTTCGTTGTGTTTTTCTTTTAACCAGGACCGCACGTCTCCTATGTTCAGAATTTGGCCCGTTGAAGCGGCGTATCCGGCTATTTGGGCCAATGTCGAGCTCGCCAAGTCGAACGAAGACGGTCTAAAAGTACCGGCAAATTAAAAATAGCTTTTGCCGAACAACATATCGAAGGCCGTTCAACAATGATAATCAGAAGTATAGAAAAGAAGAGGCTCTCGACTCTCATTGAAAAAAATATTAATTACTAAATCAAATCATTTAAAAAAAAAATAAAAAGAATGTTTAAATTACCAAAATGAAATTTTGGCGAATTCGCTTAAGCACACGATACACCGAAGTTGCAATTTAAATAAATGGTGGATGCGATCGAATCTTGAACTTGTTTCTTTTCATCTTTATAATTTCGTTTACATCAGCTTATAATTTATGTAAGAATTTTGACCCATTTTTAAATATTTTAAAATTTAATTACACAAGTACAGCCCCCTTTCGGAGACATGAGTGAAAGTTGCAATTAAAATGAAATTAGTACGACAGAAATTTTGGAAGCGTTGAACAGTATGAAATTGGGTAAAGCTGCTGGGTATGACAGGATAACAGTTGAAATGCTGAAAGCTGGACAAAAAGTGATAACTAGTCTGCTGTACCGCCTTTTTAACCTTTGTTGGAGGCGTGGTAGCGTACCTGACGACTGGTGCTAGGCCGTTATCGTGCCACTTTACAAGGGAAAAGGTTTGCAGCAGGACTGTAAGAACTACCGAGGTATTAGTTTACTCAGTTGCGTATGCAAAGATATTGATTAAAAGAGTAACGAATGAAACTAAGAAGATGATATGGGATGTGCAAGCAGGATTTAGAAGAGGAAGGAGATGGATCGGGTCTTTTCATTACGAGGTATAGTCGAAAAACTCTTCGCTAGAAGTCTGAAGGTCTATTGCCTGTGACAGAGTGGTGAGGAGTGAATTGTGGTCGACCTTGTCTATGTATTGGGTGAGCGGTAGTTTAATACGAGCACTGATATCACTTTATGAGGATTCCACTGCTTGTGTCAGGATAAACGGAGCTTGCACGAACTGGTTTAACATCGAAAAAGATGTGAGACAGGTTTTTGAAAGAGAAGAAAGCATGACAAACTGTGAAGTTCTGATTAAGGGAAGAAGAGTGGAACAAGTAAATGAATTTGTGTACTTGGGTTCAAAGTTTAAGAGAGATGGAAAGTATGACAGTGACATTGAACAAAGGGTGTTGGCAGGAAAACAAATGAATGGGGCACTACATAGCTTTATGAACAGCCGGAAAGTGTCAAAAAAGGCACGTCTGGTGGTGCATAGAGGTGTGTTGGTTCCTACACTTATGTAAGGTAGTGAATGTTGGGTTTGACAGAAGAAGCATGAAAATAGGATTCATGCTGCAGGATGAGTAGTCTGAGAATTGTATAGCCGGAGTGACTCGGCAAATTTATAAGGCGAGTGTGAATGGACGGAAGTCGGTAGAGGTCGACTGCTCGGCGAACATCGATCTCGATCAGATCAACATTGTTTTGAAGAAAGGCCAGCTATGAAGAGTACCAACAACCGACGAGCATGCATGAGAGCACTGATGAAAGTAGAGGAAGCAAAAGATGTGTGTAAGAACCACCGTAGCGGAAGTGGAAGGAAGAGGTCTCTGCCTACCCCTACGGGAAAAAGGCGTGACTATATGTATGTGTGTTAAACGTTTTTGAACGCAGTAAATAGAGACCGTCATTATTAAATAACTACATTTGAAACTCCTTTTACTTTGAACGTTTCACATTCCGCTTAGAATGTAAGGAGATACTCTGAAATTCGCTCGAACCGAAATGAGGAACATCAAGATTTCAAGGAGTGGATAACTGCTTTGAATCGTATTGCTGCAGGCTGTGAAACGAGCAATTTACGATTGCTACTTTGTCAAATACTACAAACGTCGTATTTCGATGAATTATTCAATACGTAATTCCCGAAACATTTAAGATACGAGAATTGCTGCACGCTTAACTAAGAAAGCGATCAACATTTGGAAAAAAAACAACTACTTACGAGTTGTTAGTTTACTCTATGGAGGGTTAAGATAAGGAGAATAATCTTATACTTAGCTGATTTAAATGAAGTAAAGTATGTCAAAAGGAATTAGATACGCAATAAAATAATTATGCAGTAAAAAGTTGCTCAAATGAACGTTAAAGTAAAAAGGAAATAAAAATGTTTTACATCCTTTAAAATGAAATGTAAGGCTGTGTGCACACGTAAATAATATTGAGAAATCATTTTTTTGTTGTATTTTGCGCATAAAATTATTTATAAATATGTCTCTCTTTGATAATATTACTGAAGCTACTTAATAGTTGGTTTGTTTCCATATCAACATGATTCATACTGAGTACTAACTTTGTTCTCCTCTTTTAACCTCTTACACATTAATAGTCCAGTCATCTTAGCATAAGAGAGACCCCCCTATTCAAGAGGCGCACCCTCTGGCCAATTTTTTTATGGGTTGTTTGGTCCTACAAGAATATAGTCCTGAGTTTTCGCGGGGGCATATTTTAGCAATACAAAATTATTGAAAATAAAAAAATGGATATTTTTGAGATAATTTTTTTGGAACGCGTCCTCCAATAAAATGTGTTCATCATAACGTCCTCTGTAAAAAAGTGCTACCATTGTTAATCAAGCGGTTAATGGCAAATGAAAATAAAAATTCTACATTTCGTTTTTGCAGCCGCAATCGGCTGTTTATCAACATATCGGTTTGAAACTCGTACATTATGTACAGGAGCCAAACCCCAAGAGAATCATACAAGATTTATCGATCTGCGAGATATAGTTACGCAACAATCTGCGATCATCGAAAAATCTTTGCCCCCCAATAGAATTTCCCGACGAAGGCCCACAGGTGATGAGAAAACCGCCATAATAATTTAAGACACTTTTAGCGACATTTTTTTAACACGGAGATTATTCTTCCTATCTTTACACTCCATAGTTCATAGTCGGGACGAACCACAAAAATATAATAAATACTAAAATGCCAATAGATACATCCGATATTGAGTTGAAATGACCCCACATAGCGAACCGATCACCTACCACTTGTATATGCGCAGAACATATTTTCTTGCCACATCTCGTAGCCAATTTTTTTTTCTTGGTATTTTTCAGATGAAGTTAGGATTAGAATAATTATGTGCTATTAGGGCAAGTAATTAGGAAGTATCTAGAAAATCTGGCAACACCGCCGCAGAATCGTACGTGACTATAAAGAAGCAAAGAAAAGAACAGTGTCGCGTATTCGGATTTAATGAGTTGTTGATATCTGTTTTCCTGTTTGCTTTCGGAAAATCCCTTGCATTAGTGCTCTGTTTTTAGTGTTTCCTCGTTGTTTTTATAAACATTGTGTATTTATGCCATTTCTGTAGTTTAGTTTCGTTAAATTTTTAATTTAGTTAATTTTAGTAGTCTTCCAAATGGTTGGACAAACTCTAGACATAATGAAGTGCATGGTTCTCGTCTGTAAAAATAAAGGAAACGTTCCAGGAGTAACCCATTCCATGTAAGTACATATTTGTAGTTTAAGTAAAACGCTATTGTAGTTATAAAGAAAGACATCTAAAATACCAAGATGATAACACTGCGTGTAAATGAAAATATAAAATTCACAAGTGCTGCCCTGGTGACACGTTTGAATATCCCACTCTCAATATACTATTTATTGCGCAAACTCAGAGATAGGTCAATCGCCCTATGGGGTGCCAAATCATACACATCACTGATTGGTGTTCTAGTATTTATAATATTTCGTGGGACGAACAGATAGACTGAGCTCGAAACACGAATTCCATCTGAAAAGGGACAAGTACTTCGATTGGTTCGATATATACGTCACAGGAATCATCATTGTTGCTGTTGCAGTACGTTTTGCTAGGTTTATAAACAAACAAAATAAGTCAATACATTTCAAATTAACATTCTTTTGCCTGCGTTGGATAATTCAACACAAGATCGGTGGGCTCGTTTCGTGCTGTATCTGCGCATTACTTACAAAAAAGAACAAGAACTAGGATATAAAATTGACAAATGACTCATTAGAAGAGGGAAAATCTTTCTCTACGACCATTGGATTTTACAATTACATATGCTTTATCCATTGATGAATGGATATGATTCCTTAAATATGTTGGATCCCGATACATTATTCAACAGCTGACAACCAATCACCAATTTTAATATTCAGGATCTAGCAGTCTAAGGCCAATGAGGAAGCTGCAATAAAACAGCTTTTTCATAAGTGGGTTCTGCTCCTCTAACTCGATATCGCGAATGTCATGTTCATTCTAATGAACTGTCATCTCGACTATTCGATTACGACAATAAGATGGAGAATTTAACGAGTGATAGTGATGGTCTGCGATGATCGCAGAAAAAGTATAGTCTTCTACTCGCGTATAATGGCTATTATTCCCTCGGATGATTCCAGAACTCACCTGCAGCTCGTTTCGAAATTTTCATCCTCGAGAATAATAGCCATCATTATACGCTCGTTGAAGAATTTACTATTATCTACTAAGATTAAAAAATATGCCCATTATTATTACTGAATTGTAATAATGGTAATGTGTTTTAAGCTTTCTACTCGTGCAGTAATAGCCGTCATTATTCATTAATTTAGTAATATACCATTAACGTTTGAAAGAAAAAATAAAAGGAATAGCTTAACATATTGTGATACATTTTAAGCCCTTTATTTATCCACCTTTTTACCGTTATCGTTATTGTGATCATGCGCAAAGGAACTTTACCGAACTTTTAACTTTATTAACAATATTCTTTCCATTCCTTACGGAAAAATTAAGAATTACCACACATTAACTACGCACAAATGCGAAACCCGGCGAAAGATAATTTTCTGATTTATGTATGGACATTTAAACGGGTTTAATGGCATTTTTGCCACTATCGTTGCTCAAATTATTTAATAACGTTTCTGTGTGATCGAGGCTTACGTCCGAACATCCCGAACGCACACGTAATCTCTTTAAAAGCTTTTTAAATACATACGAGGATATTTAAATTGGTTCGTAAGACTTTCTCCCTCAACTTTCGCATCTGTTCAGTACCTAATCTGTGGAACTACTGTGGTTATGTTTATCACTATGTGGAACACGGCATAGTTGCCATACGTTTGAGCTTTGACATTAAACTATTTCAAAAACATCTGTTTTCTAAACCCATGGAGAATTTCTCATGATTTTTTTTTAACGTAATATTGTTCTAGTACCAAGTTTATTTCGGACTGGGCGGAGAGAAAAAGACTCACGCAAATGTGTAGGTATATTTAAAAATCTGAAAAATTAAGTGTATATCCTTTAAGGTATGTTTCCAAAATACAATGGGCCAACAGGCCTAAGTGTCACCGGAGGTAATAGCCAGACGGACCTACATGAGGGTGGAGTTTTTAGTGAGTAGACCTAATAGTCAGTGGAGTCTCACAGTAGACCTTGAGCTCTTAGACTCATAATTACTCCATAAAGAATTTTTTCCACCTCTGCAAAAAAAAGGATGTTTCCATAGTTCCCTCTGTTGCTGATTCTACATATACTCGTAACATCAATATCAAAATTGACAAACGTTGTTCTAATCAATTCTTTGGCCACGTTACTAGCAGATTTTGGGACTAATGTAAAGAAAATAAAAAAAGTACAACATTATTTGTACTTTTACTAAAAATGTTGTTTGTTCTCCACCTTTACCTCCATAATCAAACTGCACAAACTGCATGGATATAATTATAAAACAATGGTTTTATAAAGTTGTTTTTTGTTTCAAAAAATCTGTCTCTTTATTTTTGGGAATTGTTTATTTTTCGTAATTAATGATGAAGCTAACTGTTCCTACCTTACATTCTTGCGGTTGGGCCATTGGTATAGGCACCTATGTCACTTAGATCTTATGATCCTCTGTAACTACCGCTGTGTCTTTAGGGCAACAGAATTCGAGTCCGCTGGTTTTGGCAAACCGCAGGATTTCTGTTGGCCCTATCTCATTTAGATCACATGGATCCATTATCATGGGCGTCAGGTTTGGTACCTGTACACCGCTAGCATCGGGCAGCAACACAGAATGTGTATGCTGCTCTCTTCCTCTTCGCCCCATAGCCGACAGTTTTTATCAGCCGCCAGCTTAAGTTTTAAGAGGTGCGCCCTTAGTGCGATGTGGCCAGTGAGCAGGCCAAGCGTGATGCTTAGCCTACTCCGGTTCAACGTCCAGAGTGTGTCTGCCCTCTTCTGGAGAGGTTTTTTCATTAGCTTAATGTTAGTCTTAATGTTCTGCAGCAAAATTCTTCCTTACCAGTTAGGAAATTTTTTAATTTTTCTAACTGGTGATAATAAGTTAGATATTTACGTGAGTCTGTCAAAATTAGAAAAATACTATGACGACAAGTCACTGCGATTTTGAACGAATCTGCTTCAATAGCAGTGATAAAAAAACGCAATTCCACCCTTACATTATCCTACGAATAAAAATAAAAAAGAAGAGTGTTTGAAACGCGAATAATTTTAGAAGCGTTCGCAGCTTCTCGAGTATTACAACGAGTGGTTGGAGATTTACCTTAGCAATTACCAAGTGAATTTATAGTCCAGTTAGTAATGTAAATGGGTCATTACTACGTTTCGCTCATCAACATCGACATCGTAACCACTCTCTCTCTCTCTCTCTCTCTCTCTCTCTCTCTCTCTCTCTCTTGCATGGATAGTCTGGTTTTAGTTAGTTAGTCATTCATCAGTTAATTACGTACCTCGATACGAGCGTCTGCGTTCCGCAATCTCTCAGTTCGAATACCGTTGTAAATACGCTCGGCTTCCGTAATCCGTTTTCTCGCATGTCTTCCGCCGTCAGGGTGCCGCTTTCGACGCGATTCAAAGGAGCATAATGTTCCAGCGACTTCCTGGGACGTTCCAGGATGCGCTCCAAGTGACTCTGAAACAATAGCCATCACATTGCGATTCGGAATATTCAAATATTAGAGATGAATTACTAATGAAAGGGACACCACAAACGTCCTCATTTTACCTCTAAAGAAGCGGACCAATGGCGTATTGTAAATACAGGGTGGCCAACCGAAAACGAAACAGAGCCATTTTCAGGAACCTCGTCAACATTTTAGAAAAACGCTCAGACCCATCAATTATTAATTAAAGGGGGACACTCTTTTCCGGTGTTTTTGATTCCACTACTTTCAACCTCAAGCGAGGGTAAGAATTAACCCAAAATTTTTAAATGGCATTGGGGGTCGAATAAGATGTCTTTTGAAAGCTCTGACAATTCTCTTCACAACAGTATTTAAAATTTACATTTCCTCCCAATACTTTGAAAAAAGGGGTGCGTGGAAACCCACGCGTCAGAAGTGAAAATTTTAAGGTTGGAAATCAGGACGTTATTTTGGTTGAGGTTGTCGTGGGGTACAAGTCAAATCAAAAAGCTGTTGCTCAATTTTTATTCTGATAAAATGTTATTTCTGCGTAAAAGTTCATTAAGAAAGCGAAGGAAAGTTTATGTTAATAATAATCTTAACTTCACATCTATTACACAAAAATAGTATTTTTTATTCAATTTTCTGCATCATCAATTTCCAAGAAGGATACAATGGGTTTATGATAAGAAAAATAAGATATAAAACAACACGAATAAAACGAACTTAATACATAACTGATAGAAGCCACTATGTTTGTTTGTAAAACACTTTAGGTTGGAGTCTAAAATGTATTACCAGTCCTGTTAATATGGTGTCATGTACAGTTTGTTACAGCGCAAGCGCTACTATACCAAAAATACGCCACGTGTGTTCCTTCGCAGCAGCAAGAGGCCTCCATCCTTAATATTTCCAATAGCTCTTCCCGCGCGCACCACGAGACTATACGCACAACTAGAGAGCAGCTCGCCCCCCCCCCCCACTTCCGTTTGGTTTTTCACCGTGACGCAAGTTTGGGCAATTTTTCGATTTACTTCCAGCGCCGAGCACGCCTAAAGAAGTTTCACTTCAAAAAAATAACACTACTTAATTGATTAAATGTTCAAACTGATTACCGCCCGCTTCCATACAATAATAAAGATTTTGTTCAAAACGTTCACGCACATTCCGAAGAATTTCCGGAGTAATTCGACGGCACTCGTCAACGATTCTTTGTCGCAAATCTTCCAACGACGCTGGTTGTGTTTTGTAGATTTTACTTTTCAGATATCCCCACAAAAAGAAATCGAGGGGCGATAAATCTAGCGATCGTGGAGGCCATTCAATGCTGCCTCTTCTCCCAATCCAATGCCGTGAAAAACGTTGGTATAAATAATGACGAACAATCGCCTCATAATGCGGAGGAGCACCGTCCTGTTGAAAATAAAAATGATCTTCGTCATACTGTGGATTATTTTCAAATGCATATCGGTCAAGGCAGGCTCAATAGCGTCTTCCAGTAATTGCAAATACATTTCGCCATTCAAATTGCCTGGTAGAAAAAAAGGACCCACCAGTCGGTCACTGCAAATGCCAACACATACATTGAATTTATTCGGTTGCTGTGCATGCACCTCGTGAAAAACTCTTGGGTTTGAATCGGACCAATAGCGGCAATTGTGGAGATTTACCGTCGTCCCGTGCAAGAATAAACTAGGTACTAGGTACTAAATTTATACCATCTGCGTACTTAACTCGAATGAATGACATTTTTACCGTTCGTGATTGTTACAGATAAGTTTCACATTTAAAATTTAATTTCTCAATAAGTAATGGGCAGAATTTTAAAACTCAAAGACTATTGTATAGAGAGCTGTAAGAGCTTTTTAAAGACATCTTATTCGATCGCCAATGACATTTAAAATTTTTGGGATAATTCTTACGCTCGCTTGGGGTTAAAAGTAGTAGAGTAAAAAATACCGGAAAAGAGTGTCCCCCTTTAATCAAAAATCGACGGGTCTGAGCGTTTTTCTAAAACGTTGACGAGGTTCCTGCAAATGGCTTTGTTTCGTTTTCGGTTGGCCACCCTGTGTATTTCGAAACGATTACCGAATTGAGAGTAAATAAAATAATAATAAATGGATACTTTCGAAAGTATTAGGGATTGCTCTTTTTGTCGGTGACAAAAACAATTATTACCAATTGTACTACATAATAATTTTACAAATTCTACTATTATTCAACAATGCAAAAACTTTCTGTTTATATTAATTCAATATGTGAAATAATTATTACTAACAATTGATAAAACAGAGGTATGGAATAATTTCGGAGTAAAAACATTTACTATGTATCAACCCTCACTTTATTGATTATTATTAATTTTTATATCGTCACTGCGGGAAAGCACAAATATCACAAAAAATATTATATTCTTCAACGAGCGTATAATAATTGCCAATATACGCGAGTAGAAGACTATACTTTCTCTACGACCATCGCAGACAATTGTCTAGTTCAGAATTAAAAAGTTCAATAAAACTGAAGCATAGGTGGGAATTAGGATTTAATTTAAATCAACAAAATCAACAACAATATTGGCAAGTATGCAATTATAAGCATTACTTACTGGTATCGCAGTAACGTCGACACTGAATTTTTTTTTCATATTCGTTGATGATTGCCGTGTGAATAAGGTAATGTTACTAGTTGTACATTCCTCTACTGCTTGAAGAATTGTATCTGCCGTTTTACGTTTATTAGCCGTAGAATCATCGATGTAACCCTCTGCCATCGAGGTGCTCTTCCATCCACCATGTCTTTTTAATGTAGTTATATCTCCTCCTGCATCAACAAGCAATGTTGCAGACGATCTCTGGAAGCAATGTCCAATGTACATATCTGGATTTGGTAGCTTCAAAAATTTGGCTATCTGTTTCCCTACGTATCTGAATTTATTAACACCAATTCTTTGTGCAATGCATTTCGCTTTTTTATAATTGAGAAGAAATGAGATATTCCCGATGTTCAAACGGGACGAGCATGGATGAGAGCACTGATGAAAGTGTAGGAAGCAAAAGATGTGTGTAAGAACCGTAGCATACATACATACATACATAAAGTCACGCCTTTTTCCCATAGGGGTAGGCAGAGACCACTTCCTTCCACTTCCGCTACGGTTCTTACACACATCTTTTGCTTCCTCTACTTTCATCAGTGCTCTCATGCATGCTCGTCGGTTGTTGGTACTCTTGATAGCTGGCCTTTCTTCAAAACAATGTTGATCTGATCGAGATCGATGTTCGCCGAGGTCGACTTCTACCGACTTCCGTCCATTCACACTCGCCTTATAAATTTGTTTCGTCAATCTTTCTTCATCCATTCTTTCTACGTGTCCAAACGATCTAAGCAATTCTTTATCTATCTTTGTAGTCACATCTTCTTTTACATCACAGCGTTCTCTTATCTCACTATTCTTAACTTTATCCAACCGAGTTACTCCGGCTATACAATTCTCAGACTACTCATCTCCGCAGCATTAATCCTATTTTCATGCTTCTTCTGCCAAACCCAACATTCACTACCATACTGATAAGTGTAGGAACCAACACACCTCTATGCACCATAGCCAGACGTGCTTTTTTTGACACTTTCTGGCTATTCATAAAGCTATGCAGCGCCCCATTCATTTGTTTTCCTGCCAACAACCTTCGCTCAATGTCACTGTCATACTTTCCATCTCTAGTAAATTTTGAACCCAAGTACACAAATTCATTAACTTGTTCCACTCTTTCTCCCTCAATCGAAACTCCACAGTTTGTCATGCTTTCTTTTTTTTTAAAAACCTTTGTTTTTGTTTTGCTCACATGTATTTTCATCCCTTTGATTTTCAGGGAATCATGCATAACATTAGCAAGTGGAGGGAAGTGGTCTCTGCCTACTTTTACGGGAAAGAGGCGTGACTATATGTATGTATGTGTTTACCTTAATACCAATGTCCACTCCGTCCAAGGCTTCTCTGAAGATATATTCAGAGTAGATATTAAATATAAAAGGAGACAGGACGTCCACGTCGTATTTCCACTTCCTTTGATGTGTTCCGGTCGAGTCGAATATTTGCACATTGATGCCAATAAACATTCGCGATGATTCGCAGGTCTCTATCGTCGATTCCCACCTGCTGCAGAATTCCGATCATTTCGACGTTGTCATTTGAGCGTTGGATCATTCAATTTATAACACAAACACTTGATAACCAAAAATCGTAATGTGTTAAAACACAATCTCCGAATTTATTAACTTCTTTAATTTTTGCGGAGCATTTTAATTTTAAAAAATAACTATCGATATGTACTTTTTTAAACGGCTAATATATTTTGCTTTTAATTCTCTATATTTGAATTTGAATACTACAAAAGTAGCATGATATCGATATTTTGATGAAACATTAGATAGGTATCTCATATTTTAGTGCTAGGGGGTTCCTCGGAACAAAATACGACCGCTCTAGAGTTCCTCGGTCTACAAAGTGTTAAGAAACACCGCAAAATGAAATGAAACAAGTAGCTATTGGGGTAATACATTTCTATTTGATAACAACATTCAAAACAATTTCCTCCTGAAAGAGAAACACCCTCTCTTTTTTCTTTTGGTGTTGCAATTGGCATCTTGGGTTTCTGGCTTGATTCTATGACAGACGGGACATCGCTGGTGCTGACGCGGCGCTATACATTTTCCCTTCACTTCGGTCTTGCAACCGAACGAAGAAGTGGAGGAGGACGTATCGGGCGAACAAGAAAAATGACTGGCCTTACTGACGGTGTCCGTACAAACGCAGTACTCGTCGTGGTAGATAGTCGCCATGGAGGCGTCGATCTCTTTGGAATCGGTGCACGGACACACCATGATCTCTTCGTCGAATTGCCTGCGTTTGGGTTCCAACAATTTCGGAGGGTTCTGTTCGCCGCATCCGCAGTAAGAATCGTCGTCACTCGATTCGTAATCATCGTCGCGGTAGCAAGTGGCCACGCTGGTGACGGGTGCCACGATCGGTGAGCTCCTCGCCGTGCACTTAACCGACCTGGAGGGTACGCGTGAGTGTTTCGACAGCTGGCTGGCTCGTCGCGACACTCCCAGCACGGGACGTTGGTCCGAGTATTCCTGATTGCACGTACATCTACCTATGGTTTTACATAATGGGCATCCTTTCGGTTTGGCGCACAGATACAACTTATTGTCATCGCATTTTTGCAGTTTTACTGGATCTTCTTGAGGATAGGAACATCTGGAAAACGGTCTTGACATTGTTCGAATTTTTTAAACATAAATTATGCACTATTTTCTGTGGGATTATTTCAATTCATACTGATAATTTTGAATAGACCTACTAAATATGACAGGTCGAAGAAAATGCCTTGTCTAGCTGACAGCGCCACTTGACGTCTGTTGTCGAGGCCTCCATTGCGGGTAAATTTAATAACAGCTGTTGTAATTGAAGTATTTTTACTAGAATCTAATTCGCTGGCTACGAGTCCGTAGGACGCAACTTTATTACTCTTGTTATTGAATTATGAACTGATGAATGCGAGTCAATTAAGAATATCGTGTGTAGGTTGGGCGTATATTTTGTAAACAAGATAACCAGAGCGTTGTTTACTTTAAATAATGAGACTGCAAGAGAAAGGAATCTTAATGTATAATACGTATCGTCTCAACAATTTTGTACTAAATTGTTGTTTTCCGTGAAATTTTAATGGGAATTCTTATTTTTAGACATCGCTCGTAGGCGGTAACAATAATAACTGAACCAAGATGCAATAATTACTGTTTTAAAAACAAGTTTTTCTTTTTCTGAGGTATAGTTCTTACGAAGTCAGTTGGACAAGTATAAAAACAATATTTCATCCGGCGCGGAGGCTTGCCGAACTTTGTTGTTGCATAGGCGTCACAACAGATATTTTAATAATAGTTTTACTGCATTAAATAATTATTGGGTTAACAATGTTCTCAATAAAGTATATATTTTGAAATGTATTTTTATGAATATAAGGAGTTTTGGATATACCTATTTAAATTCAAAACTTATTTAATTGGGTTCGTCTTCTTGGGTATTTATCACTATCGGCTCGATTTGTGGCAAAACACAATATTTTTTTTCTTTTTCTTTGACGTGGTAAACACAATTTGTCCATAAGTCAGTTTCGGCGAGTTCATCAATTACTTTTCTTATATTTGTTAGAACAGAAAATATTTATTTATAACAACAGTAAATAGTTGTGTAAACATTGATTTGTTTTTTGCCGGCATTGATTTTTGCGGTGAGAAAACTGCCGATCTAATTTGGCCAATTAGGGTTAAGTACTATCCAAAAGGATGCATGGAATCACAAAAGGTTCGCCGACAGTCCATGTGGACAATACCGGGAGGAATCAATTACAAACGGTTCAGTTTAGCTTAATGCTCGACGTGGCATTATTAACCGTACCCCGATTTTTGCGTTGTCCAACTGAGTTCGTATAAAGTATAACCTCGTTAATGTATTAACCTAGTCAACCACTGATATGCTAAAAGAATAGAACTCTTTTGACAGCTTATAGTCACGAACAATATTTAATTCGATCTATCAACATAGTGTATTCATCTCGAAGGGCCATATTGTTTTAATAATTGCATATGTGTACAGGGTGTTTTAAAGAAGGCAACTCCGCCGATAGGATGGGTAGAAAACTGAAAAATAATTGAAGATTGCTTGGTAAACATTTTTCGTAACGCCATCCGTATTCAAGATAAAGGGCGTTGAAGAAAAAAAAATGTATACACATTTATTACGATTTTGCCGAAACTACTAGAAACATTGTAATAAAATTTTATACGAATATGTTTTAGAAGCTGATACATCCCATGAATTTATTTTTATATCTGACTTTCATAGAGGGCGCTAGTTACACGGTTCGTACCAAGTAGCATTGAACAACTTTTTCAAGGTTAGATTTATTAATTAAAATTTCAAATAATCTTAGATATCATTTAATTTTATACCAAAAAGGTACTCTTGGTAAAACTCGATAGTGTGTACCGTTTTCGGAATATTTTGATTTGAAAATTATGAAGTAACAATCAAACTTTTTTTTCAACTATCTTGAATACGGAATGCGTTAGGAAAAATTTTTACTAAGCAAACCTCAATTATTTTTTAGTTTTTTACCTTTCCTAGAGACGGGGTCACCTTTTTTTGAATTACCCTGAATTTGTATAATTGTTTTAATTGTTTGAGTATAATTAGTTGTCGATATTCGTCACGTATAGAATGTAAAAATGAAAAAGAAAAGAAGACCTATTTAAACAAATGATTTTTTATAGTTCTGTAAGAGAAAAGAAATATGTTGTCAGAAGGAACACGTACTAACACGTGCTTGTGTTAATTTATGATGATCTTAACTTGGATATTCGTTGTGAAAAGTAATAAATTCATAAAATGTGTCAAATGTGAAAAATACGGGTTTAAGGGACAGGGAGCTGAACCATTTTACACAAACGAAACTTTTAAAAATAGGAACAAAAGAAATAGGAAATAGTTACAAAACCTAACATGCATAAAAATAAATATAAATAAATAAAATAAAAAATAAATAAATATAATATAATAATAATATAAATAAATACACTGTCACAGTATGATCTAAATGAAAGAAATAAATTCGTTATTTCGTTAATCAGTAACATTACAGAAAAATACCAAAACCCATTGATCGTTCCTTTATTTTTTTTTATTCATGAAGTTATCTGCGCGAGCGTGATGACGTCATCAATGATTTTTTTTAAAGGGGCATGCGATACCTGATTTGAAAGGCATTTTAATTATTTATCTATCCAACCATGTCAGTGACGTTAAGTTATTTATTTTTTTATGTGTAGATGGATTCAAAAGGTGTCTTTTTTTACCCCTTCTGTAAATGTATGTACTATAATGTTTGTTTACTGACTACGATTTTACTTACAGGTTTTCTAACAAACACAAATATTTATGCAACAATATTGCAAAGTGGAAATTTATAGGGTAGACCAAACACGATACATGTTTTGCAATTTAAACTTTGTGTGTGAAAATTATTTTGCAAAAGACACACACACACACACACGCACACACATAAACACACTAACACCGATCATTTCTGGAAAAAGAATTTTTTCGACCCATGAACACCTAGTTTCTAGGTCTGTGTGAAGAACCCTCTCGTGGACCTTGGATCCCTTGCAGTGCGGAGTCGACCACTAGTGGTCGATATAGACCCCTAGGTCCTGGAGACATATTTTTCGATCCTTTTGGTAAGCTCAATTCGAATTTTTTGTTCACCCTCTACATAAACGTAATGTAATCTTTGTATTGGACCACCCCGTAAATGTTATTCCATCATCAACGAACTAATTTATTTAATGGACAAATATTGTTTGAAAAAGATATTTTCTTTTATATTTTCTGGCGCGTTTTTCCGCTTTTCAACTGATAAAAGAATAAAAAAGAAAATATATATGTCTAGGATATTTAATTTCACATTTTCTGCAGATATATTATTAGTAACATAATTTAATTTCTAATTCTTTCCTGTTTACTGTTAGACGCACTGCAGACATTAATATCAATACTTCATTACAACGGATTTGAATATTTTCAGATACCAATCAGTCATGTGGTTCCCACAATTTTTCCCATTATTTTGTCTTTTCATTGAAGAAACGTTTAAAATGTTAATTATAAAAACAAATGTTATAAAAAGAAACTCTTTTGTCACTGATATTTTATGTGCTCTGCAATGTCCTCGGGGTCCTTCAGGAAAGATTACGACGTGGGCCTCATATATTGGACCTAGACCTATACAGACTAATTTTGTTCTACAGTACTTTCCTTTCAATTAATTTTTTGTATTTTGGATCCATATAAGTAACAGGAAATATTCTTCAACACCGTAATTACGAGATATGACCCTGAGTCTCAGAGGCACCGTTGACTAACCCATTTTTCATCATTCTGGTGTAATTGGATCATCCTGCAACCACAAGGAAAGCATACCCCTGGGAAAATACGCCTCGATCTTCCAGGCTGAGTTTTATGCCACACTCAGGTATGCTACGCACCTGACAGAAAGCAGAGTGACCAACAGCGAGATTGATATTCTCACTGACAGTCGCGCGGCCATTGGGGCCCTCGTGAGTTGCACCACAACAACATCATTGGTGTGGGACTTCTTGCAGGCCCTCACTAAGTTAGCGACTGCAAACAAGGTCACTCTTACATGGGTTCCTGGGCACACAGGGATCAATGGCAACGAGGTAGCCGATGAACTGGCAAGAAATGGGACCCTGGTGGAACCAAGAAGCCAGTTAGTCGGATTACCAATTGCCTTGAGCAAGAATATATCGCTTAGTGAAATGAAAATACTGGCTGCAGAACACCAAGACAACTAATGAAAAAACCTCTCCAGAAGAGGGCATACGCACTCTGGACAATGAACCGAAATAGGCTAAGCAGCACGCTTGGCCTGCGCACTTACCACGTCGCACTAAGGGCGCACCTCTTTAAACTTAAGCTGGCGGCTGAGAAAAACTGCTGACTATGCGGCGAAGAGGAAGAGAGCAGCATACACATTCTGTGTCACTGCCCGATGCTAGCGGTGTACAGGTATCAAACCCGGGGCCGCATGATAATAGATCCAAGTGATCTTAATGAGACAGTGCCAACAGAAATCCTGCGGTTTGCCAAAACCAGCGGGCTGGAATTCTGATGCCCTGAAGGCACAGCGGTAGTCACAGAGGATCAAAATATCTAGGTGACATAGGTGCCTATACCAATGGCTCAACCGCAAGATTGTAATGTATTTATGATCAATGAACAGTTGCAATAGCAGCTGATGTTGCTTTGCAAACCACCACAAGAGCCAAGACCACAAGTCTGGCCTTCTGGGTAACGAAAATATTGGCAGTAGTTGAATCATCCTCCCTTGGATTGAGGTTACTGTGACCTTTATCAATCGTGCATTAAAGAAAAAGCACTTTAAAGATAGTCCATTGGTTATATATTTAAAAATATATAATACTGATTTTTAAGAAACCAGCTAATTACATCTGATAGATAATCGTGCATAATCCCATTTCGGGTGATATGCAGATGCTTGTTAAGTAAAAGAAAGAATTATTAAATTTATCCGTTCGAAGTGACCACCTATGGACCGGTTTCGGAGTGTTGCCCCTCATCAGCATAGGGTAGGTCTTGGTAAACTCACTTCAAATGGATAAATTTAATAATTCTTTCTTTTTCTTAACAAGCATCTGCGTATCACTCAAAATGGGATTATGCACGATTATGAATCGGATGTAATTCAATGCTTGTCGTAGACATATAGCCAGGAGTGTAGTTGTTTTCTGATGGTTAATCGACCCACGTATACCTATATAGTATAGGTTAAAATGCGGCGAAATTAGCTAATATCTTAAAAATCAGTTTTATATATTTTTATTTCGTTGTCAAGAATATTATTATAGTTTTCTATAATATTTTTGGATTACATATTTTTACTCTTTCCTGCGAAGATTACATAAAAACCGACCGATACACATTTTGCAACGAGACAGTTTTATTATAAAAAATCCGTGAAAGATTTCATGAACACAAATATCACAGTTAGCTGGCAAGAGTAATGATTTATATCTGCCAGATAAAACCGTTACAAATTAAACAAGTTTCCCCATTTTTCTGCCATTATAATTCAATGGGAACGTTTCCATAAATTCCGATACGGACACATTTTTCATTTACACCACTTCCAATATATCATCGGCCGTCTACTTTAGGTACACACTTTTTACTCGTTCCTTCGATCGAATTATATCACGACGACGTCGTCGTTTGATTTTTATCGAAGCACTCGTCATACGTCACTCGTCACCTGTCATGTGTCACCTATCAACGTCTTTGGCTTTCGTTGGAAGTCATCGATATAAATAATGAGCCAGCTAATTTGAAAAAAAGAATTATCCAATATCCTCGTCGTTATTTATAGCTTAAATGACGCGAAAGGCAATAAAAAAAATATCGCAAGTTGGATTTAAGCGCCGAAAAAGACGAATGTATAAACTGACCGAGAAGCGGTTGCACATAAATAAGGAATTCGAGCTATAAATTTCATCCCGCAGGCTTCCGTTACAAATTACGTTCTTATTTCTGATAGACGACGAGATATCTCGTTAACTAAACTCTTTATTAAGTTTCTTCCTGCTCTCCCAGTCGAGATTAGATCAAGTCGAAATCGATTTTTATAAAAAAAAAGAAACTTTTCTACGGCTACAAACAAAACTACATTTTTTTTTAACTGTATTTGATTGAACAATGAAGTACATTGCATGTATTGTTGGTCATTAAATCACGTAATTTAATGAGAAGGAAGCTCTGTCGATTTAACTCTACCAAAACTTGTGATAATTATAAGTATTTATTTACTTTTGAATAACCAACAAGAGAACTTGCCAGTCTTGTTTCAATGAGTTTTTCATATCTTTTCTTTTTCTCTTCTATCTTCAGACTTTTGGACTTTTTTATAATGCTGGACACAGGTAAGTTTTAAATTGGTATAGCAGTGTTTTTCAGGTAAAGTTTTTGATAGCCCCCTAACAGATTGATAGATAATTCTATTAACCACATAAAATATAGAAAACAAAATACTTGCAATCACTAGGAGTTATGAAATCTTTCTTAACAAAATGTTTAGAACAAACTCTCATGTTTTTGGTAACTCTCTTTTCTATCTACAGTTTGATCTCCCACAGTTTCTTTCTATTAAACATAGTCATCATTCCCGATTCTCTAATTTACTTAACTCTTTGACCCTCATTTGGGAAATAATGAAAAGTCGAATTGGGGTTTTTTCTTTAAACGTGTCCAAACCAACGGAGTCTCTGTCATTTTATAAATTTCACAATGTCTTCACCGTTCAGGATCTCTCTGTTATTTCCCGGTTGTTGCGGAAGCGCCATTCTGCTTCGTTGATTCTGACTGCTCCATATATTCTTCTGATTATTTTACGTTCGAACCTTCTTATCTTCTTCTGATCTTGTACCGTGAGTATGCAATTTTCACTCCCATAGGTTATTACCGGTCGAACTAATGTCTTGTAAATTTTTAGCTTTGTCTTTCTTGTAATCAGTTTGATTTTTAAGAGTTTCAATTTGGCAAAGTAGGCTCGGTTGCCTCTCTGTAGAGTCTTCCTTTAATGGCGGTGCTGGTTTTTCCCTCGTTGCTGACTAACTCCCCGAGATACGTGAATTGTGTTACTCCCTTGAATTTTGCGCTTTCTATCTGAAGGTCTTGAACTGTTCTCCGGTCTTCTGAGGCTGACACTTTCATGTAGACTGTTTTCTGTATATTGACACATAGTCCCAGTTCAATTCCGTTGTTTTCTATTTCCTTGTAAACTTCAATTATCACTATTAAACAATTATAATGTTCGCACAAATGCGAGCTTCAGGGTATATAAACACAAAGCAATCGCATTGGCTCATCACGTGATATTGATGCTAGTTTATTCCGTCAGATGGCGTATTGCTTAGCTTTAAATGACAATAGCAATGACCACTTCGGTCAACAATTGGAAGATAACTGACTCGACCGATTCCAACAGCCACCTATGAGAGTAAGTAAACATCTCGCTTTATATAATGAAATTAGTTCATGTTGCTAGCTGTTTTTTACGATTTCTGTGTTCTTAGCTTAAGAGAAATAATAACATTGACGGATCGACTAATAAGTATTCTGTGCTAATTTTCTTAAGCTCTTACAATGTACCATCTGATAAATGTCACTCAATATTGATATTAAATAATTATTCCGATAACGATGTAAACAATGAGATGACAGACTTTTTTAGATAAATTAAAGTAGGTAATTCAGTGGGTGATACAGTAGCATGGTTACGTGATAAATAAAATACAGTGTGAGCCATTAATCTAATACCTAAGAATTCAGGTACCTATTCTAAATAACAATTATATAGTGCAAAATAGAACCGGAAAAGAGGTCTTTATAAATCGATATGTTTTTAATAAAACTCCAAATAGATAAAAAAAACGTATCATAAATCGCGTGATTTATTTTATGAACGGTCAAATTCTGACATATATGTCCATTTGTTATGAAAATAATAAAAAGACTCTTGTGGCATTAGAGAGAGAGCATGAAGACATTAATGGAGGATATATTTTAGTGTCGTAAAATTTCTATTGTTGGCAGCAGACGTAGGAAAATGATGACGCACTTTTCAATATTTATGGCACAACGATGGTAACTTTATAAAATCGCTACACTCCTACAATCTTCCCAATAATTTATTTCCTTTCAACAATCGGTATAGCATCTAAAATCTTCGAATTACGAGAATTATCGAGAATGACTGATTGGGCAATATAAACCGGTGAGACTCGGGTAGTTCAGTTGTCGCAAGCATGAATGATTCAAGAGCTCGAAAATGATTCTGATGTTGAAATATGTAAAAGGTGGATGATTTCTTTGAAAAAATTTACTTCCTTTATCTACAGTGAAAATCTGAATAATTCGTTTCGGTAATCTAGACACTGTTTAAAATGGTAGAAATGTCACTAGTTGTCATTTGTATTTAGTAGATAAAGTTGGATGATTCATCATGTCCAACCTAATCGTTAAAAAATGTGAAACACCATAACACCATAAGACAATGAAACGCATGAAAACCAAGGGAATATTAATGCTATAGGTGCCAGTGTTAGGCTAAACACATAGTGGAGCGGCAAGGAGAGCAGAGTCGAGGCAAAAAAAGAGCTACGCGTATACGTGTTTAATAGCAAGCCATGGATTTGTTACTACCAGAAATTCTTCTTTAAAAATTTGATACTTACTAAAAAAGAAACGATGTTGCAATGTACATGGAATTAATAAAAGTAGACATCATTTGTATAAACAATACAAACAAGAGCCCAACTATTACAAAGCAACCCGATGATACTGTCATTAAACTTCATAACCATAGCTGTCAAAGTAATAACTGTCCTTGTCCTTCTATCGAAAAAGTAACTTCTATAAAATACTTGGGAGTTATATTAGATCAATATGTACGTTCGTCTGAGCATATAATTCATGTTAGTAAATGGTTAAGAGCTTTGTGTCATAAATTCTACACACTAAGAGAAATCCTTTCCAGAAAAAACCTGATAATTCTTTATAACGCTTTAGTCGAATCTATATAGAGATATTGTGTTGTTGCACGGGGGAGGGGGGTGCTTTAAAAAGTTATCTAAGCTTATTACAAACTGTTCGAAATACTTTACTAAAAATTAAATTTAAAAAACCTAAACTTTTTTTTAATCAACAATTATATAGTGCAAACATTTTGAATGTTCAATTGCTTTTTATTTATCAATGTGTTTTGAGAATGTACACAAATCGTAAGCATTTAATATATAAAAATACTCGCATCACCCGCTCTGCAGCCAACAAGGATGAATTATTTAGAAAGACATTAACGCAGAGATCTTTCCTTTGCCTGGGACCCAGGCTCTTTAATTTAATTCTATTACATCTGAAGCAAATATCTAAATTAAAGTCATTTAAAATCAATGTTAAAAATTACATAGTAACAAATCAACTTAAATTTTAAGAAATAATAAAGTAATTCAGATTGTCAATTTCATGTGTAAATAAATAAATATATTTTCTTTTTCTCTACTTACCTCTCGTTGCTCAATTCTACATAGAAAAAAGGAAAAAATGTTAAACAATGAAAAGTCAGTTATTTTTTTTTCTCTCTTTTTCTGTTTCTTTTTCTTTTTTTTTTTGTTTTTTGTTTTGTAGTATAGATTACTTTATAAATTTACAAAAGACTGTTTTTTTTAGTTAATGAGCAAGTAAGTTGAGAACAAGTTTTTTTTTTTTTTATGTTCTGGTTCCCACGAAAAGAGATATCCTGTAATGTTCAGAGAACATCGTGGGAACCAAGGGAAAGAAGGTAGGAGTTGGTGTTCTTCTTAAATTTCTGGAGGTTGTATGCCTCGGGGAACACCTCCCTAGGCAATGAGTTCCAAAGCCTCGCAATTCGTTGGATGAATGAGTCTTTAGAAAGTGATGTTCTGCAGGTCTCCAAAGTGACCACGAAGGGGTGTGAAGACTGAACTTGACGGGTTAAACTTGAAGAGACTGCCAAAGGAGGAACGATTGTTGATATTTCAGAAGAGCATCGCCCATGAAAATATCTATAAAATAGAGACAAATCGCCAACTTTTCTACGGTGTTCCAGACAAGTGAGCGAGTTTGTAAGCGAGGCATCACCGACGAGACGAATTGCCCTTTTTTGGACAGAATCCAGTAGCTTCAGGATATGTTTAGGTGCTGCACTCCAAATATGGGAACAGTACTCCAGTACAGGTCGGATCTGTGCCTTATAGATCATAAGCAGCTGACTGGAGGTGAAATAGCTCTTGGCACGAAACAAAAAACCAACTTTTTGGGATGCACTTTTGGCAATGGACCTCACGTGATTTTCTCAGGAAAGGTTATTGCTGATAGTAATACCAAGCATCGATATGGATGACTTCAGTGGTATGGTTACTCCTGACAAAGTTATGTTAGGCACAGTGAGATCGGCTTTTCTAGAGAAAAGACATGCTTGTGTTTTGTTTGCATTGAATTCTACCAAGTTATTAGATCCCCATTCGAGAATTGTTGCTAAGTCCATATTTATATTGTTAACATTTCTTCCTCGTTCATTTCTGGTTTCACGGGCTGATATAGGGGCCCTGGAAGAGAAAGCGGTATGGAGGGTACTATCATCGGCAAAGCTGTGTACGGGACATGAAGTTGCTTTCAATAGGTCGTTGATGTGAAGTAAAAATAGTGTTGGTGCTAGAATGGATCCTTGCGGAACACCACCTTCCGGTATAACCGAAAGTGCCACATTTAGGACAACATTGTATTTGAACTCAGCGTCATTCAAAACCTACAGCTTCGTTATTTTAAATTTTTAACATAACTGTATCCGCCATTACTTTTCGCGCCATACCCTGTATATATATATATATATATATTTATATATTTAAATAGGTAGGTATAAAATTGTTAATTGTTAACTTCTTGCAAATGATATTTATATTTCTCGTTATTGAAAGTTATTACTGTTTAGACATTAAATACTTTTTTTGTTAGTTTCTTGAAAACGGACCTGTATATTTAAAATTTGTTAATACTAATATCTCCCACATTATCCTCAACTATTCACGAGATATTACCATGTGAATATTATGTCCAGAGTGTGCATAATTTAAACAAAAAAGTACTTTTACATGGACAATTTTTTAAAAAAATAAATAATCAAAATGTCGGTGACAACTTACTGCTTCGCAGCAATCCAAATCGAGCAGATAGACAGTACAACGCTCGCACTTTAGCAAATCCTGCGCTTCACGCATTATTTTCGACACCAAACATTCCAAATTGCTCTGCTCCTCGAATATACTCCTCGCCAAGTTCAGCAGAATCTACAACAATTCCATTAATATCGGTTTTATTTTTGAGTCGATTGATGTTACGTCTTAAATAAGAAATCGATACTCCCTCGTAAATGGGTGACGTAACGAGAGCACACTTACCTGATTCCTTTTGTACTCCAGTACTGAGATTTCGAAGAGTTGGGCGTTCTGGATGCCGATGCCACAAAAAGTAAGATACCGTTGGAACACTTCGACATCTTGGGCGGTAAACTCTTGAGAATCGTTGGTCTTGTTGATGATCTGGGCGACTCCTATGACCTCGCCTTCGTAGTTGCAAATGGGCATGCACAAGATTAAATTTGTCCTGTAGCCTGTCCTTAAATCTACTTCATTGTTAAATCGTGGGTCCTGAAATCGATAATTTTTGTTTTTAAATCGAATGACATACGTGACGTTTGACATAAAACTTGACGGTCACACTCTCCTTGACATGGAACGCGACAGTCGACACAAAACGTGGCATCGCATAGAAACTATGGAGGGTAGAGGTAACATAGACAATCTCTGTGTAAAAAAAAATGTGCCTAAAACTTATGGAGAGTAAGGTAAGGAGGACCATCTCTGGAGTGCGCCACAGTAGCAAGCGGGCAAATTTTCTAATCTTTTAATTTGGTCGGTGTCGGTGAATTGATACAAACAAAAAATGTTAATGTGATTATTTATCAAGATAATTATAGGCTATGTGCACGATGACTATTAGCGCCACTGACGGGCAACGAAATACTATTGGACGCCTTTTCTATCATTGCATCTTACCGCAAATTTATAAAATAATCAATTATCAACTACGAACAGAACACTACAAGAATAAAAATCGGAAACAAACTTACTAGCCCCTTTAAGACAACTAAGGGATTAAGACAGGGTTGCTGTCTGTCTCCTACCCTTTTCAAAATTTACCTGGACAGGGCCCTCACGAACTGGGTGAAGAAGTGTAAAGGCATGGGACTAAAGGTGGGGGATGATACGCTATTCACACTTTTCTTCGCGGACGACCAGATAGTAATAGCCGAAGATGAGGATGACCTCAATTATATGATTAGAAAGCTCAAGGAAGAATATGAGGCAGCGGGTCTACAGATGAATCTATCTAAATGTGAATACTTGGTGGTAGGAGATGACCAAATAAATGACCTTGTATTGGATACGGAAAAAATAAGAGGAGTAAAACACAGTAAATATCTCGGAATAATTTTTAATAAAAAAGGTAACAGTAATAATGAAATCCAAGATAGAATCAACAAAGGTAGAGCCGTAACTAGAACCCTGAACTCTCTTCTCTGGGACAAGAAAATTAAAAAAACTACAAAGAAACACATATACAAGAGTCTAGTTCAAAGTGTCACCCTATACGGCTCCGAATTATGGGACGTAACGAAGGCTAATAAGAATAAGCTTCTGGCAACAGAGATGGATTTCTTGAGAAGGAGCTGTTGTAGGTCTAGACTTGAGAGGGTTAGAAAAGATGTTATCCGAAATGAAATGCAAATGGACAGAAACATACACGAGGAAGTAGAAAAGCGGCAGTTAACTTGGTTCGGACATGTAAAGCGGATGACAACTGACAGATGGCCTAGGAAGATACTGGAATGGATACCACCAGAACGAAGGAAAAGGGGACGACCACGGAGAAGTTGGAAAGACGATATAGACGAGGCAATGGCTAAAAGAGGTTTGGAAGAAAACGAGGTTTTTAACAGAGAAAGATGGAGATTGGGGACGGAGAGACGGCAACAGCTGTAGACAATCCGTTATATATATATATATATATATATATATATATATATATATATATATATATATCAATTATTAAATCATTTAGCTATGTGTGAGAAGTATAAAAAAATTTACAATTAAAAGTAAGTGAACATTATTTATTTTCAATGTATATATTTTTTAATAATAATGTGTCACACATACATAATTAATGTTTTATATCGGTACCATAACCCAAAACCATGACATAAGTGATATTGCAGACCGGGTTTGAAAGTATTAAACCCTTTATACCTTTTACTAAAGGCACCTTGGCGAAAGGAATAAATTTAGCTTTTCATCATATAATACATATTCAAGAATATGTTGATGACACAATCAACAATCGATTCATTGCAAACTTCGGTCACCAAAAAACTATACAATTTCGAGATAGAA
The DNA here is from genome assembly GCA_950111635.1 of Agelastica alni. Taxonomy (NCBI): domain Eukaryota; kingdom Metazoa; phylum Arthropoda; class Insecta; order Coleoptera; family Chrysomelidae; genus Agelastica; species Agelastica alni. Next base: position 1,494,040 of record OX467713.1, read on the forward strand.
GTAAGTATCTACATCATATCTTTATTTTGCCAATATCTCCTTTGTAATTGTAACTTTTATAATATTGTAAATATTTTCGCTTTTAATTAACACTACTCACTATTCTTGTACCACCACTGGCCACATTCGGCCGTCGGCATGCTGATCAGTCTCACCCATTTAATCTCAAGATTGACACTACAAGGACCAAGCTCCATCAAGAATCCTACTTTTACAGGGCTGCTACGGAATGGAATAAGCTTCCAAAATCAGTTTTTCCAATGAACTATGATCTGCAACTTTTCAAAAAGCGGGTCCACAATCATCTCCTTTTCATAATCCCTCCCCCTTCTAATAGCCACAGTGCCGGCCGTCCGCGGCCCACACGATAGGTCTACCCTTATTGCGACTATTTTTAGTAAAAAAAAATTCTTTACGAAAAATTAGAGTTCAAAAGTTCGAGTAGTGCTCACTACGAACGCTCGTATCGATATTATTTCTAACTCTGCCCCCTTGCACATAGCCTATAAAATTGAAAAATTGTTTATTGAATAAATATTAATTCATATAAACTTTTTGTACATACTGTTGGTCGGAAAAATTACGGAGGTTGGGACATATCATTTTCTATATTTTTTAAATTTCGCCCACTTGCACAACTTTTATCAAAAGTTAACAAGAATGAAATCACACACCACGTTATCTTAGCAGTTTTATAGGTTATATTTACCAAATTACTTTGAACTACGTAAATAGTTGACGTTTTATAAACTGCAATATTCCCAAATGCACTAGAGGAGTGTACCTTCAAGGACCTCATCTCACCCTGTGGCGCAAAATTCAAATTTTGGTAACGTCATCCAAGATGGCCACCATGAAGGAAAAAGCATATATTGGAAAGAAGTTCCTTATCGCACGGTACGTGCTTGGCATATGGAGGCGAAAGAAAGTGTAAGATTTTTCCGTCACGAAACACGAAACATCAGACGCGTATGCCGTGTACCAATTATACCTGCGCAACCGGTGCAAACTTATTGGCTACCTTAAACCAATAAACACGCACCTATAACTAGACACAGCCAATAGCATACTCGCTATGGATAACCGTCTACACTACTTGTACTTGTGTACTTATACTTGTACTTGTGTACTTGTATACTTATGTTTGTTTTCAACAAGACACGTGTTGCGTAATCTCTTGGCGAACTGTTTGTAAACACTTTTGTTGGTTGAAAATAACTCTTGTTATGGGTTAATATACATCAAGAATGCATCGTGATAGTGGCTTAGAAGGTAATGTTACAAATCCGGTCCTCTCAGCAACCGAAAAATCGACAGCGTCGAGGGTCCGTATTCGACCGCTTCCTTTGTTACCGCCGACGGGGTCTAGGAAAGTCGCGCAACCTCTCGAATCCGCGTCGAATGGAGAAACAGGTAGAAAGATCTGGAACTGTGATATCGGAAATATAAAAGGGGAAACGATCATAACAAGAATCAGTATCGGCTTATGTGTTTACGAATTATTAAATGTAAATAGTTATATAGAGTTGTAAAAGTTGTATTGCTAAATGAATATCTAAGTGGTTAATGAAAATAGAAGTTATTGTATTGAAATAAACATTTTTTTTGTTATTGGATCGAGAGTTTTAATCGCCGAACCCAAGATAGAATTAAAAATCGTATCAATAATAACAATGACGCTAGGTAAGTGTCAGAGTTAAAGTGCAACAATATGTGAATAATTTATTTTTTAACCTAAAAATTTTTTATATATAATAATAATATATTACGAAAGAAACTTCGTTCCACGATACTCACCCATTAGTTTTTTATTTTCTGTTTACTTTTACGTACATATGAGCAAATTTTTACTGCATGATTGTTTTATCGAGTATCTATTTCCCTTCGACATACTTTACTTCATATAAAACAGCTAATTTCAGAACCCTGCGTCTACCAGCGCCACCTTTATATACCACATTTTGTTGGGCACTTTTAATAAAATTCTCCTTATCTCTACTATCCATAAAACGCACCCAGTAGCAGAAATAAATTATCATTACCGCAATAATTGTATATATTATATTCACATTCATATTTTAAAACGCGATGAAATAATGAAATAGCAACTGATAAAAAATATTTGCAAGAGAGTGATGCCTTTTTGTTAACTTATGAGAGCGTGACTTGCTACCGCCTGGGAATAATAAAAAAAGGACTGGCACTGCTCGTAGTAATCAAAGGTTTAAACACGCCATGTTTATATTTTTTTATAGCTTTTTGAAATTTAAATTTTAAGTATTATTAAATACACAGTAATAATGGTCTTGAAATATTAGTTTTTTGTGGAAGGTAAAATTGAAAAAGAAAGCAATTAAATTCGTTTTATGCAATTCATGCAAAAAACAATAGATATTGAATTTTTAGTGCCTGTCAGACACTTAAATTTTAGTCGCACCTGACAGAAAACAGAGTGACCAAAAGTGAGATTGATATTCTCACTGACAGTCGCTCGGCCAATGGGCCCTCGTGAGGCTGAGGCTGGTAATGTTCACGAGCTTCAAAAAATGTTTTCAACAAGTATACATTACATTATAATCTTGCGGTTGGGCCTTTGGTAACCTTTGGTAACGAGTATAAAACACTATACTTTTTCTACAACTCTGTTTATATCATAATAATATACTAAAAAAGAAGAATGTACAAATTTAAATGGGGAAAAATCACTGAGTGGGCGACATCTATTATTGATCGTATGAACTTTTCGAGGTGTAAACAACAAACCAACCTCCATTTGTTTATACGGGTGAAAAGTAAACTTAATATATTATTTTGAGCAATTTAAGCATTGAAAGTGTTATATTTGAACGATATTTTGTGAAGAATTGGTGTTAATAAACCACAAAAATCGAAAATGCAAAGGATTAAAAGAGGGGTTATAAAGATAAAATCACGAAAAATATGTTCTGTTTCCCAACGCTCTACATATGGCAATTCGATTACATCTTTACATAAATTTCCTTCAAACCCTAATGCAGATCAGAAATGGATTTCATGGATAAACTTTTGATGATTTTTTCATTGAGACCGTCAGTTCAAAATATAATGATGTGGCCAGCCTTAAAAACCTCTTCGCCTTCCTTAATTGGTTGAACACCTTCACCCACTCAATACAATATGTCCGAAATTGATATTTCGACTTTCATAGGCATTGCAACAAGAATTCCAGGGTCAACAGAATTAAAAAACTTCGAGAACAAACCAAAATTGATACCTAGACACACCTAGTCTTTACTGGCATTTAACAAGAATCCAGCGACAATAAAACTAAAACGTCGTAAAAAAATCTTAAATCCAGCTTTAATCCAATAGTTTAATAAAATAAATCAACTCAAATCTCCGAGATAACTAAAATTCCCTTCAATAGAAACTTTGTTTTTACAAGTGATCAAATGACAGAATATTTGTTGTTCACACCTCGATCCGATATTTTGTCATTGTCAGCGCCATCTCGCGTTACGTGGTTTTTCCCCAAACGCAAAATTCATATCTCTTCTTAGATTTTACTGGTAAGTGTACCGTATTCGTCCACTGCTGGACATAATACTCCATTGATTGCCTCCACATTCTCCTATTTTGTGCCTCCTGTATCCAATTTGTGTGGATACGTTTAATATCATCGGGCCATCTAGTTGGTGGTCGTCCCCTGCTTCTGTATGCCTCCTGCGTCAATCATTTTGGTTCTTCTACGTAGCTCAGCGTTTGTGATGTGATCTCTGACTTTGATTTACTGTACAGCCTTTTTGTTAATGTCAAAGTCTCATCACCATAAGTTAGGACAGCAGAATACATTGGTTGAAAACCTTTCTCTTTAGACAGATTAGTAAATCTGACTTTAACATGTGCCTTAGGTTCCCAAATGCGGCCCAAGTTAATCCTATTCGCCTAAGCAATTCGCAAGTTTGATTATCTCTGTTTATACGGATTTCGTTGCCAAGTTACATGCATGAGGTAGTTTCTTCTACTTGGATGCCAACTATGTATACTCCTTCTCCGAGTACAAGGTTAGTTATTAGTTGTGTTTTTGTCACATTAATTTTTAATCCGACCTTATGGGAAGCATTGTTTAATTTTTTTAGCATGTTCATAGCATGGTCGAGGCGATCTAATATTAGGACTATGTCATCTGCAAATCTTAAATGACAATAATATTAAGATATAAATACTAATGTAATTGTTTTTCTGCAAACCGTTGACTTCAGAAAAAAATGTTATAAGACTTTTTTACTCTGCATACTGTATTATGTCTTGTGTCTAAAGAAACGCACTATTTTCGGGAACACCCTGTATATGAAAGCCTACTTTAATGACGAGAATTACTTGGAGTCGTTCTAAAAAGAAAACATTTTCTTTGGGTCCTTCGTATTAATTAAAATTTAGCTTTTTTGGATGAATAGAAAAAACAAGCAAAGACGTCCCCTATTGACGAAACAAACGACCGTGTTCATTAGCGTTGTAAAGTTTTATAAGATGATCTATAAGGGGGTAAGGGAGTTACAGTCTCCTCTCTATAATAGCAAGGTCGAGAGCTAAATATAAATGCGTAATTAACTAAAAACCTCAATGAACCCTTAAATTATTCCCAATTAATTATATTCTGCGAATTTCAAGGATAGGAGGGTTCGAATAGGGTAGAAACGAAAATGTTGTAAATTAATGAGTTATCCCCCGCATTTCTAACCGACCAAATATTAAAGCGATATTTAAATACGCGTAAAGTTTAGCTGAAGTCGTAGGGGGGTGTAATTTGGTGAATAGAGTTACATGGGGATGTCGCGGAAACCTACAAATTGCAAATAAAATGAAACGATTCCTAAAATAGTAAAAAAGCAACATCGGCATGTCACTACTTACAAGCCCTAACAACTACAGATTCGAAATGCTAAAAGGATTTATTTATATTTATTTTAAACAGTTTTTTTGCCTTTCCGAATTAATAACAATACAGGACATTGTCGATACCACCTCGGAGGGATAGGTCTGAACCAACAAACGGACTGTCGGTTTTGCTGCGTGGAAGACGAAACAGCTAAACACATATTATGTTCATGCCCCTGCTTAGGAAGAATAAGGTTCAACATATTTGGTTTCATCAACCTGGAACCTACCGATTTTAAAAATTTTTACAACATTTACAACCATAAACTTCATGAGAAGGGCTCGATTGTGCGGTGATCTGTAACCTCTAGGGGTGAGCCACAATAGACTAGAGAACTAGATTATGAGGTGAACTGTAGATTTTGTCCTATTGAAACGTTTTGGTTTTTGAATAGCTGTTAATAATGGCTTTTAATTTGCTTGAAGGGGAAGTAGATTAATTAAAAACTGTATCTAGACTTATACAACCATAATCTACAGCATTCCCTGGAGACATTTAAATTTACTTCGTGCTTGTACTTGTCGTAAAATATCGGCTCTGCAAATCTTGGCCAAAATACCATATTCTCTTTCACTGAGACTGGGGGTCGGCCTAAGCTTTTACCACACTTTTCCTCTATATTTTGTTGTTATATTTATAATATTTCTGGCTATAGATTTTGTAATTGGGGGATTTGAAAACTGGAATTAGGTCAGATCAGCGCCGTATGAGGCAAAAAACTCAAATTGATAGTTGTCCCAAATTGATAGTTAAATGTCAAAACTTTACGAATTGGGCTTCGGATTGCTTTCACACTCCCCTATTCTCCAGGTAAGTCCCTAGCGACTAATACCCTGTTCGCAAGTTTCAAAAAGATGCTCAAAAGAAAGACATTTGGAACAAATAAAAGAAATGTGAAGTAAAGTAGTATGAAGATCTCGACAATAGTTCGTCTATCAAGATGCTAAAACGAATGTAGTCAGCCAGACAAGCATTTGGAAGTAAAAACTAACAAATGAATAACTCGAGCACGAATTCGTCATAAGCCAGGACAAGGAATAAGGAATTGTATAAATCTGATTTTTTAAAATCAGCACGTGTTACCTATATTACAGGCATACGTGGGTCGACTATATATCAGAAAACAACAACTTTTCTTGCAATGTGCCTCGACGAACATTGAATTATATCTGATAGATTCTTATTCAAGTCCTATCCGTTCCGGATGATATTCTCCTTCGGCCAGGTGCTCTCCTACTGTTAATTTTGCCTTGTAGGATTTTCTGTAGCAGCCCGTATCTATTTTGGTTCCTCATTATGTGGCAGAAATACTTATGTTTCCTACATTTTACGGTATCTAACAGTTTTGGTTCTTTATTCATCCGTCGCATTACTTCTGTGTTGATAATTTTTTGTGTACAAGATATTTTTAGTATTCTCGTGTATAGCCAGAGTTCGAACGCTTCAATTCTTTTGGTAGTCTCTTTAGTGAGTGTCCAGGTTTCTACGCCATGCAAAAGGACCGAGAAAACGTAACAACGCAAGAGTCTAAGCTTCATGTCTAAGGATAGATTATGGCTTTTAAAAAGCGAGCTCATTTTAATAAACACAGATTTCTTGAGAGTTGCCCCATCTCTCGTTTATGATTGTCCCCAAATATGTGTACTGTCTTACTCTTTGTATTCTCCTGTGATTGATGTATAAACTATCTTCCGCGATGTTTTTTTTTTACTTACTGTGAGGAGTTTGGTTTTGTTTATGTTTATTTCCAACCCGTGATGTGAGCTAATTCTGGTCACCCTATCCATCAAACTTTTGAATCCTTGAAGATTATCTGCAAACATGATGGTATCATTTGCATATCTTATGTTATTAAGTTTAGTACGGTTTATAGTGAATCCTTCTTTAATGTTGTCGAGTGCTTCTCGAAAGATGTCGACCATTTTATCATGTTGGATTCGGTCAAACGCTTTCTGATAATCGATTAAGTAAGCATATATATCACAGCTGATATCCCTACATCTCTGAAACAACACCTGAAAACAAAATAGAGCCTTTCTTGTACTGACGGCGTTCACAAACCCAAACTGATTCTGTGAAATCTGTTCCTCACAAAGTCTATATATTCTTTTGTGTATTATCTTGAGGTATGTGGTTTTTAAAAATCAGTTTTATACATGTTCATGCTTATTCGCTGACAAAAATAATATCAAAGTTTTCGGTAATATTTATATTTTAAGAATAAGGAATTGTTTAAATCTTTCGCAGACCGTCTTGTGTCTCTATACTCGGTGCTGCGATAAAACATCGGTACGAATTATTCATAAATTCCTTCGGCGAGGACGTCGCGACCTTGTTAAACCGTTGAAGAGACTCTTTCTTCCCTCGGGACGTCTCTATTAAACCGGTCGAGTTTTTCTCGAAAATTGCCAGTGACTCGCTCTCGCGAGAACACCAGCTACGATCATCGATTACTTATGATGCAGCGGCCGTATATTTTTTTCGTACAACCATAAAAAAAATTTCCACATTTTTTTTTTAAACTCAATAAAGTATCACTCCTTTCTATCGAATGAATAAGTAAAAATTTCCAACAAAATTACTTGGATCACGTGCACCATATAAGCGATTATTGACACGCAAAAAGGGCATTACAGTGCGAGTATCGGTGAGAATATGTCATCGATTGTTTTAATTTTTTTATCAACATACTTTTTCCACGATTTGTTCGCTTTTTTTGCGAACAAAATAATAATATTGATCATTTTAGGTAGACTCCTGAAAGAATGCAACCCCCTCCCCTTTGGCCTCCCTCTAATTGATTTATTTGGTGTCCCACTCAAAAGATTCCAGTCTGCTTAATTCATAGTCATTAAATTTTTACTGTCAGCTGACTGCGAATTTATATTTCCAAAATATCTATGATAATAAGAGAAATAATAGACCCAAATTATAATTCAGTTAAAAAGATATTGATAAGGATTATCACCGTATGTTTTGGTTCGTCTTTTACAATTTGCACAGGGCCGGACCGAGCATATTTTTTCTTTTTGATGTGAAACATCTAATGGCGCGCTTGGGGGGTAAGAACGACTGTTGGTGCCGCGATGACGTGATGCGAAAGCTTCGGGTAGCCCCGTAGCTACTCGGCTCGCTCCGTCGCTTAGGCTCCGTCTACGTTACAAGTAACACTTGCTTATTTTAGTTATCATTGGTCTATTGTAACCATCAGAAACATTATCGAGTGTTAATATTACAGAAATAATGATACTGAATTGTAAACTTTATTTGGATTATTATTGTTTTTATGTATATTTTTTTTGTAAATAACATGAGGCCAGCAGATATTGAAGAATATAAGACCTGAGCGAGCCGGCGACGACAACGATAAGCTAGCAAGTGGCGTTGAAGCGTAAAGCTGTGAAAATGCGTTGAATCATGGGCAGCTTTACTTTAACCTTCTGATACCTCGACTTACTCTTGCTATTCGACGACGTCTTTCGCAACGTCTCAACTTTCTCAACTTTTCAACTTTCACATCCTATCGATCACTTTCGGTGAATGATACAAATAGACTCAGGTAGGAGCAGGTTGATTCCATCAATAGAGATCTTGAAGCAATCGTCGAGTGGGGAACCAACAATCTTGTTCAGTTCAACGCCCAAAAAACACAAAGTGCCACGTTTTCCAAGAAAGTGAATTCCTCAAATCATCCCATCACAATGTCCGGAAATACCCTTGAACCAAGTCCCTCCATCTCGATTTTGGGAGTCACGGTGTCCAATAACATGTCTTGGCATGACCATGTTGCTAACATCGCAAAGTCGGCAAGCCAGAGGCTAGGTTTTCTGTGGAAAGCCAGAAAGTTTTTTACTCCTGATCAACTGTTGACGACGTACAAGGCTCAAATCCGACCTCTACTGGAGTATTGCTCGCACATTTGGGGTTCAGCACCAAGGCATTCTCTTCGTCTTCTAGATTCCATTCAGAAAAGAGCCATGGAAAGAGCATGGAAGAATAAGCTTCCAAAATCAGTTTTTCCAGAGAACTATGACTTGCAACTTTTTAAAAAGCGTGTCCACAATCATTTCCTTTCTATAATCCCTTCCCCTTCTAATAGTCGCAGTGCGGGCCGTCCGCGGCCCACACGATAGGTTTACCCTTTTTGCGACTATTTTCATAAAAAAAAAAAAAAAAAAAAAAAAAAAAAAAAAAAAAAAAAAAAAAAAAAAAAAACGTAGATGTTGGATTCCTTCGATAATTCAGTCAAGCTGGCTCGATTGGTTTTTTACCCACTATAGGCTGAAGGGTTTACCGTTCTTTATCGCCGTGAATTTTGTTATCACAGTAAATAAAACAACACACTTGTCATCGAGAATATATTGTGTAATTTAATACATGGAGCTTACAGTTTCACGCTTCCTGTATCTTCAGAATAATTTCACTGGTTGTTAGCTTTGAATTTAATTTATTTTATCTGATTATATTGATATGCATTTTACCACGTGGTGTTTTAAAGCGATGCTCTGAACGCTGGCGGTGTTCATTCCTCGGCTGATGAAATGCGAAAGAGAAGCGAAGCGGTGTTCTGCATTGCTTGACGGTCGAAATGCGAAAGAGATGCGAGAGACCTTAAGCCCGGTCAGACGTGGCTTAGTGTTAACCGTCTTTTTTCACGTGATCGTATAGTTGATTTCTACAATTGCGCGCGACAATTTCGGAATGTTTTGGAGAGATGATAACTGCACGTGTTTTTAGATGTTTTTTTTAGGCGTCAGGGCCGTTAATTTCCAACAAGAATATTTTTAGAGTTGACAGAATGGCAAAATAGAGGAAAATTCTGGCTATTAAGGATCGTGAGGTTGAGGTTTAAAAACGAAGACGACTTTTGTAGGAAAGTCAACGAGGAAGGAGAGTTTTGCTGCATCGATATTCGACACTGAAGCATCGACTAAAATGTTTGGAAAACTGGAATCGTTTCAAAGCAAAAGATTAATTCTTTTTTGATGGTCGTTGGTTCAAATTTTAGAATTTCCACTGTGAATGATGTTATTAATATCGAAACAGTTTATAATTTACCTTATAGACATCCGTGATGTTGATGAGTTTCTTCGTCTGCGCCACCGTGCCGGCGATGCCGACGCCGAACGGTATCTTCAACTCTTCGGATCTGGACAGTTTGATGGCCTCTTCGAAGGAGGAATCGTGACGGACATCGAACAGCTTTGCGACGAGGTAATTTTCATCGGCCGACGTTCGCGCCAAAAACAACGAACCCCTGTCGGCGTGGGTGAGGATGCTGACGTTTTTTAAAATTTTGTAACACAACACGTCGATGTCCAATTCGTTTGCTACGTCGCGGATGAGTTCCATGAACAGTTCCGATTCCTGCAACAACGATTAGGTGTATTCGTTCTGTTTTTATAGATTCACATTGAAAAATTCGTCCCGAAAGTTTCTTACTTCGTTATAACTCAGTAGTACATTAATAAAATTGCAATAATATAATGTGTGGTCCCTGTCTACCCCTACGAGAAAAATGCGGGAATATAATTACTCGAATCGTTAATTCTACGCCTTGTTTAAATATTGATTATGAATCTTTTTTTTATAAACGACGCCTTTATAGATTGAAAAATAGACCTGCTTTAATAAAACCCTTTTGATAATCATAAATCACTTTACATAAACGTTCGAAGCTTTCAAAAGGATGCTCTTAATCTACAAATTAATTTTTAATAAATGGAATTGTAGAAAAATACGAATTTTTTTACAGATAAGTTCGCTTAGCATTATTCGAAATCAACTACCTCAAAATTTGCTATTTCAAAGTAAAAACTAACGATTTCAAAGACTGAAATAACGATTTAGAAACTGGCAAAGTCACACTTCTTCCGCGAGTGATAATTGCATGCTTGGTTACATAAATTGTGCACAAAGAAAAATCTAAAAAACAAAATACCAACCAGAGAAGACTGGTTGAAGAAAACCCCATTGACCTGCACTGGAGTGACGGATCAGGGAACCAGGGACGCTGCGGGGCAGGTGTGTTTGGAGCATCCTGCAACCACAGGGAAAGCATACCCCTGGGAAAATACGCCTCGGTTTTCCAGACCGAGGTCTATGCTATACTCAGGTATGCCACGCACCTGAAAGAAAACAGAGTGACCAACAGTCAGATGGTGGTGGTCATCGGTGGTGTAAGACTGCATGCAGGCCCTCACTGATAAGGTGATAAATAAGGTGACTCTTACATGGGTTCCTGAGCACACAGGGATAAATGGCAATGAGGTAGCCGATGAACTGGCAAGAAATGGGACCCCGGTGAAACCAAGAAGCCAGTTGGTCGGATTGCCAATTGCCGATGTGAAACATAAATTGAAACTAATCCTTGAGCAAAAACATATCGCTCAATGGAATGCAAACACTGGCTGCAGAACATCAAGACAGCTGATGAAAAAACATCTCCAGAAGAGGGCAGACGCACTCTGGACGATGAAGCGGAGTAGACTAAGCAGCACGCTTGGCCTGCTCACTGGCCACATCGCACTAAGGAGGCACCTCTTCAAACTTAAGCAAATAGGAAGAGAGCAGCATACACATTCTGTGTTGCTGCCCGATGCAAATGGTGTATAGGTACCAAACCTGGAGCTGCATGATAATGGATCCAAGTGATCTAAATGAGACAGGGCCAACAGAAATCCTGCGGTTTGCCAAAACCAGCGGACTCGAATTCTGATGCCCTAAAGACACAGCTGTAGTCACAGAGGATCAAAGATCTAGGTTACATAGGCGCCTATACCAATGGCCCAACCGCAAGAATGTAATGTAATGTTAGTGATTGAAACATCAGAAAAGAAGATTTAAGCGAAACAAATGTGGCGTACATACCTTTGTGAACAGTCAAAACTTGTCAAAAAAGGCACGACCATCTGTGCATAGAAAAGTGCTGGTCCCTATACTTACGAAGTATGTATGATAGTGAATGTTGGGTTGGCAAAAGAAGCATAAAAGTAGGATCAACGCTGCGGAAATGAGCAGTCTCAGAAGTATGGCTGGAGTGACTATGATGGATCAAGTGTGATAAGGGAACACGTGGTGTAGAAGAAGATGTAGTAAAAAAGGTAGATAAAGAAATGCTTACGTGGTTTGTTCACGTAGAGAGAATGGATAAAATAAAATTGACGAATGCGAATATATCTCGATCAAATCGAAGTTTTTTTTGATAAAAGGCCAGGTCAAAAGTATCAGCAACCGATGAGCTTGTAAAAAAGCGCTGATAAAACAAAAGATGTGTGTTAGAACCGTAGCAAATAGAAAGAAGCCCTACGGGCGTTTGACTCTTAGTTATAGAATCCAGTGTCATTCTTAGCCATATTATTGGTCCTTCGAGCCGGATTAATTAACATAACGTTAAGAATATTAGACCGTTTGGACGCCTAAATTTTTTAGCTTTATTTTTTATTAGAAACGTGTAGAAGTGATCACGTCTGGCCTACCATTTTTAATTTTATTTAATAAAAGCCTCCACAGAATTTTTAATTAAATAAAAAGGATAATCGTTTTTAAACTTTATGGAAAAAGATAATTGACAGACGAATTTAAAAGATTTTATCATCTTTAAAACATTTTATTAAACCAAGAGGCGAATTGGACAGTAGAATTAATGATACTGCAAAAGCGCTTTCATTTTAACCGAGTAAATGTGCGAAAATATAAAATTGACAAATTGCATAAAAACACATTGTGAACGTGACCATTTTGCCACTTATTTATATTTATTTCCTTGTAAACATTATGGCACATACAAACTTTAAAATAAAAGACGTCAAATAAAGCAACAATAATTAGTGCCTCTTTCCATCTTTCCATTTATGATGGATTTTTCACTGCTAGCGTTAGTCTGAGTATTGAGAAGATAATATTAGTGTTTGCGTATTAAAGTTAAGGTTTATGTTATTTTTAGTGAAAATTTTCATGTACATACACATAGTCACGCCTTTAAACCGTAGGGGTAAGCAGAGACCACTTCTTTCCACTTCCGCTACGATTCTTACACACGTCTTTCGTTTCTTTTACTTTTATCGGCGCTTTCATACATGCTCGTTGGTTGCTGGTACTTTTGAATTGGCCTTTCTTTAAAACAATTTCGGTCTGATCGAGATATGTTCGCCTAGATCGATCTCTAAGCAACTTGCCCATTTACATTAACCTTTATAAATATGTTTCGTCAATCTTCTTAAATCCATCCTCTCTACGTGTCCTAACCAGCTAAGCATTCCCTTATCTTCCTATGTTACTACATCTTCTTTCACACCAAGGTGTTCCCTAATCACTCCATTCCTCTCTTTATCCACCAGAGTCAATCCAGCTATACCTCTGAGAATATTCATCTCCGCAGCAATACTATTACTTTCATGCTTCTTCCGCCAAACTCAACATTTAGGGCGCCATTTATGTTTCCCTGCTAACACCCCTCGCTAAATATCACAGTCATACTTTCCGTCTCTTGTAAATTTTGAACCAAAGTATACTTTTATTCCTTTTAATTTTAAGGGCATCATGCATAATATCAAACATAGCCTGCAACTCCTCTCAGTTGATGCTAATATAACTTGATCATCGGCGTAAAGGAGGCATTTGACGATCAATTCATTTATTCTCAATCGATATGCACTATCGTACAAATCATTTAAACAATCTCTGTCTAACACCTTTTTCAAAGTTAAACCAGTTCGTGTAAGCACCGTTTATCCTGACACAAATAGTGGAATCCTCATAGAAGAGTGCTTAGAGGAGTGTTGGTTCCTACACTTATGTATGGTAGTGAATGTTGGGTTTGGCAGAAGAAGCATGAAAATAGGATTAGTCGGTAGAGGTCGGTAGAGGTCGACCTCGGCGAACATCGATCTTGATCAGATCAACATTGTTTTGAAGAAAGGCCAGGTCAAGAGTACCAACAACCGGCGATCATGTATGAGGGCACTGATGAAAGTAGAGGAAGCAAAACATGTGTGTAAGAACCGTAGCGTAAGTGGAAGTGGTCTCTGCCTATCCTTGCGGAAAAAAGGCGTATATGTATGTATGTATGTGGGTATGTATTTTAATATTTGAATTGGAAGCGGTCTCCCAGAACTGAATCCCATAAGTCCAGTTATGTATTTTGATGTTTAAGGTACCTAATTATTCAAAAATGACTGTTAAGTTTTTTATATCCAAAACCAGTCTGTTTATTTAAAAAATTGTATACTCCCAAGAATTCAGTATATTCGGAGATTATGGTTTCATTTCCTCGCCAATTTATACATGTCAGGCGAATTACCTTAATTTATTAATTTGTATGTTGGGCTCGTACGAAATATTTTTATGACAAACTAAGCCGTTAGAAGTAACGAGCATTCATCACGCAACCTTAAAGAATCCGTATTTGAAAAATATAAACGGTTTTTTGTCCTAAAATTGTAATGCGGCCGTCATCAATTTTTCCTACAAGAATTGTACGCTGCCACGTGACTACAAAATTATCATTCAATTTAAATAAAAGAGACTACGCGAGAAATGACGATTGACTCTGAATCTGACAGTCAAACACATTAATTTTCGAAAATGATAAAATATCTCTGAGGACTACCAATTAAATTTATCGACGAGGTTTTTTTAGACAGTCGTCACTTCATTTTTCTTACTCGTTGGTGCAATTAAACAAACGTAGCTTCTGATATTAATCTTCCTAATTTTATTTCATAAAAATTTTAAAAAAATTTGCTGCAAAATCACTGAATGTGAATGCAACGAAATTTTAAGGAATTGATTAATCCGGCTCGAAGGACCCTAAATATGGGCGAAAATGATAATGGACTTTATATGTTGATCCACGTGGTTTTCCTCCCCGCACACTTGCAAACGTAATTTCTAATATAGCTCTTCCAAGTTTTGGATTTTTGAACACACGCTACATTCGTCGATACAGATGTCTCAATGCGACCAATTTTTACTAGATCGAGCCCTAAATTACTACTTTCAAGAGAACTTCCTAAAAAAACGCAACAATTGCGTGACGACCCATGAAAAATTCACATTGTATCTTCTTCGGGTGCCATACTTGTATTCAAGCGTTGGCGAGCGCCATGTCAATAACATTTTGGTATTCTTCACGATCAGCGGCAGTTCTAAAACGCTGTTTCACGTCTAGATCTGTCCAGTGGCGTATATTACGAAGTCATGATAGTTTGTTTCGTCCTATCCATCTTGTACCCTCTATTTTACCCTGAATTATGAGGCGAAGCATTTGATACTTAGGGCCTCTTATGATGTGCCCAAAGTATTGTAGTTTCCTCTTCTTAATTTTGTTTAAGAGTTCTTGATCTTTATGCATTATCTGCAGTACTTTTAGGTTGGTTGTATGCGACGTTCATGGTATCTTTAACATCCGCCTGTAACATCACATTTTTAATGCTTCAACTCGATTTATCATATCGACTGTTAAAGTCCATGTCTCACAACCATACATTAAAGTGGACCAAACGTAGCAACGGAGCACTTTTACTCGTATTTGCATCTTTAGGTCTCTGCTACATAAAATCTGATTCCATGTCCTAAAGGCATTCCTGGAGATTTTAATTCTAGCCATGATTTCTTCATCTGAATTAACCGCGGAGTTTAGCCAACTTCCAAGGTAGGTATCTAAAATGATCAACCCGCTCAATGTTATGTTCTTCGAGTGTTAAGTTTACTGGACCGATATTAATTTTGCTGCAAAAAGAAATTTTGTTTTAGCCTTGTTCATCCTCAGCCACTTACGTTCACTGACTTCCTGGACTAAATTCAGAAGGACTTGCAGATCTTCAATACTTTCTGATATAAGTGCGGTATGATCCGCATATCGAATGTTTCCTTCTATTTTTAGTCCTTCTTGCCTTTGGGCCTACCTTTTATGCTGACGAACGCAGTCTGGTAATAGTACACATTTTTAAGTAGTCTCAAATCAGTTGATTCTACAACGATGGACTGAAGATGTTCAAAAAGCAGATTATGGTTCACGCAGTCAAAAGCCCTCTCAAAGTACGTTTTTAAAAATATTTAATAAAAATAGAAAATGTTTGAAGATTTACGAACTTCCAATTTTTCCTTTCAATCAGTTAAATAGAGTGTAAATTGACGAGAAAATTGAAAATAGATTTTTATTTCACAAATAGGTGATAAAATGGAATATTTATTTTGTCACGCCGCTTTTGTCACATTCAAAAATTCGTCAATAAATCGAAATTGAAAAGTGATTGCCTATTAAATATTCATTTTTGGTAGCGTACGTTGTAAAAGTATAAATGATGCATATTTTTTAACAAAAATTTACTTCGGAATCGTCGCATACTCGACAATCAACTTCCAATAAATTTTTCTTCCGATATTCTCAACTGATTTTTATAGCCCAATGTAATGCTTGAAGGTTGAAATATTTGTCTGAAATACGCTTTACACATTTCTTATCGACAATTGCCCCATATAGACACATCATTAGACAAAAATACCTCCAAAGTAATAGGGTAATTTTGGTAGTGAAAAATAAATTATGAAATTTGATAAAAATTAAAATTTATGTAGAAATACTTACATACATACATATAGTCACGCCTTTTTCCCGAAGGGGGAGGCAGAGACCACTTCCGCTACGGTTCTAACACACATTTTTTGCTTCCTCTACATTCATCAGAGTTCTCATGCGTTCTCGCCGGTTGTTGGTACTCTTCACCTGGCCTTTCTTCAAAACAATGTTGATCTGATCGAGATCAATGTTCGCCGAGGTCGATCTCTACCGACTTCCGTCCATTCACACTCGTCTTATAAATTTGTTTCGTTAATCTTCCTTCATCCATCCTTTCTACGTGTCTAAACCATCTAAGCATTCCTTTCTCTATCTTTGTAGCCACATCTTCTTTTACACCACAGCGTTATCTTATCTCACTATTCTTTACTTTATCCAACCGAGTCACTCCGGCTATACTTCTCAGGCTACTTATTTCCGCAGCAATAATCCTATTTTCGTGCATCTGCTAAACCCAACATTCACTACCATACATAAGTGGGAACCAACACAACTCTATGCACAGCCAAACGTGCCTTTTTTGACACTTTCTGGCTGTTTATAAAGCTATACAGTGCACTATTCATTTGTTTTCCTGCCAACACCCTTCGCTCAATGTCACTGTCATACTTTCCATCTCTCGTAAACTTTGAACCCTAGTACACAAATTCATTTACTTGTTCCACTCTTTTTCCCTTAATCAGAACTTCACAGTTTGTCATGCTTTCTTCTCTTTCAAAAACCATTACTTTCGTTTTGCTGACTATATGTATGTATATTTCAGAGAACACACTGCAAAACAATGAATTTAAAATACTTTTTTTTTTAAATATGAGGTTTTCTTCGCTTCCTGAACATTTTTAAAAATGTGACATGTCCCCTTTCTGCAGTTAGCAATTCAACTAGACACTACACACCGACGATAGCGATTGTAATTCATTATTTTTCCAAAAAACACAAATCATTTATAGCTGTTAACGTCGAATGAGTGCCGGTCGTACATACACGACTATTGTTTTTACCAATATTACGTCACCAAAATGGCTGAGAGCGTTTTCGCGGGAATAAAAAAGGTTTAAAATTTAATTTAATTTTATGGTTTTTTTGTGGCTTTTTATTAGGAAAATCAACATTTTGAAGTACTTTTTAAAACATAAAAGAATACCCTATTGTATTTGTTATATATGTTTATTAAACTCTTTTTCATAAAAAAGTCTTCCTACCTAGTTCTAGTAATCTTACCTCCAAAGCCTCATAATCACAATCGGGACGGATATTTTGAAGATGTTGATTATTGTTTGCAGGAGACGCCGCCAGCCATAGCTGGAAGATATCAGACGAAATGTGTGAATTCTTCGCTATGTGCTGAGTTTCTGGGAAAACTGCTCTCTGCGCACGTTGCTTTAAATCTTGAGAGGCATGGTCTTTCAGCCATCTGTAACAAAACAAATACCGAATTACTCTAACGTGCAACTTGACTCCTCTATTCGTTTGCAAGCGCGCGCTTTTCATTCGTATATTGTACATGTGATTTGAGTGTTTACTATTTATTCTACTATTTAAATTATAGAGAGACAATAGTGAAATCATGTGTTCAGAGTCCAAAAGAGTATGGAAAGCGCACACGTCAGAGTGCAAATAAAATACCCAAAACCAATGCTCAACGCCAACAACAATTCCGGCAGAATAAAAAAAAGTTACAAAAAAGTGAAACGTTGAATTCGAATCTTGTCAGGTATTTATATCTTTTGTATGAGAATCAGTAAGAATTATATTTGTTTTTTTTTTTTTTACAAAATACCTTGATCAAAATTTATAAATAGCGTAAGGAACTTGTAGTTTTAAAACTAAAATTCTGCTAATGGAGTCTCTTTAGCTAATGCACTTCAATAATAAGTTATTTAAGATAAAATATTTTATCAGAATCGCATTATATAGCGATAACGAACCTACAGCTGCCTTCCATTCTTACCTTCCTAGCTCCACCTTGGTCTGCAATGGAGTTGCGAAGCTCTTTGTCTGCCAGCACGTTAAAGAGCAGTGTCAGACCTATAGTTGCCTTCCATTCTTTCTCCCTTGACTGTAGGCCTCCCAAATAGACTGCAGCCACCTCATGCTTCCCAAATGGAGTTTTTTTT
Source organism: Agelastica alni (assembly GCA_950111635.1). Classification (NCBI taxonomy): domain Eukaryota; kingdom Metazoa; phylum Arthropoda; class Insecta; order Coleoptera; family Chrysomelidae; genus Agelastica; species Agelastica alni. Next base: position 1,512,656 of record OX467713.1, read on the forward strand.
GCTGAGCTGAAGAAAATCCTTTATAAAGGGGTTATGAGCCTGAAAGCTTAAGGTCTACTGTGAGACTTCACTGACTGTTTCAGGGCTACTCACTAAAAATTTCACCCCTGAGTAGGTCCGTCTGGTTATTGCCTCCGGTGACACTTGGGCCTGTTGGCCCATTGTATCTTGCCTATGTGATTTTCTGTCATTATACCTAATCCAGTACTTTCGTACCTTGTACAAGTTCTGTACTGGGTGGGAACAATATAGTTTTGATTGGCCAGATGGCTGCCCAAAAATTGCCTGTCTTTTGCGGTGCAGTACCTCGCAGCAGCACAGTATGTGTTTTACTGTTTCCAGTCCCTTGTCTCCCAATGAAGTTAGTTATATGTAAATAGAAATTGAGAAGCTTAATTTGTTAAAAACCCGTTAGGGTAGTGACAGATCTGCAGATGCCTTCCATGATTCCTCTTCCGGCTGCAGACAATTTGGTCTTCCCAAATTAGATTAAAGAGTGAAGTTATATTTTTTAGAAAACACTTTTTTGAGTTTTTCATGCAGATACATCAATTTTGAAAAAATTATTCCAAGTTGCAAATGTATTCTGGCACCATTTTCAGCTCCATTATGTTTAACGGTGCATTTTTTTGAAAGAGATTCACTTTATTTTCACTTGGTGTCATCTAAAATAAAATAAATGTTTCCACATCGATAAAAGCCTTTATCATTGTATAACAATTTCAGACGGAATCCTAAAATCAATTTTCTGGTAAAATATAAAAAAAGAACATATTTCGATACACCGCTTCACAAACTGGAACATAAAACAGAAAACATATAGGACGTGATGGGTCGCAGAAAATTCTGGACGAGGGTATTAAAATAAACTTCAGAAACAACTGTTACTAAACTGCACACATATTGGTGTTTTGGGTTTCTTTTTAGGTTTTAGGTGTAATAAAAAAAAGGAAAATAACTGAATAATTTAAAAAAAAAATTTAATCTAATTTTTTTCTTTTGGTATAAAATGAAATTAAAAGTTTTTAAACAATTTATGGCTTAATGCCATTGGAAGTATGTGTGTGTGTTTTTGTTTACGAAAAACAGTAGCGTGTTTTGGAACCATTAAAATTAGTAGTTTGTTGCCTATTTCAGAGTCAGCCAACTTTGTAACATGATAATGATCTTCTAAAAAGGCGAAACAATAAAAATTACCCTTGAAGTTGGCTTTAACGGCAACAATAAAAATCCATCTTGTTTTCGTAATATTTTTTGATAAAATTCTTCTTTAAATACTTCATTACCACTGAATAAATAAATTAAGCAATTCAAATTAGTTTTGGAGGACTCAAAAGCATTCGACCAGCACTTTTTAATTTACTACATAATTATGAACTCTCTTACAACCTACGTAAACGTATTTCAAGCTTCCTACAGGAATCCGGCTTGGAACCCACTCTGGAAAATCCAATTGCCTACATCCAATACCCTACATTTCATGTCTTAAAAATATCTTCCTGGAAAATCGGTGACACAGTTGTGTCCACTGAAATCCATCTAAAAGAGGGCCATTCACCTCATAATGGAAGAAATTATTCGACGTGTTCGAGGACTAAAGCGATACAAAATGGGGGATTCAGAAATCAAAAATAGTGTGTCGCTCTCATTGCAGAAAATGAAGATGACTTACAAAGGTTATTACACTTATTCAACCTAACAGCCAAGTCTCTAAACATGGAAATATCACCGACCAAAACAAAGTGCTTAACATCATCAAAAATTTCTCCAAGATGCAAACTTGAGCTTGACGGTAAAGTAATCGGGCAGAAAATGAAATTTAAGTACCTAGGCATAGAACTTTCCGACTTTGGTGATTTTGAAGGAGAGGTTAGAGAAAAGCAATTAGAATAGCTGGCTGCCTGAATACAATATGGTGCAATAAGAGTATGGGAACGGACACTAAAAAGAGGATCTACAAAACCATCGTGAGGCCGGTGATGACATATACCGCAGAAACCAGGCCAGAAACAGCGAAAACCAAAAGACTCCTAGAGACAGCTGAGATGAAGATACTCCGTAGAATCACTGGAAAGACACTGCTGGATAGAGAGAGAAGCGAGAATATCAGAACAGCCTGTAAGGTCAACAAAATCAATGACTGGGTAGCAAACAGGAAGAAGGAATGAAACGAACACATAGGTAGAATGGACAACCGCAGACTTGTGAGAATTGCTAGCGCGACAACTTCCCATTGGGACGAAGAGACGTTGGGCGCCCCAGGAAACGATGGAGCGACAGCCTCACGCAAGTGGACGATAATTGAACAGGCGACTCGCCTAGAATCAATAATGAAAAAGAAGAAGTGACTGTCGATGATGGCTTTAATCCTTCCACTCTTGCACATCCATAATGAGGTGAGTCGATTACTTACTTTTGTTCAACCTTTGAATTTTACAATTTTCTAACTTAAACTCTCATCGATAAACAAAACTGTGTTGAATTAAGAAAACTTTTAGTTACATGATCTTTTACTAATAGGGGCCTTTCATTAATTACGTAAGCGTCCCTAGGGGAAAGGGGGGGTGGGTTAAGAAAATCTATTCATGCCCTTATCTTGGGGGGAGGGGGGTAAAACCCATTCTTACGTAATATTTTACAAGTCGAAATTTCTTATTTAAAATCTATTTATATTTTGGATGCCGAATGATTTTCTTCATTCCATAATGTGCACTTTGATTTACATCTTATTTTACAAATTTTTATTGTTTATTAAAATTTTAAAATCTTAAATATTTTCATTTTCATTCATTTTAAATGTTATAAATAATAACTATGTTATAGTGAATTCTTCCCGAGTATTAATTTTAATTTAATCATTTGGAAAATAAAAAATGATTCATTTATTTTAAAGCAACAATAACTTTGTATGATTAGAATTTTTTTTATTCAATAATAATTGCGGTCTGTACAGCATATTCTTTCATTCAAACTAGTATTTTTTTTATAACTTTTATAACGACTATTTTCAGTAAAAAAACCATATGAACTTATTCTGCAGAAGAAAGTTCTTGGTTTAAAGAAATACATTAGTACAGAGTCGTCGCTTTGGATTTATCGAAAGCATTTGACAAAGTTTGACAGCCTCAGTAATATCCCAATGGACCTATCTCACGAAAGAGTAACAGAGATATGTAATTGAGCTTATGTAGTGCAGAACAAAGACGTCTATAATGCTGTGCGATACGCTTGTGGCATACTTGCTCATTGGCTAGCAAGTGGCTGTTAATCATTTATTTTACCTATTTTATTAATTGCCCAATAAAATAGAAGAAGAAGAGGAAATGTCAAATATTAGAGGTTGTTTTTGTAGAGTTCATCAGAGTTTAATTTCTGAGTTTTCTCACCGTGTTTAATTAATTGTACCTAATATTTGAGTTTCATAAGTATCAACTTTTTTATTGTCTTTTTCAGGGCAATTAAATCGTTTCTGTATTTGCCAAGGTAAGAATTTTCATCGTAGTTCCAATGTCAAATTTTACCTGAGTCCACAAGCGTCGTCCGCAACAAAGGTTAAATGAAATAGGTCTATTACGACATGGACTAAGTTTTTTTGTCGATCAAACGTTTGATGTTGAAGGTCACTCCTCAGAACTTTAATCCTAATAGTTGACACCACCGCCAGTAATTTTGCAAAACCGACATTAAACTGCAGTTGAAACCTTCTTTGCGATTGTTATTAAAAACACGAGAAGTTCTATTGACCCTAAAAGTCTACAGTCCTGCTTTTTAAAAAGACTTTATGAATTGTATGAACTTTAATTGTCACTAAATAGATCTTGGTTTAAAGAAATACATTCTAGTTTGCTGCATTTTGGTTACTAGGCAGTAAAGTGTATACCAATTCGTCGCTTTCGATTTAATGAAAGCATTCGGCAAAGTTTGACATCCTCAGTAAATATACCATTAATTACGACACGAGCGAATTTTGGATTTTTTTTTAACTTAAAAATATTTCGCGGAGAAAACGATAAAGGATTACTTCCAAAAGTGATTATTTAAATTAAAACTTTTGAAATTTTCAAAAATAAAATAAATGGTTCGGTGTTCGTTCTCAAACAGAAATCGACAAAAATATTTGACCACGATACAGAGAATGTGTTACTCGCATATTTTCAAGAACTATCTACAAAAATGAAACCCTCATTATTTTTGTGGGCAAAAAAAAAGAAACAAACAAAGAAAATAATGTGACCTACCTTTCGAACGCTTCCGGGTTTGACTCCAACCACTTCCCGATATCCTCCAAGTCTTTTTGGTCCGTCGGAGGCGGCGGAGGAGACGGCGTCATGGTCCTGGATGGGCATCGCTTTTATCCGGCGCGGCCGTACACGAGGAAGCGGCGTTCACTCTCCTCGAAGATGACGCTCGATATGCCACCGTCTCTCGCAGGTGCACTGACGAGTTTCGTCGGTCGCAAGCACATGCTTGACCGGGAAACACCGTCACAACGACGATGACGACGACGACGACGACATCGGGTCGGGCGTCGTTTTATTGATTACGCGCCGAGCGATTACCGAATCGACAGAGGCGGGTTCAGTGAGCAAGCCGTGTTTCCACAAACAATTTCCATCGGAAAAACGCTACCCCCCTCAGCTGCCAGGATCGGCCGTGTACTTGACATTCAAAAGTGTATTTCATTAAAGGGAAAAAAAATTAAATTCTTAAGTTCTCGCAGTAAAACACGAGTTAAAATCCTCATTTACAAGTCACCAAGCAAGTCGACTCCTTGACTGGGATCAAACAAAATTATGTTGATCTCGAATCAAAATGGACCGGAATCAATTCGAGAAATTTCTCGAAGACCTGACATATACTTTAAAAATTACCCAGAGCCCTCCAACACAATAAGTGTTGTCCATTTGAAAATTATGATTCGAAGAAAGAAAAATTCATTGCATACTTCGACCGTTTTGATAATTACTGCAACTGAGAATTTTAAAATAGCTCATCAATCGGTTCTGATCACTACAACAACTTGACAAATCTTCTAGCACCAGAATAAGCCTCTTAAAGGGGTACCTTTACGAAGATTTAGTCTAACATTTCATAGACATGTCCCCCCATCTACAGTTGTATCACAATACTATGTATTTCCTAGATGTGATTCAAAAACCAAAATAATTAATTTCTGAATTTGTTGCCTCACTCAAAAGTTTTTTAAAGGACTCTGTAATTTCTGTTAGGTACCTGCATATGTAATTCCAAAATATCGAAGGTTTGCGCGACAGTTAACTAAGAGAACAACTGCTGCAACAATCTACTGACAATCAAAAGCGTGGGATGCGCTACATCAATTAATATATTTGATAATAAACAGATATTGGTAAAAGTAAAGTCACCATAAAAAGCACCCCACGCTTTTGATTGTAAAATTATTTTTATTTGTTCGATAACTCTAGTTTTTTTTATTCTAGATGTGTTGCAAATTATTTTTTTGTTGTCTACTCTAATTTTATCCCGAGCGCGTTGGAGATTATTTTTTATTTTTTAGTCCGGTTTTCTTAGTTTTTTTAAACTATTATTTATTAGTTTTACGTTAACTTAAGCAACTGTTTACTGCACAATTGTTTTATTTGAAAATTATTGCGTATCTATTTCACTTTGACATACTTCACTTCATCTAAAACAGCTATGTTCAGATTCAAACTTACGTCTTCCAGCGCCACCTTTATATACTGCATTTTGGTGAACACTTTTTCAATAAAATTCCCATATAAGATTGTTCTTCTTCTCTCTACCCTCCATAGTACCATTGTACAATGATAGTACTATTGAAAGCTATCAATGGTACGTTGGGACTATCGATATCAATTCGATAGTTGAATCTATTCATAGTACTCGAAAGCACGTCCGATTGTTGTTTTGCAAATGTCAAATTTAATGTCAATGTCAACTGTCATTGCTAGACTGAGGAAAACTATCGATTGTATGTGTGTTGCAAGTTGCAACTATGAGATCATTTCGATAATTAAAACTATCGATAGCATAATACACACATAGCATCAACCTCCCGCATTCTTAACTCTCAATAAAAAGAAATTGGTGAACATTTTGACGTGCCATTTCCTTCGTTAAAAAAAAAAAAAAAAAAAAAAAAAAAAACTGAAAAATAACAAATCTCCAGGCAGCGACGGCATACCTGCCGAATGCATAAAATCTGGAGGAGAAACACTCCACAAGGCCATACACAAGCTTATACAAACCATCTGGAAGACAGAGGCCCTACCCGACGAATGGAAGGAAGGGATAATCGTCCCTATTCATAAAAAAGGAGACAGAAAGAAATGCACAAACTATCGTGGAATAACTTTTCTGAATACATGTTATAAGGTACTCTCCAATATCCTACTGGAGAGAATGAAACCATATACCGAAGAGATTATGGGGGAATACCAATGTGGTTTTAGGCCAAATAGGTCCACCGTAGATCAGATTTTTACCATCAGACAAATAATGGAGAAATGCTGGGAATTCGACAGAGAACTCCACCAATTGTTTATTGACTTTAAGCAGGCATTCGATAGAGTATGCAGATCAAAGCTGTGGAAAGCAATGCAAGAACTTGGATTCCAAAAAAAACTTATATCGATGATGAAAGTATGCATGGAGGGTACGCGATGTAAAGTAAGAGTGGGGCAGAGTCTCTCCGACCCCTTCAATATCAATAATGGTCTCAAGCAAGGGGACGCCCTCTCACCTCAACTCTTTAACATAGCATTGGAATATGTAATTAGGAACTCCAAAATTGAGAAGCCAGCTGCCATCTTTCACAAAGGAGGACCCAACCTGCTCCTGGCTTTCGCAGACGATGTCGATGTGATTGGCAATAGCAGGATTGACCTCAAAGACACCTTCATAAAGTTTGAAAAAGAAGCAGAGAAGATAGGCCTCAAGATAAACGAAGACAAGACCAAGTACATGTACCTCAGCAGAAAAAATCGGAACCGAGATAGAGTAGGACAAAACTTTTCTATCGAAGACTACAACTTTGAGCGGACAAGACAATTTAAATATCTGGGTACAAGTATTAGCGAAAACAACGACATCACAGAAGAGATAAATAACAGGATACAGGCTGCAAACAGATGCCTTTTTGATCTTCAAGACCTAATTAAATCTAGAATACTTACCAGGAAAACTAAGCTGAACATATACAAAACAATTATAAGGCCTCTCGTAATGTATGGATGTGAGACCTGGACTCTAACGGTTGCAAACGAAGAACGACTTGAGGTCTTCGAAAGGAAATTGCTAAGAAAAATATTCGGCCCAAATAGAGACGAAAATACAGGCCAATATAGAATAAAAACCAACCAAGAACTCAAAGAACTCTACACTGATACCAACATAATAAACGACATAAAGGCCAGGAGACTACAGTGGGCAGGACACGTTAAAAGAATGCCGGATGATAGAATAGTAAAACTGGTGTGAGAGGAGGTCCCGGGGGGAAAACGCCCATTAGGTCGACCCCGCCTCAGGTGGAGAGATAATATTGCAAAGGACCTAAAAGCCATGAATATCGAAGATGGACCCGATCGGATGCAGATAGAAAAAGATGGAGACGTGTGGTTGAGTCGGCAAAAACCCACCCAGGGTTGTGAAGCCATTGATGATGATGATTTACTTAGTTAGATTTTTTGAGATTTGTGCAAGTCTCCATCATTTATGGTTATGTAAATAGAAATAGACGATTGTTTTTTTATCATTAAATAAATGTTTAACTAAATTATTATAACGTTGTTTAATAACGTTACGGTTATTTGGTTGTACAAAAAATGAATCGATTAAATTAGCTTAAAATGTTGTTTTCTTTTCGTAGTTAGCCAAAACCGGCACGGGAATAAAATATATTAAATATCATTAATATGCGAACAATGTGACCACCTATGATGCAATATCGTCTTTTCGCATGGTGTCGTATAAACACATTAAAGTCGACAATAGCTCGATGTAATGACTGGAAAAGTAATTAACACAAAATAAATTTGCATGTTACTAATTTTGTCATTCGATGACAAACACGGTTACGCCAAACACAATTGGAAATTCATGTTACATTATTCAGCATAACATGAATATTTTTGTGTTTCGTGAAAAATACGTGACTTTGAACGAACCGACATTCACATTTCACATCTTTACAATACTGTACTGGTTATTGTTGTTACCAATCTTGACCTTTTTTTAGATGGATATTACTTCCATTAACATTACAGATCAGATCGAAATTGTGCATACACTGACACATTTTTTTTTAAATCCTTGAACAGTTTGGTTTTTACTATTTGTAAGACTCCTCTCATAGGTAGGTACTTGAATTCATTTGTGAAAGAAAATTCGTTTTTGGAAGCTTTGAAGTAACTTTCATGGAACCAAGTACTAGTCTATTAAATAGAAATTGTTTTCTTTTTGAAACTCTTTCCCACTGGTTAACTTTTTTCCTTACATATAAACGTTCATTTGATCTACTAGGTAACATTTATTTTACATGCATACATACATATAGTCACGCCTTTTTCCCGTAAGGGTAGGCAGAGTCACGCCTTTTTCCCGTAAGGGTAGGCAGAGACGCTTCCTTCCACTTCCGCTATGGTTCTTACACACATCTTTCGCTTCCTCTACTTTCATCAGGGCTCTCATGCATGCTCGTCGGTTGTTGGTACTCTTGACCTGGCCTTTCTTCTATCATCGTGTAAATTTAATCAATTTTATCATTCAATCCTCCCCTCACATTCAAAGTAGCAAAGTGGCTATCCGCAGTCCACGTTTCGCCCCTACATGAAGCATGACATGACAGGTGGCGACCGCTATGGTTATCGTTTTGGTTATAGTCAATACGACTATTACTCATAGCTTCCCATGAGATAAATACAATTTATACTAAAATAAATACATAACAAATAAAAATTAAAGTTAAATAAATGTCAAGAAATCTCAATCTGACAGAACAAATAAAATTTTAAATCTTTTGGGAAATATATTATTTTAGCTAGTTTTAATTATGTTATTTGAAACGCCGCGTTTTATTTTAAAAATATTAATAAAAATTTTAGAAATAACGTTATAAATGTTATCAAATTTGTTAATTGATTGGATACATAAACGGTAATAGATTTTAGTTTCAATTTCATATGTAAATAATTAATAATTCATTAATGAAATTTTTCGTTGCATAACACCAAAATTTGTATCAACAATTACAAAAAAAAATGTATGGGAAATTTTAAACTGGGAATTAGAAAAAAATCCTCTAATAAATTTAGAAACGATTTTATCTATATATATATATATATATATATAAATGAATTGCCGTGCGTTAGTCTCGCTAAAACTCAAAAATGGCTTGACCGACTTGAATGATTTATTGTTTTGTTTGCTTTAATATAGTGGTGGTTTAAAAGAAAAATGATGGAGAAAAGCCAAAAAATAAATAATATGTATAAAAGTCGATGTGTGTGTGTGTGTGTAAACGTATACATTTTTGAAGGATGTCTAGCAAACCTATTTTTCATTGAGCGAGTTATTCGCGAGTGACTTGCAAAAAATTATATAGGCAATTTTTCGCAAATAAAATAAAATTTATTGTGTTGAAGGACGTCATGCTAACCTATCTTTCATTAAATAACAGTGGTGGTTTAAAAATAATAAAAAAAATTCTTAAAAAGATAAAAAATCCCAAAAGAGATTCGAATATGTATCTATCAAAGAGATAGTGTAAGTTTTTTTCGCAAAAAAGTATTCGTATAAATTTTTGAAGGAGGTTAAGCTAACCTATCTTTCATTAAATCACAGTGGTGGTTTAAAAAGAAAAATAATAGAAAAAATCCTAAAGAAAAGCTACAAAGTAATCATAATACAAAAAATGAATGGTTAGTCGCGCTAAAACCCAAAAACGGCTAGACCGATTTTAATGAAATTTTTAGGCAATCTTCAGATTAGATCGGCGAGTGCTCCTGCGAAGTTAGCTAACAAACAGATCAACGAAAGAGGTGGGAAGGGGGGATGAAATATAAAAAAACTATTAAAAATTACTACTACTTGTACTTTAGTAGTCGAATTCATAGTCTTCGAGGCTGCTGGGTTTGATAGTGACATCCCCAATTTTTTAAGCACCCCTACGAAAGGGGTGGGAGGGTGATAAAGTGTAAACATTATTAAAAAAGGCTGATATTAGAGTCGAATTCATAGTTTTAGGGGTCGCTAAGATTGATGGCAATATTTCCAAAGCAAGCAAACCAACGTTCGGGCAGGACAACTTCTGCCGGGTTTGCTAGTTTACAATAATATTTCAAATTGATCATTAAAAATTAAAGTTAAATGACGATTCTATAAAAAAACAACAGCATTTTAATAAAAAAAAATTTTTATACTATATATAAACAATATATCCACAATGTGTATGCCTGACTTAAGCTATTTGTAAAAAACAGTCTTATTTTCTCCTACCCTTTGGGGTAAATATAACAGGCGCTGGCAAGGGTAGTTTCAGTTGTACAACATGCTTGTTGTTGGCTTTTGCATTGAATGCAAGTATTCTTGCAACTTCTACGGCCTTTTTAATGCCCACTTTTAAATCTATAGAAAGAAGTTGAACATCTACCTCAAAGTCCATTGCAATTGCTGCCAATATCATTGTATAACAGAGGGCTTTGTCTTTCATATGCAGAGGGCGAGTTCTGAAAAATATAATAATTCACAGTTGTATGAAGCAGTTTTGATAGATAAGTTATTTGTAAAAAAAAATTCATATTTACCTGCCAGTTCCTCCTACTTCAGAAAAGATACTCAATATGTGATTGTTTACGTCTACAGATTTATCACACAGTACATACTTTTTGGTCACAGATTTCATTGGTGTAGTCATAAATTTTATTATATAGTGTATGTACAAAAAAATGGTAATATTGCGTAATTTATCCTCCTCAGATAGAGAAGTTCCTAATATTTTATTTATGTTAGAAGTTGAAAATTGACAAAGTCTAAAATAATAAAATAGATTAAATACCATTCTTCAAAAATAACATTATCAACTGTTAAAATAAATAATAAAATTACCCAAATTGATTTGCGTTTTCGGATTCCATAATTTTTCCAGCTTCAACTGCTAAAGTATCTATAATGTATCCTTCTACCAAATCTTCCAAGTTATATACACCATCTGGTGAAGAAGCATCTCTGTTAATTTTGGGTCGATATATGCTATCATTTTCAGTAACCTGTTCCAAGTGGTCAACCTTCACACCTAACAAAAATCCATACATAAATAATTAATCTCCTTTTAAATACTAAAAAAAAATATTTGAGTTCAGAAATTTTAAAAAACATAAAAATCCAATAATTATGTAAAAACTAAAAAATAAATTGTACTTTAGTTGGTATAGTATATTTCAAAGAGTTACATAAAAATTTATTTGTATTTCGCTTTTCCACACAATTAAAAATAACAAGCTGAAAAATTTGATATTACTATGACATTAAACAGTTAATATCATGTAGAAACTTTATAAAAGTGAATATTTTTTTTACTTCCTTAACATCTTACAAAGACATAATACACGAGGATAGTTCACGAATTGTTGTCTCTAATATATTTGGTGTTGAATGACAAATGCAAATAAAGTGTTAGGTAAAAGCTTATTGTATGACATTAGTGTGTGCAAATTAGCATCAGCGCAGTTCGTGTATGTTAAACAATAATTTTTTTCCATTGAGGTGTGGACATGGAAGAAGATTGAGTGACTCTACCCCTTCGTACCAGGTAATCAAGAACTGGTCACGAGATTTCAAACTGGGAAGAGAGTCCTGTCAACATGCACCAAATGCAGGAGCCCCCAAAATTGTGGTGACCAAAGAAAATGTGAGTTTAGTCCATGACATGGTATTAAATTACAGATACAGTCAAGGCTATAGCAGAGACATGTAGGTTTTCTGTTGGAAGCATTGAAAACATTTTACATCAGGAATTGAGTCTCGAAAAACTCTGTACATTGGGTTCCATGAATGCTGACGGCAGACCAGAAGCATGTTCGCAAGGTTGCAGCGGAGACAAATTTGGAGATCATTAACAGGAATCCTGATGAAATTAAGCGAAAATTTCTTTCAGTCAATGAAACATGGGTCCATCACTTTGATCAAGAATCCAAAAAACATAGCATGGAATGGCGGCATAGAGGTTCTCCTCCCCCTCGAAAATGTCCTGTTGTCCCATCAGCTGGCAAGATCATGGCTACAGTTTTTTGGAATTTCGTAGGTGTTATTTTCTTGGATTATTTACTGAGTGGGTGCACCATAACAGGTAAATATTATATGAATTTAATACCAAAAGTACATGAAGTGATCAGAGAAAAGGGAAGAGGAAAATTGAGTCGAGGTGTGCTCTTCCACCAGGACAACGCTCCGGCCCACAAAAGTTGTGTTGCAATGGCTGCCATTTACAATGAGGGATTTGAAATTTTTGAACTACCTTATTCTCCATATTTGGCCCCCAGCGACTACTATCTATTCCCAAAATTAAAAGAACATCTTCATGGAATCCGCTTTGCTGATGATAACAAAGTGATGTCGGTGGTAGATGAATGGCTGAAGACTGAATTTTTTTCAAAGGGGTTTAAAGAATTTTAACACCGATATACCAAGTGTATAAATGTTACAGGTGACTATGTTGAAAAATAAATTAGTTCCATTCTTCTCATGTGTTTGCTTCTATGTTAGGGACAATTCATGAACTATCCTTATAAAATGTCACAGTTGTAGTGCATCAGATTAATATAAATATTTTAATGTTTTGGTACTTGCAATACAAATTTGGCAAAACTGTCAGTTAATTTAAATTATTATTTTGTGAGATTTCTACAATGTTTTTGTTTATTTGTTTATTATCTGAGTACTTAGGTGTTGGACAGTCCTAAACTAACCAAAGGTCTTGCTCTTTCTGACTGGTTGAGGCTCTCCTTTTTGAAATTCCTTTGTAGTAATTTTAGAATATGTACATTTAGATATGCCAGTAGCTTTTAGAACTCTTGCTCTATAGTTTGATACAGGAATTTTAACCCCATTTTGTGCTTCATCTTTCATAAATTTAAATACATTGTTAATTACTTCTCTTGCCTGACTGTGTATAATTCTTCCTCTAGTACCTAGTGTTTTCTTTGGAGGGACTTTCAAGCCCAACTTTTGGCTGTGATAAAGTGTACCATCAATAGGAAAACGGTGCACTTTCTTTTTAGGTTTATTTGCTTTTTTTAAATTATTTCTGTCATTTTCAACAGCTTCAACTAAAGAATTAGCTTCATGTACAAATGTTTGTAGTGAATCACCACTTTGATTATCACAATGTAGTGGATACTTCTGTAAATCTTTAAGAAGATGATAATTCATATTTTCCGCATCCAAAAAATGTCCTTCATTTGTAAACTGTATGGTCACTGTTTCACCAGAAATTATATCCTTACTTTTAAGCTCTACACATTTTTTTGTAGGAAGTCTCCAAGCCACAGTTGAATTATAATCTATGTTATCTATTATCATAGACATTGCAGCTTCATAAGTTCAATCAATAATGAGTATTTCCATCGGTTTTTTAAATTAACATTACAATTTTTTAACAATGTTTAATGAATAATTGCTCTATTACAAATATAAACAATAAACATATCAGCCACTGTCAACTGTCATAATGAAAGTGAGTGGAGGGAGCTATCTTCAATTTTAACCTCACTCTATAAAGTTGTTCATCCACGATTATTTTTTATTACATCAACCCCAAACGAAATTAAATGAAATCCACTTACTTGCAACAGTACTTTCTAGTTGATTTTTAACAGCATCAATATTCATAGTAAGACGCTCTCTTTGTTCAGTAACTCTCTTTGCTTTCTTTGATCCAAATTGTTTATTTAATTCTGATACTGCATTGTCCTTACATGAAGATTTTCCGATAACGGTCTTTTTATGTAAATTGGCACGCACAATTACATGGTCAACTTGGAAAAGTTTTACCTAAAATAACAAAGTCAATGTTGGTCATACAAAAAACAAAACTTTACATTTATATCCAGATGCCAGTTGATTAATTTATTTTCCATGTGGCATATTAAATGTATCAGTTTTAAATGAATATTTATTTGTTTAAGAATTTAATTATAGGTTCAATTTAAGAAAATAGTAATACAAAACCTTATCTGAACTCTTTTTATGCACCATGATAAAATTATTGTACAAATCATCTTCTTCTACAGCTCCAGTGTACAACATTTTATCTGAAGTAACAGCTACAACGTTTTCGTTAAGTGCTATTTCATACAAATTGGCTTCCAATTCTGTAGCAGCTTCTGGCTTAATTTTGGCATTGTCAAAGTCGACTAAAATAATGACATTATATTTTAAAATTACAAAATCATTCATACTTACTTAATAAAGGTCGAGATCCGCGTTTTTTGGATATAACCCTTTTTATAACAGGCATTTTAGTTAGTTTTAGTTATAAAATATATCATGTCAATAACAAAACTTAGAGGTTAACAAAAAGAAGGTTAAGCTTATTCTTTTTTTCTTCTAAAAAAAGATGGCCTTGGAATGCCTTAGTAAAATCCAAATGTCGATGAATCATTAATTAACTCGTGATTTGAACGAGCGTATTTTTTATTTATCATTAAATGTGCTTAATAGTTAGAGATATAAAGAAGATTACAACATATTTTATTATTTTTATACATTTTGAAGCGGTCTCAACTTAACATGCTTAATAGACAAGATCAAAACCAAGATCAAAAAGAAGAATTTATTAATTATTGTCAAAAAACTTTTGTTAGACTGTCAAATCCAGATGTTTTAATTAGTACTTCATAAAAAAAATTTAAAGTTGTATACTAACTTGTATTTAAAAAGATTTAAATAGGTTTTAAATATCATGCATATTATTGAAATAAATATTTAGAAAGTAATGAATTCTACAAATATGGTAAACATATCCTCTGGAGGTTTACATTGTTCCAAGGATGCCTTAACTAATATGTTTGGATGGTTTTTACAAATACTTCTGGCAAGTTTAGCATTTACATGTCTCATTGGTAAGTTTTATTTATTTTAATTTCCATTATAAATATTTAAATTTGATGTGTTACTAGATATACTAATGAAATTATTAAAACTAAAAATAAGCTTTTATCAATGTAAATAAAGTAGTAAAGAAATCAAATGTTTAAAAACATTACATTGTTAATGATAATAAGAACATTTAATTTATACACACTGTTTCTCATAATTGTTGTATGTACCTATATAGAACTTTTCATTACACTATTTTAGCCAAAAGGTTTTGTGAACCAAGAATAGAAAGAAGATCATGGCTAATTTGGTTTTATGATACTTCCAAACAAGGAATGGGGGCAATGGCAATTCATTTAGCAAATGTATGGCTCGCTGGTCAGTACAAAGGAGACCCATGTACTTGGTAAGTTAAGTGAAATTTATGTTAATGTACTTAAGATAAGTGAAATTTAAAAATAACTTATTTTAATTATATGTTTTTGTTTTCAGGTATTTAATAAATTTTTTGTTAGATTCATCTTTAGGTCTTTTAATAATTTTTGTTGGAATTCGATTCAGTCAGTACTTGGCTAAAAAGAAACGGTGGGAATCCATAAATTTTGGTGAATATGGTAAGTATTTCAGATTGTATGTATAAGTGATATATACTCAAGTTATAGCTAATAATTAATTTTAGTAGTTTACTTTTTTAATAGCTGCTAGTTTTTAAAGGATATTTTTTAGGTAAACCACCATCAGCAAATGCTTGGATGACACAATGTTGCCTTTACGTTTGTCTTATGATAATAGTCAAAGTATCTATAACTCTGTTTATGCAGTTGGATTTTTGGGAAAATGTAAAAAAATTCATATTATCACCAATACCAAATCAAAATGTTGAAGTTGCTTTTGTGATGTTAATAATACCCTTTTTTGTAAATGTAAGTTATCCAATTATGCTTATATTAGTTATTTTTTAATTTTCGTTCATTTGTAGATGCTAATGTTTTGGGTAACTGATAATTTCCTAATGTACAAAGACCCTGCGAAGCGAAGAAGGTACAGTGGTACTAAAGAAAGTCTGTTGCGTAAAATGCACGTCAAATATCGTTCTCTTACGAGAAAGAGATGCACGGATTCCGAAAGTGACGTTTTGTTGTCAGCTGATGATGAACTTCTTGATAATGACACACTGCCAATATCCAGAACCATTGACACTTAATGGTTTTATGGTAAGTGCTTATTAAAGTATATTTGAGTCAAACACTCCCAGATTTTAACATTTTAACAAAACTTACACTTAAAATTGAATCGATCAGTTTAAAAACTATATACGCCCAAAATTATTGATTTGAGAAAATCAATAAAATCCTTTTAGTTTGAGACCTTCCTATTTTTTTCATATGTAATCAACAAAGATATTAAATTTAAGATCATTACACCTAAGTCCTTAATTTCATTAACCATCTCAATAACATCATCGTTAAATTTGATTTGTAATTGATTAATCTGATACAACTCTTTATACGCCCTTTTCCCAATAATCATTCTTTTAGTTTTAGATACATTCAATTTCAATTTATTAATTTCCATATATTTTCCTACATTTTTTAATACACCATTGATAATATTTACAAGATTTAGCATTTTCGAAGACTAAAGATATATTATTGAGACATAAAATAAATAAGAGTGGACCTAAAATATTGCCTTGTAAAATATCCATATCAACAATTTGCTCTTCCGATACATAGCCTTCATATTTAACCTTTTGTCTTCTATCACACAAATAATAATAATAATAATAAAGAACTTTATTGAACTGAAATAAATTCAATCCAAAAGGCTGTTGACTGAAGTCCTTCTGCCTATTGTTAGAAATCATTCATATATATATATATATATATATATATATATATATATATATATATATATATATATGACATTATAGACAGTCATACAGATATAATTTGATAGAGGTGAAAAAAAATTAATGTTCTTGTTGTATTTTCTCAAGGGTGGTAGTGCGAGGGTATTGATGTAAGGGTTGTGCTTCAGGGTCTCTTCTCATTGCAAATTTCTCCATAAGTTCGACATTTTTGGCCTTCAAACAGAATCTTTGAAAGAGATAATCCAGGCGATCTACAATAGGCATTACATCTGTTAGTTTTCTACACGATAATCAAATTTGTTTACAAAATCTGTAGTTTCCGAACGAAATTTTATCACATCAGTCAACTTATTTCTTACAACTATTTTTGTATTTTGTTGATTTTGTAGAAGATTTATTTTTATGCAGTTGTGTTCACTAATGTTTAGTTCTTCTAAAACTAAAACTTCTTCCACCTGTTTGTTAGTAAAAACCAAATCAATCATCGACATTCCACCTTCATACACATGTGTGGCAGTATTTACCAATTGTTTTAATCCAAAATCTTGTGCTAAATTCTTCAATTTATTTGAATATGTCGAATTTCTTAACCAGTTTACATTAAAATCCGCAACACACATTTTAAGCAATATGCCTGATTACTTCAAAATTAGACTTGTATGGTTTTCGATCTCACTGATTCAACTAATAAATAAAACAATAATTAACATAAGAAATAATGCAACAAATCTAACTGAGCATTTATTATAATTTTTAGAATTTCCTGCGTTATCTTAACATTCCTCCAAAAATAAACAGACAAAAAATATACCAAATTTATAGGAGATACCTTCATAATTTTAAGTACCTAATTTTTTTGTAGAATTGTATAATAATATTTATGCTGTTTATTAAAATGCTACCTAGAGATTAAATGAATAAATTCACTATTGGTGTATTGAATTTTGTACTTAAAAATAATTTTTACTTTGATAAATCCATACTAAATGTGACCGGTAAATTTACAAATAATAGTAAATAGCTGTTATTGCTCGCGATAATTCGCTTAGTCTCTAAGTACCAATAAAAGGGACAGTTTGTAAAATTAATTAGTTAGTAGCTGTGAAGTACATATTTTTAATTGCGGTATTATTATAACACTTGTCAAAAAATAAAGATGGAAAATATAATTAAATATTCATGTTGTTACACAAAGTTTATTTGTAAATTTTATGTACATTTTGAATAATTAAGGTTTGAAATTGGGAACAAGGAAAAGAGCTTTTTTGCCACGTTTAATTATTAAATATGGAAATTGTTTATTGATACAAGATACGTAGGTTGTTTAAAATACCTATAAAATTTTTACTATTGACAATAAAAATTCTAAATTAAATTTTGTTCAGTTAAATTTATTATCTAATTTAATTGCTCTTTTTTGTGTTGCTCATTTAGTATAGGAGCTACCAACGTTTTCGAGAGAGAATTTCAGGTCAGCTGATTTTTTGTTATGTCGCCCTTCTAGCTCTTTCGGTTAGAGTCTGAGCCACCTGGCTGGCGGTGCGCACCTTACCTGTATAGGTAAGAATCATAAATGTCAAAAAAAAAAATTAAATTTTAAATTTTTTGGGTTTGGATAGATTTACATACATACATATAGTCACGCCTTTTTCTCGTAGGGGTAGGCAGAGACCACTTCCTTCCACTTGCTACGGTTCTTACACACATATTTTGCTTCCTCTACTTTCATCGGTACTCTCATGCATGCTCGTCGGTTGTTGGTACTCTTCAAAACAATGTTGATCTGATCGAGATCGATGTTCGCCGAGGTCGACCTCTACCGACTTGTCCATTCACACTCGCCTTATAAATTTGTTTCGTCAATCTTCCTTCATCCATCCTTTCTACGTGTCCAAACCATCTAAGCATTCCTTTATCTATCTTTGTAACCACATCTTCTTTTACACCACAGCGTTTTCTTATCTCACTATTCTTAACTTTATCCAACCGAGTCACTCCGGCTATACTTCTCAGACTACTCATCTCCGCAGCATCAATCCTATTTTCATGCTTCTTCTGCCAAACCCAACATTCACTACCATACTGATAAGTGTAGGAACCAACACACCTCTATGCACCGCCAGACGTGCCTTTTTTGACACTTTCTGGGTGTTCATAAAGCTATACAGTGCCCCATTCATTTGTTTTCCTGCCAACACTCTTCGCTCAATGTCACTGTCATATTTTGCATCTCTCTTAAACTTTGAACCCAGGTATACAAACTCATTTACTTGTTCCAATATTTTTTCCTTAATCAGAACTTCACAGTTTGTCATGCTTTCTTCTCTTTCGAAAACCATTACTTCTGTTTTACTTGCATTTATTTTCATCCGTTTGATTTTGAGGCCATCATGCATAACATTAACCATCGCCTGCAACTCCTCTTGAGATGACGCTAATATGACTCGTCTATGTCGTCTATGTATAAGTTAAACAGCCATGGCGAAGCCACACATTCCTGTCTGACACCTTTTTTAATGTTAAACTAGTCCGTGTAAGCTCAGTTTATCCTGACACAATAAATTTTTTATTTAAAAAAAAATCGCGTATGGTACATAGCAGTGATAAAAGTGTCTGGCAATAAAAAAGATATGTCTGGTAAATCTATCCAAAGCCAAAAAATTTAAAATTACGCTTCTTAATTTTTTTTTAAAATTGAGGATCCTTACCTGTACAGCTAGCTGTAAGATGCGCACTAATGAACGCAACCGCTACCGCCAGCTAGGTGGCTCAGACTCTAACTGAAAGAGCTAGAAGGACGACTTAACAAAAAATCAGCTGACCTGAAATTCTTGTTTTCCACACACGTTGCTATAGCTCCTATACTAATTGTTACGGTTGCCAACTATGATGGCGTTCTTGAACTCCTAGTTTTAATTATGAGCCCCCCTTTACGGCGAATATAATGTGATATAAGATTAAGGTGTTTAGAATCTAGAATCAGGAGATTAAAAAAAAATCGCGACCGGTTTTAATTTGTTGACTGATTTTTACTAGAGATTTTTTTAATTGGTGCCTTATTGATATTATCGAATGTCCTTGAGGTTCTGTAGATTAGCATACGAAACAAAGAAAGTTAGAATTAAGCAAAACCCATTAATCATTTATTTAGTTGTTAAGGGAATTTAAACATTTTTTTATTTTAATTTTAAGTGACTGAAGAATCCGATTTAATTTTTTTAACAGCTAACTATCACAATAAAAGTCATATATACAGTTTTAAAAAGTGATGTTAAGTATTTAACATGGATGCTGGAAGATTAGAAGAACTGCAAGTAAAGACGTTTCGCCGAGTGGCTACTGTGGCGAAACGTGGCCACAGTCTAATTGGCTGTCAGTTTTACTATTTAACCATCAGCGTCACCGTCGCCACTGGGTAACGTGCACGTGACGTTTCAGCCAAGAACGTATGTAAGAAGGACATGTAACTCCGTATGCCGAGCTATGAGCAGCCGTGGCAGAAAAAACGGGACCTTGGTGGATGCGTAGTATCGTACTGCCCAATGCGAATCAGGCTCTCTCTCTCTCTCTCTCTCCGCGAGAGAGATTTGTAGATTGTAGGGGGGTCGTGAAGGTTATGCAGCCTCTCAAGCACTTCGACCTATCAGATCTTTAGAAGAAGAGAGACTGATGCGCAGAACGTTACTACGCAACGAATCGCTCGAAGCTTTAACGGACACAGTGACCGTCTCTCGTGCCAACCCCACCACTCGAGTTACATGTCCTTATATTTAAAAACGGACAAAAGTGTGACTTCATAGTTTAAGATTCTTCTATGTCATCATCATCAATCAGTCCATATTCGTCCACTGCTGGACATAAGCCTTCCTTGATTGCCTCCAAATTCTCCTATTTTGTGCCTCCTGTATCCAATTTGTGTGGATACGTTTAATATCATCGGACCATCTAGTTGGTGGTCGTGCCCTGCTTCTGTATGCTTCCTGCCTAGGCCTCCACTCTATGATCCCCTTGGTCCATCTGTTGTCCCGCATTCTCGCAATGTGTCCCGCCCAATTCCACTTCTTCTTGTAACGTCACCTTTTTGTCCGATATCAAGAAATTGCCACACGGTGCACGTCACCAATTGTCTAAACGTCTCTACTCGCAGTTCTCAGGACGTGCGAGATGGGACTTCTTACTTTTTTCTTGGTATTTAATAATACAGTTGGCAAAATACAATAAAAGTTGGCATATTTGAAACTTTATATTTAGACATTAATTTCATTTAAATAGTTATTTAGTTTTTATAACGTTTATTATTGTCACGTTTGATTTCTTCAAGTTGTTTTAAATTAAATTTTATTAAATAATTTACTAAAAATTACTTGTTTAAAAGAAAAGTCAAAAAAATGTTTTTCTGTTATGTAGTCATTTTCCAAAACATATCAGTGTAACAAACACGATTTTGTAAGACTGTAGGTGCATTTTGATGTCTCACATTATATACCTACACGATTTAAATTATTAATTGTTTATGAAATGAAGTTTTATAATTTGTCGAATTTTACAAGTACTTATTTTTAGTTGAACTTACAAACCAAATTTTTTTTAAATATATTTGACTAAATTACAATCTTAAGCAATAATAACGTAATTGGCTTTAAGTAAACTGTAAGTACAGGGTTATTCACTATATTTCCCACCCCTTATAATCGTTATTATACATACCTACATACATTAGAACAAATTGACCTTTACCCTGACGTCTGCCGTGTGCCTAAATACGAAATATTTAGGCACACGACAAAGTAACAGTAGCCATTTTTAACTCATTGATTCATTTCGCTAGATTTGTAGATATGACGTCAGGGTAAAGGTCAATTTGTTCTACCGTATATAATGTTATATAGATGTTTCGAACAAAAGCTCGTAAGTGTTCGATAATGAACTGTAACTTTGAAACTATTTTTTTTGTAAAATAAAAAAAATTAAAATCATTTGTATTTACGACTTCTCCTTTTCCTAGGACCTATTACCCTCACAAGGGTATGGTGACACTATGCTTCTACCATTTTTATAGCAATTTTTCACTCCTCTCTGTTCTGGACTAGTTCTGTGGCCTCATGCAGAGAAAGTCCAATCAAGCTGAAAGTCTTTCATCCATGTGTTCAAACCATCTAAGCATTCCTTTATCTATCTTTGTTACCACATTTCCTTTTACACCAAAGCTTTCCCTTATTTCAGTATTCCCTACCCTATCCATCAGAGTCACTCCGGCTAGACTTCCAATAATAAGGAGTGTGTAATTTATAGTAAGTAATCCTGTACATTTAATTGTTGTAACATATTAAATCGACTAGTGAGATTTTATTTTTTTAGAAATTTTATAATGTTGGATCGACATTAAAACGAGTTGTTAGACATGCGTTAATTAAACTAGATTAATAGATTTTAAAAAATTAGGTGCACGGAAACTATACCATGTAGGCAACCCAATGTTGGTGAACGCCTTCAGGTTTTATTTTTCGTTTATTCCATAGACCTATTATCCGGAGGAGACGCAACATCCCATTCATAAAACTATGTTTGTTTTATCGCAATGGTTACACGAGAGTGGCCATGAGTATGACAAAGAATACCAATCGATTCTCTTTGTCCCGTTCTCGTGCTGGCAACGCTGTAACATTATTGTGGACTTATGGCTGAGAATATATCTATGGGGTAATGTTTAGTTTTTTATGAGAATATATTTATGAAAAGGTGATACTGTTTTTTATTAAATTGAAGTGTTGTAGCCTACTAAAAGTATTTTTCTAAACCCCAAAAGTTGGGCGCCAAATTGTGTTACCCTAACTAAACTGTTTTTCTAAAGTTACAAAAGTGGGGTGCCAATTTTGTGTAACTTTAAAAAACTTACTCCAACTCAAGAGTTGCTAGTTGTGTAGCAAACAGTTTTACTAATACCCGTTAAACTAAATTATTTTATCAAATTGAAGTACTGAAAAAGAATTTTAAATAATTTTACCTAACTGTCTGAAATGAAAAAAAAACTTAAATAATTTTCATTAATATTAATTGTACAAATAAAATAAATTTTAATGTTTAAACTATTTATTAACAGCTAAGTAACCTAATGGAAAAGATTAAAATATTGTACTTAGGGTTCCGTGACTTCTTGATTTCTCGATTGGATTAAATTTGAGGGGTTGTATAAATTTCTTATGAAATACTACTATAAAATGGATCAGGAAGGTATATAGTTCTTCAAATAACAACGAAAGAAGGTTAATACCACTGAATAAGTGTCGCTGAATAACAGAGAAATAATGACTCAAAATAATGCCTGTTTATTTTGATATTGAAATCGTCATTGCTATACCACTGGATGAAAATATAGTAAACAAAGAGATATTCTCACTTACTTGTGGAAAGAAACACTAGGGGCTTAAATAGTCCGGTTTTTTACACACTTGGCAATGACGAACCATTTCTTCCACTAAATTTTACTGAATTTTGTCGATAATATGCTGAAAATCACCGACAATACTCCAAAATCTCGTTGCAACAACTTCGACAACAATGCTACTAATGATGACCGAAACTGTCAGATTTCGTATTACTCACAAATCTCTGCCCGTGGAACCATTAAAACAAGCCGTGCGGCGTTGTTGCTTATTGAGCTACACATTTCTATGATCTAACGGAATGAAATTTTAACATTCCATAAAATAGGTTGTATTATTCAGGTTGTTATAATTCATGAAATATTAATAAGAGATATCATTATGGTCACAATATTGTTTCAAATATTATCAACAAATACTATGGACGATTTAATAACAATCACAAATCTCTTGCGATAACTGGAGAGCAGACAACATCACAGCACAACACATTCCAGTCGGCCGTATCAAGATGATACAGTCGACCAGAAAGTGGGGATGTATGATCGTGTTTGAAAGTAAATAGTTTCGTCTCCTTTGATAATAGGTCTATGGTTTATTCATTGATTTTAAATACAAGTGTAATTAGTGGGTTGCCTATCCGGTTGTGCAACCCGCATAACCGGTTATTTGGTTAGTCCACAGTTAAACATATTTTTGTTGCATTTTTTTATCGTCCGAAGTCGACAACTTATTTTAATTAAAAAAAAAGTGAAGCAAGCTACTTAACTTGTGTAACTTGCTTAAAATATTTTTAATTTATTAACGCTGATATACCTTTCTGTAACAATTACATAAACTTAAGAGAACTTGTTCTAGTCCGTTAACTAAAAATTATCGCTGAATCTGCATCGTTTTGTTATCCGTTGGTGTATTAAAATAATATTTTCGCTTGGGTACATATTTTTATTGATTGCCTAGCGAAAGAGCCAAGTTACAAGCTACCGGAGATAAAAATAATGAACAATAATAATATTCATAAAAAATCTTTGTGAATATACGATAATCAAACACCAACCACCGGATAATAGAATTGTGTATGTTTAGCGCTTTAAATTATATAGCTATTAATGTCCCAAGTGAAAAATTAGTCGTTTGAAAACCATTCTGGTGGTCAATTAAAACGATTGGTTTTACAATATTCTGAAGTACGGTTTTTTGTATGGATAAGATTTGTATTATTATACACAGATATGTTAACTGTACCTACGCCACTCATGGCCACATTTTTGAGATTTTTGTTGTTGTTAAATGTTACTTATTTTACGAACAATTTTTAGAAATTAAGCGATGTGATTGTATATTTAAATATAAGTTACCAATTATGGGAAAATTAATGTTAAACGTTAGTTCCATCCTGTCCTATTTTATTATTCTTTAAAGTACAAGATCCACAAGCAAGTGCCGGACACATAAAGATGTCGAGTTTTCTTTAGTCATTTTTCTTTTTCACATTCCGTTCCCTCTTTTACCTGCTTTGTGTTCTTTAAAATCTAATTTTAACTTTGGTAATTGCACTTTTGATAAGTAAACATGTTTCAATAATTTACTTAACATATCTATATTTCTCAATTGGTCACGACTTAGTTCTAAAGAACTGTCTTTCATAGCCTCTTCTCCAACTGGGTTTATAACCAACCACAAGTGGCTTTTACCAGTTAGAAAGGTCATTGTGAACATGGTCTTTTAAAGAAGGATGGTTGTTAATCTCTCTCTATTGGCCCATTTTAAGATTAGTTCTGAAGAAATATCTTCCATATTGTCTTCTCCAGCTGAGTTGATAGCCACAAGAGGCACCTGAGAACGTGGTTTATTAATTGTAGAAACCACTTGAAGAAGGTCCATTATAAAGAAGGATGGTTTTTAATCTTTCTCTATTTGACCAATTTAAGACTTAGTTCTGAAGAAATATCTTCCATATTGTCTTCTCCAGCTGAGTTGATAGCCACAAAAGGCACCTGAGAACGTGGTTTATTAATTGTAGAAACCACTTGAAGAAGGTCCATTATAAAGAAGGATGGTTTTTAATCTTTCTCTATTTGACCAATTTAAGACTTAGTTCTGAAGAAATATCTTCCATATTGTCTTCTCCAGCTAAGTTGATAGCCACAAAAGGCACCTGAGAACGTGGTTTATTAATTGTAGAAACCACTTGAAGAAGGTCCATTATAAAGAAGGATGGTTTTTAATCTTTCTCTATTTGACCAATTTAAGACTTAGTTCTGAAGAAATATCTTCCATATTGTCTTCTCCAGCTGAGTTGATAGCCACAAGAGGCACCTGAGAACGTGGTTTATTAATTGTAGAAACCACTTGAAGAAGGTCCATTATAAAGAAGGATGGTTTTTAATCTTTCTCTATTGGACCAATTTAAGACTTAGTTCTGAAGAAATATCTTCCATAGTGTCTGCTCTAGCTAAGTTAATAGCCACAAGAGGCTGTGACCTGAGAACGTGGTCTATAGATTGTAGAACCCACTTGGAGAAGGTCCATTATAAAGAAGGATGGTTTTTAATCTCTCTCTATTGGCCCAATTTAAGACTTCGTTTTGAAGAACTACCTTCCATAGTGTCTTCTCCAGCAAGGTTTATAGCTACAAGAGGCAATGACCTGAGAACGTGGTTTATAGATTGTAGAAACCACTTAAATAAGGTCCATTATAAAGAAGGATGGTTTGTAATCTCTCTCTATTGGCCCATTTTAAGACTTACTTTTGAAGAACTACCTTCCATAGTTTCTTTTCCCCACAAGAGGCTGAGACCTGAGAACGTGGTCTAAATATTATAGAACCTACTTGGAGAAGGTCCATTACAAAGAAGAAAGGTCTGTAATTATGATTGCAAAATGATGCCGGTTGCTTGGGGAGCTTTCAATAGCAAATTCTTCACTTCACTTTTCGGTTACTTTTTGTATTGACAAAGTATAATGAATAAAACTTCGGGAAGTTTCTTAAACGTTTATTAGTTAATTTTAATTTTTGGACAAACAGAATTTATTAGGAAAACGTATACACACCCTATAAGAAAAACTTGCTATTTATTTTTGGTCCTTCACTAATAAAAATTCCTTTAATTAATAACGAATAAAAAAATAATTTTAACAAAAAATAGACGATTTTTTTCTTTATAAAATAATAATTGTTAAAAATAACAAATTAGTATTAATAACTATAAACACTAACTAAAAAATATTGCTCCATATGTACATCGAATAAGAGGTTATTTGGCTTTCAAATTATAAAGTTATTTGTAAATATTTTGCTATAGTTTTTATATATGTTTGTTTAATATTAACTGTTTCTTATTTATACAGTGTGGAACAGCCAAATGGAATAAATTCGATAACGAATAAATGAGAGCGTGTTGGGAAAAACGCTTGGACACCAGTCGATTTGTATTTTTATGTGCGCATTTTTTTCAAAAAAAATAATTATATAGGGTGTGTCATGTGACAGTGGCCGATACCAACTTTCTTTTTTTAAATACAACCCACTGTATATTATTTATTTTTTAGATTCTTCAGAAAATTCTAGACATAATTCATGTACAATGTCTCGTACCTATCTCAACTGTTTCGGAAATATTAAGTGTTTTCAGATGTATTACAAAAATTACATTAAAAAAAGAAAATTATTTTATTTATATTGCGTATGTTCCTCTCTCATCCAGTGAGGATTCTCATTAGACCAATAGCGGCAATTTTGACGATTAACATGACTGTGAAATCAGTAAAAAGGAACGCATTAATGGTTTTTGCTTATTTTCTCAATATTAAGAGCTAAATGGGAAATAAGTATTGAGTGTAATGTAGCGAATTTGTGAAATAAAATAATTTTCTTTTTTTAATGTTAATTTTTGTAATACGTATCTGAAAACACTTAATATTTCCGAAACAGTTGAAGATAGGTACGGGACATTGTACATGAATTATGTCTAGAATTTTCTGAAGAATCCAAAAAATAAATAATATACAGGGGGTTGTATTTAAAATAAGAAAGTTGGTATCGGCCACTGTCACATGACACACCCTATATAATTTTTTTTTTGAAAAAATGCGCATCTAAAAATACAAATCGACTGGTGTCCAAGCGTTTTTCCCAACACGCTCTCATTTATTCGTTATCGAATTTATTCCATTTGGCTGTTTCACACTGTATAATAAAAAACACTATGTACATAACAACAGTCTCGTATTTGTTCGCTATACCTCAGTTAACGGCAGATTACGTTTTGCACTGCATAAATTTTGTTGTAAAGATAATTACATAAATATGAACCATTTTTACGACATATTAAATAATCAAGAACATAAACAAAATAATCCCTATGATCCGGACAATTTTTAATATTACAATTTACGTTTTCTGATAAATAATTTCATTTATGCCCACAAGAATTTTATGAGCCGGAAACTTCTGGTCTTAATTTTAACAAAAACGCACGAAACTAAGTAATCAGCAAAATAATAATTGGCATTATTTATTATTTGCACAAAATTTAAGTGTATTTCTGCTTCTTTTCAACTGATAGAATTTTGAACGAACTAACACTGTACAAATAAATTACTTTTATATATTAAAATCTAGGTACTACGTAACTAATAATTAATTGTTGGTTTGTATAAACACATATGTATATATATATATTTTTTAAAGATACTTCAACCATTGTCACTGGTTAAGTTATCAATTAGAACTTAAAGACTAGAAAATATTTTAAAGACTCCCGACCCCACCCCTTTTAAGAATACTTTCATTTAGGTTGAACATTTAGAAATACTTATGGTGCAACATTGGACCCAGTAATCACCTCACCGCGAGTACCATGCTTTTTCAAAAAGAAATCATGAAAATAAAGCATGCAGGACAAAAGAATAAATACATTTTATTGATGTAGGTGATGTAAATTTGTTATTACTTAAAATATAATTTAGCAATAGAGATACAACTATAGCATATTTCAAGAATATACATTGGTTTCGGATTATCGTTAGAAACTCGATAACCAGTATTCAACTGTACATTTAAGAAGTACGAAAGCAAATTCCCCTAATATTTTTAAACAAATTTCGTAGGTAGCGAATTTTATTTTATAAGGGACTTCTTGTTTGGAAATTAAGGGTCATTAGGGTTTTATATTTAAATATGAGGACCACCGAAAGGCTTTGTGTGAAAAAGCTAGAGTCGTGCACAAAAGAATTGAATTTTTGAGAAATTATACTCACTGCAAACAAGAATGCTATTCATTAGTTTATCTGGACGAAACTTGAATTTTTGCTAAAGGTGAAACAAAAAGAATTTGGCAGGACGATAACATACCGACGGTGAAGGAAAAAGACATATTATTGTGCATGCAGGTGGAAAGCATGATTTTGTTGATGGGGCGGATCTTTTATTTTTATCAAAATCGAAATCGGCCGATTATCCTGACAATATGGATTTAGATATGTTCGTGAAATGGTTAAAAGAGAAACTATTACCATCGTTACAGGAACCATCTGTCATTGTATTAAATAATGCTTCGTACCATTCGGAAATTTTAAATAAGCAACTAACAAACTCCTGGACAGTACAGAAAATAAAGGAATGGTTAACGAACGAAAATATTTCATTTTCACAGTATTGCTTCAAGCTGGAATTATGATCGATAGCTAAAAGGCACGAAAGAGAAATAATTTTCAAAGTGGATCAAATTATACTCAGTTATGGACATCTTGTGTTAAGACTTCCGCCTTATTATTGCCAATTTAATCCCATTGAGTATATTTGTGGAATATGCAAAACTTATTACGACAATTACATTGGATCTAATGGTTACAGTGATAAGGCTGTTTTGGAAACCTGGCAACGAGCACTTAATACTGCCACTCCTGAAATTTGGTAAAAATGTGTCACAAAACGTGAAAATTTAATAGAGGAATGGTGGGTTTGTGAAAACCGTATCGAAGCAGTTAATCCTGTTATCATTTACAATCCGAATGGAGATAGCGATGTCAGTGATTCCGATCATGATAACTATAAACCTGATGCTTGATAATACCGTAAGTGCTACATGATTAAATATATTTATTAAATTTGTACCGATAATTTATTTTTATTGCATTCCCTTTTAACATAATTAAATATGTGCCTATTTCTAACCAAAAACTCATCGATAGCAACATCAACGATTTATGTTCACAATAAAGCAAAAAATAAAAATAAAACGTCTCAACAAAAGCATAATAATAAACAAAAATTTTTCGGGTTTAAATCTTTGGTGCGCCCGTTAAGTCGATGCTTCGGTGACTAATCCTATACCGTCGTATATTGGTGAAATAAGCTATTGAGACCGTTTTAAAATGTTCAAGTTAGCTGAAGCTTTGAAGTGTAATGGTGGATTGGAGCTTCTTAAGGTCCTTATTGCCGTAGCTAAAGTAAGGAGTTGAGAACAGTTTTTTTAGAGTTTAGTTCAGGAAAATATCTGTAGGAAAGAAAAAATTTGCAGTAAAAAGTGATATTATTTGTGAGACCTGGTTTGTAAGTCAGTTTACATAAAGTTTAGTAGCTACAGAAATTAAGGATATAGGACCATGTTATAAATATGATTTTTATCATTATTGGCAGTGCAAAAGCAAATACTATAGATGTTAAAGATTACAATCCAGCCAACATTGACCTTGAGCAATGAGCAGAACTTAACATCTTTTGAATTGTTTTGTCTCTTTTTGCGCCAATAAAATTCTAATGAAAGTATTAATTATGAACGTCTGTTGAGATGTTTATTCCTCACCAACCCCTTACCTGCGTTGACTAAGTAATTGAGTTACACAACGATTTTACTTGTTAAATTTAAACACAGAATTATTAAAAAGGCGTGAAAATATACAAACTTATCTTTAGAGAAACTGCCCCAATCTGTTTAAGTTATTCACGGTAGAATTCCTACGATCGTAATGTCTTTTGGACTTCTCGAGCTTTGTCAAACTGAAAAGTGTAGTTTTTTTAATATAAACTATTTACCCAAGTAGGTAATTAATATAGGTACACAATTTCTTGAGTAAAACAACAAAATAATGATTAGAAATGAATTACTATTGAAAGGCACCCCAGGCAAAATTTATAGGAGTGTGTTTTTTGTTGCTCAAAAATATGGGAATGAGCTGGCTGAAATACAACATTTACTTGATGAGAAAAAAGACGGTACATACAGGAGGCTCTGATGAAAACTCAGAGAAAGGAATTATTAAATGCGAAGAAGACATATTGCTCGATGACAACTATTTTTAGTCAACTCAAACAATATCCTGTTAAATTAAACCGATAGTTTTTGTTAAATAAAACTAGAATTTTAGAAACTATTATAAAACATATTTGGCTTGTAGTGTTTAGCGCAATATAGCTTGCCCACGAAAGTAACTTAGGTCAATGCCGATCAAAGAAAAGAAGAAGTGTGGCGCTTGACAAATGACATGGAAGACAGGTAACAGTTGGCGGGAAAAAGTGTGAGGGTTAACATGATGCAAGTCTATGTTCGGTTTCTTTTTTTTTAAATTAAACTTTAATTAGTTTATGCATGTATGACAGCACTGATGAAAGTAGAGGAAGCAAAAGATGTGTGTAAGAACCGTAGCGGAAGTGGAAGGAAGTTGTCTCTGCCTACCCCTATGGGAAAAAGGCGTGACTTTATGTATGAATATATGTATGTATAAATCCATCAAGGAACACCACCCAATAGGTTCAATTTTTTTTTTATTCGGTAGAGCAACCCTTAATGATATCAAAAGTAAACATTTTAATATTTTTTATTTAATTTCGATTCAAATACGAAAAATATTCGGTAACTGTTACAAAATAATTAGGATACACCATTTTGGTAATCGGTTTAAATCGACACTCGAAATGGCGTTGGTGCTGTGATGAAATGGGGGGACGTTACAAGTGTGCCTTTCATTAGTAATTTTTCTCTGCATGCACTTACGAGACGAATAAAAATAGTTGACAGCAGACATCAGTTCCCGTGTCAACTGTCAACCATGGAATACAAAAAGAAATATCTTCTTTACTAGGTTCATACCCGCCTATTATACAGCACTTTTATGCTTTGAATTGAATGCACTCTTACATAGCTACCTTATAGGTAAAAAATTGAATCTACCATCTCTATTTGGGTTGATTATTATAATCCACATACACTCTGACCACTTCACCCGAATACTTTCGCTGCGATGGCATGAAATAAAAGTCCGCCGGTTGCATATCCTGTCCCTGTCTGTGATTGTAGTGGTTACGATCGTACACCGTTCTCGGTAAAGAGAAGGTATTCCTGTCCATGCTGGTGGGCGGGTAGTTACCTATGCGTGGCCGTTGCAGCGAACGCGTATCGCCTTGTGGAGCGGCAGCGTTGGGGGGGACGCTTGGCGGACGCGTTTGGGGCCGTTGAATGTGACGACTTTTCGTCTGTTTTGCGGTCGTGCCATTGGTACCACCGTCGACCGGTTTTTTTTCCTCGAGGGTGGCCGTCGAGGGGGTTTCGAAGGCGTCGAAGGCGTAATTCGTATTCGAAGAGTAATCTTTCCAAGCAGAATTCGGGATTAAATGGTCCTGGAAATTAACGACGGTTAGATAGATTTTTCACATAGATTTAAAACTGTAATAAGAAAATGTTTAAGAATAGGCATGCAAATAGTTTATTTGACTTAAATATGGTTTAGGACAACTAACATTTTTCGATACCATTAGTGTTTTAATGTTACATTTGAAGTCTATAGAGACATTTTATTTTATGAAAGAAAATGTCCGAACAAGTGCCAATAGGAAAAAATCACGGAGTGGGCGAAATTATTAATCGTATGAACATCTCTAGGTCTAAACAACAAACTAACTTCCATTTGTTTATACGGATGAAAAGTGAACTTTATATATTATTGTTACATAACGGCCCTGTTTATTGTCGGCGTCCGAGAATCGTCCACAACTAGGGTGCATATTAATAAGCGCTTTATCGGCTTACGCCTCCGTCTAGCAAAATCTCGAACACCTCGTCTAGCATATTCGAAATGGTAGAAGAATTGTTTCAGACTCGAGAAACAGGTGGAATAGTCTGGAATTTTGATTTAGAAATATAAAAAGGACAGCAACGTGAAAGAGACAGTTTTAAAAGTGTTAATGAGTTATGAAATTTAAATGGTTGTAAAAGTTGTAATTAGTTGAATATCTAAGTGAATATATATGTGATTTGTAAAGGTAAAATTTATTGTGTAAAAGTATTGGAATAAAAATTCTTTTGTTACTGTATCGAGAGTTTAAAATCACCGAACCCAAGAAAGAAGTAATTGTGTAACATTATTTTGAGCAATTTAAGCATTGAAAGTGTTATTTTATTTATTTATTTATTGTATGGCATACATCACATAAAATATTGTATAAGTTAACAGGACAACATATAGCACAATGTACAAACAGTGTAAAAATGTAAAGTATAAAAACACAAAAATATAACATAATTACAGTTGAATGTCTAAGTTGTTATTATAATCAATTGATTCTGGTGTCGCTGTCAGGAACTCATTTGGCTGACCTCCATATGCCCTCAGGTTGCAATCTTCCGTGATGTGGCGGATCGTCTGCCTTTCAGCGCCGCAGTCACACTGTGGGGAGGGTATTATGTTCCACTTGTAGAAGGCATCGACACACCTGCCGTGGTTGGTCCTAATCCGGTTAAGTGCTACCCATGTCTTGCGTGGTAGTTCAAAGCCGGCTGGGGGAGTTGTTATGCACGGCATGTTGAGAAATTCCGGTTGGGCTGCTTCGGTCCATTTCTGCCTCCACTCATTTATTGGGTTGAAGTCAACGGCCTCCAAGTTTAGAGCCGTTTTGATGGGGGGTTTTCTTGAGCGCAACCTATTCCTGTCCTCGATGTCTCTGTTTATTGGTAGGTGTGGGTTTTGAATAACCTTGTTGTACTCTCTGACAAGTGCAGTGGATCTCCGTATCGATGGTGGAGGGATATGGCTTAGAACTGGTAGCCAATAACTCGGTGTAGATTTAATTGTGCCCGAGATTAAACGCATCGTGTGATTCAATTGAACGTCGACCATTTTGACATGTGGGCTGTTTAGCCAGACCGGAGCACAATATTCCGCCGTAGAGTAGACCAGCCCTAACGCGGAACATCGAAGCGTCGTTGCGGAGGATCCCCATGAAGTGCCACAGAGTTTTTGTATGATGTTATTCCTTATTTTGAGTTTTGAGGCAGTCTTAGTTAGGTGTTGTTTGAAGGATAAAGTTCTATCGAGAGTAACTCCCAGGTATTTAGGATACCGGTTGTGGTGCAGCAGCCTGTTACCAAAGCTCACATCGAGTTCTCTATTGGCCATGCGGTTGTTTAGGTGAAAACAAGCAAGCTTGCACTAGGTTGGAGTCTCCAGTTGTGAAAGTATTTCTCTAGGGTTTCCAAGTCATCTGTTAGCACTTCTTCCGTCTCTTCAATCGATTTGCTTCTGGTTGCTATTGCCCAATCATCAGCATAGCCAAATTTTCTAGATCTTGTTGTGGGCATATCCGCAATGTAACAGCCGAACAGGAGAGGAGCTAATACTGAGCCTTGAGGTAGGCCGTTATTAAATTTCTTCCAATCGCTCAGTGAGTTTCCCATTGAAAGTGTTATATTTGAACGATATTTCGTAAAGAATTGGTGGTAATAAACCACAAAACCCAAAAATGCAAAGGATTAAAAAAGGTGCTATTGAGATAAAATCGCGAAAAATATGCTCTGTTTCACGATGATCTAAATATGATTATATCTTTGTATAAATTTCCTTCAAATCCTCGGGCAGCTCAGAAATGAAAGATGATCTTAAAGATAGGAAAACCAATCTCAAAGTTTTTGTTTGTTTGCAGCAAGCACTTTGTGAAAGATGATTATTTCAGTGGTAAGTTTGATATTGTTGTCCAACGTTCTATTCAGTTTATTTGTGATTCTTCATAGTGACTTTAACAACACAGAGAAAGCGTTTGAAAGATGATTATTATTATTTTTTTATTGAGACCGTCAGTTCCACATAAAATGATGTGGCTAGCCTTAAAAACTTTTTTCCTTCGTTAATTGGTCGAACACGTTCACCCACATAATAGAATATGTCCGGAATTGGTAGGCATTGCAACAAGAATCCAGGAACAACAGAACTGAAAAACTTCGAAAACAAACCAAAATTGATAACTGGACACACCTGGTCTTTACTGGCATTTAACGAGATTACAGCGATAATAAAACTGAAACGTCGAAAACAAACCTTAAATACTTTTTCAATCAATTAGTTTAACACAAAAAATCAACTAAAATCTCAGAGATAACTAAAACTCCTTTCAATAAAAACTTTTATTTTACAAGTGATCAAATGACAGAATATTTGTTGTACACACCTCCATCCGATATATTGTCATTGACAGCGCCATCTCGCGTTACGTGATTTTTCCCTATTGTGTTGGCATTCTAGATTTCATATATATAAAATTCCTTTCAATAAAAACTTTGGTTTTACAATTAGTGATCAAATAACAGAATATTTGTTGTTCACACCTTAATCCGACATTTTGTCATTGACTGCGCCATCTCGCGTTACGTGATTTTTCCCTATTGTGTTGGCATTCTGGATTTCATGTATATAAAATATATATAAAAATCCACTTTAATAAAAACTATGGTTTTACAATTAGTGATCAAATAACAGGATATTTGTTGTTCACACCTTGATCCGACATTTTGTCATTGACTGCGCCATCTCGCGTTACGTGATTTTTCCCTATTGTGTTGGCATTCTGGATTTCATGTATATAAAATATATATAAAAATCCCCTTTAATAAAAACTTTGGTTTTACAATTAGTGATCAAATAACAGAATATTTGTTGTTCACACCTTGATCCGACATTTTGTCATTGACAGCGCCATCTCGCGTTACGTGATATAATTGTTTGGAAATTTTGTCTTATTTTTTCTAGAAATAAATACTTAAAATAGTTATTTAAAGCAAATTAATAAAAGTAAGGTTAGTATCAAGCATTTGCAATATACATATTACCGATTTAGTTAGGTTAGTCATTCTTAAACCGAATAAAAAAAATCGCGAAATTCCGGTGGTTGTCCTAAAGCATATTTATACCGCTTATTTAACATATCGAAATGTACCGTACTATTAGAATTGTGATTTTACGTTTGAAATATTTTCTCAACTCACCCTCCATAATATATCGAGATCTGAGATAATTCTACCAATTTCTATGAAAGTTTCCATGCCGGTAATTTACAGGATAACCAAGCTGCACGTTATATACCCTCTAGTGTAAGCAGAAAAATAGCCAAATAAATGTTAGATGCAATGAAGCATTGTAAAACGAACTTCTACTATTAATTATATTTCCAAATGTCGATCACTTGTTAAATAATATATTACCAATGCTCGCATAAACATAGCAATGAGCACAATCAAGTTATTCTTATGGGTGATCTTCTATCACACATGTAAACAATAAAAAATAAAATATCGATAAATATACTGACAGAGCGAATATATAAACTAATTCAAAATAATGAACTGACAGTTTTTATTATGTATGTTAAGCTACTTTTTCATGGTGACGCTTGACATTGACTTTCCAATTGGCAATGCCAGACAAGCGATACGACATCTGGTGGACAAATCTGAACTATAAATAGTCAGTAGTCCGGTTTATTTACATAAGAGATAGTGCTTTGCTTTCATAAATTATTGAGGTATTTTTGATTGATTTCAAAGTTTCAATGACTCGTTATTGCTTAGTCATCATCATCATATAGTCCTTGATGTCCACTGCTGAACGTAGGCCTCTCGTATGTCTGTCCAAACGGTCTTGTTTTGCGCCATCTGTATCCAGTTTGATACTATTCTTTTATGTCATCGGTCCCCGGTTTCTGTTTGCTTGTATTTGGGGTCTCCACTCCAAAATTCTCATTTTCCATCGGGGTCATCGTTAGTTCCAGCTACATGGCCAGCCCAGTTCCACTTTAGGTTGGTTATCCTTCCAACAACGTCTGTTACTCCTGATCGTCTGCGGATGGTGGCATTAGGAATCCTATCACGTAACGATACCCCTAACATTATTTTCTCCATCGCTCTTTGGGTAACTTGCAATTTGGAAACCGTCGGTATTGTTAGTGAGTCTCTGCACCATACGTCATTACAGCAGAATATACGTTGATCAAACATTTTTATTTTTAGGCTTATTGGAATACTTGATCTGGATAGGTCTCTCAGCTTTCAAAATGCAGTCCAGGTTAGGCTTATTCTTCATACTAGCTCGCATGTTTGGTTATCGCTACCTATTTTTATCTCGTGTCCCAAATATTTGTATTTACTGGCTCGATGTCCTTGCCGTCCACGGAGAGATATTCTGGGCGTGAACCAGTATTGTTTAGTACCTCTTTTTAATTCCTGGGAGAAAAAAAATCCTGAAATTTCGTTTCATTTGTTTACGAAACCCGGGCAACGACAGGAATTGTTGCCAATTTTGTGTCAGGTCTCAAAATCCTGCATACGTTTTCCTGATTCAATAGAAATAAAAAATAATATGCCCAAGTGTTTCGAAGGTTTTCAGGATGTTCGAATTGTTCTGGATTGTACAGAAATACATATTCAGACACCAAAATGCCTATGTTGCTATATGAAATTTTACCTCCAGTATAAATCCCACAGTTACCATATGGAGGTCGTGCATCTGATGAGTTGATATTTGATCAAAGTAATTTAATCACAAAATTGACAAGATCATTTGATGCAATTATGATAGACAAAGGATTTATGATTGATGATTCATGTGAGATATTCAAAATAAAGTTGATGAGACCACCTTTTCTAACAGACAAAAACAACTGGGTACTAGAGGCCTTACTTATTTCAAAAATAGCTGCAGCTCGTGTATATATTGAGAGAGTAAATCAACGTATCAAAGTTTTCAAACTTTTTTAATGGAAAACTGGAGTGGTCATTAATTCCCATGATCCATTATATTTTCTTTATTGCCTGTGATGTTATGAATCTATCAAGCCCAACTTTAGCAGACAAGTTTTTATGCTGATTTTTTCCCACCATTTAGATAAAAATGTATGTAATTTGCAATGTAGGTGAGTGCAATATATACTGTTTACTGACTTTTTATAGTTCGACATTTGTCCGCACTGTCGCCTCGATATTAAAACGTGATAACGATTATAAGCGGTAGCTGTTAAACTGCACTCCACATTCTCATGAATCGAATGATTCAAATAATCGATTGATTATTCGAGTAATTTGTACATTCGAATGATTTCGTTGTCAAGACATTTAGATAATCGAATTCACGATAGGTTTTTTATTTGTATCAGCCCATCACTACGAAAACGCGGCTGAGATTTTAAAAATTATTTAATTTACGATATATTTATTAATAGAAGAAAATGTCGTGGATTACATCTTGTAATATAAATAATTACCAATTATTTTATATATCAATGAGCACAAAATAATTACAATTGTGAAAAATAAGAAAATCAGCTCTCCCATACCTACGCGTCTACGTCTACGATACATCCAAAACTACTATAGGGAAAAATCACGTAACGCGAGATGGCGCTGACAATGACAATATATCGGATCGAGGTGTGTACAAAAAATATTCTGTCATTTGTTCACTTGTAAAATTAAAGTTTTTATTGAAAGGAATTTTAGTAACCTTAGAGATTTGAGTTGATTTTTTGTGTTAAACCATTGGATTGAAGCAGGATTTAAGGTTTGTTTTCGACGTTTCAGTTTTATTGTCGCAGGATTCTCGTTAAATGCTAGTGAAGACCAGGTGTGTCCAGTTATCAATTTTGGTTTGTTTTCGAAGTTTTTCAGTTCTGCTGTTCCTGAATTCTTGTTGCAATGCCCACCAATTTCGGACATATTGTATTATGTGGGTGAACGTGTTCGACCAATTAACGAAGGAAACAAGTTTTTAAGGCTAGCCAAATCATTTTATGTGGAACTGACGGTCTTAATGAAAAAATTACAAAAAGTTTATGCATTTTTTTTTATGTTCTGGTTCCCACGAAAAGGGATATCCTGTAATGTTCAGAGAACATCGTGGGAACCAAGGGAAAGAAGGTAGGAGTTGGTGTTCTTCTTAAATTTCTGGAGGTTGTATGCCTCGGGGAACACCTCCCTAGGCAATGAGTTCCAAAGCCTCGCAATTCGTTGGATGAATGAGTCTTTGGAAAGTGATGTTCTGCAGGTCTCCAAAGTGACCACGAAGGGGTGTGAAGACTGAACTTGACGGGTTAATCTCGAAGAGACTGCCAAAGGAGGAACGATTGTTGATATTTCAGAAGAGCATCGCCCATGAAAATATCTATAAAATAGAGACAAATCGCCAACTTTTCTACGGTGTTCCAGACAAGTGAGCGAGTTTGTAATTGAGGCATCACCGACGAGACGAATTGCCCTTTTTTGGACAGAATCCAAAAGCTTCAGGATATGTTTAGGTGCCGCACTCCAAATATGGGAACAGTATTCCAGTACAGGTCGGATCTGTGCCTTATAGATCATAAGCAGCTGACTGGAGTTGAAATAGCTCTTGGCACGAAACAAAAAACCAAGTTTTTGGGATGCACTTTTGGCAATGGACCTTACGTGATTTTCTCAGGAAAGGTTATTGCTGAAAGTAATACCAAGCATCGATATGGATGACTTCAGTGGTATGGTTACTCCTGACAAAGTTATGTTAGGCACAGTGAGATCGGCTTTTCTAGAGAAAAGACATGCTTGTGTTTTGTTTGCATTGAATTCTACCAAGTGCATGCAATCCTCTTATGAAATCACCATTAAGCCAGATGAGACGTGGATTTGTGAATGTTCCTGTAAAGCAGGTTTATGAGGATATCAACTTACCAGTGAAAAAATCATCTTTCACAAAGAGCTTGCAGCAAACAAACATAAACTTTGAGATTGGTTTTCCCATTTTTAGAGCATTGTGGATCAGAGCATTTAATTCGTGATTTTATCTTCATATCACCTTTTTTAATCCTTTTTGTGGTTTATTAACACCAATTCTTCACAAAATATCGTTCAATTGTAACACTTTCAATGCTTAAATTGCTCAAAATAATATATAAAGTTCACTTTTTACCCATATAAACAAATGGAGGTTAGTTTGTTGTTCACACCTCGAAAAGTTAATGTGATCAATAATAGATGCCGCCCATTCCGTGATTTTTCTCTATTCTAGAAAGCTTCCTACCCCAACACAAAAGTATAAAAGACGAAAAATTACCGAACCTACTTGCTCAAACTTGAGCAGCATTCACAGTGCAGTTACCTTGTGATTGGCAGAAGAACGGCTTCTCGTTTTGTAGATTGTACAGCCAGCTTGCACGATGGCCACCAATATCAAAGCAGCTATGCATCCCAGCACTATGTACAACTTGGCTTCGGTCAAATTGAAGAAGTTGTTCCCGGAACTGGTGGACGCGTCCGTTATAACGTTTGAAGTAACTGCAACGCAAACGTATATAAAAAAAAGTGGCAATCAATATTTGTCGAAAAAAACTTACTACTTTGAGGTTCGAAGACGAGGTATTGAGGGTCCACTTTGAGATTGCCCACTCGTCCGGATCCCACGCTTTGTTGCAGTAGTTTATGCACCGTTTCGTCAAGTTCGGTCGTATCTTCAGTGAGTGATCGACCCTTTTCAGCCGTTGGCTTCTCCACATGCAGTTTCAATGTTGCCACCAAGTTATGATCGTCTCTGTAAAAATAGAACGATACCTTATTGTTAATTTGTAACTCTTAGCGATCTGAGCAATCTGAGAGTAGTACAACAACAGGAATTCAAGTGCAAAGGAGTGGGAGGTGGGAAAGTGGGGGAAATGGTGGGAGGGGCAGGGAAGTGGGGGAATAGGAGAGTGAAAGATTGGGGGGAAGTGGAGAGGAAAAGAGTGGAGGAAGTGGTGGGAGGGGGGAAGTGGTAGGAGGAGTAAGAAAATTGCAGTTAGCGGAAACTACAACTTTCCCACTCCTTCTTCTACCACTTCCCCCACTCTTCCCCTTTCCACTTTCCCCTACTTTTCCCCTATTCACTGTCCCCACTTTCCCACCACTTTTACCATTTCCCCCACTCCTTCCTCGCCATTACCGCCCACTCCTTTGAGCTTTGAATTCCTGTTGTACTACTTCTGAGCCACGGATTTTAGTCGAAAAGGAATACTCAATACGTTTACCTGTCAATTTTGTCAATGACTAAACTCCTATATCCGGGAAGATTTTTGAAAACCGGTTTGAAATTGTCCCCGATGGAATTGGAAAGATCTTCATAGCGGATCGAGCCCTTCGTGGGCATTTCGAAATTTTCACCGAGTTCGATTAGTCTGACTTTCATGTTGTATCCCACAGCGGGGGCTTCGGTGGTCGTTAAAAAATCATCTAAACTATCGCCTGCAAAGAAACAAGAAAAATACATGTTTTATAATTTGGGAATTCTGGAGAGTTGTTACGCTTCATTAGAATTTTTTTTACATTAAATTACATTACAATTTTGCGGTTGGGCCTTTGGTGTCGGCACCTATGTCACCTAGATCTTTTGATCCTCTGTGACTACCGCTTCGGGGCATCAGAATTCCAGTCCGCTGATTTTGGCAAACCTTAGGATTTCTATTGGCCCTGTCTCTTTTAGATCGCATGGATCCATAATCATACGGCCCCAGGTTTGATACCTGTACCCCGCTAGCATCGGGCAGGGACACAGAATGTGTGTACTGCTCTCCTCCTCCTCTCCGCTTAGTCGGCAGTTTTTCTCGGCCACCAGCTTAAGTTTGAAGAGGTGCGCTTATCCCTGTGTGCCCAGGAACCCATGTAAGAGTGACTTTGTTTACCGTTGCTAACTCAGTGAAAGCTTGCATGCAGTCCCACACCACCGATGATGTTGTCAATCTCACTGTTGGTCACTTTGTTTTCTGTCAGGTGCGTAGCGCATCTGAGTATAGCATAGACCTCAGCCTGAAATACCGAGGCGTATTTCCCCAGGGGTATGCTTTTCCTGTGGTTGCAGGATGCTCCAAACACACCTGCCACGTAGCGTCCCTGGTACCCTGATCCGTCAGTGTACCAATGTTTCACTACTGGGCTGGTCAATGGTGTTTTCTTCAACCAGTCTTCTCTGGTTGGTATTTTTGTCATTAAAATTAGAGTAAGAACACTGTGGAGGAGTTAATTCATTATATATTCTGGTTGTATTCCATCGCGTTGAGAGAAAAATGGTTCCAACTTACCGTTTCCACAAGATGCACGAATACAAATTCTGTGCGTAGATACGGTCGGTATGACTTCGTGTTTCCTAATTTTCTTGTTGACACTGTTAAAAGCGCCTCCTCTCGTTGGAAACATCATGAACAGACATTTGTCGTCGGTAAAAGCTAAATCTCTGGTATCGTCGGTGGTTCGTAATCTCGCAAAAGAGATAGTTGTAACGCCGTCGACCACTTTTCCTGTGGCGTTGAATATATTTTGGGACCCGTCCAGCAACGGTTGGGAATAACCGTTTATCCAAGTGTCCATTAAAAATGGTTTGCCCGCCTTGTCTACCCAACCCAATATGGCGTCGGTTTGAGACTAGAAAATAGAAAAAGTTGGTTAATTCTGGATTTTGAACATTTCAATCTTCGCTGATTATAATATGAGTAATTGTATGATGATTTTTTAATGGAGGACAAACGGATTAAAGATCGTGAAAGCAGTTTTCGTTTGAGTATCTGTAAAAGAGAGTTGTCGCTTGCAGCAAGACATCAAACAAGAATAGAATTCTTTAAAAGGGTGGTGCTAGTCCCTTTGTACGACCTCGTTAAAAGTTAGGGACCCCAACTAATATGGTAAAATAGATTGCCAATGAAGTTATCATTGATTATTGGTAAGACACGTTTGAAATGAGGCGCCACAGCACCTACACCTAAATGGACCGCTTGTAGCAGGTTATTGTTTTAAAATAGATGGTGTGATTGCTCAACGAAATTTTCCTCAGTTCAGCCCGGATTATTTGCCTTCTTCGCAGCCTCTGTTTGCATGATGCTTCTGAAGCTTGCAGTGTAAATTTACAATACCAGTACCATTTCCTTTATTATTGAATGTATGTGTTATTTACTTCTTTGGGTGCCATCTCCACTAATGAAGGTTAGCGTCTATAACAGCAAACTCCTCTCTATCCTCCGCCGTTCTTATCCTCAAAGTCCAAACCTGTCCTATCTTATCTTACGTTTCTCAGCCATGAAATTTTATTTCTGCCTACACTTCTCTTTCCCTCTAATTTTTCTTTAGTTATGAGCTGGGGGAAATATAATATTTGGGATTGCGTAATAAGTAGCCCAGGTATGCTGTCTTCCTCCGCTTGATAACCTGGAGCTCTCTGTTCACTCTGCGTAAGACCTCTTCATTCCGCACTCTTGCTGTCCATGGTAATTTTAGTATGCGTCCATATGCACTCCATACAGAAGGACTGACCATATGTAACATTTTGCTAACCTTAAGCTTAGGTTTATGTCGAGATGTGAATCGCTTCATATTTTTGTAAAATTGCTTTTGGCTTGTGCAATTCTAGAATTTATTTCGTTTTCTGGGTTTAGTTGGCTGTCCATCCAGCATCCCAAGTATTTATAATATAATGGGCCGCGGAAGGCCCGCACTGCGACTATTAGAAGAGGAAGGGATTATAGAAAGGAAATTATTGTGGACACGCTTTTTGAAAAGTTGCAGGTCATAGTTCTCTGGAAAAACTGATTTTGGAAGCTTGTTCCATTCCGTAGCAGCCCTGTAAAAGAAGGATTCTTGATGAAGATTGGTCCTTG
The DNA here is from genome assembly GCA_950111635.1 of Agelastica alni. Taxonomy (NCBI): domain Eukaryota; kingdom Metazoa; phylum Arthropoda; class Insecta; order Coleoptera; family Chrysomelidae; genus Agelastica; species Agelastica alni. The sequence goes on from OX467713.1 coordinate 1,555,905, forward strand.
TAGTGTCAATCTTGAGAGTAAATGGGTGAGACTAATCAGCGTGCCGAGTTCTTCGATGGTGGTACAAGAGTTTTTATTTCTCTGGAGCATCTGCCATGGAAATATCTATAGAGTAATGACTGGTCTGCAACTTTTCTTCTATGTTCTATAGGGTGAAGGGTGTCTGTGAGAGTTGAGCTGTTTATCAACCGAATGGCTCTTTTCTGAATGGAATCTAGAAGACGAAGAGAATGCCTTGGTGCTGAACCCCAAATGTGCGACCAATACTCCAGCAGAGGTCGGATTTGAGCCTTGTACGTCGTCAACAGTTGATTAGGAGTAAAAAACTTTCTGGTTTTCCACGGAAAACCTAGCCACTTGATACCGGTATAAGTTTTTGATTCTTGTTAAGCTCTTGCCATCTTGACCTATATTTCGTAGGTCATCTATCAATTTTGAATGTCCTATCTCTGCTTCGCATTTTCTAAATAGCCTGTTATGTAAATTTTTTAATAGTATCTTAAGGGCATGGCTTATAAGACTTATCAGTCTAAAGTCTTCGCATCTGTGGGAGTGTGGTTGTATTGGTAAGGGTACGAAGATCGACTCCATCCGAGTATTCTTCCTGTCTCGTAAATTTTATTAAACAAGTAGACAAGTAATTGTTATTTACTAATAAAACAAAACTCACCATTCTTTCATTGTTGGAGAAAGCAATGCCGGTCCAAGTATCGATGTGTTTGGTAGTAATGGTAAATTTAATCGTATCTTTTCTCGGTATGAGTTCCCATTGCGCTGAATATTCGCAGGTATAGTTGTCTGGATTACAGTCCCTAGGAATTTTCCATATTCCTCCGCAATCATTCGTTTTCGCTGAGTCACCAGTGGCAATTACTCCCGCGGGTTCCACCATTTTCTTCTCGTCTGAAATATCGTATTTGGTGGCCACTATAGCTAGATAATGGTTACTCTACTTACCGAAGAAATTTAAGCTCACCGCGCCTCTCTGTTCTTTATGTCCGTGATATTTCAGTTCATCGGGTTTGTAGAAGTCTTTGATATTTGCTTCTGCCGTTTCGACTCCAGATTTCGGTACGTGGACGTATTTACCCGGTTCTTGACCTTGAGCGAAAATCACGTGCATCAAATCGTTTTCTATCGTATGGTCGGTTGGCTCTTTTGAGGTAAGTTTTCTTCTAAAGAGAATCGTCGTTACGCCATCCTAGAACAAATCGTTTTCCCCCAATGACAACGGATGCATTCTCGATTAAACGTTATCCTTATTAATAAATAATCTTTTACATTACGACTACAAAATACAGGATCAATAATAGTAGATTGTTTACCGGGTAGGAAAAGTCCTGGACGACTGTGAAGACATAGAGTCCAGGAATGTGGCTTTTCCTACGAGGTAAACATACTATTTTTCCGCAAATCGTTTAAAATTCGACAGATATTTATTAATTTTGAAAAAATCGCAAATAATTTTATTCATAAATTAATGGTGCTTTGAAATTCGTAATAAAATTGCTCGTGTTACTATGGAAACGTATTAATGTTGAATTGTCAAACTTGACGCATATAAATTTAATTGCTGATGTTTTCGGAAACAACATACATACATACATACATAAAGTCACGCCTTTTTCTCGTAGGGGTAGGCAGAGACCACTTCCTTCCACTTCCGCTACGGTTCTTACACACATCTTTTGCTTCCACTACTTTCACCAGTGCTCTCATACATGCTCTTCGGTTGTTTTTTTTTTTTTTTTAATGAAAATAGTCGCAAAAAGGGTAGACCTATCGTGTGGGCCGCGGACGGCCCGCACTGCGACTATTAGAAGGGGAAGGGATTATAGAAAGAAAATGATTGTGGACACGCTTTTTGAAAAGTTGCAGGTCATAGTTCTCTGGAAAAACTGATTTTGGAAGCTTATTTCATTACGTAGCAGCCCTGTAAAAGAAGGATTCTTGATGAAGATTGGTCCTTGTAGTGTCAATCTTGAAATAAATGAGTGAGACTGATCAGCGTGCCGAGTTCTTCGGCCGAATGTGGCCAATGGTGGTACAAGAGTTTTTATTGTAACGGCAAGCTCAAGGTTATAGGGCAAAGAAATCTAAGATTTTAACGAAGGGAGAAATCGAAAAATGTATCCAGGAAGCTCCAGATAAAAAAAATTTAATGATTAAGGTAATTCACAAGGTTTTAATTTTTATTTAGATTACACATTTATTCATTTTTTAGGTGGCTTTATTATTTGGTATTTCTGGGGCCTGTAGAATGGATGAGTTAGTCCGAATGACTCTACACGATGTAGAAGACCTAGAATCTAAGCTTTTAATTAGCATATCTGATTCGAAGACCAACAAACCAAGATCATTTGTAGTTAATTAGATGTACTTAAATCTATATCGAAAGTATGTTTCGTTAAGACCAGAAAATAAAAACAGTGACCGATTTTTCTTTAAATATCAAAGCGGAAAGGGCTGTAGACAAGTAGTAGGAATACATCAATTTAGAAAAATGCCTAAAATAGTTGCTATTTATTTTAAATTGGAAAATCCGACAGAATATACTGGTCACTGCTTTCGTCGGTCTTCTGCAACAATATTGGTTGACTCTGGTGCCGACCATAACTAGTTTAAAAAGGCATGGCTGATGGAAATCATCAAACGTTGCTGAAGGATATATCGAAGAATCTCTTAACAATAAAATGTTCACAGTACAAAATATTTAACAAATACCTCGCATGTTGTCCAAAATGTTTCTCATAGTTTTAATAATGTTTCTCCAATTTTCAATAATTGTATTAACTGTCAAATATAACAAACTAATTTTAAAATGTATTCTGCAATGCATTGAGCTTTTCAAAATATAAATTAATTTCTTATAAACATTGTGTTTTCAATCATTTATGTAGAACACTAACAACTGTAAGGAAATATCATTTCCTTGCAGTAAGGAAATGAATATTTCCTAACAGTTGAGAAATCTTGACTTTTTCTTTAAGAAATTTTGTCTGGAATGCGATTTGCTGAAAATGAATTTTTTAGATTTGGAAATGTACATACTTTTTCGAAGCCCAAGGCGGTGGTAAGATCATTTTTACCGCCCCAAAAGGAGTCCATTCTGGGGGTGGATCGGTCTCTCGTGTAGTAATCCGCGATTCGGCTATTATTTCCTCGAGCGCTGCCGATAATGATATCTGTACAGTCCATGGGGTTGAAATCGTGTCGAGGTGTATACGGATTAAGATGTTCTTCCTTTTCCAAGCCTATCAACATAATTTGAGAATCATTTTCGACCTTGTACTATCGCAGTAATAAAATGGATGTTTTAAGTCTAGTTGTAATGAACATTTATTTACATCACATTCTATTTTGCTAGTAAGTAATTAAAATAATCATCCTGTGTTTAGTCTACCAAAAATTTATTACTAGTTTTGTTTATTTGAATTTAAAACAATTTTATGGATAACAATATTTAAATTAAACATCGGTGTACTTAATCATTTTTTATTTAATGAAAATTCACCGGTTGGCCAGTTCCATTCCTTTCGTTTCAGGTCACCTACAATATCTTAGCACTAACATATGTATTAATGTGGTGCGTTAAAATAATAAATTTCCATTCACCATGTTTTGTTTACAAGCTAACAGTTGGAATGTGCAAAGATGTATTATAGAATGACAAACAACTATTAGTTTCAAAATAGAAAAGACTTTTCTCTATTACATAATGCCTCACTTGCATCGTGTGATTTATATCTAGTTTATCGATTATGAGATACGTCAGTTGATTGTCAAATAATTAGTATTGTTTCTTACAATCGATAAAGCCAATTGATTTACTCGATCGATATATCACCAGCTTCCTTCCTACTTTATTTATATTTATGTTACCGACTGGACCTGGCTTAATGGATGCGTTCCATGAAAAAGCAATGCTGGAAGTCTTCTTTTGTAAGAGCATTTAGGAGCTCCGCCGATTTTCTCTTCACCTCTTCCATCCACTCAAACCGGGTTCCTTTTAAGGCAGACTTAATCTTCGGAAACGGGAAAAAGTCACAGGCTGCTAAATCAGGCGAGTAAGGGGCGTGGTTTGGTTTACAGTTTCACCCTCTGGAACCTATTCAGTCATTACGATGCCGTTGATGTCGACCTGGACGTTGGTAATCTTCGGTGCTCTTTTGGCCGTTTATACCATTCGAAAACACGCGCACCAGATAGAGAATTTTCACCATAGGCCTCTTTCAACAACTTATAGTACTCAGTCGGAGTTTTTTTAATTTAACGATAAATTTCACATTGATTCATTGCTCGTGGTTTTCGTCACACGGCACGAGAAAAAAACACGTTCGTTTCTAACCTCTATAGAAAAAATACTACTAGAGCGACAAATACGTGTTTTCGTACTGAAATAGTACACACTTCCAGCTATCCAACGCTGCATTCGTTTCCGCCCCTACCCCTTTGGGACGCCTTTTGCGCGCGCAGTCTCGTTATTTAATATCCACCTCGTATTATTTCTTTGACGATCAATTTAAAAGAAACTAAAATTTTATAAATATTTAAATATTTTGTCGAGGCAAATGAACTACACTGTTAATAAATAAATATTTTTAGTTTTTGTAGCTTTGTAATTTTAAATTTCTTAGTGATTTTGATTATCACACTCTGTATATTAACGGTAACGTGGTAATATACTATACCTGCGCCATTTCCAACCGTTGAAACTTGTATTTTGGAAAATTGTTCAATATTAGAACTTGGCTCGGGCTCAGATTTAGGTTCAGGATTGGAATTTGGAACAGGTTCGGATTTATGCTGTGATTCGGGTTCAGATGCCGGCTCAGGCTCGGATTTGGGTTCTGGTTCCGATTTAGGTTCTGGTTCAGACGTTGGTTCAGGCTCAGATTTAGATTCTGGTTCTGATTTAGGATCTGGTTTAGACGTTGGTACAGGCTCAGATTTAGGATCTGGTTTTGATTCAGGCTCTGGCTCTGATTTAGGTTCTGGTTCTGATTTAGGCTCTGGCTCTGATTTAGGTCCTGGTTCAGACGTTGGCTCGGGCTCGGATTTGGGTTCTGGTTCTGATTCGGGCTCAGATTTAGGTTCTGGCTCTGATTTAGGTTCAGGTACAGACGTTGGCTCAGGCTCGGATTTGGGTTGCTGTTCAAGTGAGGATTTAGGTTCAGGTTTGGGCTCTGGCGCGGATTTGGATCGTTGTTTGTATTTGGATGAGGTATCTGGTTCGGTTAATAATTTCAGTTCAGGTTTCTGTGTGGTTCTAAGTTTTGGTCTAAGTTGAAGCAAGGATTTTGTAAAGGGTCTACGTGTGGAAGTGGTCGTAGGTTCTGGTTCGGGTTCGGAATTGGGTTCTGGCTCAGCAGAAGGTACTGTAGCGGCTTCTTGAGTCTTTTCTTGTTCGGTTGTGGGTTCTGGTACAGATTCTAGAAGAAATTTAAAGACCAACCACCATTAGTTAGACAATATTACTGGAAATGCTACCTACTTATACTTTGTTTGTGCACAACTTTACAAGAGTTTATCTAAAGTAATGTGTTTTTGTTGTTTAGTTTGTAGTGTATCCCTTTCGATAGCTGTTGATAAAACTTACCAGGAATTTCTCTTCGTCTGCGACCTGAAAAAACAATTCTTATTTATTGTGCGTATGCCTACATAAAAAATGTTTAGAACTGTCTGTCTTCGTGGAATGTTTACCATAAAAAATTCGTCCTTAATCTGGCTTACCTTGCTTTCTGCTAACTTGAAAGGAAACGCTGGTTTCCACTACGTCGTTTCCAATTGGAAGCGCCCTCATTATCGAAGGAGATGCTGACCTTCTCGAATAAAGGGATTTTCTGTATTTGGACGGCTGAGTTGTCGTTGTTGGCTCTGGCTCAGGTTCACTCTTTGGTTTAGGTTCACTTTTTGGTTCTGGCTCACTCGCAGGCTCCGGTTCACTCTTAGGCTCTGGCTCACTCCTAGGCTCTGGTTCACTCTTAGGCTCTGGTTCACTCTTAGGCTCTGGTTCACTCGTAGGCTCCGGTTCACTTGTAGGCTCAGGTTTGCTTTTCGGTTCAGGCTCACGCTTTGGTTCCGGTTCAGATTTTGGTTCACTTGTTGATTGTGGTTCTGCTTTGGACGTCTCGGAGGCAGCGGACGTCTCAGGGCCGATTTGAGGGAAGTTTTTGCAACTTTTTGTCAGGGTTCTCGGGCGCCAGCCTAGAGCGGCATAGCTGGTACCGTTTACGACTAGAACAACCTCGATTTCGTCGTGTTCTTCTAAAATTCTCCAAAATAATCGAAACGTAGGACTCAATACTTTCTCGGTGTATCGATTAAAGTCTATTTCTGTCGTTCGAATAGCCGATTCTGCAAAAAAAAAACGAAAAATGATACAATTTACCTTTAAAATAATTTCAGTTTGGTATTTTTTTTTGTTTTGTTAACTTTTAGTTTAATTTATGCTCACTTTTAATGCAGCCAGGCCCGTACCAGCCCAATAGACAATAGCATTGTTGTCTTGGTGACACCGTACCTCCTACGTCTATACATTTTCCATGGTCACCGCAATCGCTGTCCTCCACGCATTCGTCTCTGTATTGGCACACTGCTCCATAATAAAGCCTGTCACATTTACATCTGCCCACAAAATTTTTACCATGGCCGCTGCATGTTAATCGAAATTTTTTTCCTTAAATTCAAAACATAGGTTTTTTATGCAATAAACGCATAACTACCGATTTATACAGGGTGGGGCATCCCATACGACACGGTCTCTGTAAACCAAACCATACATTTTTTCGGGAATTTCTTCTTTTCATTAGATGTATATTGATTAAGGCTGCAAAAAGAAATTATTTTGAAGTCTACAGGATGGCTCAAAACAGTGTGACATTTAAAAGTTGTGTTTTTTTAAATGGAACGCCCTGTATTTCGTTACACTTTTAAATAGTTCAGGAAAAAATAATACGATTTCATAAAAGGTACTATGTAGCTAACTATAACCGTTCTGGAGTTATTGATTTTTTTATGAAAATGCTAGTTACAATTGGAAACTAAATAACATCGAAATGTATGAAAATCATCGCTTTGAATTCCGACCAAGCATAAAAGAGGTTTTGAGCTATTGATTTCGATAAAACCCGTTTCTCAATATTATACAGAATGTTCAAAAATCATTGTCACTTTTTTATAATATCGGACAAAGGTAACTTTGTTATCTCAAATAGAGCACCCTTTATTTTTTTGCTCTGAACAATATTAAATTCTATTATCTTTCATTTCATATTAAAATTCCCTATACCTAACCTAAATAGTTTTTCAGATATTGGCTTTATCAAATAGTGGTTCTTATTTCAATACATTCTTTGACTTAAGATAGCTTTGAAACGACATTTATGCAACTTTTTGAAAGAATTCTTATTAACAGTTATTATTACCGTCGAAAATGAAAACTTATCCCATTTAAGAGCGGATAGATATGATTTTAGCGATTGGTGAGTGTTAAGAGAATTACCTTTTGGCGTCGAGGGTGTATGCCCAAAAATATCTAGACCGGAATCATCCAAACAAGTTGGTTCTCAAACGATTGCTACATGAATTTCGTAGGACTTAAAGTGTAGCTTATGAAAAGGTAAATAGACAAAAACCTATCATTGGAAATGAGGAAAATGAATTTCTTATTATGGGATCAATCATAGAAAACCCTCAATAAGGACTGCTTTTCAAAGAGTGACGCCTCAAATATTATTAAGTGTATCTTATGAAATGGTAAATAGACAAAAACCTAACATTGAAAATGAGGAAAATGAATTTCTTATTATGGGATCAATCATAGAAAACCCTCAATAAGGACTGCTTTTCAAAGAGTGACGCCTCAAATATTATTAAGTGTATCTTATGAAAAGGTAAATAGACAAAAACCTATCATTGAAAATGATGAAAATGAATTTCTTATTATGGGATCAATCATAGAAAACCCTCAATAAGGACTGCTTTTCAAAGAGTGACGCCTCAAATATTATTAAGTGTATCTTATGAAAAGGTAAATAGACAAAAACCTATCATTGAAAATGATGAAAATGAATTTCTTATTATGGGATCAATTATAGAAAACCCTCAATAAGGACTGCTTTTCAAAGAATGACGCCTCAAATATTATTAAGTGTATCTTATGAAAAGGTAAATAGACAAAAACCTATCATTGAAAATGAGGAAAATGAATTTCTTATTATGGGATCAATCATAGAAAACCCTCAATAAGGACTGCTTTTCAAAGAGTGACGCCTTAAATATTATTAAGTGTATCTTATGAAAAGGTAAATAGACAAAAACCTATCATTGAAAATGATGAAAATGAATTTCTTATTATGGGATCAATCATAGAAAACCCTCAATAAGGACTGCTTTTCAAAGAGTGACGCCTCAAATATTATTAAGTGTATCTTTTGAAAAGGTAAATAGACAAAAACCTATCATTGAAAATGAGGAAAATGAATTTCTTATTATGGGATCAATCATAGAAAACCCTCAATAAGGACTGCTTTTCAAAGAGTGACGCCTCAAATATTATTAAGTGTATCTTATGAAAAGGTAAATAGACAAAAACCTATCATTGAAAATGATGAAAATGAATTTCTTATTATGGGATCAATCATAGAAAACCCTCAATAAGGACTGCTTTTCAAAGAGTGACGCCTCAAATATTATTAAGTGTATCTTATGAAAAGGTAAATAGACAAAAACCTATCATTGAAAATGAGGAAAATGAATTTCTTATTATGGGATCAATCATAGAAAACCCTCAATAAGGACTGCTTTTCAAAGAGTGACGCCTCAAATATTATTAAGTGTATCTTATGAAAAGGTAAATAGACAAAAACCTATCATTGAAAATGATGAAAATGAATTTCTTATTATGGGATCAATCATAGAAAACTCTTAATAAGGACTGCTTTTCAAAGAGTGACGCCTCAAATATTATTAAGTGTATCTTATGAAAAGGTAAATAGACAAAAACCTATCATTGAAAATGATGAAAATGAATTTCTTATTATGGGATCAATCATAGAAAACCCTCAATAAGGACTGCTTTTCAAAGAGTGACGCCTCAAATATTATTAAGTGTATCTTATGAAAAGGTAAATAGACAAAAACCTATCATTGAAAATGAGGAAAATGAATTTCTTATTATGGGATCAATCATAGAAAACCCTCAATAAGGACTGCTTTTCAAAGAGTGACGCCTCAAATATTATTAAGTGTATCTTATGAAAAGGTAAATAGACAAAAACCTATCATTGAAAATGATGAAAATGAATTTTTTATTATGGGATCAATCATAGAAAACCCTCAATTAGGACTGCTTTTCAAAGAGTGACGCCTCAAATATTATTAAGTGTATCTTATGAAAAGGTAAATAGACAAAAACCTATCATTGAAAATGAGGAAAATGAATTTCTTATTATGGGATCAATCATAGAAAACCCTAAATAAGGACTGCTTTTCAAAGAGTGACGCCACAAATATTATTAAGTGTTAAGCAGTATTTTATGAAGTATTCGTATTCAACAGGATGGTCGTCATTTTGAGCATCTACTTTGAATTAAATACATTTGTGTTTCATATTTTGTTGCTGTTTCAGTTTAATAATAAAAAAAATTGTATAGTCTGTTTAATGAACTACCGTCAGATTATGAAAAGTAAATATTTTCGATGAAGTGAAGTATAATAACTGTCAATGAGAATTCTGTGAGCAAATCAAATAAATGTCGTTTCAAAGCTATCTTGATTCAAAGAATGCATTGAAATAAGAACTACTATTTGAAAAAGCCAATATCTGAAAAACTATTTAGGTTAGGTATAGGGAATTTTAATATGAAATGAAAGATAATTGAATTTTATATTATTCAGACCAAAAAAATACAGGGAGTTTCATTTGAAATAACTAAGTTATCTTTGTCCGAAATTATAAAAAAGTGGCAATGATTTTTGAACATTCTGTATAATATTAAGAAACATGTTTTATCAAAATCAATAGCCCAAAACCTCTTTTATGCTTGGTCGGAATTCAAAGCGATGATTTTCATACATTTCGATGTTATTTAGTTTCCAATTGTACTTAGCATTTTCATAAAAAAATCAATAACTCGAGAACGGTTATAGTAAGCTGCATAGTACCTTTTATGAAATCGTATTATTTTTTTTAAACTATTTAAAAATGAAACAAAATACAGGGTGTTCCATTTAAAAAACACAACTTTGATATGTCACACTTTTTTGAGCCACCCTGCAGACTCCAAAATAATTTCCTTTTGCAGCCTTAATCAATATACATCTAATGAAATGAAGAAATTCCCGAAAAAATGTATGGTTTGGTTTACAGGGATTGTTTCGTATGGGGTGCCCCACCCTGTATAGTAGAAATAATTCTGGTGCGGGTTTCAGGACATTGTAGCATCAAGGAAAACAAAAACGTTGATGAACTAGGGCTTATTAGCTCCATTCATTGGCACAAAAGCTACATTATGTGCGATTAAATTCTATATACGGGACTGGGTCATACAAAGAGATTGCTGGATGTTAGCTTCTCACACTTACCACGTGAACATCTTTATCTTTGGAACTACTTTACATGAGAAGAAATTGGTGAAGAATAGGGAATGGGGTATAACATCAACGCCCAAAAAACACAAAGTGCCACGTTTTCCAAGAAAGTGAATTCCTCAAATTATCCCATCACAATGTCCGGAAATACCCTTGAACCAAGTCCCTCCATCTCGATTTTGGGAGTCACGGTGTCCAATAATATGTCTTGGCATGACCATGTTGCTAACTTCGCAAAGTCGGCAAGCCAGAGGCTAGGTTTTCTGTGGAAAGCCAGAAAGTTTTTTACTCCTGATCAACTGTTGACGACGTACAAGGCTCAAATCCGACCTCTACTGGAATATTGCTCGCACATTTGGGGTTCAGCACCAAGGCATTCTCTTCGTCTTCTAGATTCCATTCAGAAAAGAGCCATTCGCTTGATAAACAGCTCAACACTCACAGATACCCTTCACCCTCTAGAACATAGAAGAAGAGTTGCAGACCAGTCATTGCTCTACAGATATTTCCATGGCAGATGCTTCAGAGAAATAAAAACTCTTGTACCACCATTGGCCACATTCGGCCGAAGAACTCGGCACGCTGATCAGTCTCACCCATTTACTATCAAGATTGACACTACAAGGACCAATCTTCATCAAGAATCCTTCTTTTACAGGGCTGCTACGGAATGGAATAAGTTTCCAAAATCAGTTTTTCCAGAGAACTATGACCTGCAAGTTTTTAAAAAGCGTGTCCACAATCATTTTCTTTCTATAATCCCTTCCCTTCTAATAGTCGCAGTGCGGCCGTCCGCGGCTTACACGATAGGTCTACCCTTTTTGCGACTATTTTCATAAAAAAAAAAAAAAAAACATCTCCTAATTGGAACACACAAGTCCTAGTGGTTGAGGTATGGTTGGCGAAGAAACACCATCGAAGGCAATAAATCATCAGTGGTGTATATAAATATTTTATTTGAATAAAGGCTTGAGGTCGAAAGTATTTTCTTCAAATTAACTTTAAAAAAAGTTTCCAAGATTGTAACAGTTTTAGGAGCTTAAATAAGTAACCGAATATATTGTGTGAGTTTAAGTGGTAAACGTAAATATTTGTCAACCGTCATGACGATATTGATACACGGATGATCTAGGAATGGATGTTGCTTTATTAGATTGAAAAAAAGTTGGCTTACGTGGTAAAATATCCACGTCTGCACAGGACCAAAATTTATAGCTTTCTCCCCACTCCAAAGCTTGCCTTATCAGTCTCAAGGTGCAATTTTCGCAGTTGAATTGCGAAGGTAACTGAATCTGAAATGACTGTGCACTAAAAATAAAAAAATACATATTTTTTAATCTAAAATTACATATATTTCCACGTTACTTACGTTGCATCATTTGAAACAAACTCGGATCCCTGGATGGAGGGTGTTAAATCTAATATGGGTCTTTCTAAATGGTCTAAAAGTTGAATCTTGAAGCCTCCCTGCGAAAAAAAATATTTATAAAAAGTTACATAAATATATACATAAAATCACGCTTTTTTTTTTGGTCCATAGTCTTTGTCTTTTTGTAATTTCTTCATCTTACGCTTCTCTCTATATTTATTTAAATATTGCCGTCGTTTTATTACCTTTTCACAATATCTTTTTTTAAATGTACTGGGTGGTTTTTTGACAATAGCTTCTTTCATACTTACATATACATAAAGTCACACCTTTTTCCCATAGGGGTAGGCAGAGACCACTTCCTTCCATTTGCTACGGTTCTTACACACATATTTTGCTTCCTCTACTTTCATCAGTGCTCTCATACATGCTCGTTGGTTGTTGGAACTCTTGACCTGGCCTTTCTTCAAAACAATGTTGATCTGATCGAGATATGTTCTCCGAGGTCTACCTCTACCGACTTGTCCATTCACACTCGCCATATAAATTTGTTTCGTCAATCTTCCTTCATCCATCCTTTCTACGTGTCCAAACCATCTAAGCATTTCTTTATCTATCTTTGTAACCACATCTTCTTTTACACCTCAGTGTTCTCTTATCTCACTATTCTTTACATTATCCAACCGAGTCACTCCGGCTATACTTCTCAGACTACTCATCTCCGCAGCATTAATCCTATTTTCATGCTTCTTCTGCCAAACCCAACAATCACTACCATACATACCATACTTTGGAGACCTGCAGAACATCACTTTCCAAAGACTCATTCATCCAACGAATTGCGAGGCTTTGGAACTCATTGCCTAGGGAGGTGTTCCCCTAGGCATACAACCTCCAGAAATTTAAGAAGAACACCAACTCCTACCTTCTTTTCCTTGGTTCCCACGATGTTCTCTGAACATTACAGGATATCCCTTTTTGTGGGAACCAGAACATAAAAAAAAAATACTTTTATGCAACACAAAATACAAACTACCATTTGTATTACTGGAAATTGTTAGTGGCGCCATTTACCAGATAATACGGAAATTACTTAGTTTGGAAAGTAGAAAACTGTCTCGTATTTTTAAGCATTTCTGCAACCCTATTGGAACTGCGCGCATACGTATTTTACGCACTAGTTCTATCTCTCTTACTCTCATGCAAAGAAGAAATGTATGAATCCTGGCGAAAGTAATCAAGATAATCGGTGCAAAGTTTTAATTAAATCTGATCGATTAAAGTAGGGCAAAATCGAGGCCAAATGGTCAGTTACAAACATACATTCAAGCAAACATACAGGTGAAACTAATATAAGCGTGTTAAAAACAGTAATGCGTCACAAACTTACCCTATGAGGATATCCTAGATGCCACGTTACATTTAATTTGCTGCCTTCTAGCAGGGACGTTCTTATGTTGCCTGAAACAAAAAATTTTCCACTTTTAAAACCAACTTTTGAAGATGAAAGTTTTTGAAACACAGAAAGTGTAGTTATGGAAGTAGAAAAGAAAAAAAATAAAGATTTAAAAAGCAAATATTGATGAAGCAAGAGGTAAAGGAGAAAAATGAAAGAATGTGGTAAATACAATTGAGTAAGGTCCATTTTAAGCCTATATTTAAAAAGAGCTTATTTTCTGAACAAATTTTATAAAATTATAAGCAAATTTGTAGAAAATAAGTAATATCAAAAATTCGCAATCGTCACGATTTAAACAAATAGCAAAGTCGCATCTGTCAATAATTAAACAATTTTAATTAGTATTATTTTTTAATTTAACATTACACAACACATAATATGTTACTACTAATACCACAGAAAGAAACAAAATATGTTAAATCACTACAACATATTTTCAATGCAACCACCTCCTACTTCTAAACAATGATCCAATCTTCGCCTTACTTCTCTCACTAAAACAAATAGGTTGATAAAAAAATAAATCCTTATGGACCTTATAAGCACAAAATAAACTGAAAAAATTCCAAAGAAACAACAATAAAGAAACAAATGAAAAATAAAAATATGCAGTTATGACTTTGGACACTTTGGTTATGTATTAGAAATGTTTCCTCCTAGCTTTCTGTTTGGCGAAGTCTTTCACAAGTTCCTCCACATCTATTTCATTGGAAATGTCATGCTCTATGGCAAGTATGGCCTGATCTGTCAACCTTTCTTGAATCATAGTCGACCGTAAATAGTTCTTAATGAGGAACATTTTTATCAAATTCTGCTCTTCTACATGATTCAGTACTTGAAGTGGTGTCATCTTGGGGTTCAAATACTATTATTTTACAGTACTTCATAGTCAGACCTCAGTAATAGAACGTGATTAATGTCGTCATGTGATAATTTATTTGATAAATAAAAAAGTTTATTGTATAAAAGGTACAGCAACAAATTGAAATGTTTTTTTATATATACCTTAAAAATTCCAATGTTTACTGGATTGTAAACAATTTAAACCGGTTAATAAAATTACATTTCTGATGTTTTTAAAATACCTGTTAACAATCTTGATTGATGATACTTAAATGAAATATTAATGAATAAATTCTTCAAACGTTGCTATTCAAAAACAAAGGAATTCTTTCTATAGATAATATTAAATTTATTCTGATAAAAAATCACATAAAGTAGATATTGCAAAGTTTTTCAATGCGTATTGTTTAAAAATATCATCTTTTTTCTGCGCAAAAAAGTTACAGTGAAATATACCAACCATTTATTTAAAAGATTAGTCGACGATGAGATTAAAGTAGAGTATTACAAGGGTAGATCCGTAATTTCGTAACGAGAGACATATTTTCAGTAGTAATATCCCCAGGACATTGATAATAGACCAGATAATTTTATGACAATCGAAAGCCGAAGGCTGAGGGCTGTTACCAAGCAACGAGCTTGAAAAATTATGAGGCATTTGTCAATGTCCGAGGGATATTCGGCGGAAAGCTTTTTGACAAAAAAATTTATAAGTTAACACAGCGAAACATTTATTTATTTATTAAAAGTACAGTTAGTGAAAGTACAATTATTAAAATTTAACTTAACATTAGATTAGTTGCTGTTTTCTACTATAGAACTGATCTATTACCACGCATAATATTTATGATCTTGTTGTGGTGTTCTTGATCGAGATTTAAGTATGGTTTTATAGAATTTTGATTGCTATGACCAGTAGTTGTCAGCAATTGTTCTTCTTCTACACCACTTTTTGTCAAATCGCTACCAGCAGTTGATCTATTCGAGTGATTTGTTATCTTTTTGTCCTTAACATTCAAGTCAATTGCCTCAGCAGCAGATATAGCCCATCCATTTATTATATTTCTTCCAACAGGTACATTATCGTACCATTTGTCAGTTTCATTTTTCCAGTGTCGATTTGGTTTTAAGAACAGTCTTGGTGAGGTAATGACATTTTGAAATTTATTTGGAATGAAGTTGTCAAACTCAATCGTGTAGTAATAGTGATTGATAATTGCACCGAATGCAATTATCAGTGTAATGTTGACATGATTGGGTGAAATTGTTTCTTCTTCTTTTCCTTCTTCTTTCTAATATGAATACATATTAGTAGGCTACTGCCTGTTCATTGCCAACACGTCCTTCCCGGAAGATGAGGTCCAGCATTCTCCCCAGCGCTTTGGTGGTCTCTTTCCCACTGGGTTATTCATTTTTGCGTTTTTGACGAGTCTGTTGTTCTCCATTCTTTTTATATGTTTGTTCCAGAATCATCTTCTCTGTATCACCCATCTTTCTATGTCCTGTATCCCGCATTGTATTCTGATATCCTTACTTCGTACTCTATCGTATATAGTTTTGCAGATTTCAGCTGTTCTCATCATTTGTAGAGTTCTGTTTGTATCTGGTCTTGTTTCTGCTGCGTATGTTATTATAGGGGTCTTACTGCCGTTTTATATATCTTGACTTTGCTTTCCGTATTTAGGTATTCGTTCTTCCAGACGATTTCTCCCAAAAACATCCCGAAATTCGAACCGCTTTCATTGTTTGCTTTCTTACTTCGAGAGGTAGATTTCCATGGTAATTTTTTCATGTGACAAAAAATGACAAAATTTGTATGGTTGTTAGAATTTTACAGTAGTCAATATATTTTTCGCAGGCAAATCGGATGAAGAGGAAGGATGTTTTCGACATTAACATATAGAACAAATTCGAGCCCCAATTCAAAGGAGCAAGTGATGAAGAATGCTCGAACAAAACATTTAACTGTGTATATAAACATCATTAACATTGTGTTTTAAACGGCGATTTCTCTCTGTTAAATGAGTGTGATAATTCAATTTCTATACTGTTTTTTATAACATCCGCTTTAGCGCATTAATTTTTTTTCTTTTAAGACCTAACAAACCGAAACTCTGCAATATACAGATAAATATAATCATTAATCTAACTGGGTTTGTTAGTTTCACATTTACGTAAAAATCACATTTACGTAAAAAAATATATGACTTTCAAAAAATCCCAAACACACGAAAAGAGACGACTTAGTTTTATCAGCGAAATATCTTTTTAAATTTGCGTTTACTTAAGTATGTGGTGCGATAACATACTGTATAGGGTCACCTCTAGTTTTGAATGTAAAACAAGTGGTAATTCAACCCCTTTTTCCAACAAAATGGCGCAGGGGTTACTTCAGAAAAAACTGGCATGAATCAAAATCATATTGGCATTGGTCAATTTCAAATTGACAATAAACAAAATCGAATTGACATCTGTCAATTTTAAGTTTCTTTGTCAGTGTCAAGTGTGTATTAAGTTATTTTGAAAAAAATTATCATAATACATTATTGCATTCATTCAAGATGCCTTGTATAAAAAAGGATGCTGCTGCAAATTTGAAGGTGCAGATTTGTGCATTATAAAGTGTGTACCTACATAGAGTAACGTAACTTGCTAATATTTTGATTTCTGTTGGGTTTACAAAAAAAATACAGGGTGTACCGTTACTCCAAAATAACTTAACGACATAATATTTTAAATAGTACACCATGTATATATTTTCAGTTATTGAGAAAAATAATTTACGGGAACGTTTTTATTACCAAAATAGTTAACAGAAACAAATAACTTATTAATGTCATTTAATTAGATGTTCAAATTGTCTTCCTTCTTCTATTTGACAGTATCTATTATAAAAAGCTGATATGGTATTACGCAATTGCCGATTTGTTTTTTGACGGGTTGTTATTAGTATTCTATTCCTCAGTTCATCCCGATTATCTGGTTTTTTCTTGTACACAGTGTTTTTTAGATATCCCCAGAGAAAATAGACTAAAGTCGATAAATCGGGAGATCTGGCTGGCCACTTAATTGTGCCCCTTCTTCCAATCCACCTGTCTTGGAAAACTTCATTTAAGTAATTTCGAATAGCAACACTAAAGTGTGGTGATGCACCATCCTGATGAAACCAAATGTCATTGAAATTGTTACCAACTGCATTTCTTATTGCAGGAACTATATGATTTCTTAACAAATCCAAATACTTACTCTATGTTCCCGCATCCATCTATAATTAGTATTACTCCAATTTCTCCAGTTGTGGCGATTAACTGTACCATTTAACATAAACGTGGCTTCATCGGAAAAGACTTTCTTAATTGTAAAATGAGGGTCTGCATCCAACTTTTGCATTATAGTTTCACAAAATTCCATTCTGCGGTCATATCATCTTCAGATAATTCTTGCAATAGCGTTACTTTATAAGGATGAAATTTATTCTTCTTAATAATGTTACAGACGGATCCCACACTAACATCATGTTCTAATGCAGTTTTCCGAATGGATGTAAAATGATTTCCTACAAAACTTTGCGTAACGTTCAAGGATTTTTCATTTTTAGTAACGGTCTTTGGTTGGGCAGTTTTAGGGCAATTTTTGATTGAACCCACTTCTTCAAAAAGTTTCACAATCCTTCAAACTGGTAATTTGGTTGCGATTTGGATACGTATCATTAAATAAGTAAGCTGACTTATCATCAGTTCTTTCACGATCACCGTAAACTCTCATCATAAGAATCATTATTCTTTCCTATTCGGTAAACGTACTTATATTTTAAAAGTAACAAATTACAATAAACACCGTTCACTAAAATGACAATAAGAAATAATTCATGACATTTAAAACAATTATTGGTAGAAAAATCTACTACTTTTTTGACATGAATAATTTTTTCATTATTTTAGTTTCAAACTACTGTAACTTTGGAACTATTAAAGGTAGAAATATGCGGTCCTGACGGTTGTATTTGTAATTTAATAGATTATGAAAAACTGCAAATATAAGATCTTTAGAAACTCAGACACAATACAGTACAAACGGTAAAATACACCCATTATATACGAACTTCAATTTGTTCATAACGCGGACCCAGGGTCACGTTAAAAATGGGAAATCGTTACACAAGTATATTTGCAATTTGCAGAGGAGCAAGTATTCACCTAATAGGGTGTCCTAAAAATCAAAGGGATGAAATTAAATGTAAGCAAAACAAAACTAATACTTTTTAAAAGAGAAGAAAGCATGATAAACTGCGAGGTGCTGATTGAAGAAGAAAAAATGAAACAAGTGAATGAGTTTGTATACTTAAGTTACAGTTGTTTAAGAATAATACACTAAAAGTTGAACGTTAAACAAATAGTTTGTGAATATAACCAAAACACATCAAAAGATATCAATTACAGCAGCAACAATGCATTTTGATCGACAGAGCCGCCAACTGCGCACGCTTTAGTCTCATGAAAATGTGTCATGGGTGCACGGATTTTCATTTTATGGTTGATGAACATTGTGGTTTTACGGTTATATAGGTGCTAATATAAACACAAGTTTTATTACGTTATTTTAAACTATTTGTAAATAAATATTACAGCAGCATAAAATGCTATGGAATAATGCATTTTTATACATATCTAGGGCAGTAAAGTAAGAAATGTCTCAGAGCACATGTTTGTTGGCAGAGGCGAGGCCGAGGTCATCATACATGTATTCTGAGACATTTTTTACTTTAATGCCCGTGGTTTGTATACTATTTTTCTCCCTACTGTAGGCGGAAAGCGGCAACTTTGTTTTGCGTAGCGAGCCAAAAGTGACGCTTTCTGCACAGTAGGGGGAAAAATCTATTTTTTGAGACATTTCTTACTTTACTGCCAATGCCGGGGTCCCCCAGGGATCCACCCTCTCCCCCCCATATTTCTTTCATACATTAACGACCTCTTGAAAACCACCACGAACCCCATTTACAGTTTCGCAGACGACAGCACACTTGTCTCAACTTTCACATCCTATCGATCACTTTCGGTGAATGATACAAATAGGCTCAAGCAGAAACAGGTTGATTCCATCAATAGAGATCTTAAAGCAATCGTCGAGTGGGGAACCAACAATCTTGTTCAATTCAACGCCCAGAAACACACACGCCACGTTTTCGAAGAAACTTAATTCCTCAAATCATTCCATCACAGTGTCCGGAAATACTCTTGAATCAAGTCCCTCCATCTCGATTTCGGGAGTCACGGTGTCTAATAATATGTCTTGGCATGACCATGTTGCTAACATCGCAAAGTCAGCAAGCCAAAGGCTAGGTTTTATGTGAAAAGCTAGAAAGTTTTTTACTCCTGATCAACTGTTGACGACGTACAAGGCTCAAATCCGACCTCTACTGGAGTATTGCTCGCACATTTGGGGTTCAGCACCAAGACATTTTCTTCGTCTTCTAGATTCCATTCAGAAAAGAGCCATTCGGTTGATAAACAGCTCGACTCTCACAGATACCCTTCACCCTCTAGAACATAGAAGAAAAGTTGCAGACCAGTCATTACTCTACAGATATTTCCATGGCAGATGCTCCAGAGAAATAAAAACTCTTGTACCACCATCGAAGAACTCGGCACGCTGATCAGTCTCACCCATTTACTCTCAAGATTGACACTACAAGGACCAATCTTCATCAAGAATCCTTCTTTTACAGGGCTACTACGGAATGGAACAAGCTTCCAAAATCAGTTTTTCCAGAGAACTACGACTTGCAACTTTTCAAAAAGCGGGTTCACAATCATCTCCTTTTTATAATCCTTCTCCCTTCTAATAGTCGCAGTGAGGGCCGTCCGTGGCCCACACAATAGGTCTACCCTTTTCGCGACTATTTTCATAAAAAAAAACATAATTTATTCTACAAAAATTTTTGCACGCCGATAAACGTTGGCAACACTAAATATTTCAATAGGTGATCTCACTGCTTTGAAACATGTACCTACGTCATTAATGACGTGTATTGGACTTTGTTTTGTATTTAGTGCAAATTGTTAAATTTATTTAACTGGTAAAGTGTTTCGAGAACATTCTATAAATCATTTTTTTCAAGAAGTTAGTCTTCTTTCGATATCTTTGAATTATTTATTTGATGTATCCCTGCGTAAAGGTTGCACACCAATTAACCATGAGTTAGTTTCGGATGACCTTCGGATATCGCAAAGTACGCGTGTAATACACAAACCGTCTGATTCAGAACCGGATCGATAAATTTATTGTCTACTTGATTTTGAATAAAATGTAGTTAAAACTATTGTCTGCTCTGAAATCTGTCATTCTCTCTTCATATCGCGGACGGTTTGAACGAACTAAAGCGGAATGTACTGTATTTTTAAAATTAAAGGCACGAAATAATTAATTAATTAAAGATCGAGAGATTCCTTAATGAAGGAGTTCCGCTCATCTTTGTTTTGACGTTGAAATGAGATCGTTTTGGTGACTGGGTCTCAAAGGCTCTAGTCACACTAAATGTTTTGTAAGTTTCATTAGAAGGCAAGAGTTGGATCTCTTCTTTTGTCTTTCACTTCCTTCCACTTCCGCTACGGTTCTTACACACATCTTTTGCTTCCTCTACTTTCATCAGTGCTCTCATACATGCTCGTCGGTACTGTTGGTACTCTTCACCTGGCCTTAATTCAAAACAATTTGGTCTGATCGAGATCGATGTTCGCCGAGCAGTCGACCTCTACCGACTTCCGTCCATTCACACTCGCCTTATAAATTTGTTTCGTCAATCTTCCTTCATCCATCCTTTCTACGTGTCCAAACCATCTAAGCATTCCTTTATGTATCTTTGTAACCATATCTTCTTTTACACCACAGCGTTCTCTTATCTCACTATTCTTTACTTTATCCAACCGAGTCACTCCAGCTATACTTCTCAGACTACTCATCTCTGCAGCATTAATCCTATTTTTATGCTTCTTCTGCCAAACCCAACATTCACTACCATACATAAATGCCAACACACCTCTATGCACAGCCAGACACTTTCTGGCTATTCATAAAGCTATGCAGTGCCCCATTCATTTGTTTTCCTGCCAACACCCTTCCCTCAATGTCACTCTCATACTTTCCATCTCTCGTAAACTTTGAACCCAAGTACACAAACTCATTTACTTGTTCCACTCTTTCTCTCTTAATTAGAGCCTCACAGTTTGTCATGCTTTCGTCTCTTTCAAAACCATTATTTTCGTTTTGCTTACATTAATTTTCATCTCTTTAATTTTTAGAGCATCATGCATAATATTAACCATCACCTGCAACTCCTCTTCAGATGACGCTAATATGACTTGATCATCGTCGCAAAGAAGGCATTTGTCGATCAAATCATTCATTTTCAATCCATACGCACTCTCTTTCAAATCTTTTAAACAATCGTCTATGTATAATTTAAACAGCCATGGCGAAGCCACACATCCCTGTCTCACACCTTTTTCGTGCAAGCTTCGTTTATCCTGACAAATGATATTAATGAGCGATAATAAATTGGGAAACTCTGAGGGTGAATTTTACGAAAACGGAACATGGTCGATTAAAATCGTCAGCGAAAATGTTTGTTGCAACAAAATTTTGACGGCATAAATAAGAAAATTTAAATTTCTTATGTTCGATAACAATCACGAGAATCCTCTCTAATTGATCTCGATTTTGTTTTATCAGTTACTTGGCAATTATTAGTAGGTGAAGGTAAAACCAATATACATTTTTTGTCGGTTTGATCATTCCGTTCTTCACTCTCTTGCTCACTTTAACAAATATTGTATACATTGGTATCTACTGCCGAAAACTTTCTAAACCATAAATTGAAATTAAAAATGACAAAATGACGCTCTTTCTCCAAATTATCACTCTTGGAACTGCCTGTATTTGTGTCTATTGTTATTAAAGTTGAATATCTATCAGTTGGTAGTGCAGGGACGTATCCAGCTTTTTGAGTCATACTTTTCAGAGAAAAAAGACTACAAATTCTTTTTTACATCGTACATACATACATATAGTCACGCCTTTTTCCCGTAGGGGTAGGCAGAGACCACTTCCTTCCACTTTCGCTACGGTTCTTACACACATCTTTTGCTTCCTCTACTTTCATCAGTGCTCTCATAAATGCTCGTTGGTTGTTGGTACTCTTGACCTGGCCTTTCTTCAAAACAATGTTGATCTGATCGAGATCGATGTTCGCCGAGGTCGACCTTTACCAACTTGTCCATTCACATTTGCCTTATAAATTTGTTTCGTCAATCTTCCTTCATCCATCCTTTCTACGGGTCCAAACCACATCTTCTTTTACACCACAGCGTTCTCTTATCTCACGATTTTTTACTTTATTTAACCGAGTCACTCCGGCTATACTTCTCAGACTACTCATCTTCGCAGCATTAATCCTATTTTCATGCTTTTTCTGCCAAACCCAACATTCACTACCATACATAAGTGTAGGAACCAACACACCTCTATGCACAGCCAGGCGTGCATTTTTTGACACTTTCTGGCTATTCATAAAGCTATGCAATCTTCTTTACATTGATGGATAATCTTTTTTGGAAAATGGTGTCTTATTTTATGCCAAAAGAGTTTTCTAGTCTGCACTTTTACATAATTTAAATGCAATAGGTGTGACAATAATATTCTAAGACTCATTGCCTCACACAAGGTCAATCATTTTGATCAAAAGGTCGCATCAATCGAATGAGTCAAGCATGATTAACCGTCTAGGAACCAGTTTGACGCTTATGTCAATTAATGACGGTGATTGATAAAAGGTTTGATTGGAGCAAATGATTGAAGAGGGCGTTTGATCTTCTAGAAAGGTTTTGATCAATCTTTTCCTTAGTCACGCAACCAAGGAGGGCCGGCCCTCCTCTCACTTTCAAAACCGAAAATACTGCATTCGTAAAGATTAAGAACCTTTAAGGAGACGGATTTGTGGCAAGAGAAAACTTGGATTCTTCATCAAGATAAAGCACTTGCCCATAACGCCTTTCTGTGAAACATCGTCTATCCTGTAACATCTTTTATATTCGCCTGATTTAACTCCCTGTTTAGATCTGTTCTCAAAAATAAAAAAATGTTCTAAAGAGAGCCACGGCAGTCAGGAAGAACGCCAAGTCTTGGCAACTGGTGGTAAAAACGAAACTGGCTAGAAACCAAGAGCTTGAGGCATAGAAAGAGAATGATGTGTGCGAATAAACCATGCACTTGATACTAAGGCCTTGGAGCTGGACAGAAAAAAGCTCAAGCTGATAAAGGGGCTCATTACGGGGCACTGTTGTCTGAGAAAATATCTGCATAACATCGCCAGGAGACTAGCTGGCTAGAAACCAAGAGCTTAAAGCATAGAAAGAGAATGATGTGTGCGAACAAATATGCACTTGATACTAAGGCCTTGGAGCTGGACAGGAAAAAGCTCAAGCTGAAAACTAAGCTCATTACGGGACACCACAAACACTAAAACAACTGTTGGTGAATGGTTTTTCTGGTATTTTGGCCGTCGTAGGTCTGAGCTTCTACTCGACGTTTTATTAAACCATTTTTTGTTCTTTATTGTCAAATCTTTATTCATAATTTTCCATTTAAAAGAAACATTCTAACCTCAGACAAAACGAATTACTGTCCATATGTCAATATACTGGCTTTATACGAAACTCAAGTTAATTTGAATCATCAAAACTTAACAATCTAAAACTGTCTTCCGTCCATCTTCTGGGTGTTTTAAACGAGCTTAAAATCTTTAATCGTTGAATTTCGAACGGTACATAATTCCGAACGAAACAGCTTCGCATGATTAAACGCATTTCATCACCATAAAATAACTTATCATTGCGAAATGAAATCTCGAACAGACCTATTGTAGCATTGACGCGGCAAAGATGAGTAGGATGATAATGTATACGTAGTTGCAGTTTTATTTAGCAATTTTCTTTGATTTACATACGAGTATAATAAAGAATTGTGGGTATGAATGTATAATCTTATCGAGCCATCGGAAAAAAAGATTTCGCAATGCCAAAAACAAATATTTATCGCTACCTCGCATCCTCCAACATATCAAACTTTGTAACAATGATCAGTTTCAAACAAAATAGTCACCCCTGAAACCCTACACAAAATTCGTACCTACTAAGCCAGAAGGGGCTGTACAGAAGGATGCTCAAAATTCCGTGGACAAGCCGAACTACCAATGAGAATGTACTCATCAGACTAGAGCACGATAGAGAGCTCTTAACCACCATCAAGCGCCGCAAACTGGAATACTTGGGACATGTGATGCGTGGACCACGTTATGGTCTGCTTCGGCTTATTCTGAATGGCAAGATCGAGTGAAAAAATGGATAGGCCGCAAGAAGCTATCTTGGCTTCGAAATCTCCGACAATGGACAGGGCTAACTGCTGAGGAACTTTTTCACGCAGCTCAAGATAGAGATAGATACAAAGAAGTAGTCAATATGGGAGTCGTCAACGCTTGAGAAAGCAAGACACTGTAAGATGAAGGAGAAGAAGGAGTTGCAGGCGATGGTTAATATTATTATGCATGATCAGGGGCGTGCCGACGGGGGTGGACGAGCGGGACCGGACCTCCCCCCAAAATATTACAGCTGTCACTCTCAGATAGCCTAAAACAGCACCATTTAAAACTTTTTTTTTTTTTAATTCGGTAGAGGACCCCCGTGACCTCCTACAGAACAAAATCCTGGGCACGCCACTGTGCATGATGCCTTAAAAATCAAATGGATCAAAGTAAATATAAGCAAGACGAAAGTAATGATTTTTGAAAGAGAAATGTACAAGGCTGTTTTTGGACTTCTTTGAATGCCAGTATATTTTTTTTACAAAATGTATTTGACAAACAGTTTAGGCGAATCATTCGGCATACAAATCGGATATTTATACGTTCATTCTTCGAAGGCGTAGCTCATATTATGCAGGTAAAGAGAGGCAATGAAGGTTTTTTATTATCATAAATAATAAGCATATTATTAAAGCGCTGTTGTTTGATATTTTCGCTGATAATGGTGAAAGTGAATTCTCATTAATTGTATTAATTCATCATATCTGTATCTTTCGTATTGTTTTTTATTATTCCATTATACAAGTTACTCTTGTTGTAACTCGATCGCTTATCGAGTTATCTGCTTCTAAACAGTTCGATGAATTTTAATTTTATAAAAAAATTGTAACATTGTAATCCTATATATTTATATGGGATTACAAAGTTATTTATGCAGTTGGTGTATCTGGAAAACTGGACCGAAATTGCAAAATATTTTAGTTTTTCCTTGATTTATACACTAAACACTAATTGTATTTTAAATTTGAAGCTTCTATGTCTACTAGAAGTGCCTTAGAGTGTTGATGATCGGTCAGTCAGTGAGTGAGTGACAGAATTAAGAAACTTTTACTAGTTATAATTCTTAGACTGGTTCAAATTGAATGAAGTTTTAAATATACCGTGTTTATATAATGCCTGCTTGGTTACTAAAAATTCAGGCTTCTAGTATTATTTACAACGAAGTTATAGTGTGGTCAAAAATGGCCTGAACTGCTTCGAGAAAAGGATGGTACGGCCGAGCCGCTTTTTTGCTCGAATTGGCGGGGGCACTTCCGTGCTCCTAGATTAATATCAAATAACCCTTGTCCATTAATTTTATTCACATTCGCGAATTTGGCCGTGGTTTAATTGTTCGTTTTTTTCTTTTCCAAGTAGGCTTGCGTCATTGTCAATGCATTTTGCATTTATGAATTTAGCCGTGGTTTGACGTTCGTTTTTTCAAGTAGGCTTGTGTCACTCTTGGACAGTTTTTGTAGAAATAAAACTTGCTGCAAGATTTTAAGAAAAATATTTGTACCAGTGCAGGAAAATGGATTGTGGCGCAGACGGTACAACTTCGAACTGTATCATGCCTTTGAAGAGCCCGATATCGTTAAATTTATTAAGGTAACTAGATTACGGTGGATTGAACACGTCCAAAGAGCCGAAGAAAACAGCATAATATGACAAATTTACGAGCGAAAAGGCCCCATAGGAAAACGAGCTGCAGAACGTCCTCGCAAGCGTTAAGTAGACGATATAGAGGCAGACATAAAGACCCCGGGAGTGAAAAGATGGAGATGTGCCAACGATAGAAACGAATGGCGAAATCTGCTCGAGCAGGCCAAGGCCCACACCGGGCTGTAGCGCCAAGATGATGATGGTGATGAAAACTTTCCGTTAGTATTATTTGATATTAATAAGAGTAATTGTTACATTAGTATACCATTTTTTAAATATTTAGTAATTAACAAGGGTAATAGAATTTTATCAAATAATGTCTAGGCATAACGATTTTTTCAACAATGAGATGCGCGATATGATTTGTGTTTTTGCTCAATAAAATTACAGTGGAACAGCTGCGGCTCGAAGATATTCACACTTATACCCCAATCGAAGGCAACCCAACTACAAACTGTTTCGAAATCTTTACACCTGCCTAGGTAACACGTCCTAAAAGTCAACACGGAGTTACAAAAACTATCACTGTCGTGATATCCGTTTAAATATCTAAATATTTGATCGTCAAATGCCTTCTTTACGCCGATGATCAAGTCATATCAGCGTCATCTGGAGAAGAGTTGCAGGCGATGGTTATTGTTATGCATGATGCCCTGAAAATCAAAGGGATGAAAATAAATTTTAAGCAAAATAAAAGTAGCGGTTTTTGTAAGAGAAGAAAGCATGACAAACTGTGGAGTTTCGATTGAGGGAAAAAGAGTGGAACAAGTAAATGAATTTGTGTTTTTGGGTTCAAAGTTTACGAGAGATGGAAAGTATGACAGTGACATTGAGCGAAGGATGTTGGCAGGAAAACGAATGAATGGGGCACTGCATAGCTTTATGAATAGCCAGAAAGTGTCAAAAAAGGCACGTCTGGCTGTGCATAAAGGTGTGTTGGTTCCTACACTTATGTATGGTAGTGAATGTTGGGTTTGGCAGAAGCATGAAAATAGGATTTATGCTGCGGAGATGAGTAGTCTGAGAAGTATAGATGGAGTGACTCGGTTGGATAAAGTAAAGAATAGTGAGATAAGAGAACGCTGTGGTGTAAAAGAAGATGTGGTTACAAAGATAGATAAAGAAATGCTTAGATGGTTTCGACACGTAGAAAGGGTGGATGAAGGAAGATTGACGAAACAAATTTATAAGGCGAGTGTAAATGGACAAGTCGGTAGAGGTCGACCTCGGAAAACATATCTCGATCAGATCAACATTGTTTTGAAGAAAGGCCAGCTGTCAAGAGTACCAACAACCGACGAGCATGTATGATGTGTGTAAGAACCGTAGCGGAAGTGCAAAAAAGTGGTCTCTGCCTACCCCTACGGGAAAAAGGCGTGACTTTATGTATGTATGTATGTATGTTGTTTCCGAATAGAGAAATTTTAAGAACTGCAGGCTACCAACGAAAGAAAGAAAGAAAGAAAAGTTTGCTACCTCGGCCATATCCTTAGAGAAGGCAAATATTACATTCCTAAACTAATTCTACAAGGAAAAATAGAGGGACGTCGAGGCCCAGGAAGAAAGCGACACTGCTGGCTAACAAACATACGGGACTGGTGTAACATCAGCGATGCAGCCACCATATTTCGAAGAGGCGAAAAAACGGCACTCTACACATTGTATGAAGAGTAGTACAGACAATCGCCAACGTGCGGATAACCACAAGGCACAAAAAGAAGAAGATGCTATACTTTCGGACATGTCCTGGTACATTTTTTCTAGCTTTAACAACTAGCTAACCATACTTATCCTTCAGAAGCTACCTTTACGTAACTTCCATCTGCAATTAAGTTTAAACGATAAGCAAAATTACAATTATTAAAGACGCTTTCACGTTTCAATAAGTTGGTGTGATAAATTTGATCGGAGCAATCTCTGGTTGGGTAAAAAGTTCACATGGATTCCGATTCGTAATTATTATATATTCCCATTACTTGATTATTATATAATTAAAAACACGCACCGTTTCGTGATTAAACTTTCCAACGTAGCAATAACCATCAAAGTATTGTTATTACTGTATGCATACGATTCTTCAATCTTTTCACTTCCCACTCATTGTTTTCATTTCGTTATAAATTAGAAGTCTTATTACGTGCTCTAAGTTTTGAAGGAAACTACAAACGTTGTCGCAAGACCAGTTTGCGTCATGTAAGTTTTCTGATAGATCTGGAATGCCATCACACTTTGCTGATTTCATTAAGTAGTCGATACGAAGATTAAAATTCATCGCGAATGGTAATTTGTAACAGTTTCTAAAATTGCCACACGTAATACTCAAAGTGGGTTATGATCCGCGAGAACGATAACGAAAAAAGGAAAATTCCAAATAAATCAGTTGATATGTTTGTTTAGACGGAAAGGAGAAAATTAAAAACACGTGATTTTTAATAATTTCAGCATACGAGGGACGAATTAAGAATAAACGTCGAGTTTAATGATTTTACGTGTTATCTTTTAACACACCCCTGACGAAATCACCCACTAAATTTATTAATATTGTTGCAGGAATAAACTTAACTTATACATAGACGATTGTTTAAAAGATTTGACAGAGAGTGCGTATGGATTGAAAATGAATGATTTGATCGTCAAATGCCTTCTTTACGCCGATGATCAAGTCATATTAGCGTCATCTGAAGACGAGTTGCAGGCGATGGTTAATGTTATGCATGATGCGCTGAAAATTAAATGGATGAAAAAAAAAATGCAAGCAAAATGAAAGTAACGGTTTTGAAAGAGAAGAAAGCATGACAAACTGTGAGGTTCAAATTAAGGGAGAAAGAGTAGAACAAGTAAATGAGTTTGTATACTTGGGTTCAAAGTTTACGAGAGATGGAAAGTATGACAGTGACATTGAGCGAAGAGTGTTGGCAGGAAAACAAATGATTGGGGCACTGCATAGCTTTACGAACACCCAGAAAGTGTCAAAAAAGGCACGTCTGGCTGTGCATTGAGGAGTGTTGGTTCCTACAATTATGTATGGTAGTGAATGTTGGGTTTGGCAAAAGAAGCATGAAAATAGGATTAATGCTGCGGAGATGAGTAGTCTGAGAATTGTATAGCCGGAGTGACTCGGTTGGATAAAGTGAAGAATAGTGAGATAAGGAAACGCTGTGGTGTAAAAGAAGATGTGGTTATAAAGATAGATAAAGGAATGCTTAGATGGTTTGGACACGTAGAAAGGATGGATAAAGGAAGATTGACGAAACAAATTTATAAGGTAAGTGTGAATAGACGGAAGTCGGTAGAGGTCGACCTCGGCGAACATATCTAAATCAGATCAACGTTGTTTTGAAGAAAGGCCAGGTCATAAGTACCAACAACCTACGAGCATGTATGAGAGCACTGATGAAAGTAGAAGAAGCAAAAGATGTGTGAAAGAACCGTAGCGGAAGTGGAAGGAAGCGGTTTCTGCCTACCCCTACGGGAAAAAGGCGTGACTATATGTATGTATATAAATGAACGAAATATGCAGATTTAGAAAATAGTAAAAATTTTTAAAAAATATAAGTGGGTTGCTGGTTTACTGTAGGTACATTCTATTTAGTCATTCTTGGAGTAGACAAATTTGAAAAGTAATGTTTCTACAAATATCTACACGTAAAATGTAATTTCTTTTTCGTAATTCAACTTCAACCGGTTGCTGTCGGAGAAATTACGGTCATTTAAAGACAAAACAACTGCCGATTTCACTCAAAGGTTCTATTTAACTTATCAATTATAATAATTTTCGTTACGACAAAAAAAGAAAACAGTGTTGATAATCGCCAGTTTGGCATATTATTAAATAAACAGTCAATTTTTATTGACATCACTTATTTTTTTGCACTCACATACGTAAAACGTGTTTCCAAGTAAAAAAAAGAAAGTATCCAGTAATTAATGATTAAGTGTACAATTAATAAGATTATTTTTTGACGTTTTTTGAAACTAATAGAAATTTTCAATTTCAGTAATTCATTTACGTTCTAGCCAATCAAAACATTATTATAGTCGGAATAATCTACTTACATTATTTCAGCGAGAATTATTCATGTACAGCGCAACAGAAGTAGCTTGGCGGGCGACCAGCCTCTTAAATAACAAATATTCGGCTGAATATACTTCACATTCGTAAACTTCTTCCTCCCATTGTTCTTGAGACTCACGATTACTGAAAATTTCGTCGTCGCCGATCGGATCGTTATTCGAATGTTTTTGTTGTACGCAGATTTTGTGATCTCTCGCCCACCAAGCTGCTTCTGTTGCACTGTACATTGTTTTTATCGAATGACAACCCCATGACAACGTATTTTCTTGATCTGACGCGTATGTCAAAAATTTTCAAGAAATTCGTAAAATGAATCCCAAACGTTTTAGCGAATCACCAGTCGATGAAATAACTAATATAATCATTAAAAATGAATGTAAGAATACCATGATAAGCAGCTCGTCGATTTTGAAACAATTCCAAATATTTTGCGACGAGAGGGGCTATAAATTGTAAGAAAATACATCAACCACAAAACTAGCCGTTATTTTGAAGGACTATGGGTTTAATATGAAGAAACATAATGGAGAAGACTATAAAGAATCAGTGATCAAGACAATGTGAAATAAAACCGCAAAATTAATGCAAGATATGTACTACGACAAATTTAATAGAAGATTCGACCCATTCATTGATATCGAATTCAAACTTCAATGCATCCTAATTTAAGTAACTCATTCAGTTTATATTGAGTCGAATGATATAAATTTGTTAAAATAAAAATATAAAATCTTAAGAGTGGTTTTTATTGTAACGTCAAAAAATAATCTATCGAATACCACACGAGAGTTCGATAAACTAGATAATAATTCTCCAGGCCTTTTCTCAAACTTGTTGCGATTTTGCAAAAGCCACTCGAGCCCTTTGGGCTCTCGTGTCTGTCACCTGGCAACAAGTTTTCTAAGATCTGTCAAATTATTTTCAATTTATTTCCACTCTCTTGTGATATTCCTACAGAATTTATTTAAGAAAATTATAGTAGTTGGAAATTATGTCGCGGTCGCGTATGCACATGAGGACACCTATGCACTCTAGCTGGAAACGTAGACACGGCCAGTCACAAGTGTCAAATGTCAGATTAGAAAATTAGAAAATGACAAAAGAATTACAGTCAGAGACATCTAGGTTTTCTGTTGGAAACGTTGAAAATTTTTTACATCTCTGCATGTCAGGTTCCACGAATGCTGACGGCAGACCAGAAGCGTGTTCGCCAGGTTGCAGCGGAGACAAATTTGAAGATCATTAACAGGAATACCGATGAATTTAAACAAAAATTTCTTACGGTCGACGAAACATGGATCCTTCACATAAATCCAGAATCCAAAAAACAAAGCATGGAATGGCGGCATAGGGGTTCTTGTCCCCCTCGAAAATTTCGTGTTGTCCCATCAGCTGGTAAGATCATGGCTACCATTTTTTGGGATTTTGCAGGTGTTATTTTCGTGGATTATTTACCGCGTGGGCGCACCATGACAGGTGAATATTATGCGAATTTAATACCAAAAGTACGCGAAGCACAACGCTTCGACCCACAAAAGTTGTTTTGCAATGGCTGCCATTCACAATGCGTGATTTGAAATTTTTGAACAACCTCCTTATTCTCTAGATTTGCCACCCAGCGACTACCATCTATTCCCAAAATTAAAAGAGCATCTTCGTGGAATCCGTTTTGCTGATAATAACGAAGTGATGTTGGTATTAGATGAATGGCTGAAGACTCAAAGTACTGAATTTTTTCCAAAGGGTTTGAAACACTTTAACACCGATATACCAAGTGTATAAACGTTGCGGGCGATTATGTTGAAAAATAAATTAGTTTCATTCTTGTCATGTGTTTGCTTCTATGTTAGGGACAACAATTCGTGAACTATCCTCGTATTATACTATTATTCATTGGTATTTGGCATGTATACCATACCTTTCTCACTAATAACCAATTTATTGTTACGATATTTACTTCTTGGGTTCGGTAATTCTAAACTCTCCGTACAATAACTAAACAATTTTCATTCTAATATTTCTACACAATAAATTTATAAATCACTTGGAAATTCACAACTGTATAACACTTTATAATTACTTTAAAATACTTGACTTTAAACTAACTTCGACTTCAACTTAAAAACCTCGATCTATGATTCCGTTTAAATACCTCCAAAACAATGTTTTCGAAAAATCGACACTATTTAAAAAATTCTAGAATCATCCAGTATTAATTGCCGCTCATTAGGTATTCACCCTAATTGTGGTCGATGCGCCGTCGCCTCAAGGCAAGGTCGACAGAGACGGACCCAAAAAATCGTAACATTATCGATGGTACTGCACAAAATTGTTTATCTTCTAAATTTTGTTATAGGAAAGATCCATCATAATTTCATACCGGTAATCACTCCTGAACTTTTTCGCATGAATTTATAAACACCCTGTATATTGTCCATATTGTTATCGTTTCTTATTCAAGTGTCGGTACGTACCTACCTATAGAAAATTTATTTGCAACTGGTCGACTCTTTTTACGTTCTTTTTGAAAATGAGTACATACTTGATTTTAAAGAAAAAAGGAAAAATACATTATTAAATAGTGATGATAACTATTACGTAGGAATTATTGCTCATTAACTCTATTTTTTGTCCAAACTATTTTTACTTTGGCACGACAGCAACATGCCACGTTTGGAACGTGAGTTATCTAACGATTTGAGTGTCGTCAAACAGTCTAGAACGAAGAAGAGTTCTAGACGCCGCCAGTTGTCCATAAGACGCAACTGCTTAGTTCCATCGTATAAACATATATTAAAAAATGCGACATTGCAAAATTTGTAATTCATTGATTACATTAATTAAACTACTAGTTTTTTATTTGCACTAAAGCAATTAATTTTTTATCGGCTTGCATAATATCACAAATATGCCAATATTATAAAACCGATCAGTATAATCAGAAATATAAAACATTTATTAACGATTATTACCTGATAAATGTTAACTTGCATGTCATAATTGCATTCATATTATACCTATCGAACGTAATATATTTCTTCGACCGTCTTGAAAAACAAAATTAGTAATATATTATGTGAAAAGTACGCCAACATAATATCAGTCATCAAAAGGGCTTTTCGACAAGTTACCAATAAAAAATACAGTCGGCAACATCTAGATATCGAGTTTTAACGTCAGATCTGTTTGACAAGTAGTAAGACCAGCACCAAAAATAAAAAAAATCCTCGGCATGCTACATAAAAATATCGGGGTGTTTTAAGACGATATTGACATGTCCTCCATATTAAAAATCTAATTATTCTACTCACGCTGTTAATATACATTACTTTGCAGCAAAATTTTGGGGACAATTTTAATAATTACAGTTAAATGTCGGGTGGTTTGAAAAGTTTCCAGATATTTTTTTTTTAAATTTATTTCACACTTCTCCCTCCCAGCAATGCTCTCATCCACTCACTCCCCGAACAGCTATACGATCGATAAACAAATTTTACTAATTTTTACAATGTAACTAACGTTGATAAAAAATAATATCTGAAAAGGGTGCAGTTTTTTGGCGCTTTGAGCTCCAATATAAGTTCATTTTTAAGGAGGTATCTAGATGACGGATTTGTTATGTCAAATAATTGATTTACAAGCAGTAACGCCAACTTCAAAACAAAAAATAATCTGCTTCGCATAGCGAAATATTAAAAGTAAAAACGGACGTCGTAGAAGTCAGGAATGTTTTTCGACCTTGATAAGAGAGAAAAAAAATACCTTCAGGTCATCCATTCTACGTAATCATATATTCAGTTATTTCTCTTGAGAAAAACACCGATGGAATGGTACACCTGACGTTGTTGCTGCGACGTTGCGCAATATTCTCGTACATTCAAACAACATTCTTGCGATATAGCTAATGCGCAACAAAACATTCATCGACAGTAAATATATATCTAATAAATACCTTAATAAATCTGTAACAAAAGTATTCCTAACTAAATTTTAACCTCTCAAACGTGGCCAAATAAGGTGGCCGCTAATTTGAATTTCTTAACGGCCCAGTGGTGTACCAGAACATTTTTATAAAGGAACTCCATGTCTTTTATTTTTTATTTAATATTAAATGCAATCAAACGACCGTTAGTTTTGAAATGATTAGTAACACTTGGAAAATATTCTACTAGAATATTTGCTTCTTATTTATGTCAACAATTTTATTATGTAAAAACCCCCAGGGTTCCTTCCTGTCCCCACCCTATTTCTTTTACACATCAACGACCTCTTGAAAACCACCACGAACCTCATATACAGTTTCGCAGACGACAGCACACTTGTCTCAACTTTCACATCCTATTGATGATCAAGCCAAACAGAATAAGATGGCTGGGACATGTCCAGGGGAGTAATGACTCAAGGCTAATTAAGAAGAAACCCCTAACAGCAAAAGACCACTTGAGCGCCCAAAACTTCGATGGCGGGATAATATCCGCAAGGACCTTCAAACCCTGGGGGTGCTTGACTGGGAAGAAGCCACTCAGGATCGGAGAGAATGAAGGAGAATTGTTGAGGCGGCCAAGACCCACCCCGGGATGTAGAGCCATGGACGGATGGACCTTATTTAATATCAAATCTTTTTTTCGAGATTTAGTTTGGTGAAATAAAAATATTAGGTACTTAAAATATCTGTTTATTTAAAACCATTTCTGAATCGTTTTTTCCAAGAAGAGAGTTGGCAGGGAAACAAATAAATGGATCCCTGCATAACCTTATGAGCAGCCGGAGCGTGTCAAAAAGGCACGATTAACTGCACATATAGGAACGCTGGTCCCTACACTTACATATGGTAGTTAATGTTGGGTTTTGCAGAAGAAGCAAGTAAGATCATTGCTGCGGACATAATTAGTCTCAGAAGTATAGCTGAAGGAACGTATCTCGATCAGATCGAATTCGATTCGAAGAAAGGCCAGATCAAGAGTACTAGCAACCGACAAGCATGTATGGAACCGCTGAATAAAGTAGAAGAAGCGAAAGACGTGTGTAAGAACCGTAGCAAATTTGTATGTAGGTATGTAAATTCGAATGAAAATGATTAAATACAAAATGTACTGAAGCCTGAGTAAGTAACGTGATCCTGCTCCCATGGCCTTTTCTCTCTCCAGATTTTTTAACCGTCAAACATGTAAGGGATTTAATTTACAATCAAGTGGATAATTTACTCCAATCATCAATAAAGATGCTTCCAAGAATGCATGAAAAACTACTTATTATTGAATAACTTTGTTGTATTCAATATTTTAGTTTGACAATGTAGTAATTCTTTAAGTTTAATAAAAAAATGTTATTTAAATGATTAACTCTTACTCAGTATATTTATCGACTTATTTAATCCCACTTATTTCTGGCCTCCTCTTCGACATGCATACTCGAATTGACCTTGGGTGTTGCGAGAATCATTTAAATATAAAAGAAAAATATACTGTATTTTTAGCTAAGGTAGATGAACAGTAGAGGTAACTGTAAGTACGTAATCATTATAATTGCCGGGTTAGTTACATAATAATTACGTAGCCAAGGAAACGGGACAAAAATTACAAATGCGGTGCATTCATAATTATTATCTATTATTTCACTTGTTCGTCCATGCGACGCAAGATTGCGAGTATTCTCTTTCTTTTAACTCCTGCAATAGTAACTAAAACGACATAAGAAACAACTTCCACTCAACAACACTCCATTTCCCACTTACCCCTACAAAAATAAAAAAAATAATGGCATCTCTGAGACATACTGTGAGATTATGACTTCCCTTTCACTCAAAAAGAGACTTGAGTGTCAATTGGTGATTTAAAAAGCATTTTATAAGATCGTGGAAAACTGGACGAGTTGAACTGCCGCCTTTGGAAAATCGAAGAACGATTCATTTGTTTGCTAGAACTCATTGGAGAAGTGACAATTCGAGAATAGGTCAAACAATCGGCCATTTGAGCACTGAAAACATCGAACCGATGGATCATCCGTAGTACAATCTCTATTTAACACCCATTGTTTCATTATTTTACCAAACGCGAAGAACAATATGCACGATTTTGGTTACCAGAAGATGAATTTTCGAAGACACCTTCTCCACAACGTCAAAACTGCTTTTAGAATTGATTCAAACGCATGGAAAATGCAAAACAAATTATCGCCCACGTCAAGACTGTTAAGAGCTTCATGAAATCGGTGATGAAGTTTAACTTTGTCTTCTAGATTCCATTCAGAAAAGAGCCATTCGCTTGATAAACAGCTCAACTCTCACAGATACCCTTCACCCTCTAGAACATAGAAGAAGAGTTGCAGACCAGTCATTGCTCTACATATATTTCCATGGCAGATGCTCCATAGAAATAAAAATTCTTGTACCCCACTGGCCACATTCGGCCAAAGAACACGGCACGCTGATCAGTCTCACCCATTTACTCTCAAGATTGACACTACAAGGACCAATCTTCATCAAGAATCCTTCTTTTACAGGGCTGCTACGGAATGGAATAAGCTTCCAAAATCAGTTTTTCCAGAGAACTATGACCTGCAACTTTTTAAAAAGCGTGTCCACAATCATCTCCTTTCTATAATCCTTTCCCCTTTAATAGTCGCAGTGCGGGCCGTCCGCGGTCCACACGATAGGTCTACCCTTTTTGCGACTATTTTAATAAAAAAACTAGGTTTTTTTGGTGATGGGGGTAAATTATCCAGTCGATTGCAGTTCATATCTCTCACATCTCTCGATTGGTGAAAAGTTTGGGGAGCGAAAAGACCATGCAAGCAAGTTCACTAGTAAGAATCTTGTAGTAACCCTTGTTGTTCGAGGAAATGCGTTGACTTGTTGAAAAGGGGTCGAATTAACTCTCGTAGGTATGGAAGTGTTACAGGTAGATATATTTTTTATGTAATAATATGCATTTCAAGTTTACACTCTCAAGCGACCATTCAAATTCAAATATAACGAGCACTTAATTAAGAAGACCTTAATTTAAGAAGAATGGAACAGAGCAGACTACCACGAATCGCACTTAAAGCGAAACCAATAGGGAAAAGAGCACCCGGAAGACCACCTAAGAAATGTAAGGACAGCTGGCAGTCCACCTCCCAAGAATACAGCGGAACCTGCAAAACTAACAGATCGAAAGATCTTAAATATGGATAAGAAGAAGAAGAAGACTTCATTAATTCATACAGAAACTATTCCTTAAGTCAGGAAAAAATAAAATATTGATATAGACATTTACATATTTGTAGTTAAAGAACCAAGTTAAAATCTAAAATACTTCGCCATGATCGAACTGTGGACAATATTATATTAAAATTTTAGAAACATATTATATTGTTGTATCTAAAGATGATCACTGTCTATTTTAATAAATAAAAGCTGTTTTTAAACAGAAATTTCCTGACTCTAGAGCTGCAAGATGGAGCGGCAAGAAGCCCTATCTCAGCAGACAACTCGTAAAACGAAAGTGCATAGTAGTTAAACGAGAAAAGGCTTCTTTGGAGTCCAAGTAAGTGTATTCTTATTTGTCCGCCCTTCCTCGTGCCATGACTGTGATTGGCACTATCTAGAGTATCCTGTTGATGATTTTTGTTTGCATAAATAAGATATATCTAGAAGGAATGATAAAGATGCTGAGAGTCTGCCCAACATCCTCCCTGGAACCCGTTCTTTTAACAACCCCAACTGCTCTTCTCTGTAATGCAAATATTCAGGCTGTATGGCCCCTATGTGGGTATGGTCTAAATGGATATTGATTGAAATACAGCATAAAATGAACCATCGTGAACCCAGACAGAATCTGGACTCGTCAGTGAACAAAACACAATTAAAACAGTATTTTTGTCCATATTGTTATCATTTCTTAGTAAAGTTGACTATGGAAAATTTCACTACAGTTAGTCGACTGTTACTTGGTGTTTGGATTTTTTTGAAAATCAGTATAATAAAGCAGGAAATAGTAGTTCCTCTACCCGGAGGGTCAAAGAGCCCGAGTCCTTTCTTGGATTTCCTTTTTATTGTTTCATAACACATTGATGATAATCGTGACCAGAATAACTCAAGGAAAAGGAAACGATTGAGACGTAAGACTCGGTGATATCATCACAATAAAAATATAATATTTATTTACTATGAAGAATAATTATTATGATGATACGTGTGGTTGGAAGCAGCTTTTGAGAGTATTGTTTCATCGACACAATAATTTCGAATGATCACTCGATTACGTAATTATCCTATGAAGATGAGTTGGTCAAAAGAACTTTTTTATATATCTACAAATGCTGTTACATTTTGTATGCGATTCGATAATATTTCGTTACCTTTTGGCATTCCGCACGGCGGTTTCGTTCTGGAACTATCCAAGAAGTCCAGATCGTACATTCTAGCCGGTGGAAAAGTCAGCGATACGTGTCCCAACACGTAAATGGGCCAAAAAAATAAACATAACAGGCCGATAGGCCGTGAAAGAGGTCCCATATTGACGGCGGTACCCCTTCACCCACACCACACACACAAGCACACACAAAAGTTTCGTTAACACCCAACACTCTGTACAAACATAGCACGGCCTCGAAGAAGGTGTTCACCGCAGCATAGCACTTCGAATACTGCCAATCTTAAACGACATTACGTTATACGTTGTTTCTTTCTATCTCTGCCAACGCCAGATCCGTATCGAGCATTTCACAACGCGCAGTATAATTATTCAGGAGCTGATGCGGCTGGCGAGCCGATACTGCAGGCCTCCGATAGAGTTAAGAATATATCCATTTACGACGTCGACAGAGGTGAGTTAGGTACCTTGGAATGTTACCTTGAGCTGCTCGTTTTGGTGAGGCGTAAGTTCTTAAACCAACTACCGCAGGAATTTGTCGTGTGAGCCTCATTAACTGAGAATGAATCGGTGCGTTTTTACTCACGAAAAATTATCGTTATTTGCTATTTTTTTGAGAGTTACATTATCATTACATTACGTTATCATTTCAATTTTCTGTAGTGTTTTACGCTACCCGTTCATAGTTTACGATGCTTACAATGTGTGCCCAGCCCACTTGAATGAAGTCTGGTATTGTTTCGACGTCATCTACAGTCCAAAAGTTGGGTTGCATCATAAGTAATATGCATCATTAACGAATAAATAATGAAAATTACTTGTTTTATATATTCGAATGTGTGGAAGTATTTAAAGTCCATAAAAAATCAATCATTTAGGTGTAAATTTTTTTAAAAATGAAAGTTATTATTTCAGTATTGCAAGATAATATTTTAAGGATGTCTTTTAGTGATAGACCACTGTGGGTCGCTATCAAAAATTAGGTATACTGCCTTTTACCATTTTCTACTTCTGTAAGTAGACCAAGAAACAGCCGGTGTGGTCGTAAATGGAAAGCCTATCAACAACATAAGATATGCGGACGACAGAGTCTTGCTTACAGAGAACATTGATGACTTGCAAAGAGTTGCTCATAGGGTGTATACAACATGTTCTAAATATGGCCTGAAAATGAACCTGAATAAAAAAAATTTTTTGCTATTTTCTATAACGGTAAATACAAATACAACGGTCCATAAACAACCAAGTTATAGAAAGAGTTTTTACGTATAAATATTTTGAAACTATAATAAACTTCAGCAATGACTTTTCAATAGAACTAAGATCAAGGATCGAAATAGCGCGTTTCTAAGGATGAAGCATTTCTTTTGTAACCAATCGTTAAATCAAAGACTGAAAATACGAATGATAAAGTGTTACATATTCTCTATTATTCTCTATGGCATAGAAGCAGCAACACTGAATGAAACATCGTTGAAAAAATTGGAAACCTTCGAAATGTAGTTATTCTCAGAATATCGTATGTAGACCGAATCACAAACGAAGAAGTACTCGGAGGACTAGAAAAAGGGACAGAGCTTGTGAATGAGACAAAAATCCAAAAACTACAGTACCTGGGCCACGTTATGAGAGTAAAAAGATATACTCTGTTACAAGTGATTATGCAGGACAAAATTGTTGGTAAACGCAGCATATGTCGAAGACGAATGTCGTAGCCAACTTGAGAGAATGGTTCAACCGTTCGTCAGTCCAACTTTTTAGATCAGCAGCGGAAATTTATTCAACTGGAAAACTTGGAAAAGGTAATAAATATAAGTAAAATATGTTTCAAATGACAATCAACGATGACGTGATTAATGATATTACATTAGTCAAACAGAGTCTGGTAGGTAATGCTAAGTTAAAACACGGTAAGCTGTGTTATTAACACTTTTTAACATGAATGCTAATCTATTAATAAAATAACATAAATATCTGCTTAGAAGACAAAAATTTTTGATTCATTTCGAGCTGAGGGCAGTTACGGAGTTTCTTGTCATTTTTGATGGACGCGACTGTGGTGAGACGTTGAACAACTATATTGTATAATCCCCTTCACCACAACCCATTATTGTGTCCGAGACTCAAGGGCATTTCCAGGCAAAATCTATAAAAGAAAAACAATCATATTCGTTTATTATGATAATATTTCTTCAAGTTTTGGTTTTAATACGCAGAGTTTTCAAACTCTACTTACTGTACTTAATATTCCTATTATTCGTAGACACAGTCAATCACAAAAGCCATATGTCAGATTGGGAAATTTTAATAATAAAGTGAACTTGGAACAAGATAATTGTATTTATTTTGTAATTAAAAATACCAAGAGACTAAGCAACAATTCTCGAATGGGGATCCAATAACTTGGTAGAATTCAATGCAAATAAAACACAAGCATGTCTTTTCTCTAGAAAAGCCGATCTCACTGTGCCTAACATAACTTTGTCGGGAGTAACCATACCACTGAAGTCATCCATATCGATGCTTGGTATTACTATCAGCAATAACCTTTCCTGAGAAAATCACGTGAGGTCCATTGCCAAAAGTGCATCCCAAAAACTTGGTTTTTTGTTTCGTGCCAAGAGCTATTTCACCTCCAGTCAGCTGCTTATGATCTATAAGGCACAGATCCGACCTGTACTGGAATACTGTTCCCATATTTGGAGTGCAGCACCTAAACATATCCTGAAGCTACTGGATTCTGTCCAAAAAAGGGCAATTCGTCTCGTCGGTGATGCCTCGCTTACAAACTCGCTCACTTGTCTGGAACACCGTAGAAAAGTTGGCGATTTGTCTCTATTTTATTATTTTATTATTTTTATAGGGAGGTGTTCCCCGAGGCATACAACCTCCAGAAATTTAAGAAGAACACCAACTCCTACCTTCTTTCCCTTGGTTCCCACGATGTTCTCTGAACATTACAGGATATCCCTTTTCGTGGGAACCAGAACATAAAAAAAAAAAAAAGCTGCGTTTGTAATATAGGTATTCGACTGCAAAGCATAGAAAAGATTTAAAACTCATTAAATAATACCCCAAATGACAATTAACAATGATGAGTTAGATATGGTACTTCTCTAGTCAAAAGATGGTCTAGTCGTGCATAGTTAAAATACTGTCAGCCGTGATATTATTTATTTTTACTGTTTAGAATATTAATTGATCATTAAAACGACATAAAAGACAAAAATATAAATTGATTGTGAGCTTAGAGTCACTGGATTATAAGAAAGATGATACCTTAAATGAATGAGTAAATAGGAGTTGTGGAAGAGGTCAAATTTTTCCCTAGACACTTCAGCATTGTCTGCTTTTTGTACCTTTCCAGCTTCTTAGTTTAGTCCCATTTCTTAAATTCTCCTGTTAAAGAGTAGAAGCTCATGTACTGCTATTGCCCCAGGTGAATCACTCCCTTGGTCTTGTATACAACCCAGTTAGTGCCTCCATTGGGCGGTGGCTTCACATAATATGAGTGGCCGTTTCCTCCTCCTCATTACATAATCTGCATATAGATTCTGTGTCAAACACGCCTGTATTGTGCAGATGTTTTCTCAAAGACCAGTTCCGCTACAAAGCCCTACAACTGTTCTCAAGTTTTTCCCTACTTAGTGAGAGCAGCTTCCCTGCCTGCTTAGGTGAAGGTTCTTTCAGCATTAACTTGTTATGGTTAGCCAAGTTTCGTAGGTTTCCGGCACATTCCCGGACAATTTTTGAGTCTATTCTCCGTGATGCCAAAGCTTTGAGCTGAGATGATACCGTAAGAGTATACGTGTCATTTTATCATAAATTATGACGCATGGGTAAAGATTCAGCTGTAATTTTTGTCGGATACCTACTCTTCCAGAACACCTCATAGATTATATTTTTTAAATTGTTCTGCAGCTCGTGCACGCTCACGCCGACGAGCTCTGGTTCAATATTTAAAACTTTTTTTTTCGGAGACTTCAACGCTCGATATGACAACAAACCCTCCCT
This sequence comes from Agelastica alni, assembly GCA_950111635.1. Classification (NCBI taxonomy): domain Eukaryota; kingdom Metazoa; phylum Arthropoda; class Insecta; order Coleoptera; family Chrysomelidae; genus Agelastica; species Agelastica alni. The sequence goes on from OX467713.1 coordinate 1,598,667, forward strand.
TAGAAAAGAGAAAATTTTTTATATTTATTGCAATTACAAGGCGTGTCATTATAAATTTGTCCTAAAAACAACGCACATTCTTCACGCACACCTGTTCGCCAATATTCATAAATATTCGTTTACTTTTCCTCGAGAATGTTCAACGGCGTTGCCCAGACAATCTTTGAGCGTAAATTGCGCCGTTTGTACCGCTCTAATAAACTGGGTAACTTATTTTCCACCGAGCAGCATTCGATGCGCAAATGGACCCGCCCAAACTGGGGACTTTCACATATAAAAGAATATAATTTACAAAAACGACCGTCAGTATTACACTGGACATCTGTAGAGAACTGCCCAGAACGATCGATCCGAGAATCGGAACGAGTATTTCATTGGGAGGATGCTTCTTTTTTATGAGAAGTGGAAGAAATGAAATCTCTACCGATTTCATAACTTTCGCTAAAGGAATGGCGCTCTCCGACAAGTGTGACCTACTTGGCACGTTTCAATATCTACAGGGCGTTTGACTTCTTCTCATTTAAAACGCGGAAGAATTAAGTAAAAGCTGCTGTTGAGACATTGAAATAAACCACTAAAATATCCTGATTTTTTTTACAAGGGTTGTTTTATTCTTATACAAGTATCTCTAAAATGAGCCCCTTGAAGCACTAAAGGTGTAACTCCAATTTTCGTTTTTTTTTTGTTAGGCATGGTACTGTGTAGGGAAAAATGTGTTCTGTTTAATGCACTAACGATGTAACTCCTAGTTCCCATAGCAACCGCATAAATAGCAGCACTTACCTATGCAGTCAATGCTGCCCCCTATTAGCTGACAGCACAACCGGTGTAGTTGAGAGATACACCATTTGTGCAGTAACTTTCGTAAAGGAAGGCCCCAGCAGCCAAATATGAGATTATGTACAGTGATACATGTATATGGGTAAAACCGGAATTGGAAAATTGCCATGACATTAATAAAACATGTCCAAAGTCCAGACAACAACGTAGAAATAATTGACCAAAAATTCATGCAAAGTGGACATTCATTCCTCCCCAATGACTGTGACTTTGCATCGATTGAAAACTTCGTACGACTGGTACAGAACTATATTGCTATGTCGAGGAAAAAGAAAGCCTTTCACGTGACAGTTATGATGATCGATGATTTTTTGTCAGTCGGAAACATCCTGAAAAAAATCAGCAAAAGAAAGAAATACTGTGAAGGCCATCCTGTATCGTAGCTAAAAATGCAATGGATACGCTACCAAAAGGGGGAGCCATTTAAAATCCTTTTCAAGGAAACTATATTTGAAGAGATGCCGTTTTCAACTTTGAATTGCATGCCAACGAAGGACGACCGGTTAACGTTTGCAACATTGATCAGGGTAAGCTATACACAAGTGCTCGGCCTGTTACGAAAGAAAAAGACATGATGGACCTGCTGCCATACATCCCTCCAATAATCCACAATTATTTCCAGAGGCTTGTCACTAGCGAGAATGCTGAAAATGTTGGCCCACTTCAGGAAGAAGATGAAGAAAGTGACAATGAGTAAAAAAAAATTATTTCATTTATTATTGTAATAAAACAGAGTTTTATTGATAATGATTTTGTTTTTGTTTAAAATAACACCTTAAAACCATTTACAAAAGTACAATACTGATTTTTATTTACCACTTGTAGCAAGCCCTTTAATATCTCAAAACAAAAAAAATTGGAGTCACACCACTTGTGCTTTAAGGGGTTCAAATGTAAAAAATATAAGTATTTTCATTATCCATAGTCTACAAACTCAACAGCTTATTTTTCCCCTTTGGCCTTACCCTTTCCATAACTCCGATTCATATTTACAGGTATTTGAACATTCTTCATTTGTCGTATTGATGACGTGTTTATGTTTTAGGTTAAAGAATTGACATTTTAACCTTTATTTTCCCGCGCTGTCATTCTGTCGTTTTTGTCGCCAAGTGTGATGTTTACTAAGGGAAGTGTACAATTTAGTGAAAATTTCGATATTTGAACGGATATGTTTCTACCATTATTCTCAGTTTTTGTTTACCTGGCTGCTACTCCAAGTAGTCGATGCATTGTGGAGGGTGAAGCTGTTCTGGCAGCTAACAACGTTATTGTTTGTGGTGTTAAAGAAAAAAAGGATGATGAGTGGATTATCAGAAACAATTTTCACTTCTAACAAATTATTAGTCACTATTAAACAACTATAATCTGGTTCCAGGTAAATAAACACAAAGCAATCATACTTGCTGGTCACGTGATATTGATGCAAGTTTATTCCGTCAGATAGCGTATTGCTTAGCATTAAAACTCAATATTTTACGACACATTTCGATGGTCAGTCTTAAGCGTGGTGGCACCATAGAGATAATACAGATAGAGTAGGCATGCCATATACCCACGTGAAAGTAGGCACGTCCGTTTGATAGAAAGAGAGAGACGATGACTTTGGCACTGCTGTCTTTGTCTACTGGAGGCCTATTTATTTGTGCAATCCTTTCCAGCTTGAAGGTGAGATGAAAATGTGGAGGAGAAGTTGAATCAATTTTAAAAAGACTAACGCTGATTTACCTCAAGACTTTGTATCATGTGTGATGAACGTATGTTTCCATCAATTTTCAAAAGATTGAAAACAGCGGCTACATTGTCAATTACAACAGCTACTGCCGAGAAAATATTTTCAACCCTTTGACGCTTAAAATCATACTTGCACAGTACAACTTCTCAAAGTCGCCTTAATGGTTTGGCACACCTCTTTAGATATCGAGATATAGGGGTAAAACCTGAAGAAATCGTGGGCATAATGGCCAAAAAGCACAGAAAACTTCAAATCACACTTTAACAAAACATATTTTGTAACGTTTTAGTCTATTTAAACTTCTTTGTAAAGAATACATTAATTATTTGTTAAATTACAAAGGTTTACAATCTTAACCACCCAATTCCCTTTAAATTATTCATTTATGGTACTAGTACAGTTTTAGGATCTTATTTCTTTCAGATGATATAATGTTTTTGATTTTCGGTATGATTTGTTAATGAAAACTTAAATTACTTATTTTGTATTGTTATAAATTTCAATATTTTTTACCCCCCGCTATTCCCAAGGGTGTATTTCATACCCCCAGACACCCCAATATTGGTCCTATCCCGAAATAAATTCATGGCTACGCCACTGCATTCGAACACTGCTTTTGCTGCCACATTCGAACCGCCTTTATATGGACAACATGCATTTCATCGTTGATGGATAATGGAAAAAATCTTGGCTAGAAGTCAGAAGGTTTACTGCGCTTTTATAGACTTGGAAAAGGCCTATGACAGAGTGGTGATGAGTGAATTGTGGTCGATAATGTCTATGAATGGGGTGAGCGGTAGTTTATTACGAGCACTGAAATCACTTTACGAGGATTTCACTGCTTGTGTCAGGATAAACGGAGCTTACACGGACTGGTTTAACATCAAAAAAGGTGTGAGAAATGGATGTGTGGATTTGCCATGGCCGTTTAACTTATACATAGACGATTGTTTAAAAGATTTGAAAGAGAGTGCGTATTGATTGAAAATAAATGATTTGTTCGTCAAATACCTTCTTTACGCCGACGATCAAGTCATATTAGCGTCATCTGAAGAAGAGTTGCAGGCGATGGTTTATTTTATGCATGATGCCCTGAAAATCAAAGGGATGAAAATAAATGCAAGCAAAACGAAAGTAATGGTTTTTAAAAGAGAAGAAAGCATGACAAACTGTGAAGTTCTGATTAAAGGAGAAAGAGTGGAACAAGTAAATGAGTTTATATACTTGGGTTCAAAGTTTACTATAGATGGAAAGTATGACAGTGACATTGAGCGAAAAGTGTTGGCAGGAAAACTAATGAATGGGGCACTGCATAGCTTTATGAGCAGCCAGAACGGGCCAAAAAAGATACGTCTGATTGTGCATAGAGGAGTGTTGGCTCCTACACTTATGTATGGTAGTAGGTGTTGGGTTTGGTAGAAGCATGAAAATAGGATTAATGCTGCGGAGAAGAGTAGTCTGAGAAGTATAGCAGGAGTCACTCGGTTAGATGAAGTGAAGAATAGTGAGATACGAGAACGCTGTGGTGCAATATGGCTTCCGCCATCAGAGATCAACTGGTGACCTGCTCGCATACGTCTCACATATATGGCAGCTATTTATTAAAAAGTATGGAGAAAATTTAGCTATGGCATTAGATATATCCAAGGCGTTCGATCGAGTTTGGCACCAGGGACTCCTCGCCAAGCTTCCATCTTATGGCTTGCCCCCTCAGCAGTGTTCTCTGCTTGCTAGTTTTCTCTCAAACAGGTCTCTCCATGTAGTGGTCGATGGAGTTTCATCTGACACTCTACTCATAAATGCTGGTGTTCCGCAAGGATCCATTCTAGCACCAACACTATTTTTACTTCACATCAACGACCTATTGAAAGCAACTTCATGTCCCGTACACAGCTTTGCCGATGATAGTACCCTCCATACCGCATTCTCTTCCAGGGCCCCTATATCAGCCCGTGAAACCAGAAATGAACGAGGAAGAAATGTTAACAATATAAATATGGACTTAGCAACAATTCTCGAATGGGGATCCAATAACTTGGTAGAATTCAATGCAAACAAAACACAAGCATGTCTTTTCTCTAGAAAAGCCGATCTCACTGTGCCTAACATAACTTTGTCAGGAGTAACCATACCACTGAAGTCATCCATATCGATGCTTGGTATTACTATCAGCAATAACCTTTCCTGGGAAAATCACGTGAGGTCCATTGCCAAAAGTGCATCCCAAAAAGTTGGTTTTTTGTTTCGTGCCAAGAGCTATTTCACCTCCAGTCAGCTGCTTATGATCTATAAGGCACAGATCCGACCTGTACTGGAGTACTGTTCCCATATTTGGAGTGCAGCACCTAAACATATCCTGAAGCTACTGGATTCTGTCCAAAAAAGGGCAATTCGTCTCGTCGGTGATGCCTCGCTTACAAACTCGCTCACTTGTCTGGAAGACAATGGCGATTTGTCTCTATTTTATAGATATTTTCATGGGCGATGCTCTTCTGAAATATCAACAATAGTAGTTAAACAACACCGGTTCAAGCGCAAAGGAGTGGGGGAAGTGGTGGGGTAGGAGTGGGGGATGAGTGGTGGGGGTAGAAGTGGGGGAAGTGGTGGGGGTAGGAGTGGGGGTAGGAGTGGTGGAGTGGGGGCAGTGGTGGAGTGGGGAGGAGTGGGGGAAGTGACAGGTGAATGACATTGTTGACATATGACATTGTTGACATATGACATTGTTGACATATGACATTGTTGACATATGACATTGTTGACATGTGACATTGTTGACATGTGACATTGTTGCCATTGTTTACATACGGCATTGTTGACATACGGCATGTTGCCATTGTTGACATATAACATCATTGTTTACATTGTCCCCATCGACTCGATTAAGAGGGTTACGTAAGCACGTTGAAAAGTGGTGTGACGTAAGCGTTGAAAAAAACTTGGCTTCTCGGAGGTTCGAACCTTAATCCTTTGCCTTACTAAACGGATAGCTATACCATGTAGCTACTACGCATATTAATTTTATCGTGCAAGATTGGATATACAAATATATATTTGTGACATCATTTTTGATAAAAATAACCTTGAACTGCGCTACCAGATAACTTTGTTATCGTATACTTAAATGAGGTGTAATATTGATTGCGACAGAGATAATAATTACACACGCACATAGTCCCAGTTTAAATGTGTGCGATATTGTTGTACATGTACAGGGTATGTCACAAATTAAGAAGTCAAAAGAACCTTAACGAATGTTGGCATGGGAAAAATTGTTTTTATGAAAATTCCCCATACGCTAATCTTAAGATACGCCGTTCTAAATATAAAGGGGTGCATTCACTGTTGCAAGAGATCTAATTCGAAAAATCAAAGCACTGAGTTATCGTATACTTAAAGGAGGTGTAATATTGATTGCGACAGAGATAATAATTACACACGCACATAGTCACAGTTTAAATGTGTAAGATATTGTTGTACAAGTACAGGGTATGTCACAAATTAAGAAGTCAAAAGAACCTTAACGAATGTTGGCATGGGAAAAATTGTTTTTATGAAAATTCCCATACGCTAATCTTAAGATACGCCGTTCTAAATATAAAGGGGTTGGAAATTTCGATTAAATTAAATCAAATTTTAAAGTTCGAGAAGCTAAACAAAATTTCAGTTAACGTCTATGTTTTAGAATTAAATAAAACAGAGAAGAGATCATTTTACATAGTTATACCTGTTGTGTTTACTAAAAATAAAATGAAACGTCACGTCAATTTGTTACTAATACAAGATCAGTATTTTCGGAAATTAAATGATTATAAAGCGCCACCTATCGACAATGAAAATGTTGAAATCAAATATGTTTGGATAAGTACGAGGTATGTCGTAAATTAGGAAGTCAAAAGGACCTTAACGAATGTTGGTATGCGACCCATCAAACGATTCAGCGTTGCTTAAAGTACGTCAAGTGTCACGAGAGTACGTTAAATGTCACGTGAGTACGTCAAGCATCACGTAAAACGTCACGTGTCACGTTATACGTAATGTGTCACATTAAAAACACACACACACACATGTTGAATATTTTTGTTCATGTACAGGGAATGTCACAAATCAAGAAGTCAAAAGGTCCTTAACGAATGTGGCATGTGACCCATCAAACGATTCAACGTTACGCAAAGTATGTCAAGCGTCACGTGAGTACGTTTAAAAACATACACACATGCACAACAACGTGACATGTCACATTAGTAGACAATGTTAACATATGACATTGTTGTCGTTGTTTACATACAGCATTGTTGACTGCCATTGTTTACATAGGGCATTGTTGACATATGACATTGTTGCCATTGTTTACATACGGCATTGTTGACTGCCATTGCTTACACACACATGACATTGTGGACATATGACATTGTTGCGATTGTTTACATACGGCATTGTTGACTGCCATTGTTTGCATAGAGCATTGTTGACATATGACATTGTAGCCATTGGTGACATTGTTGCCATTGGTGACATTGTTGCCATTGTTTACATACGGCATTGTAGACATATGTCTTCAAATTTCCCTTATACTTGAATACTATGAGACTACATATGTTTTTATTTAATGTCATTACGGAATTTTGGAAAATTTGGGAAGCAAGATTTTCGATACATAATCTTTATTTCATTCACATATTCATTATATTTAAATCAATTTTCGGTGATAATGTATTATCGTATCGATCGTCGGTAAAACATCTAAACCATGACAATAAAACCCACAATAATCTTTTTTAAAAATAAAATTACTTAATAAATTCAAAGTTTACGAGAGATGAAAAGTATGACAGTGACATTGAGCGAAGGGTGTTGGCAGGAAAACAAATGAATGGGGCTCTGCATAGCTTTATGAATAGCCAGAAAGTGTCAAAAAAGACACGTCTGGCTGTGCATAGAAGTGTGTTGGTTCCAACACTTATGTATGGTAGTGAATGTTGGGTTTGGCAGAAGAAGCATGAAAATAGGATTAATACTGCGGAGATGAGTAGTCTGAGAAGTATAGCCGGAGTGACTCGGTTGGATAAGGTAAAGAATAGTGAGATTAGAGAACGCTGTGGTGTAAAAGAAGATGTGGTTACAAAGATAGATGAAGGAATGCTTAGATGGTTTGGACACGTTGAAAGGATGGATGAAGGAAGATTGACGAAACAAATTTATAAAGCGAGTGTGAATGGACAAGTCGGTCGACCTCGGAGAACATATCTTGATCAGATCAACATTGTTTTGAGGAAAGGCCAGTTTAAGAGTACCAACAACCGACGAGCATGTATGAGAGCACTGATAAAAGTAGAGGAAGCAAAAGATGTGTGTAAGAACCGTAGCGAAAGTGAAAGGAAGTGGTCTCTGCCTACCCCCATGGAAAAAAGGTGTGACTTTATGTATGTAATAAAATCTCAAGAGTACCAACGACCATGAACACTAATGCAAGTAGTTCATTGTATTTAAAACAATTTCCGGTAATAATGTATTATCGTACCGATCGTCGGTAAAACATCGAAACCATGACAATAAAAACCACAATAATCTTTATTAAAAATCATGAATCAAACAAACAAAAAATAGCTTAAGTCCTCATGATGACATTTATTGCCTGGGATTATCGATACTCTTGCTTTGGGTCATTATAGTTTAAATAAATATTTTTTTTTCACGCTAGCGCATATCTATAGTTAAAAAAATGAATAGTTTGTTCCTTATTCAGCTTTTAGACGATGCATATCTCTAAAGGTAGTGTCAAGGCCGGGATGCGTACGCGCTCGCTGGCCGCTGCAAAAATAATATAGATAGGTATATATACAGGGGGGGTGCATGAACTGGCAAAACTTTTGGAACTATTGGAAAAAATATCTTTTTAACAAAAACAAAAAACCTTGGTTAAAAGAACTATTTAAGCTCTCTTTTTTCATGTATCACGCAATAAAGTGTCTTGCAGCGTCATCAAAAGATTTAGCATTACGCAAAGTGCGTCGACCGTCATGTGAGTACGCCAAGCGTCACGTTAAACGTCAGGTGAGTACGTCAAGCATCACCTTAAACGTCACGTGTGTATGTCAAACGTAAACGTCACGTGTCATATTAAAACACACACACACACACACACACATACCAGTTTGATTTAAACAATCTGCATGGTTGAAGCCCTATATCGAGCTGAACACTCGTTTAAGGACTACAGTTCATTTGCAAAGAAGCTCCCTTTTTTCATGTATTACGCAATAAAGTGTCTTGCAGCGTCATCAAAAGATTCAGCATTACGCAAAGTACGTCGACCGTCACGTGAGTACGCCAAGCGTCACGTTAACCGTCATGTATGTACGTCTAGCGTCACCTTAAACGTCACGTGTGTACGTCAAACGTAAACACAGCGTCACGTTAAACGTCACGTGTGTATGTCAAACGTAAACGTCACGTGTCACATTAAAAAACACACACACCAGTTTGATTTAAACAATCTGCATGGTTGAAGCCCTATATCGTGCTGAACACTCGTTTAAGGACTACAGCTACCAGTTCATTTGCAAAGAGTCAGTTTAAACTCGCGAACAACGCGGTGTTCGACAAAAGAATAGAAAATAAACGCTTCCGCAGTTAGTAAGTTCATACGAGGGTCGTTACAGGACAAAAAATTTAATTTCTAGCGCCAGATTTCACAATAGATCAATTTTTGAAAGCGAACGAGCAAGATATTTTAAAACATTTTAGTCATTTGAAAATTGCAGGACCTCGAAAATTTAAAACTGCTAATCTTGATATCTACTTAGTAGAAAAGGAACTTGGACGCAAAGGAAATAAAATGTACGTCAAATGGTTAGGCATAAAAGGCAACAGTTGTTTAATTATGAACAAAAATCGACTTTTAAGTGGAGGGGAGGAAGGTTACAAATATGCGCGAGTTATATGCGTCATTTCCGCTGACTTCTATTAGAACCATTTTTGCGACGCAGCAGTTCTAGAAGCTTCCAGAAATTGCTTATCTAAAAAAAATGTCACGCTCGCATTTTCCTTTGTTTAACTTTATTATAAAATAAGCATTATGTATTAAAATTAATCAATTTTGACTTTATTTCTAAATTGTTAACTTCGTTGTCATATTTTTTATATTATATTTATAATTTTGTTAAAGTAAATAAAAGTTTTTTTTTAAAATAATTTAAAACGAATTATAAAATTCGCGTCATTGGCAGGTGGATGTCAGTCATCATGTGCAGCAGTCAAGACAGTAATCATTTTAGTATGACGTCGAGTAGTGATGATAGCGTGAGTAATGACTTTGAAATGTCCGAATTCGTATTGCCGGGGGCACCTTCTATAGAAACAATTGTTCAATCCTACGAAGATGCTGCCAAACGTGAAGTGCATTACTTACTGCTAACGACATATATGTTGTCAGAATATGAAGTTCGATGTGGCCTTAGTCCTGCGCGGACGTTTTCTCCGGCAATCATTTTGGCTAAACATTTTGGGCCTACTAAAATATCTTTTGACGATTTTGAATGGGGTACCCTCATCAATATTTTGGAGAAAAGGATGGAAGATTTTTTTCATGAGATGTCACCTACGTATCCCGATGAAGACGATGATAACACCCCCATAACGTTTCACTGTGGCGATTATTGTACCATCATGCAACTAGTTTATGATGATACCAAATTCCTGGTTTTAAAAAAACACGACGTCGAGTACTATTTGTGCGAAGAAGATGTTCAAGAAATTCTTAAAATCCACGCGCATTTGCTGACGCATCGAGTAAATTTATTAAACAAACTTAGTTTCTGTTCATATTATCACAATATTATTGGTTTTTGTAAACTGCATGGTGAATTATCGTTATCATTATTGTCGGAAATACTTCCAAATGATTTGTTAAATAGTGCATTGAGAAAGTTTATCTACTTTTATAGAATTACCGCAATTAATGATTTAAATAAATAATTTTTTCAAAAAGTTTTGTTTTATTGGTTCCCCGAAATTTTAAGTTTCTATAAATATACTGTAAATAATATTTGTTAAACAGTCAAGATGCTGTGCCCTACTTAAAGTTTGAAGAAACAATTGAAATCTCTACTATTAAAGCTAATTTCATTTTACGAATAACATGTAATTTTTTTTTAAATTGTTGATTTGTGCATGAAATTTTTTTAAAATCGATCTTTTCTTCATTTAACGTTCATAAACCATTAAGGCTTATTTGACTAGCCAATATGAAAACAATTGCTTAAATTTCAGATATTAAATGCATTCTATAACATTTCTTCATATAATATAAGAGTGTAAGAATTTTAGTAGTAAAATAAATATTTTAATTTTTTTAATTATTTTATGCGTGTTAATACTACTGGTAAACCATTACGCGAAAATGAATGGATGTACTGTTGTGGCCAAGGCACGTGGGTTAGAGGTGATCCTCGTGGAAGCAAATATGATGGGTACATGAAATGATTATAATATGATATTGTTTCTTGAAAATATAATTGAATGCAAAAATTACAATTGGTCTTTTAATAACTGATGCTATTGCTGACATTGATATAAGTTTGACCTGGTAATTCAGGAATGCTTGAATCTACGTTTCTATAGAATATGTATTATAAATATATTTGCATAGTTGTTGCTCTGTTGTGTTTTCAAGTGTCACGCTTATTATGGGTAAGAAACATTTTTGTTAATTTTTATTTATTTAATTTCTATGTTAGAAAAAAATAATTGTAACTATTTTATTCTAAATAAAGAAATTTTGTCGGTGTTTTTAACGGACGATCAATTTTTCTATCGACTTTTTTTTTAACTTTATTAAGCTATGGTTTTTTAAAATATAAAAATATTAAGTGATTTTAAGTTTTAAAGTAAAGAAATCAAATCTTGTACCACCTTCAATAAGTATTTATAATTAAAATATTGTGTTTCTGTTTTAAATCTTAAATTACACAGAGGACATCTTAAATGCATAATGATATGACGACGACTTATCTTTTTAAACGCTTTGTAACAGAAATTACAAATTTGTATTTTAAAATTAGCAAATCCATTGTTTTTGCACTAAATCTAAAAGAAAAACAAAAAAAACCGCATACAGTGACGGCTTACCTCAAATATATTTTACCTACGGTTTAAAATCTATAAAAGGGAAAAATAAAAAGTGCATTTTTACTAGAATTTAAAACGAGATGGATAAGTAACTAAAACTTTTTTAATTATGTTATTTTAAATTTTTACTCTACAAAATTTTTGCAAATTTTCAAAATACTTTTTTATTTATTTATTTATTTTTCGTCAGTTAAAAAATAATTTAAACAACACTCACAAATAAATTTTTTGTCTATTCTTAGTTACTCGACTATTTATTAATCTAGACAAATCTTTGATGCAGCAATAGTTATATTTAATTTTACAATTCTCATCATTTGAGCTTCATAATTATTTAATTTTTGATAATACTGATTTTTAATTAAATTTGTTATTTTTTACACACTAGTTTTCAATTTAAAATTGTTTTACAGACAGATTAGAATACTACATATATAACAGAGTAAGGGAAGCATTACCCTCGCATCAAAGAGTAAGTAAACAAAACCATTTGCTAATTATTTCTACCAATCTTACTTTGGTGTTGGTAGTTTTAACAATAAATTTAATTTCCAACTAAAATTTCTTAGGCTAACTTTTTTTATGCCAATTTTTGTATTAACATAAGGTTTTAATCATTTTAGATATTTTTTTACTAAATTAAAAATTCTTTGTGTCAATTTTAGTACATTAAATTTTAAATAAAACTTTTTTTTTTTACAGGCTAAACCCATCATATTTATGATGGGTTCTCGTGGAGGCAACCCGCCTCCATCAATGTTATGCGTAGGGGATGTGGGCCCCTACAGTATATATATGGAGGTACTCGAGAGCGAGACATGGGTTTGGGCATTAAGGTATAAATTTATCTATGATTTTATATTTTTATTTTACAAATGTTTTTTTTTATGTTGCAGATAATGGGCCTATTCTACTTTTATTATGTGTAAACTAATTAAAAAAAAAATTTGAGTTAAATAAAGGAAATGAATGAATATTGTTTCGTTTCAATTATTTTTGAAAGTAACGTTCGACACATGCCTCAAACATTTGACAATTATTTCAGTTAATTAACGTAGAAAATGTTAAAATGTTCAAAATTTAAGTAAATATCTAAAATTGGATTTAAAACTAAAAAAGTACTCGAAAAAATCATTTTAACAGTATCATACAAATAAAAATGTTTATAAAATTAATTTTTGGTTTTAAAATATAAGTGTTAAAAATAAATTTAAAAAGTTAAACAAAAGAAAATTAATTTAAATATAATGAATATGTGAATGAAATAAAGATTATGTATCGAAAATCTTGCTTCCCAAATTTTCCAAAATTCCGTAATGACATTAAATAAAAACATATGTAGTCTCATAGTATTCAAGTATAAGGGAAATTTGATCACATATGTCAACAATGCCGTATGTAAACAAAGGCAACAATGCCGTATGTAAACAATGGCAACAATGCCGTATGTAAACAATGTCAAAAATGGCTACAATGTCATGTCAACAATGTCATATGTCAACAATGCCTATGTAAACAATGTCATATGTCAACAATGCCCTATATAAACAATGGTAGTCATCAATGCCATATGTAAACAATGGCAACAAGTCATATGTCAACAATGTTAACATTGCCCAGGATCCAAACCCCTGCCACGCCTCTGGACCATATTCGTGTACCGAACGAAATGTACAACGTCTCCGTCACTGGTTTTCTAATGTTGTATTACCATTATAATTATTTTAAATAAATGTTTAAGAAAAATTGGATGTTTTATTAAAACACTATGTGTATTCATCATCAACTTTTATATTACATGTAGATTTAAATTTTCGTTTTACAATTTTTAAGATAAATTTTAAAATTAAAACAAAAATAGATGCCAATATTACACAAGTCATTGCAAAAACATTATCGACTTTATTTTTCATGCTCTCTTTTGTTGGAATATCGGACTAAATTTCTTTAATTTCAAATGCTGCAGCCAAATGGGGGCGGCCCCAATCGTAAGATCCTTGGTATGTTAAGCTGTATTTTCCTTTCTCGAAATGGCTATTATACGGCTCATAGGTAGCAGTCACTCTGTTGGGTAGGAATGTGACTTTATCACCCAAGTCAAGAAGAACACTTGTACCATATGGTGTTTTGGTTATTTTCGCAGCATAAATTGCTTGAGGAACTCCTATTGGTAGCTCCTGCAGCTTTACTATAGGTTTCCGTGCTGTAATGGAGGAAACTTCGTTTAATTTTTCCAAATTCATCTAAAATCAAAAAAAAGAATATTTTGTGAGACAAAACACAACAATAATTTAAACTTACTTTTTTCTTCTTGGAGCACTTGCACGCAAAAATCTATCAACGTTTAATGTGAATAGTCAAATGGTACTAAACCGTATGGCTTTTTTCTTTTTATATCTTCAAGGATGTTTATAAAAAAAATTTAAAAATAAAGTCAAAATTGATTAATTTTAATACATAATGCTTATTTTATAATAAAGTTAAACAAAGGAAAATGCGAGCGTGACATTTTTTTTAGATAAGCAATTTCTGGAAGCTTCTAGAACTGCTGCGTCGCAAAAATGGTTCTAATAGAAGTCAGCGGAAATGACGCATATAACTCGCGCATATTTGTAACCTTCCTCCCCTCCACTTAAAAGTCGATTTTTGTTCATAATTAAACAACTGTTGCCTTTTATGCCTAACCATTTGACGTACATTTTATTTCCTTTGCGTCCAAGTTCCTTTTCTACTAAGTAGATATCAAGATTAGCAGTTTTAAATTTTCGAGGTCCTGCAATTTTCAAATGACTAAAATGTTTTAAAATATCTTGCTCGTTCGCTTTCAAAAATTGATCTATTGTGAAATCTGGCGCTAGAAATTAAATTTTTTGTCCTGTAACGACCCTCGTATGAACTTACTAACTGCGGAAGCGTTTATTTTCTATTCTTTTGTCGAACACCGCGTTGTTCGCGAGTTTAAACTGACTCTTTGCAAATGAACTGGTAGCTGTAGTCCTTAAACGAGTGTTCAGCACGATATAGGGCTTCAACCATGCAGATTGTTTAAATCAAACTGGTGTGTGTGTTTTTTAATGTGACACGTGACGTTTACGTTTGACATACACACGTGACGTTTAACGTGACGCTGTGTTTACGTTTGACGTACACACGTGACGTTTAAGGTGACGCTAGACGTACATACATGACGGTTAACGTGACGCTTGGCGTACTCACGTGACGGTCGACGTACTTTGCGTAATGCTGAATCTTTTGATGACGCTGCAAGACACTTTATTGCGTAATACATGAAAAAAGGGAGCTTCTTTGCAAATGAACTGTAGTCCTTAAACGAGTGTTCAGCTCGATATAGGGCTTCAACCATGCAGATTGTTTAAATCAAACTGGTATGTGTGTGTGTGTGTGTGTGTGTTTTAATATGACACGTGACGTTTACGTTTGACATACACACGTGACGTTTAAGGTGATGCTTGACGTACTCACCTGACGTTTAACGTGACGCTTGGCGTACTCACATGACGGTCGACGCACTTTGCGTAATGCTAAATCTTTTGATGACGCTGCAAGACACTTTATTGCGTGATACATGAAAAAAGAGAGCTTAAATAGTTCTTTTAACCAAGGTTTTTTGTTTTTGTTAAAAAGATATTTTTTCCAATAGTTCCAAAAGTTTTGCCAGTTCATGCACCCCCCCTGTATATATACCTATCTATATTATTTTTGCAGCGGCCACTATAATGACCCAAAGCAAGAGTATCGATAATCCCAGGCAATAAATGTCATCATGAGGACTTAAGCTATTTTTTGTTTGTTTGATTCATGATTTTTAATAAAGATTATTGTGGTTTTTATTGTCATGGTTTCGATGTTTTACCGACGATCGGTACGATAATACATTATTACCGGAAATTGTTTTAAATACAATGAACTACTTGCATTAGTGTTCATGGTCGTTGGTACTCTTGAGATTTTATTACATACATAAAGTCACACCTTTTTTCCATGGGGGTAGGCAGAGACCACTTCCTTTCACTTTCGCTACGGTTCTTACACACATCTTTTGCTTCCTCTACTTTTATCAGTGCTCTCATACATGCTCGTCGGTTGTTGGTACTCTTAAACTGGCCTTTCCTCAAAACAATGTTGATCTGATCAAGATATGTTCTCCGAGGTCGACCGACTTGTCCATTCACACTCGCTTTATAAATTTGTTTCGTCAATCTTCCTTCATCCATCCTTTCAACGTGTCCAAACCATCTAAGCATTCCTTCATCTATCTTTGTAACCACATCTTCTTTTACACCACAGCGTTCTCTAATCTCACTATTCTTTACCTTATCCAACCGAGTCACTCCGGCTATACTTCTCAGACTACTCATCTCCGCAGTATTAATCCTATTTTCATGCTTCTTCTGCCAAACCCAACATTCACTACCATACATAAGTGTTGGAACCAACACACTTCTATGCACAGCCAGACGTGTCTTTTTTGACACTTTCTGGCTATTCATAAAGCTATGCAGAGCCCCATTCATTTGTTTTCCTGCCAACACCCTTCGCTCAATGTCACTGTCATACTTTTCATCTCTCGTAAACTTTGAATTTATTAAGTAATTTTATTTTTAAAAAAGATTATTGTGGGTTTTATTGTCATGGTTTAGATGTTTTACCGACGATCGATACGATAATACATTATCACCGAAAATTGATTTAAATATAATGAATATGTGAATGAAATAAAGATTATGTATCGAAAATCTTGCTTCCCAAATTTTCCAAAATTCCGTAATGACATTAAATAAAAACATATGTAGTCTCATAGTATTCAAGTATAAGGGAAATTTGAAGACATATGTCTACAATGCCGTATGTAAACAATGGCAACAATGTCACCAATGGCAACAATGTCACCAATGGCTACAATGTCATATGTCAACAATGCTCTATGCAAACAATGGCAGTCAACAATGCCGTATGTAAACAATCGCAACAATGTCATATGTCCACAATGTCATGTGTGTGTAAGCAATGGCAGTCAACAATGCCGTATGTAAACAATGGCAACAATGTCATATGTCAACAATGCCCTATGTAAACAATGGCAGTCAACAATGCTGTATGTAAACAACGACAACAATGTCATATGTTAACATTGTCTACTAATGTGACATGTCACGTTGTTGTGCATGTGTGTATGTTTTTAAACGTACTCACGTGACGCTTGACATACTTTGCGTAACGTTGAATCGTTTGATGGGTCACATGCCACATTCGTTAAGGACCTTTTGACTTCTTGATTTGTGACATTCCCTGTACATGAACAAAAATATTCAACATGTGTGTGTGTGTGTTTTTAATGTGACACATTACGTATAACGTGACACGTGACGTTTTACGTGATGCTTGACGTACTCACGTGACATTTAACGTACTCTCGTGACACTTGACGTACTTTAAGCAACGCTGAATCGTTTGATGGGTCGCATACCAACATTCGTTAAGGTCCTTTTGACTTCCTAATTTACGACATACCTCGTACTTATCCAAACATATTTGATTTCAACATTTTCATTGTCGATAGGTGGCGCTTTATAATCATTTAATTTCCGAAAATACTGATCTTGTATTAGTAACAAATTGACGTGACGTTTCATTTTATTTTTAGTAAACACAACAGGTATAACTATGTAAAATGATCTCTTCTCTGTTTTATTTAATTCTAAAACATAGACGTTAACTGAAATTTTGTTTAGCTTCTCGAACTTTAAAATTTGATTTAATTTAATCGAAATTTCCAACCCCTTTATATTTAGAACGGCGTATCTTAAGATTAGCGTATGGGAATTTTCATAAAAACAATTTTTCCCATGCCAACATTCGTTAAGGTTCTTTTGACTTCTTAATTTGTGACATACCCTGTACTTGTACAACAATATCTTACACATTTAAACTGTGACTATGTGCGTGTGTAATTATTATCTCTGTCGCAATCAATATTACACCTCCTTTAAGTATACGATAACTCAGTGCTTTGATTTTTCGAATTAGATCTCTTGCAACAGTGAATGCACCCCTTTATATTTAGAACGGCGTATCTTAAGATTAGCGTATGGGGAATTTTCATAAAAACAATTTTTCCCATGCCAACATTCGTTAAGGTTCTTTTGACTTCTTAATTTGTGACATACCCTGTACATGTACAACAATATCGCACACATTTAAACTGGGACTATGTGCGTGTGTAATTATTATCTCTGTCGCAATCAATATTACACCTCATTTAAGTATACGATAACAAAGTTATCTGGTAGCGCAGTTCAAGGTTATTTTTATCAAAAATGATGTCACAAATATATATTTGTATATCCAATCTTGCACGATAAAATTAATATGCGTAGTAGCTACATGGTATAGCTATCCGTTTAGTAAGGCAAAGGATTAAGGTTCGAACCTCCGAGAAGCCAAGTTTTTTTCAACGCTTACGTCACACCACTTTTCAACGTGCTTACGTAACCCTCTTAATCGAGTCGATGGGGACAATGTAAACAATGATGTTATATGTCAACAATGGCAACATGCCGTATGTCAACAATGCCGTATGTAAACAATGGCAACAATGTCACATGTCAACAATGTCACATGTCAACAATGTCACATGTCAACAATGTCATATGTCAACAATGTCATATGTCAACAATGTCATATGTCAACAATGTCATTCACCTGTCACTTCCCCCACTCCTCCCCACTCCACCACTGCCCCCACTCCACCACTCCTACCCCCACTCCTACCCCCACTCCTACCCCCACCACTTCCCCCACTTCTACCCCCACCACTCATCCCCCACTCCTACCCCACCACTTCCCCCACTCCTCCCCCCACTCCTTTGCGCTTGAACCGGTGTTGTTTAACTACTAACAATCGTTCCTCCTTTGGCAGTCTCTTCAAGATTAACCCGTCAAGTTCAGTCTTCACACCCCTTCGTGGTCACTTTGGAGACCTGCAGAACATCACTTTCCAAAGACTCATTCATCCAACGAATTGCGAGGCTTTGGAACTCATTGCCTAGGGAGGTGTTCCCCGAGGCATACAACCTCCAGAAATTTAAGAAGAACACCAACTCCTACCTTCTTTCCCTTGGTTCCCACGATGTTCTCTGAACATTACAGGATATCCCTTTTCGTGGGAACCAGAACATAAAAAAAAAAAAAAAGATGTGGTTACAAAGATAGGTAAAGAAATGCTTAGATGGTTTTGACACGTAGAAAGGGTGGATGAAGAAAGAAACAAATTTATAAGGCGAGTGTAAATGGACAAGTCTGTAGAGGTCGACCTCGGCGAACATACCTCGATCAGATCAACATTGTTTTGAAGAGAGGCCAGGTCAAGAGTACCAACAAGCGACGAGCATGTATGAGAGTACTGATGAAAGTAGAGGAAGCGAAAGATGCGGGTAAGAACCGTAGTGGAAATGGAAGAAAGTGGTCTGTGCCTACCCCTACGAGAAAAAGGCGTGACTATATGTATTTTCAATTCCAATACATTTTCTGATAAATAATATTCAGTTTAAATCGGCACTTTGGAGTCTGCGTATTTATAGATAAAGTGCGGACGTTGGACAGCCGTTTTTTCTGTGGTGGAACGTACCCGTAGTACAACGAACGACATATCTTTCATAAGGTTATGTGTGTTTGGTTAACGATTTTGGTTTTTGGAGCTTTTTTGAGTTCAGAGTGATTTATTTGACAATTATCTAGGTTTAATGAACAATATTGTAGTTATTAGTGATTTGTAACGACTAAACATTCATTAAGTGTTAAGAAGTAGGATTTATGTTACCTGTAGCCAAGGCCACTTTTTAAAAGTTACAAGAATCTTAAACTATGACGACACTCTTTCTACTGTTGTCAAGCTGAAACGCCACATTCACATTACCCATGATGACACACGTAACATGGAGCACTTTTAAACTTCAGGTAGTTCAATAGTGACTTTTCTTTATCAGTAATGATCATAAAAGGCTAACCAGTAAGCACTATTTTTTCATTATTGCCACTTATATTTATATAGACGTCTTCGTGATTTAAAAGAAAATGAATAAACGTTTAAGTAAGAAAGAAAACGCAAAAAAAAATATTTATTTTTTAAATACAATTAAAATTACAAATAAGTACGACGGGATTTGAATAAAAAAGTTTTCCGTGTGCGCATTAAAAATATTTTCGTTGGTAAAAATCAATATTGTTCAATGTTTAATTTCATCATTTGTGTCAGATTGATCGAATCGGAAATACTTTGTCACACGAAAAAGTTTTAAGGTTTATCTACGTTTTGGAATCGAAAATTGAGTTTAAAACGAATAATACAGAACATTTCTGATCTGGAAATGTAAAATCCTCCACAATACTGCAAATTAAATACAAAAACAATAACAAAAACCGTTCTTAATGAGTTATTCACGAAGACTAGAATGCCGGATGCTCTTTCCTGATTTTCTGGTCCTTTTGAAAATCATTAAAAAACGACTAACTAGGCAAGACGATTTGAAGGTTGGCAACCAACATTACACTTGCATTTTTTCTGAAATATTGGTTCACTCTTATCAGAACTTATAAACAATTTAAAAAAAAGAATACGCGTATTTTAATGCTAGAAAAATAATATAAAGAATGTTTAAGTCTTACAAAATACATTTTGTTAACGACAGAAAAATGACATTTCCAATGAGAAACGTATTTTGATCTTAAATTCTAAAAACAGTCTTAAAAACTATAAAATTAAAATATTAACTTGGGTAACTCGTACATAACGATTATCACTAAAAGTAAGAACTTTAACAAACTTTTAAAGTCTTTATACAGTTTAAAAAAAAATTGCAAACTTACTATAAACGTTGGTTTTTTTTGTTAACATGCCAACAAACTTATTTATTCAAACAATTTATTATTTAATGATAATGATATTGAAAAAAATGTAATCGTTAAACTCATTTAAGTTACTTGTAAAGCAACTGAAAATTAATAAAACATCAGTCTTATTTCTCAATCTTTGTAGGTCTTCCTCTCTTTTTTCGAGCTATTTCTTTCATGCTGTCAGTATAACCATTCATGTCGTTTACTGCAGCTTTCTCTTGTCTTTTTTTTCCTCCTTTAGACTTCTCTTTCTCCAACTTTCTCTGGATGACTTCCCTCATTGCGTCTGTATATCCCTCCAATTCATCACCTTTCGTTTCTTTAGAAGCGGATGCCGCTGTTGGTTTCTTCTTTTCATTTTGATTCTTACCAGAACTTACAAGTTTTTTTTGTCTAGATCGTGGAATGATAATTTCTTCAGCACTTTCTTCGCTATCTAAAATTTAATTATAGGTATACAAGTGCACCGATTTCATTTCTGATGTGGAACATCTAATGGTGCGCTTTGGGGGTAACAACGACTGTTGGTGCCGTGATGCGAAAGCTTTGAGCAGCCCCGTAACTACTCGGCTCGCCTATGTTACAAGTACAACACTTTCGTTACTTATTTTAGTGATCAGCGGCCTATTGTAACTTTGATACATCATCGAGTGTTAATATTACAGAAATAACTGATGGTACTGAATTGTAAACTTTATTTGGATTATTATTGTTGATGTCTAACATCTCTGCTCTCGCTTTTTGGTTGTTATTGAATCCGATAAAAAAACGAAAACGTATCGTCAGCCGTTGGAGAGATAATGCATCTATAAAGGTGTGATTTGACAACTGTTTACAATACAATATGTACAAAGAAAATCAAGTCCCAACATTAGAAATTATATTAACAAATTGCAAGATTTTAACGATTTTAAATATAAATCATTAGAAACACTTCGACAAATTTTAATAGAATGTGGTTTTAAGTCTCTGATTTAAAAATAAAATTGATGCACCACCAGTCGGTTTTTTTTGAAGATTTTATGGCTTTTAATGGGATGTTTTTTTATATATTTTTAAACTGAGATTTAAAATATTATATACAACATTGTCTTGACAACATGAATTTCAAATAAGAAATTTTTTTTGAAAGTAATAACTACACTAAAATATGACTGACAGTAATGGTTTAGAACATGAAAGTGAGCGGCCTTGTGCAAAGAACGTAAAATTATTAAGTGATTCAAGTCAAGAGTAAGTTAATTATATTTTTATACTTAATGCGTGCATTGATGTGTGTATATTTTTAATATTATCTGAATATTTTGTTTTTGATTATGGCATATTTATTTCCTTTAAAAAACCATCCATTTTTGCAAATTTGCTCTATCAAATAGTTTCGATGTTTCACATCTACCAGGCGTCCCTCGACGGCTCATTAATTGTTTTTTTTTAATTTACCTGAAATGCTGTCCTCATCTGCATGTTCTTTTTCATCTTCTGAAGACTCTAAAGATACGGCTCTTCTTGCAGATTTTCTCTGAGGGGTTGACATCGGCGTGTCACTCTTTCGTTTGCTGGATATTTTTTTCTTTGTTTGTCTTGAAATGGTACTTTCCTCTATACTATCTTCCCCATCTAAAATTCAATTGTAAGTAACTATACAAGTGAGGGAACCTGTTGTAGGTGCCCCAACATTATTTCAAAAGAAACTTATCTTACCTGAGGTAGTCTCGTCCTCATCACTATTTTCTTTCTCTTCTTCTGAAGATTCCACAGATGAGGCTCTCTTTGCAGATTTTTTTCGAGGAGTAGATGTAGGTGTACTTTTTTGCTTAGTGGGTGTTTTTTTTGGTAGCATTTTATCCGAAAATTTGATAGGCTGACCTAAACTATCGTTTAAATCTAATCCTTTTAAAAATATTTTTCTGATTTTCTTGTAATCAGGTTTAGTATTGTGTTTTAGTGTAGAGAGATAATTTAAGAACTCCACCAGTGGACCTACGAAACAATCCATATTTACATAAAATTGCAAATACCTCGTGTTGTTTCTCAACAGAAATATAAGACAAATACTTTACAAACCTGGAGGAGCTTTTTTTGTAAAACATACTTTCATAAAATTTGCGATGTTGGACATACTTTCTTGTTTTAATTTATGAACAGTATTAGGATCTTTTAATTTATTTTCCCAAGGTAAAGAACAGCCCAACCATTGTATGATATTATAAGCCAGGATTTCAAGATCTCCACGCCTAGTTTGAACTAAAAACCATATTTTATGAACAAAAACTATATTGCGGGAGATATTGTGAGTTTTATTTATTAATGTGCACTTAATAGTATATTTTTATCGACATTAAACAGCCTAAATTATTTGTTACCTCCTTGATGTGCGTCTCTACTCAAGTATTCAATTGTACCATCATGGGCTTTTTTAGGATTAGGTTTAAACTCGGGCGCTTCATTGCATTTGGTTGCAAGACCAAAATCTACTAAATACATTTGTTTGTTTAAAGTATCTTTATTTAATCCCATTAAAATATTTGCTCCCTTAAGATCAGCATGAACATATCCTTTACTGTGAATATATTCTAAAACATCTAACTAGAAAAAAAGGTTTTATAAATATAACAGTGAAACTTTTGAAAACAACTTACCATTTGTAAAGCTATTTTAAAAACCGTTGTGGTAGGAAAGACCCGATTATTTTCTAAAAATGTTTTCCACAAATCCTTACCGAATTTTTCCATTACAACAAATCGATATTTCTCTCCTTTGTATTCATGTGATCCTGAACCTAAATATACTGGCATTCCGAATGTCTTAAGACCCATCTTCTTTTTAAAATCTTGTACTAAAAATGAAAAGCTTTGTTAATAATAAAATTATAGAAAATTTAACAACTAATCTTACCATCTTCTTGTTTAGCATTCCTCATGTAAAAATGCATTTCTACGAAAAGAGGTCCATTTGAATGAGGTTCCTAAAACCATTATTTACAGTTAAATAATATAAACTTGAACGGTAATACAACTGAATTGTTAATTTCACGACAAACAAGCAATTGGGGATATCTACAAAATATCGCAGCACATTGAACTTACTATTTTTATAACGAAAGGATACTTAGTGCTTTTATCAGTAACTTCTCGAGCTGAATATATTTCACCGAAACCTCCTTGACCGATGGAGGGACCAAGTTTCCATTCTTTTTTAGACATATCCTGGAGAACCTCTCCCAATGGTAGGGGTTCAGCTAATTTGTATCCATTAGCAGCTTTTCTCTTTGGAGCTGCCTTGGGCATTATTAATTTCTTTAATAAAATAAATAATTAGAAAAAGGAAAGATATTTAAAACCTAAAATCGTACAGGTTAACTTTGTCTGTCAACGGTCAATGCGATTCGTTTTAGCCAATCACAAGCCGAGATTTTAAATTAAAAGGTCAACGTCGATTTTGTAGTAACCATCGAATCGATTTTCGTAGACCGTTAAATTGTGTCAAACATAACTGGGACAGTTTTATTAAATCTAATGCAATTTAGGGTCACTCTTGTTTATTTAGCTTTTGTAATTAAAGTATCTTTAAATTTACTTATAGAAACGTTAATTATGATTCTTATCTGAAAAAATTGAGTAAAAATGTTCCTGATAAGATATCTTAAAATTCGTTAAGAACATAATTTTTATTCATTTATTGCAATAACGTAACATACAATTTATCTGAATTAACTGACATTACTATAAACATCAAAATACATATAGTTGTATTTAATTAGTTTCTCTAAATTCAAATACCAGAATATTATTAAAAAATATTATTAAAGTGGTGTGAAGATTTAAAAAATATTGCACCGTATTTTAGGAAGTTACTAAATATCCGACATACGTAATATTAATCATATTGTGTTTACCCTACCTTTTTAACAGGTTGTAGTTAAGCATTGTCGCATCAAATGTTTTATTATGTATATTTAAAATAATAAACTATTTAAAAAATATCAATTGGTGAAAAGTTTATAATAAATGCTCTTTAAAGTAAATGACTATTATGTTAATTCTTTATTCTTAAAAGCTTGTACGGTTCTGTAGTTAATAAATTACAGCTGACGTAATCACTTCTTTTTCTCCTTCTCGATTCTCGCGTGGCACACCTGTTTAATTTGTTTTGTTTGTATGTTTTAAGTTGTGAGATGGCATCGAAACTTAAGCTAAACGATGAGGTATGTTAAAAATTAAATAATTTTATTCAAATTATGCATGTTATCAGCTCGCAAGTAGTGCCAAATCTGAATTCGAATAATTATCTTTGAACTATGTGATAAGATAAAAAGTTATCTATGTTTGATATTTTTAAAACCACGCCTATAAGATTTTAAATATTTTATTGTATCGTAAACATAACAGAAAGTTTTTTGCCAATGCACAGGTTTACATTTAATTAGTTTTACACTATTTAGATGTATGAACTTGATAAACATTATTTATTTACTTCTTTAAACATAACCTACTTATCAAACTGTTATATTCTGCAGCATTTTAAATTTTTAAAATACACCTGTTTATTAGAAAAATACAATTATTTATAAGATTACATTTGTGTTTGTGTTTATATTTGTAAGGGTGTGCCGCCGTGACTAATTCTTAAACTAAAAAGTTAGGTTACATTCCTAAATTGCTCACTAACTTTTGTTATTAATGTGATTCATCCTTATTAATTGCTAATATACGTACCTATATAGTAGGAAAGCTATCGTAAATAGAAATTTGAGAACGTGTTTATCAACAATCAGTCAAGATAATAATATTATGACTTGTAAGAGCTATATATATTTATTTACGACTAATATATAATATAAGTATTATACTTGTGGTTTTTGAAGTATAATGCCATATATTAATCCCTTAGGGAATAATGGCGAGGGATTAATAGTCTTTATTTCCTCTTGTACTCGTATCACAAAATTTCTCGAATTAAATAATACCATGGAAACAATATAACCAAACTCAAAAGTGTCAGTGTCAAATGCGTAGTGTTTGTGTATTTGTATTGAAATGAATGAAAATGAAGAATCTTTCACTTGTACACCACCAGAAATTGTACAATTAGCTGCAGCAACAACATCTACCTTAATACCAGAAACATCGAAATCCATTTATAATAAAACGTACGCATCGTTCAAGGAATGGCGTCTTCGAAACAAGGCAAACTCTTATTCCGAAAATGTTCTGCTGGCCTATTTCGCTGAATTGGGTGCAAAATACAAGCCATCTTCATTATGGTCATTCTATTCGATGATTAAATCTGTGTTGAAGATAAACCATGACGTTGATCTGGAAAAATATAAGAAACTACGAGCGTTTTTAAAAAAAAAATCTGAAGGATTTCAAGCAAAGAAATCTTCCACTCTGACCCCGGAAGAAATTAGGAAATTTATTTACAAAGCTCCTGATGAAATTTTTCTTTTGCATAAGGTAAATGTTCATATTTAATCTGATCTATTCAAAAACTCATGTTCTTTTTTGTTTCAGGTTATATTAGTTATTGGAATTATGGGCGCATGCCGCTCAAACGAGCTTTATGAAATGAAGATAGAAGACGTGAAGGATTTCCAAACAGAGTTATTGATAACAATACCCAAGACTAAAACTAAAATTGTACGAAAATTCACCATAAACAGTACGTTTTACAATATTGTAAAGAAGTACATCGATCTCCGTCTGTCACATGTAGAAACCAATTCATTCTTTCTAAATTATCAAAAATCGAAATGTACAATACAACGTATAGGAAAAAATAAATTTGCAGACATTGGTAGACAAATTGCCAAATATTTAAACTTGCCAAATCCTCAAAGTTATACCGGCCATTGTTATCGCAGATCATCTGCCACTCTGTACATTGATGGAGGAGGCGATATAACTGGATTGAAGCGTCACGGGGGCTGGAAATCTACCCAAGTAGCTGAAGGATACATTGATCAGTCTATGAGAAACAAAACAACTACAGCAGATACTATTGCCAAACAGATAAATAGTAATGAAGCAACTTCTTCTTTTACAGCAACCGAAATTCCAAATATTCGTGTTGAAAACTCTTCCAAAGTTAATCATAATTCACGACCAATTCAGTTTATTAATTGTACTATCACTAATTTAAATGTTGACAAATAAAGTTGTTCATTAAAAATCTAAAATAAATAAATTTGTCGTAAATAAAGTAGAGTATACTACTCGCAATAATGGCTATTATTCTCTCGGAATGTTACTCCCTCGAGATTAATAGCTATCATTATTGACTCGTGGTATAATCTACTATTAATGTAATGTAATACGGGGAAATGCGAGTATTTTTTTACCTGAAATTAAATGAAGCTATTGTAGATAAGTAAAATATTTTTGAGCAAAAAAACCATTTATTGGAGGTTAGGTAAGATTAAAAAAGGAAGGTCGATTTATTTTGATGTAAATTGATGTTTTTCCATTTTCTGGTCTATATTTAGGTATATTAATAATATTTTTATACCAAGGACGTTTCCTAAAAGCAGCACACTCCTGTTGAAAGTGTCCTTGTATTCAGATCGATAACTACCGTGGCACTGGGAATGGGGGGGACATAGGCAGAACACGAATAATTTTCTATCCAGCCCTTTACGACCCTCCCAACAGCTGTTGTAAAACAAATTTTATGAAACAGTAGTAGTGTGTTAGGTCCATTGCTCTTTATTATTTATCTAAATGATATTAACAACACTTCAGAATTACACTGTTTGATTCTTTTTGATTATGATGCATTGGTTTATTGTATACATGAAAATTTGTGTCAGGCCATTGTTGAAATGAATAGGTCTTTACATTACATTATATTTTTGTGGTTGGGCCATTGGTATAGACACCTATGTCACCCAGATCTTTGATCCTCTGTGACTACCGCTGTGTCTTCAGGGCATCGAAATTCCAATCCGCTGGTTTTGGCAAACCGCAGGATTTCTGTTGGCCCTGTCTCATTTAGATCACTTGGATCCATTATCATGCGGCCCCAGGTTTGGTACCTGTACACCGCTAGCATCGGGCAGCAACACAGAATGTGTATGCGGTCGCTAACTCAGTGAGGGCCGGCATGCAGTCCCACACCTTCGATGATGTTGTGGTGCAACTCACGAGGGCCCCAATGGCCTCAGTGAGAATATCA
This sequence comes from Agelastica alni, assembly GCA_950111635.1. NCBI lineage: Eukaryota > Metazoa > Arthropoda > Insecta > Coleoptera > Chrysomelidae > Agelastica > Agelastica alni. The sequence continues at coordinate 1,626,451 of OX467713.1, forward strand.
ATCTCACTGTTGGTCACTCTGTTTTCTGTCAGGTGCGTGGCACACCTAAATGTCTGGCACAGGTCTTTAAATAGCATATTTATTTAATAATAAACTTAAACTAAATGTCAGTAAAACAAAAAGTATGATTTTGACACCACCTTATAAATATGATAAAATTGTCTGGGCAAATGCTGTTATAAAAATAAAAATTAGTTAGTGAATTAATAAAAAACAAAAAACATGGTTCCTTTTTAAACAGCCGCTACTGTGCGGGCGTCTCTAAGCAGCAGCCTGCTAGGCGTCTACTGATCCGGTCGAGAATGCTGCTGCTCACGATGTTTATTTATCAACAGAAATGTTATTTGGAATCTGCATGTACGTTTGGAGGAAAAATATGGGCAACATTACAGTTGTTAGTAATTAGCAAAGTACAAAAAGTTGTTTACACAATTTTAATTTTCTATCAAAAATTGCTTCATAAAATACACTATCAAAAATTTCGAAGAAACACTTTTTTCAACAAAAATTTGAGGATTTTTTTTAAATGCCTATCGATTTAAGATATGCCTTGAAAATTAATTTGATAATTACACTATTTTATTAAGGGGTGCTGCATAATTTTATGAGTAGCCAGAACGTGGCAAAAAAGGCACGAATGGAGAAGTGCTTATCACTACTCTAATGGAAATAGTAAGATAAGAAAACGCTGTGGTGTGAAAAAAGGTGTGGTAACAAAGATAAATAAAGCAATGCTTAAATGGTTCGGACACGTAGAAAGGATGGATGAAAGAAGATTGACCAAACAGAGCAGTGTAAATGGACAAGTCGGTAGAGGTCGACCTAGGCGAACGTATCTCGAAATTGTTTTAAAAAAAGAGTACCAAGAGTACCAGCAACCGACGAGCATGTATAAAAGCGCTGATGAAAGCAAAAGAAGCGAAAAACGTGTGTAAGAACCGTAGCGGAAGTGTAAAGAAGTGGACTCTGCCTACCCCTACGGGAAAAGGCGTGACTTTATGTATGTATTAAGGCATAAGTGACAACACCTCAAATTTTTTATGTTAAGTGCTTAAAATTTTAAAGGTAGGTTCTAATAAACATAAAAATTGTACTAAAACAAGATTGTTAATAGCAACAGTGGTCATGAAGCGTCGGAACTTAGCACGTGTTCATATGGCAAGTGCTGCAATAGGGATGGTCTCTTGCAAGCTGATGTAGCTAAAAGACATGGAGGTCACCAACGTGTCTAAATTGGATCAACATGTGGTATAATTAGCTTGCCAAAAAGTAAAGGCAACTGCACGCGAACTTTGTGTGGCATTAGCAACATAAATGTGTGTGGCCAAATTTTGAGGAATAGAGACTACATTTGCTGGCCTAGATGCCAGACGTCCATTGATGCTTCCTATGTTAGGTTAGGTTAGGTTAGGTTAGGTGTTTTGTGAGTTTTGTGGCTCACCCCTAGATGTTACAGTTCACCGCACAATCCAGCTCTTCTCACGAAGTTCATGGTTGTATGGGATGAGATTTTCCTGAAATGCGTAGGTTCTAATTTGGTAAAACCAAATATGTTAAACCTTATTCTTCTCAAGCCGGGGCATTAACATAGGATGTGTTCAGCAGTTTCGTCTTCCACGCAGCAAAACCGACAGTCCGTTTGTTGATTCAGACCTATCCTTCCGAGGTGGTATCTTAGACGACAGTGTTCTGTAAGCAGTCCATTCTAGGATCTGCTTGGTTGTGTTTTTCGAGAGTTTAGGAAAGAACGCATTCGAATGAGTCAACCCTGGTGTATCGGACCAGTGCGTGAGTCTTTTTCTCTCTGCCCAGTCCTAAATCATTGTAGCGGCTCCATAAACTGGTTCTGGTCCAGTTAACGCTCTCGCTTCCTGTTTTGCGAGAATGTCGGTTTTTTCATTGCCCTCCACCCACTGGTGCCCAGGTACTCACAGCAGAGTCACTCTGTTGCTCGCACTAAGGCACTCCAGAGATTCGATGCGGCTTCCTATGTAACGTCACATAAATCGTGGAATAATATAAAGGTGGGCACAACAAGTGCTTATAAGAATGAAATACTGTTCTATTTACAGATGAAGCTAGGTATTGTATCTACCTTGATTCAAGAAAAGAGAGAGTCTGGAGAGGACTTGGTCGACGAGAGAGACTCAGACTTTTCGTTCATGTGATGGTCTACAAGTTATGATGTGGACTGGAATAATTTTTCACCATTGAATTGTTGAAAGGCACTTTGGACCAGTATCAATATATTGACCGTAAATTTATTGCTCTTCTATTTACCACTGCTGCAGGTCTCGACAACAGTACGAGATCGATATTACCGAAATAGTACAGAGGAATATTTAAAAAGCCATTCGGCCCATCGTAGACCTTTCGCTTTATTACAATTGCTTCATAGGAGTCTATAGAACTGTAATTGTCGACAAAAACATTGAAATACATAAAGAAGTAGCTAGAACAAAGTCAAAATCCACAGAAAAAAGGATTAAACCACCTCCTGTTGCAATATTGAATGGTCATTTCTTTCACAAACGGGAAAAATGCAGAAATATCTAGCAGCATTGTAAACCGCTTCAATTCCGAATTCCCAATTTTGCTTGCGAGCAGCAAGAAGTCTTATCCGGATAACACTGATTCTACAAATAAAAGGTGCACATATGACATTTAATAAATTGCAAATTGAGAATGAACAATGTACCAACGTCGTTATTATCGTGTGTAATTTAACAATTTATTAGTCGGGTTACAACCAGTTTCTCTAAAAAAATTACTTAAACAAAGTGTCTCGGTTGTAAGCGAAATTACTCGGAAATGACCGTTTAAAGAAAAATAGACAACAGCGGAAGATTTCTATGACGATGATGCTCATTTAGGATATCTCCAGACTGTTGATTCAATTACACACTCTTTTAAAATTCCTTCCTTTTTCCTTCACTGGTATTAAATTATTATTATTATTAGTATTATTTACAAATACAGGCAGTAGAAGCATGACAACAACTAGTACTAGAATGCCGCCGTGCCTATGAAAACGGGTTTAGACATTTTTTAAGGTGTTGATGAAATGTGCTCCTCATGAAGTGCCTTAATCGCGATCTACCAAAACCCTTTTTTTTATTTAGCAATTTTGTAGTGATCTTTTCGGTCAAAAATAGTGATGATGAAACGTAAAATTTTACGTTTTAAAAATTATTGATTTCGTTAAAGAAATGTCACTTTTGAAACACGAGAATTGTCATTTTCATAGCTTACTTTAATAATGTTAACCATTTTAAATGTTTCATTAAAGAAATGTCACTTTTGAAACACAATTCAAAGCTTACTTTTATATTGTTAACCATTTTGATTGTTTCATTTAAAAAAAGTCACTTTTGAAACACAAGAGTTGTCATTTTCATAGCTTACTTTAATAATGTTAACCATTTTGATTGTTTCATTAAAGAAATGTCACTTTTGAAACACAATTCATAGCTTACTTTTACATTGTTAACCATTTTGTTTGTTTCATTTAAAAAAAGTCACTTTTAAAACACAAGAGTTGTCATTTTTACAGCTTACTTTAATAATGTTGACCATTTTGATTGTTTTATTTAAGAAATGTCACATTTAAAACACAAGAGTTGTCATTCTCATAGCTTACTTTTATAATGTTAACCATTTTGATTGTTTCATTTAAGAAATGTCACTTTTAAAACACAAGAGTTGTCATTTTCATAGCTTACTTAACCAAAATATTTGACGTTTAATAACTCGATATAGATATTTTTAAAATCAGAAAAAGATCATTCCAAAAAATTTAAAAATATTCTGAGAAAATATTATTTTTTGGCGGTAGGTAGGTGGTGGTAGACGGAGAAAAAAATTGTTGAATGCACGTAACAATGTCGTACATTATACTTTACATAGGCCGTAATTGATGTAATTATTGTATAATGCAGCCAGCCAACTGTACCCGCTGTAAGCACCGATCAGATTCTATCAGTTCGTTTCTATGCCTCTTTCTATTCGTGCGTAGACGTGCTGCGATTTTGTTTTTCCATTCATCAGGCACATCAATAGATTCAGTGCTGTGCGCGTTTTGTGGCCTTCCCGTATAAAATCCATCACTATGGGGAATAAAGATAAAAACAACGTGAGTATTTCGAAATAATTAATCTTCTATTTTTTGATCGCACAACTTTAACTTGTTAAGATGTTGTTTTTCCTCTGCTAACTTCACAAAAGGGCATATTCCCCGCATCCAACGTTTATTAATACGTATACAAAGCTAGCATAGCGAGATAATAGGCCCATCCTTTGAGCGGTATCATAAATTTGTGCTCTATTGAGTCACTGTTAAAAAATTTCTTGCTTCAGAAAGCTAATTGAAGAATTTTATTTTACTCTATAATTTGGTACGCGGGCTCAAACGTTTTACTCCATATGACTTGGCCAACAGATTTTAAATGTAAATTTTATGTCTCATTTATCTATACAGGGTGTTTTAAAAAAAGTGACCCCTTCTTTGGGATAGGTAGAAAACTGAAAAATAATTGGGATTTGCTTGGTAACATTTTTTCGTAACGCCATCCGTATTCAAGATAAAGGGCGTTGAAGAAAAAAAATTTGGTTATTACTTCATAATTTTCAAATCAAAATATTCCGAAAACGGTACACACTATCGAATTTTATCAAGAGTACCTTTTTGGTGTAAAATTGGATATTGTTTAAGTTCACTTAAAATTTTGATTAATAAATCTAACCTTAAAAAAGTTAAGTTCAATACTACTTGGTACGAGCCGTGTAACTAGCGCCCTCTATGAGAGTCAGATATAAAAACAAATTCATGGGATGTATTAGCTTCCAAAACATATTTGTATAAAAATTCATTATAATGTTTTCAGTAGTTTCGGCAAAATCGTAATAAATGTGTAAAAGTTTTTACCAAGCAAACCAATTATTTTTCAGTTTTCTACCTATCCTAGAGACGAAGTCACTTTTTTTGAAACACCCTGTATTTGTATCTGTATTTTATATTTCTTAATCCTGTTTAAGTAGCACTTTAATTGCTTTATTTTTAAGTCTTTGAAGCTGTTTAAATTTTTTAACACTTGTATTTCCCCAGCATGGTATTAGGTATCTTTGGTGTGTTTCTATGAACCCATTATAAAGAAGTCTAGATTGCTCATTTAGTTGATGTGTACGTATTTTTATAGATACTAGCAAGCGTACAATTTTGTTTATAACTCCCTCTAGTTCTCACTCTGTTCCTTTTTTTACTGAAAATGGTCGAAAAAAGGGTAGACCTATCGTGTGTGCCGTGGACGGCATTGCGACTATTAGAAGGGGGAGGGATTATAGAAAGGAGATGATTGTGGACTCGTTTTTTGAAAAGTTGCAGGTCATAGTTCTCTGGAAAAGTGATTTTGGAAGCTTGTTTCATTTCGTAGCAGCCCTGTAAAAGAAGGATTCTTGATGGAGATTGATCCTTGTAGTGTCAATCTTGAGAGTAAATGGGTGAGACTGATCAGCGAGCCGAGCTCTCCGGCCGAATGTGGCCAGTGGTGGTATAAGAGTTTTTATTTCTCTGGAGCATGTGCTATGAAAATATCTGTAGAGTAATGTCTGGTCTGCAACTCTTCTTTTATGTTCTAGTGAGTGAAGGGTATCTGTAAGAGTTGAGCTGTTTTTCAAACGAATGGCTCTTTTCTGAATGGAATCTTGAAGACGAAGAGAATGCCTTGGTGCTGAACCCCAAATGTGCGAGCAATACTTCAGTAGAGGTCGGATTTGAGCCTTGTACGTCGTCAACAGTTGATCAGGAGTAAAAAACTATCTAGTTCTCCCCAGAAAACCCAGTTAAGTAAACTTACAAACCCAAATATCCTTAAAACTACATATTTTTCAATTTTTCATTTCCACGTCAGCTACGGTATACTACACGCGACTTACATAATTTACTCGAAACTTAAGCCCGATGGAGCAAAACGGGCTCCGGATTCGGATTCGGGGCATCGAAAAACGTATAAAAAAAGTAGGTCTGGTCAAGAGTACTGACAACTTCTCTTTGTGTGCCGGTGTTATCGATGAATCCTGGCAGGAAAGTGAATTTTTCTTTTAAAATCGTCTTAGTTCAACCATGTTTTCGTTAAAAGAAAGTGCGCCAATGAGACACATCATCATCTCGCGCTGTTGCGAAGAGAATCTAAAATTCTGGTGACCTCGTTCTGGCCGCCGATCAATAGCGATGACTAGCGCCGTCTCCGCTTCACCCCCTTGCAGCAAACGCCCCCGTAGACGATGCCGTCTTTCCCGCCGACCCGAACGGAGGATACAAAATTTTCTCTGGTTAGGACCCCTTCGGGATATGGTTTGCCTCCCCATTTTGAGGTGCATTTTCCAACTCGTTAATTTACACAGCTGGAGGATCTCTTTGCAATTGTTAAAATACGACCATGCGGTGGCCTAGCAATAAAGTATTAGAACTGGTACGATATTTTTGAAATCGTACAATCTCTGCCGATCTACACACTCTTGCTTGCGTTTCTCACATTGTTCATAACAGTCGAGAAATAAGTACCTAAGTCTTCTAATTTTCAAGGACTGAAAATGATTCAAAGATTTCATTATATTTAGGAATAAGGAAAAACTAATTCATAGATAATGCAGTGTGGGTAGTTCAAGTGCATTGTCCCAATAAAGAATTCATCAACGGGTCGGACCGCACTATTAGAAGGGGAAGGGATTATAGAAATTTCTCTGGAAAAACTGATTTTGGAAGCTTGTTCCATTCTGTAGCAGTCCTGTAAAAGAAGGATTCTTGATGGAGATTGGTCCTTGTAGTGTCAATCTTAAGAGTAAATGGGTGAGACTAATCCGCGTGCCAAGTTCTTCGGCCGAATGTGGCCAGTGGTGGTATAAGAGTTTTTATTTCTCTGGAGCATCTGCCTTGGAAATATTTGTAGAGTAATGTCTGGTCTGCAACTCTTCTTCTATGTTTTAGTGAGTGAAGGGTATCTGTGAGAGTTGAGCTGTTTATCAACCGAATGTCCCTTTTGTGAATGGAATCTAGAAGACGAAGAAAATGCCTTGGTGCTGAACCCCAAATGTGCGAGCCATACTCCAGTAAAGATCGGATTTGAGCCTTGTACGTCGTCAACAGTTGATCAGGAGTAAAAAACTTGCGATGTTAGCAAGATGGTCATGCCAAGACATATTATTGGACACCGTGACTCCCAAAATCGAGATGGAGGGACTTGATTCAAGGGTATTACCGGACATTGTGATGGAGTGATTTGAGGAATTTACTTTCTTGGAAAACGTGGCGCTTTGTGTGTTCTGGGCGTTGAACTGAAGAAGATTGTTGGTTTCCCACTCGACGATTGCTTCGAGATCTCTATTGTTGGAGTCAACCTGTTCCTGTCTGAGTCTATTTGCTTCATTCACCGAAAGTGATCGATAGGATGTGAAAGTTGAGACAAGTGTGCAGTCGTCTGCGAAACTGTAAATGGAGTTCGTGGTGGTTTTCAAGAGGTCGTTGTTGTGTAAAAGAAATAGGCTGGGGGACAACAATTCTTTCCCGTGCTTCGTCCAATGCGTCGGAGAAAATTTGCTCAGAGTATATAAAGTAGTGGAAAATAAGTTTCCCGTGGTCGACACAGTCAAACGCTTTCTGGTAATCGAGAAAACATGCGTATAAATCGGTGGACATGTCGCGGCATCTCTATATTAAGACCTGTATGCCGAATAGGCCTTCTCTCGTTCCAAGCCCGTTACGAAATCCTAATTGAGTATCAGAGAGGTGTTCCTCGCATTTACGGTTTAATCGACCATGTATTATTTTAAGGAATATTTTTAGCGTATGACTCATTATGCTAATCGTGCGGTAGTCTCCGCAATTTGTAATCTCATATCCGACTTGCCGAATGTAGATTCCATCGTTAATGTACATCAGTAAAAAATGTTCGGTTGGAAAGGTGTTTTGTCGATGTTGAATTTCGTGATGTTTGTAAATGGTAATATTATTTACGGTGAATTGACTAAAAAGAAGTATACAGTGTTTGGCGTACCAATGAAAAAAATAACATTACACGAGGAAAGCTGTCACCCAGACAACACACCTACGAGTACTGAAAGTAATGCCGCATTATTTCTGTTTAATAATACCGTTCGGCTGGATAGTGGTACTATTTGCACGTATTCCGAACAAAAATGCTGCGATGCAAACGCTTCCAAGTGTTACCAATGGGACTACAAAGAGCCCTCTGTAAAGAACCTGGCAATAATTTATTACGGCCCCGTCGAAGAATGGACAGTTAGATACGATCCGCTGATAAGATTTATCAAATTTAACGCTAATGGAACAATAGTTACCATGAATTTGGTGCAACAGCAGACTTACGGTCAGACCATCGCATGGATGACGACTATAGAGAACATTTTGATCTTCGAAGGCCGTCAAACATTCGTTGATCCTAATGGGAATTTCACGGATGTTCGAACAAATATCACGGACCCGAATATAATAATGAACTACTTGAAAAACACGACTAGCGAACTTATTTTTTACGAAAGACGTTCGGACGTCGTCAATTATCTTCTTTCGGTGTTGCTATCGTTCGTTGTTATCTATAATATTTCCGGGATCGTAACCAATTATATTTTACTAAAAAGTGCTGAAGATATACGGAGTAAAAAGATAATTTTAAGGTGTTTTTCGCAAAATTTAACCAATCAAACGATGTTCTTTAAAAATGCAATCCTGGATGATAACAAAAAAGATGAGAATTATGTAACCGTCGTTAATACATATTACAATCAAGAATTACACATCTGATAGATTATCTTTTATTTTTACTGTGAATAAAAAAACCGTCGAGTTGTATAATTTTTCTATTAAATATCAGTTGACGCACTCTCCGTCGGGCGTTTGATTTTTCGAGATCAAAACCGTGCCACGGCCACTTCTTGTATTAGTTAGAAAAACGGCGTATTTACGGGGGGACTACCAGTGTAAGTTGGTTGGTTTCGCATAAGTCTACTGGATCTATGGTCTACCGCTCTACTGAAGATTTGCTGGCTTATGTCACTCAGCTCTGGACAAACACTATTGAGAAGTTTGGTGAATCCCGTGCAATAGCCTTGGATATATCTGACCGCGTTTGGCACCAGGCATTGTTAAGCAAATTATCTGCCTACGGTCTCCCAACCAAACTGCGCCAATGGCTCATGAGCTTCATGCAAGATCGCTCCTTACATGTGGCAGTTGACGGTATTTCTTCTGATGCGTTAAAAACCAATGCCGGGGTCCCCCGGGGTTCCTTCCTGTCCCCCACAGCACACTTGTCTCAACTTTCACATCCTAACGATCACTTTCGGTGAATGATACAAATAGACTCAGACAGGAACAGGTTGATTCCATCAATAGAGATCTTGAAGCAATCGTCGAGTGGGAAACCAACAATCTTGTTCAGTTCAACGCCCAGAAAACACAAAGCGCCGCGTTTTCCAAGAAAGTAAATTGCTCAAATCACTTCATCACAATGTCCGGAGATACCCTTGAATCAAGTCCCTCCATCTCGATTTTGGGAGTCACGGTGTCTAATAATATGTCTTGGAATAACCATGTTGCTAGCATCGCAAAGTTAGCAAGCCAGAGGCTAGGTTTTCTGTGAAAAGCTAGAAAGTTTTTTACTCCTGTTCAACTGTTGACGACGTACAAGGCTCAAATCCGACCTCTACTGAAGTATTGCTAGGACATGTGGGGTTCAGCACCAAGGCATTCTCTTCGTCTTCTAGATTCCATTCAGAAAAGGACCATTCGGTTGATAAACAGCTCAACTCTCACAGATACCCTTCACCCACTAAAACATAGAAGAAGAGTTGCAGACCAGATATTACTCTAAAGATATTTCCATGGCAGATGCTCCAGAGAAATAAACTCTTATACCACCACTGGCCACATTCGGCCGAAGAACTCCGCACGCTGATCAGTCTCACCCATTTACTCTCAAGATTGACACTACAAGGACCAATCGCATGTGATACGACGATTTTCTCCCTTATGCCATTTTATGAATCGATAGAGGAGTATTAATTCTATATATAAAAGTTTAGGCATAAGGGCTACTGGTGCCCTAAGGGTGTTAATTATGACCTAAACATGTTAATGTTGTTGATCTTGGAATAACTGGCAAAGTTTGTCGAAAATCACCAACAAAGATTTCATAAAGATTTTCGATCACAAATGTTTTTGCTCAGTTTGAAATAACTCAAATAAATAAATGTTTGACAGCTTCAATATTTTCGAATAAAAATTTTGAAATGACAAGTGTTTGGCTACGAATATTTCATTTGCGTTGTATGGGAGGTACCAATAACACTTCATACACAAAAGTAAAATTTTATCCCAATCGGTCCAGCCGTTTGGGAGTTTTTGAAGGACATACATACAAACATTTTATATATATATATATATATATATATATATATATATATATATATATATATATATATATATAGATAGGTAGGTTTGTTCAACTAAGCTATTTCCTCAAAAGTATTTCCGTAAAAATTTCAGCGGTTTTGATTTATCTCTAACATGATGTCATCAAATTTTATTCTGTCCTACATTCAGTGTGTTTAAAAATGTGGTGTATGATGTTTCCTTTGGTAATTATAGTTTTTGTAACTATTTCGCGAGGTGAGAATTGTGTGGAAGCAGATTTCGAGGTTAAGAATTATACAGTGTGTTTCGGAAATGTAAACAAGTTTAAAGAAGTTTATAGAGGCGAAATGACGTTTGTCAGTGTTGGTGGGGAGGTGAACTTTGTAAAATTCGCTGTTGACGATAGTCGGATACTCCTTCGACTGGTGAAAAAGGTGTCGCTCGGCAATAGGACCTTTTGGAGCACCGATCAGAAGTCGATCCTTCTTTACGAGGATGATAAAGCAATGGGAAGAATTGACAACGCCGCCGTGCTTGTTTACGTCCAAACTAGCAATTACCAGAAGGTTTTTTGCGAAAATGGCATTAATGTAACCGTACTTTTGTTAATATTTTTAGCGTCGGTGCTGTTTTTAAAATTCGTTTTTCGTACGACTATAAATTGTTGTTTATTAATAAATAATTATACTGGGCTTCGCGCTACCGAAACTTTGCTCCATTGTTTTTCCCAAAATTTGACCAATCGAAAATTGTACTTAAAGTAATACGTGCGTTTTTCAAAAATAATTGTATTTATTTGGAAATTAAATCATGAAAAATGTTATTGTTGTTTGTATTATTACATCGGCCAAACGGTCCTATGACTGGGTCCACAGATGAAGCACATTTTTAATCAGTCATCATCATTAGGCTTGGAATAAATATGCATAAAAAAAGTACAAAATATGCATCTAAAATATTAAAAATATGCATCTAAAATATTAAAAATATGCATTAAAAAATCGTTTATTAGATTTAAATAAAACATTATTTAAAGGTTGTATTGGTCTATTTGCAATAAATTTACGGATTTTTACTATTACACTTCGCTTTGACATGATGTAATAAATTGTCAAATAAATTTACGGCTATTATCACCTAAAATATTTTAAAATTCTAAAACACATCGTTTCACGTCACATGATATATTAGAAGCGGACGATAAATCCACTATATCAGTAAGAAACAAATTACTGGGAGCAACAGCAGTTTCCTCATTTTGTAAAATCTTAAAAATATTTTTAAAATTTTTTTATCCTGTATTTTCATCTAAAACTGACGACATTTTTTTTATCAAAACCTCTATCGACCAAACCATCTAAGCATATTCCTTTATCTATCTTTGTAACCACATCTTCTTTTACACCAAAGCGTTCTCTTATTTCACTATTCTTTACTTCATCCAACCAAGTCACTCCGGCTATACTTCTTAGACAACTATCTCCGCAGCATTAATCCTATTTTCATGCTTCTTCTGCCAACCCCAACATTCACTACCATGCATAAGTGTAGGTACCAACACACCTCTATGCACAGCCAGACGTGCCTTTTTTGATACTTTCTGGCTGTTCATAAAGCTATGCAGTGCTCCATTCATTTGTTTTCCTGCCAATACCCTTCGCTTAATGTCTCTCGTAAACTTAGAACCCAAGTATAAAAACTCATTTACTTGTTCCACTCTTTCTCCCTTTCTCAGAAATTCACAGTTTGTCATGATTTATTCTCTTTAAAAAACCATTACTTTCGTTTTGCTTATACATATTTACTTTCATCCCTTTGATTTTATGCGTAATATTAACCATTGCCCGCAACTCCTCTTCAAATGACGCTAATGTGACTTGATCATCGGCGTAAAGAAGGCGTTTGACGATTAAATCATTCATTTTCAATCCATACGCACTCTCTTTCAAATCTTTTAAACAATCGTCTATGTATAAGTTAAACAGCCATGGCGAAGCCACACATACTTGTCTCACACCTTTTTTGATAAAAATAAAATAGCACAATTGCAGAAACTTCAAAATCGGGGTGTGAGGATAATATTGGGATGTAGCTATTATACAGCAATTTAATCGGTTAAAATGTCTAAACTGGTTTTCAGTTTTCAGAACGTTTATATAAAGGCACGTCTGGCTATGGTGCATAGAGGTGTGTTGGTTCCTACATTAATGTATTGTAGTGAATGTTAAGTTTGGCAGAAGAAGCATGAAAATAGGATTAATACTGCAGAGGTGAGTAGTTTGAGAAGTATAGCCGGAGTGACTCGGTTGAATAAAAGAAAAGAAAGAAAGGCCAGGTCAATGATCAATACCAACGTATCAAAATTTCATTTCAACCAATTTCTGCCTTCAAAAGCCCCGCGGCTGTATGTCGTTCAACAGCAAATTTTAAATTTGTGCGCTCTCCACGTAATCGACTCACTGTTATTCGAGTCGACCCAACCTTATTAACGATACATTTCTATTTTTATATTAAAGGTTATCGCAAATAAAAATGCTTTTGACCTTAATAAAAACGAAAACATAAATCGCAAAATTTTTTATAGAATTTTCAAAATGAAACGCTCGGATTGGCTTGTGTTACTTACCAGGTTTTTCCATTCTAATTCATAAAAATGTGTGCACATCACTGTTATTACCATTATTTTTCTTTAACCTACCGCAACATTATCAACGCGGATATTTTGTTTGAATATTTAAAATTAAGTTCAAGTACCTGCAACTAACCGATTTATACCGGTTAGACGCGAGTAAATTAGCTGGTTCGTTGAATATAATCGATACCATGTTTGTTTATTTACATTATTATTATTATTTTAGATTGAATACGATTAAAAATTAAGTAGACACAAAAAATAGATTATCCGCAATATTTATTTTCATTTGGAAATGAAATTTTAAATAAAAATAAATGTAAGCAAAACGAAAGTAATGGTTTTTGAAAGAGAAGAAAGCATGACAAACTGTGAGTTTCTGAGTAAGGGAGAAAGAGTGGAACAAGTAAATGAGTTTGTATACTTGGGTTCTAAGTTTACGAGAGATAGAAAGTATAACAGTGACATTGAGCGAAAGGTGTTGGTAGGAAAACAAATGAGTGGGGCACTGCATTGCTTTATGAATAGCCAGAAAGTGTCAAAAAAGGCACGTCTGGCTGTGCATAGAGGTATGTTGGTTCCTACACTTATATATGGTAGTGAATGTTGGGTTTGGCAGAAGAAGCATGAAAATAGGATTAATGCTGCGGAGATGAGTAGTCTAAGAAGTATAGCCGGAGTGACTCGATTGGATAAAGTAAAGAATAGTGAGATAAGAGAACGCTTTGGTGTAAAAGAAGATGTGGTTACAAAGATAGATAAAGGAATGCTTAGATGGTTTGGTCGATAGAGGTCGACCTCGGAGAACATATCTTGATAAGATCAACATTGTTTTAAAGAAAGGCCAGCTGTCAAGAGTACCAACAACCGACGAGCATGTATGAGAGCACTGATGAAAGTAGAGGAAGCAAAAGATGTGTGTAAGAACCGTAGCGGAAGTGGAAGGAAGTGGTCTCTGCCTAGCCCTTTGGGGAAAAAGGCGTGACTTTATGTATGTATTTGGAATACACTTATTGTTCCATATCTGTCAGCTGCGTCTCTATACACGCATTGGTCCATTGAAATGTTACATTTTTAAGGCATTGGCGTGAGTTTTTTTAGAGGACGCAATTTTTTTTTTTTTATGTTTAGGGGGGTTAGTATAAGCATATTGGTATGTAGTCCATTGAAAAGTTTCATTTGGGGTTGCGTTTTTTTATGTGTAGGGGGGTTAGTATAAGCTTAAGTTCAAGTTTGTGTGTTCGCCACCCTTGTCCCCCGCCACCATCTTGGAAAAAAGGGTGCAAAGTGTTTTCGCGCTGTATCTCGTAAACTAGCAGCCCTACAAAAATTTTTATGAGATATTATTTGTGGCAAATTCAAATGTCTACACTTTTATTCCTATTACTTTTTATCTTAAAATGGAAAATAAAAAAGTTATAACGCCCAAAACAAAATTTGTTCAAACATTTTCGATTATTTTTGTTTATAATTTTTTTTATTTTTCATTTTAAGATAAAAAGTAATAAAAATAAAATTGTAGACATTTGAATTTGCCACAATTAATGTTTTGTAAGGTAGGTACATACAGCGCGAAACCCATTTGCACTACTTTTTCCAAGATAACGGCCGGGAGATAAGGGTGGCGACCCCATAAACTTGAACTTAAGCTTATACTTACTCCCCCTACACATAAAAAAAACGCAACCCCAAATGTAACTTTTCAATGGACTACATACCAAGATGCTACTCGGTGCTTCCCGAGTACTTTTCATCAAGAAAGTGTGACAGCGTTCATTAAACTACTCATTATCACACCTCGAGCCAGTAATTCATTTATTACTTGTGTTTCTCGCGACATAATTTAAACTCTTCATAATCTAATATACTCAACCGTTGAACGAACACAATTTGCATATCTACTGTTCGCAGTATACAACGACAACGCAATATTTAATTTAAATAATAAGAATTAAAGAAAAAATTTCATTCCCCGCTGTTATAACCCCGAAATTTTTTAATTGGAAGTGGGGGCTTGTGATGCATCATTTAAAAGGTCTCTCTTTATCGTATTTTTCGTTTTCAAATTTATTGCAAAAGTTAACAAAAAAAAAAATAGGTTGTCTGTAATAGTAATTTACGTTACAAGTTCCGAAAGTGATTTTACGGGATGAGTAGGAAGTTTCCAGGACGAGCCGTAGGTGAGTCTTGGAATCCTGCGAGTCCCGTAAAATCACTTTTGGATCGTGTCATTAAATATGCAAGAATCACTTGTTTATTTATAATATGCTCATTTTTATCCTTACTCCATTTTTTAAATAAATTACCAATTCATACCTCTCTCTTGACTTTAACGGCAATAATTCGTAAGTAGCTTCTTTAGCAGATTCACTTATCTCATGTGGGATCATTTCAGCCTCACTTTTATTACTGATTTCCATTTTTTGGATTTAAAAATCGAAAAAACATAAACCAATGTTGATTCCGAACTTGCCCCTGTATTATTTCCTGAGATGTGGACTGCCAGCTGTCTCTCTATCTCTTTCGGTCATTCTCTTCGCGTGGTTATACCATTCTCTTCTCCTCTGTCTTCCCCATCTCACCACATCGTGTACTTCGCATTGTGTTTTAATGTCAGTGTTTCTTACGTGTTCTCTTCTTTTTTTCCCGGCTATTGTTCTTAGTACTGACATTTCGGCAACTCGTAGCATTCTTTTGGTCTTGTTGGTATCCTCTCCCGCTTCTATACCATATGTCATTATTGGCCTGACGCATGTTGCCACGAATTTTTCTTTCTCTAAAGAGTACTCTGCTAGCGGTTTCTCTACTGGCAAATTATGCCCGAGCTCAGCCGTAGAGGGTAGAAGAAAAAAATATAAAAGTGAGCCGCGCCACCGACTTAGACGGTTCAAGCCGGAAACCCCTAGGTCTTATAGGCACTAGCAGAGCCACAAGATAAACAACTAGATTATGGTGAACCAAATAAATAAAATTATAGCAAAAATATGTTGGATACTTTACTCACACTACAATAAATAATTAAGGTACACAACTCAATAGCAACATCATAACAAATATAGTCAAAATTAACAGCTATGGTAAAATTTTCTTGCTAAAACAAACCAAAAATTTAAAATTTACAACTTTATAAAATAACCAGAACAGAAGTAAGAGTAACAGACTTTACCAAGTTACAAAAAAAAGTAAAACATATATAAATTAACTCATTAATAGCACTAATTCAAACGCTTACATAAGGCGGATAATTTACTCGTTAACCGTTTACATAAAGATTTCCGCTGCCAAAACAATCGAGTTTATTTAAAAATATTTTTACAATGGTTGTCCTTTAAAATATCAAGATTGCAGGATATTTGCAAATAAGTAGGAAGAAAATATATTTTTACTTGTACATAGAGAATTATTGAGAAGGTTATTTTAATTCAAGTTTAGTTTTGGCATATTATCTAATGCAATAAATAGTTTCCAACAATGTACTATATTAATAAACTAAAACAAAACGTAATCGTGGTGTCAGAATGAGTCACTGCGTTATATATTTAAAAATAAATCACTTATAACCTTTGGGTATACGAATTCACAAAGTACTATATTGATAAACTAAAACAAAACTTACTCGTGGTGTCAAAATGAGACACGGCGTTATATATTTAAAAATAAATCACTGATAACCTTTGGGTATGCGAATTCACATGTACTCCTGTGGTCTACTCCTGCGGCCTACTCCTGGGGCCGGTTTGTTTATGGGGCGGCACCTGCTAATTAACAATGGCTTTCCTCAAATAAATCCCGCTAACGGCTATTTAACTCGACACCAAAAATCCAAAAATATCCACAACAAAGTCAAGACAAAATGGTCAAGTTAAAAATCAAATGGTTTTTTCTTCAAAATCCAATTAAGATGGCACAAATACAGCCAGATATGAAAGAAATCCCATAGAGGTTCTGCACACGTGCTAATAACACACCGTCCCAACAACTTTCACCAACATCCGACTTCGAAGACTATCCCCAAACGACTGACACTCCTAGCCCGGAAATCAAGAAATGACACGGAATAAACGTCAACCCACAATCTTCTCAAGTCCGTGCTCCACAATCGCCTCGTCCGCGCTGTTAACCAGCCCGTCCACACAGAAATGCAAACCAAACAATCGAATCCTACCCCTACAAGGTATGCAACACTATCTACAACGAATGATATATTTGAGTTATAACACAGTACGGTATGCAACAAGGAATACGAAACTATAGAACTGTGGAAGGAAAAAATAGGCACGTGACAATGTCTTATATATTTTGATTTTAATCTCTTTTCGCATATTAGCCCACACAGTGTCCCTTAGACATCCTGATATTATGGCTGATATGTTAATTTGGTTTCTCAGGTCTTTACTGGGTCGTGAGCGCTGGACATATCTATGCCCAGGTATCTAAATTGCATGACCCCTGCTCTATCGGTCTATTATCTATTACCAGCTGGCATCTCATTGGTTCCCTAGCGATGGTAACGGTTTTCGTTTTACCTATGGATATGTCCATATTGAGTTGCTTTTCAAAAACAAATATTTTATGACAGCTCCGTACTCGATTCTTTCCATTTTCACAAAAACACATTGACTCACTCAAACGATTGTCAAAAAACAACTGCGCGTCCAAAAGGGCTGAAATTTTGTCAAAAGATGCGCCACCACATTCTCTAGCTTTTTTTATGATTGCTACCATCTTCACATTAAGATCGGAAACTTTTCAGACCACCCTCGTAACGTGTTGGATTCTCTTTATTATTCCAATGATTCATTTCTCTTATTTAATGTTCTGGCGCAATTTTCATCGCAGTTAAATCTTTGAAGAGTCCTTCGTGATTCACCGGTGTCGTTATCATCCAATAGGAAGTCCAATTTGACAGTTTCCTTTACTCGTAGGCTGACTAAATCTTAACGGCACCGAAGAAAAAAAGTTTTTACGTTAAGCACATCAGTTTTTATTGTTTAATTTAATAAGCCAATTTTTTTTATTGTACCACGAGGATGAGTCACGCCGAAAATTCTATGACTATAACTTTAAAATGTTAACACACTAAATAACAATAAATTATAGTTTAAAAAGAGTAAAAAACACGCTTTTAGAGTTAATTAAACTAAAATGTAAAAAATAATTCTTACCATAAGAATAAAATTACTGACGAGAAAATTAATGTCACCGTTCTAAAATCTTGTGGTACTTTCATTCCGAAACGCAGAGTTAGTTTAAAAATGTTACACAAAGCACCCCACGCTTTCAGAACAGTGACATTAATTTTCTCGTCAGTAATTTTAGTATGTTAAGAATTATTTTTTACTTTTTAGTTTGATTAACTCTAAAAGCGTGTTTTTTAGTTTCTTTAAACCATAATTTATTGTGTTAGATCATGCGTGAATATTGTTTTATTATTGCAATTAAGTTTTGAACAATGGAAACTGCAGCAAATGTATGTAATACAGATTTGGAAAAGTAAGTTGATAAAATTGTATAACTTGATACGAGTATTTACTGTTTACATTCGTTTATTGTACATGTGATTTGAGAGTTTACTATTTTTTTTTTGCAAAATTAATAAAAAAATATTTGTCTAACAGCGTAAAAAAACTTCGTTCCTATCGGGTGTCCAATGAAGAAAATGTATTGGTATTGATTGGAGTTCAAAATAAATGGTGTCCTATTTGTCTTTTAGACGGGTCAAGATTTGATATACATCCTGACTCAAGTCGTGTAAAAGTGTGGAAGAAAATACAGGTCAATAAAGCTCGATTGCAGAATCTACAGAAGTTCATTCTTACAGAGGAGATACAGTTATGTTTTGTGATGGACTTAAATGTATCCTTACATTATTTCAAGTTGTGTAAATATCCAAATAGCAAATAAGTTGCGTCGTGGGGGTCCTTGAATCTATTGAAAATACTAAAAATCCTTTTATCGGATTGAACGATTTGTTTCTATACTCTGGGGAAAATATGTTCGTGACTGTGCGTCGTTAAATAAACATAGTGGCGCTTTGGGAATCATCCAATTGTCCTCTATCAGGAAGTATTGATTACTCCACAATAAATCTCTTATTCGAAAGAAAGGTATTGCCATTTTAAATAAAAATCATACAGGAAACGAAGAAGCTGATCATATGGCAAAAAACTCCTAGATAGCTGTAATCATATTTATTTTTTTTTTTTACTGAAAATAGTCGCAAAAAGGGTAGACCTATCGTGTGGGCCGCGGACGGCTATTAGAAGGGGGATGGATTATAGTAAGGAAATGATTGTGGACCCGCTTTTTAAAAAATTGCAGGTCATAGTTCTCTGGGAAAACTGATTTTCGAAGCTTTTTCCATTCTATAGCAGCACTGTAAAAGAAGGATTCTTGATGAAGATTGGTCCTTGTAGTGTCAATCTTGAGAGTAAATGGGTGAGACTGATCAGCGTGCCGAGTTCTTCGGCCGAATGTGGCCAATGGTGGTATAAGAGTTTTTATTTCTCTGGAGCATCTGCCATGGAAGAGTAATGACTGGTCTGCAACTCTTCTTCTATGTTCTAGAGGGTGAAGGGTATCTGTGAGAGTTGAGCTGTTTATCAAGCGAATGGCTCTTTTCTGAATGGAATCTAGAAGACGAAGAGAATGCCTTGGTGCTGAACCCCAAATGTGCGAGCAATACTCCAGTAGAGGTCGGATTTGAGCCTTGTACGTCGTCAGCAGTTGATCAGGAGTAAAAAGTAGCGTATGGCTACATCACAGGCAAGTTATAAATGCAATAAAAAATACAACAAAGTAGATAAAATACATTGCAAACAATTGCATGCGCCTGAGATTTTTCTTGCCAGGAGATCCGGAGATTGTCTGACGCCTCTTGTGTTTGTTCATTTAGCGTTACCCATGGTGCACCACGAGGAGGCGAACTAACTTTACACCCCATAGACCTTTGGTAAGGAGTCATTTACTAAGTTCACCAAAGGAATTCTCTCAATGAGCAGGAACCAATGCCAGGCAATGATAATTTTATTAACAGGTCAGCACCTTCATATTTTTGCGATCCCAAAATAAGGAGAATGTGACGATAAGAAAGAAACTCCTTTTTATATACTTTGCAGGTGTCTAGGTACTCAACAAATAGTCGCATGCCTGGAAGCGCCCTTCTGCTCTTCGGAGGAAGTTACTAGCCTTCTACAAAGCAGCAGTATCATAAAAGGGGTTAGCAGGAGCTTAAGGGGAGCACAAAGGTCTCACTGGTGAACTAACTGCAAAAGACGCTTAGCGTCCTCTCTAAAGAATGAAGAAGAAGGTGGTACCGTGACCTACATGTATAACTGAAAATTTGAATGCAAAAAGCAAAATTAAATTTCACATGGTGGAATATATGTGGGTGCCAGAACTGGGTCGTCCGACATTTTCTTATACAAAAACTAATAGAAACAGGTTCGGCGGTCGTTGGAGCTACCGCGACGGCAACGCGGCCGAGACCCACCACCTCCCTTCGCCGCCTCCGTGTTTGCCGGTCCGCAGTGTGACGTAGAAGCGCTCAATAAACGTCGTTTGCGCGGCAGCGGATCTCCCTCGCCCTTTGGATTCCCATCAGTGGGTCCGCGCCCGTGTTGAAGCGCGTTTGGTTTATCTTGTGATTCTGTGCGACCGTTTCATGAAGTAACTAAATCCACTCGACATCACGACGACGTCTTCTGGATATTAAAATACTCACTTGAAATGGGGGAGGTATGTCTTTTGTTTTGACGTTTTCGATTTTTTTTATTGCTCGTAGAATTTTATCGATTGCTTTGTGCCCAGACTTTGCTAAACGTTCTTAAAAAGTTATGCAAACTGCTTTTTTGGGCATTATCAGGAAATATTGCTGGAATAAAACCGCACGTTTTTGAAATCGTGTAGTTTATCGCGAGGGAAACTGCATCGGGTGCATTTAACGGCTGCGCCAGGGCTGCACTTACGACAACGAATGAACCGTATAACGTATCGATTGATCTAAATTTGTGGGTCACAGCCTAACAAACGGGTCCCCCCGACTCACCTGCGTAAAGGGGTAGATATTTTATAGCGTCGGAATCATTTCGAAAGTGTGTTATTTTCGGAATCTTTTTAGCTAGACGGTACTGGCAGTTTTAGTATCTTGTAATACTTTTACAAGATACTAAAACTGCCAGTACCATCTTGTTCTCGAACTGACGTACAGTGTGTTCCCGGTTAGACGTAAACGTTTCGTAAAAAGATGGCTGTTAAAAAGCGTTGTTATGCAACATATACCTACTTAATTAAACTGACTGACAGACGACTGAAACCGGTGCCGGTGGGTCCAGAAGCATATAATTTTGCATAGATGCTCCTTACTTGACGTAGGCGGGCACTAAGAAAGGATTTTTGAAATTCGTCCCCTAAGTGGGTTGTATTATTAGTTTTATATGTAAGTTTTCAGGCGTCCATACGGTAAAAAAGAGTAGGTTACCATAATTTTTGGTCCTGCTTTTCGGGCGACACTGTATTATCGATTCTCTTTTTGGAAATTTGCATCGATTCAAACGACGTTGTTTGAGAATGGAAGAAAAAATATAGGGATAACCCATTTCCAGTTTGCTTCTGTACACCCCGACCGGTCCAGTCTGCTCGTTGTTAGTTTGGCGACTGCGCCATGTGCGTGTAGGTCATTACGGCGATCGACGTTTTTGCTCGCGAGCTATCCTGATTTAATTTTTTAGTAAAGAGATGGATAGAAACTTTAAATTTACATAAAATCAATGTATTAACCAGGCGGAAGAAGAAATCGGAAAAAAGTTTGTATACTTGTTGGCAAAAGTGATTTTTGCAATGAATCCGTAGGAAAGCAGGATAAAATTCCCGACACCATTTTTTCATTATAATAATGGCAATTAACTGCGGTTACTAACTTTATTTGATAACATAACTGATGTGTTTAATATTTCTTCTTTATCGGTCGATTTTGTCCTTGGTGAAGTTAATGCTAATATAAAGTTTTAAAATTAGTTCTGATATTAATATGTTATTCTTTTAATGTTTTTGTTTACGTTTTTATTTAATTGAGATTTGTTGGAAACAAAAAATTTCCAGCAAGAGTTGACAGATTTCAATAAAATTTATACAGAATATGTGTTAAATTAAATTTACATAATGATAACACCGTCAAACTAAAATTTAAAAACATTACAAAGTTATTTAACTATGAGGCCATTATCGTGAAATTAAATGCCGGATTGAAAAAGCCACGACCTTAATCTAACAACAAAAGTAAGAATGCTTCGCTGTTACGTGTTGCCAGTGTTGCTTTATGGAGCAGAATACTCCACAGAAATTTAAGGGTTCTCGATCTTTATGTTTTATCTGCAGAATTTTTTGGTTGGTTGTATGCGACGTTCATGGTATCTTTAACATCCGCCTGTAACACCACATTTTAAATGCTTCAACTCGATTCATCATATCGACTGTTAAAGTCCATGTCTCACAACCATACATTAAAGTGGACCAAACGTAGCAACGGAGCACTCTTACTCGTATTTGGATCTTTAGATCTCTGCTGCATAAAATATGATTCCATGTCCTAAAGGCATTATTGGAGATTTCAAATCGGGCCATGATTTCTTTATCTGAATTAATCGCGGAGTTTAGCCAACTTCCAAGGTATCTAAAATGATCAACCCGCTCAATGTTATGTCCTTCGAGTGTTAAGTTTACTGAACCGATATTAATATTTCCTGCAATAAGAAATTTTGTTTTAGCCTTGTTCATCCTCAGCACCTTAAGTTCACTGACTTCCCGGACTAAATTCTATACAATATACGTATAGATTTTTTTTTTATGAAAATAGTCGCAAAAAGGGTAGACCTATCGTGTGGGCCGCGGACGGCCCGCACTGCGACTATTAGAAGGGGAAGGGATTATAGAAAGGAAATGATTGTGGACACGATTTTTAAAAAGTTGCAGGTCATAGTTCTCTGGAAAAACTAATTTTGGAAGCTTATTCCATTCCGTAGCAGCCCTGTAAAAGAAGGATTCTTGATGAAGATTGGTCCTTGTAGTGTCAATCTTGAGAGTAAATGGGTGAGACTGATCAGCGTGCCGAGTTCTTCGGCCGAATGTGGCCAATGGTGGTACAAGAGTTTTTATTTCTCTGGAGCATCTGCCATGGAAATATCTATAAAGCAATGACTGGTCTGCAACTCTTCTTCTATGTTCTATGAAGGGTATCTGTGAGAGTTGAGCTGTTTATCAAGCGAATGGCTCTTTTCTGAATGGAATCTAGAAGACGAAGAGAATGCCTTGGTGCTGAACCCCAAATGTGCGAGCAATACTCCAGTAGAGGTCGGATTTGAGCCTTGTACGTCGTCAACAGTTGATCAGGAGTAAAAAACTTTCTGGCTTTCCACAGAAAACCTAGCCTCTGGCTTGCCGACTTTGCGATGTTAGCAACATGGTCATGCCAAGACATATTATTGGACACCGTGACTCCCAAAATCGAGATGGAGAGACTTGGTTCAGGGGTATTTCCGGACATTGTGATGGGATGATTTGAGGAATTCACTTTCTTGGAAAACGTGGCACTTTGTGTTTTTTGGGCGTTAAAATGAACAAGATTGATGGTTCCCCACTCGACGATTGCTTTAAGATCTCTATTGATGGAATCAACCTGTTCCTGCCTAAGTCTATTTGTATCATTCACCGAAAGTGATCGATAGGATGTGAAAGTTGAGACAAGTGTGCTATCGTCTGCGAAACTGTAAATGGGGTTCGTGGTGGTTTTCAAGAGGTCGATAAATTTAATAATTCGTTCTTTTACTTAACAAGCATCTGCACATACCTACAGGGTGTTTCAAAAAAAGGTGACCCCGTCTCTAGGATAGGTAGAAAATTAAAAAAAAATTGGAGTTTGCTCAGTAAACAATTTTGGTAACGCCATCCGTATTCAAAATAAAGGGCGTTGAAG
This sequence comes from Agelastica alni, assembly GCA_950111635.1. NCBI lineage: Eukaryota > Metazoa > Arthropoda > Insecta > Coleoptera > Chrysomelidae > Agelastica > Agelastica alni. Next base: position 1,650,478 of record OX467713.1, read on the forward strand.
AAAAAAAATGTATACACATTTATTACGATTTTGCCAAAACAACTGGAAACATTGTAATGAAATTTTATGCGGATATGTTTTAGTCGTTGATACATCCCATGAATTTGTTTTTATATCTGTCCCTCATAGAGGGCGCTAGTTACACGGTTCGTACCAAGTAGTATTGAACATAACTTTTTTAAGGTTAAATTTATTGATCGAAATTTCAAGTGAACTTAAACCTCATTCAATTTTACACCAAAAAGATACTCCTGGTAAAACTTGATACTGTTTACCGTTTTCAGAATATTGTGATTTGAAAATTATGAAGTAATAACAAAATTTTTTTTCTTCAACGCCCTTTATCTTGAATACGGATGGCGTTACGAAAATTTTTTACTAAGCAAACCCCAATTATCTTTTAGTTTTATACCTATCCTAGGGACGGGGTCATCTTTTTTTTTAAACACCCTGTATATGTATATTCTACAGGTATCATTCAGTGAAATTAGCCGGTTTGTTACAAAGAGTCTAGTTTTGCGATTTAGTATACAATTTTGAATAAAATTTCCAACGGAAACTATATATATAGTTTATCATCGCGGTTTTAAATGTAGGTATACCTACGACAAAGTTACACTGATAAAGTTCTGTATTTCAACGGTTTTAGCACATCTGCTCTTATGATACATAAAATAACGAAAAACTATTAGTAAAATGATTTAATTAAGTCACAATTTAATCTAAGAGGGAAATCAAAATGCTTGTTTTTCTGACACTGGTCGCACTAGAATATTCGAGAGAGCATTCTGGCAACGACAGGTCCGACGTTCACTGGTAACAAAAAAGTAAAATGATATTTATAGATTCGACAAATTGGTAGATTTCTGGAATGAAAATTTTTGGCGTTGGCACTACTTGCGGCATGATGCATGTATTTTTCAGCATGTTTTATATTGTTGCATTGAAAACTCAATATTTCACGTTAAAAAATTATTATGATATTTTTCTTATTGTAAAACTTATTTTGAAATTTCTGTTTTGGAATTTTCTCAATATATCAAAACAGAATAAGTAAGGTAGTTATTTGAGAGTGGGGTACATCACATTTAAACAAAAAACATCGAAATATTAACATCTTCTTTAATCTTTTTCAGAGTGGTCCATTTTACGGCGGATTAAATATTTATAAAAAAAATATTTTCGACATGTTTTTATACTATAAATTTAATTGGAAAAATCAATTAATCAAATCATCAATTAATTTTAAATTTCAAAATTTCATATAAAATTATGATAGTGAAATTTTTTTTCTTGTTTTCTTATTTAGTTTAAAAAAAACATTTCAACATTTAAAAAATATTAATATTAAAATTTTCCGAAAGACATGTCAAAATGTAGATTTTTTAAAAACGAGTGAGCCTTACAGTAGTCGCATATGATGTGTTACATTTGACATCTCACCTACGTAATAAGCAATTTTAAAATTATATTCTGAAAACAATGGATCAGGTATTATTTGAAACGATTTTTTATAACAAACAATAATTCCTTTTAATAGATATTGTATTTTATTTAATTGACACTGACAGTGACGGAAATCAACCCCAAAATTTAAAAAAGTTAAATACTGAAATATTTGTAAGAAATATCTATAAAGTCGGGATGAATGGTTAATAAACAATTTAATGGTAAAAGAATATATTGAACTCAATGACAATACGTTAACTATTTATTGATTATTCTGACATCTCTCGCCTCGCGGTCTTTGTCATCATATAGGACGATCAACAACTATTTTCCAACATATTATATTCGAATAATTATTATTACTTATTTGAATTTTTTGTCAATGATCTGCACTTTATCGAGACTTATTATTAACAGTAAATATTTATTTATATAGTTATTTATAACAGCAAACTTTATACACAACACTCTCGGAAAATTGGTTAACGTCTATCTGGCGGCCAACTATAACCGCGTGCTCATTCGTCAAATCAAATAGCGCGTGCTTCCGCGATTTCCTGTTACTGTTACTGTTACACATTTCACGAAATTACTCGCACAAATTGCGAGTAAGCGAGAGGAAAGGTGTTACACATGCAAGAAAGCGAGAGCAAATATGTTATACATAAAAAAAACTATCGATACTGTCATATTTTTTGAAAATAATAAATCCGCCATTAAATAGACCAATCTGAAAAAAAATGTAGTTGTGCAGTTCACACAAGTGAAACTTCAGAAAACTAAAACTTCGAAAGAATGCGATAAATATACACAAACTTACTATACGACGCTTGCTTCCTCAGTTTGGCTCGGAAATATACAGGAGCACACATATCTACAATGCTTTGTAGACAAGAGTGGGAAGGCTACGAAGCAGCGCACAATAGACCGAGTAGTATGAAACGCTGTATATCTCATTCTCTCGCAGGCTTAAATCTATAGATTTATGTGTTTGTCTATTTTTGGTGTCACTTTTTTGTTTTATCGTGTTTCACTTCAATAATATTAAAAAAAAAAGTTAATTTCTCGATGTTTTTTGGCCGAAATATTTACCCAAAATATAATGATGATTTTGATCATTTAGTTCCTGACGATCTCTTTTAGTGTCTATCTAAAATTCGTAAAAATATATTGCGACATGCATTTAACAAATATTTATTTTGTTCTTGTAATAGGTTTAGAGATTGCAATCCCAAAAACCGGATTCGGTATTCCGGCAGATCCGGCATCACTAATCGTTTACCGGATTCGGTTAACGGATCCGCTGATGTCAATTTTTGTCAAAACAACTACCAGCAACTGTGCTTCGTACATGGGTTACGATTAACCGTGCTCGATGTATTATGTATATAAAAAGAATAAGGAGAAGGAAGAACACCTAGCAACAATTTTATTTGCATATCTCAACCGTTTTCAGAGCAATAAAAAAATCGTCAGTTTTTAAGAAAAACACATTTTATGTTTATATAGCAATTCGTCATTGTTTTTTTATGCAAAATCACCCCCTGAAGTTTGTCGCACTTATTTACTAACACTCTGTGTATCAAAAAATAAAGAAAATTAAAAAATTTTGTCCGATTTGGCGTATAATGCCCTATATTACTGAAATGATCATTACAGTGGTGTGATCGTCGAAAAAATATAATATGGCACAATTGAAGAAAGTGAAGAAACACTGGCTATTCTTCAGGCTTACGAATGAAGAATGGAAACATTCCATTTTTTTAAGATAATCAAATGCATAAAACCTCAAATTCAAATTCAGAAAATTAGTAGACAAAGAACATGCGGGAAGATGAAAAGTACATAGTTTGATTCAGTTTTTTGTGCTTTTTCAAATATTTAAGTAGATTTTGAAAATTCGAAAATACAGGGTGTTTTTTTTAAAGAAAAGAAAAATATATTCGATTTATGTTAATCCAGACCTGGATTTTCCAACTGACTGATAGGCAAGTCACATAGGTAGAAGTTGCAGAACGTGTGTACCAAATATTAAAAAAATATAATGTGTAGTTCGTGAGTTATGACCCCACAAAGGAATGAGCAAAATTGATAATTTATATATCTCGATTATAAAACAAAAATGGTATATTCCGAACCACGTTGGTGCCCTCCATTTACAGTGGCCGTTTTTCCGTTTTCCAATGGAACACCCAGTATAATACACTCACTCGATATTCCCATCGGTCCATTTTGAAACGAAAAGGGAAAATTATCCTGACTTTGGATTGGAAATTACACCGGATTGCAATCCCTAAATAGTTTATAAATATTAATTTTTTTGTGTGGTATGGACGTTTATATACGAGGGCGGTTTGATAAGTCAGTGACTTTTTGAATAAAGCAAATTTTTTTCTGCAAATAAACATTTTATTTTTCTACATAATCACCTTTTAGCTCGATACATTTAGCCCAGCGTTTTTCTAATTTTTTTATTCCCTCCAAATAATATGTTTTTTCAAAGCTCTCAAAATACGCGTTTGTTTCGGTAATGACTTCTTCATTCGACTCAAATCTCTTACCGCCTAGCCATTTCTTTAGGTTTGAAAACAGAAAATAATCGCAGGGGGCTAAATCTGGAGAATATGCTGGATGGGGTAGCAGTTCGTATCCCAATTCGTGGATTTTGGCCATCGTGACTAGACAAGTGTGCACACGTGCATTGTCTTGATGGAACAGCACTTTCTTCTTCTTAGCCAAATGCGGCCGTTTTTGCTTCAAATCAACGTCGAATCTGTTTAAAAGCTTTGAATAATATTCGCCGGTGATCGTTTTACCTTTCTTGAGGTAATCGATGTGAATGACACCGCGTACATCCCAAAAAACTGTGGCCATGACCTTCTTGGCTGACAGACTCTGTTTCGCCTTCTTGTATCCACGTTCACTCCGAGCAACCCACTGTTTAGATTGTTCCTTGGTCTCTGGCGTGTTGTGATGGAACCATGTTTCATCCACAATAACAAAACGGCACAAAAATTCGTCCGGATTACGGCTGAACATCGCTAAACACTCTTTTGAAGTGGTCACACGATTGCGCTTATGGTTGAATGCGAGCAATCGCGGCACCCATCTCGCAGAGAGTTTTTTCATGTCCAAATATTCGTGTAAAATATGATTTACCCGTTCAGTTGAGATACACCTACAGCATGAGCCAACTCACGCACTTTCATTCTCCGATCATCCAATATCATTTCATGGATTTTATCGACGATTTCCGGCGTGATTACTTCTTTTGGGCGACCTTAATGTTCGGCGTCACTAGTGCTGGTACGACCACAACGGAACTCTGTAAACCACTTCTTAACCATTGAAATTGATGGTGCCCAGTCCCCGTAGTATTTATCAAGTCTTTCCTTAGTTTCAGTGATGGATTTTTTACGTAAAAAGTAATGCTTAATCAGAACACGAAATTCACTTTTTTCCATTTTCGTAAAAATTCACGAGGTTGTCTGCTTTGAACGGCTATCAAACACCAACTGCACGACGTAGCTTGCTCAAAATTAGGAAAGTTGCCCACTGATAGATTATAGTTGACGGCAGCAGCACTGTTGCATTTGGAGTAACTGCGCGGGAAATTCAAAAAGTCACTGACTTATCAAACTGCCCTCGTACAACCATTTCAGCTCGTATTCTAGCTTTCTAAATTGTTTTTCTTTGTTGTGTTTAGTCTCCAATGGGTATTTTCATTCTATAATCGTTTAAATCAGTAAAGTTTGTTTATTTTATAGCCGTGATCTTTAAACTATTAATCATTCTTTTGATATTTCGTTAATACTGATTTAGCAGCTGTTGTGATAGACACTAACAGATTAGTACTTTTATCTATTTAAAAAGTTTTATTCCTACATTTCGTTTTTGATATAATTTTATATCTAAAAACATATTTAATTGTAAATGTTATGGATAATTCTTTTTAAAATTTAGATGCGTATTTTCATCGCCATTTATATTTTCATTGCCATTATAGCCCGGGAGCCAGCTACCGGTTTTTGCGACCAATTTTATATTCACTGATAATTTGTAAAATACTTAAGATGATTGTATTATAAATCACTGTGAACGTCAGCTGCGGTACCGAGGGTCTGTTTGGCAACAGCAGCCGCCCACACACGTAAAAAAAAGAGTAATTGGTTATTTTATATCGGTTGAAAATTGGTACGAGAGCAGTAAACATAGTATTAATTTGAATAAATGTAGTCAGCTGGTCTTATCGCGGTTTATTGTACGTCAGCTGGCCATGTTAACATAACAAAAAAAATATTTCAGTGATTTCATAACGGCTAAAAATTTGTCAGATGAAAGTTAACGTAATATTTAGACGAAAAAAAAACTGACAATAATTGGTTGCTGGCTCCCGGACTATTAGCAACTTTTTAAAATCCATTTTGCATGTTTCGACGCGTATTTATATTTTTTCCTTTTGGTTACGAATCAAGCAAATGCTAGTTTAAACAGCATTGGAAGTGTTAATAAAAGTCGTTTCTGTCCAAACTTATGGACCAGCTTCACTGTTAACATTTTTTTTTTGAGAAAAAAATGACAATTTTAAAAAGTTGCTTAATATTATTTCTGCGAGATGTCGGTAAGTCTTTCGCTAGCGCCCTCTATCATCTCCCATTTCATGATCATCTTAGTAAATGTTAGTCGCCTGTTTTTGCAGCATGGCCGCTCTGATTCTTATCGGGTTGCCACGGTTCCGATTTCTTTCGATGACAACAAAACTGCCGATGGTAGACCTAAGGTAAGTACTTAAATTTATTATGTTATTAAAATTCGTTTGTTCCAAAAGAATATTCAGCATTGCGAACAGTTAATAGTCGATAGGAGGGGTCGATGTGGAGAATGCAGTGGCTTATTCCTTTTGAACAGCTCCAAAGTATCACATTGTTGTTTTTGTTTCATCAAAAAGTTGACTTTACGGTTTTCGAACACCTACAGTTACATGTTTTGGACGTTTCAAACGTTCAGGTGTTTGTTTAAATTCTGCGAATAAACGACAATCGATTGTTTTTGACGGAACAGATTCTCTTCAAACATATTCTAAGTGTGAACGGTTTTGTTCCGATCAATAAACGGTGTTTAATCAAATTCTTTTTATTCTCTTATTCTGAAAATTAAAAGAGCTTCACTAAAACCACTCACGTGACACTATGAATAATAAAATGTCATGATATTTTGATACTTAAAGTTGGTATTAACTTTTTTTACTGAAAATAGTCGCAAAAAGTCCATTGGTATCGAGGGTTGAGTTAGAACTAAACATTCCGGCCAGCAGATCCGCTTCTTGCTTGGAAGATACGGCTGTCGTGCCGTCAAACTTCTTGAGTGGTGGTAAAGAAGAAGTTGTAAAATTCTTATTTATGGCCTTAGCCAAAGACCAGAAGGTCTTTGATCCAGGATGGGCATTGACAAGCTTATTGCATATTCTCGTGTCAATCGTTATTTTGCAGGTGTTCCTCGCGTGGACAAAGGCTTCTCGGTTAGCAATTATTAGCAATTATTTTTATTAGTTGCGCAATCTGTGGGTTTCGTCCTGGTAATTTTTGAACGATGTACACATAGTGCCAAAAGTTTTGCATCACCCAGTTTTAGTGATAAATTTGATTCCAAGAATATTTAAACTATTGTAAGATGGTTAAATAGTAGTTTCTCACAATCTTTATTGGCAAGAAATGAATTTAATGTGTTAATATACAGGGTGATTTAAATAATCCGTACGCAAAATCGTAGAAAAAAACCGACTTTAAAGACTTATATGATTTTCTTATGCATGGATGCCATTGTAAGAACTGGACCAAATTGAAATGGGACCACACGGGAAGCACCAGCTTTCAAATAAAAAAAGAATCATCAAAATCGGTTCACCCAGTCGAAAGTTCTGAGGTAACAAACATAAAAAAATACCATCGAATTGAGAACCTCCTTCTTTTTTATAGTCGGTTAAAAAGTATTCATTGGATATGTTTTATTAAACAATTACTTAATTACATCTTACAATTACCTAAATAAATATTACTAATGCAAAGATATTGATCAAAAGAGTAACGAATGAAACTGAGAAGATAATATGGGATGTGCAAGCAGGATTTAGAAGAGGAAGGAGATGTATGGATCAGGTCTTTTCCTTACGAGGTATAGCCGAAAAATTCTTGGCTAGAAGTCAGAAGGTCTATTGCGCTTTTGTAGACTTGGAAAAGGCCTATGACAGAGTGGTGAGGAGTGAATTGTGGTCTACATTGTCTATGTATGGGGCGAGTGGTAGTTTAATACGAGCACTGAAATCACTTTACGAGGATTCCACTGCTTGGGTTAGGATAAACGGAGCTTGCACGGACTGGTTTAACATCGAAAAAGGTGTGAGACAGGGTTGTGTGGCTTCACCATGGCTGTTTAACTTATACATAGACAATTGTTTAAAAGATTTGAAAGAGAGTGCGTATGGATTAAAAATGAATGATTTGATCATCAAATGCCTTCTTTACGCCGATGATCAAGTCATATTAGCGTTATCTGAAGAGGAGTTGCAGGCGATGGTTAATGTTATGCATGATTCCCTGAAAATCAAAGGGATGAAAATAAATGTGAGCAAAACGAAAGTAATGGTTTTTGAAAGAGAAGAAAGCATGACAAACTGTGGGGTTTCGATTGAGCGAGAAAGAGTGGAACAAGTTAATGAATTTGTGTACTTGGGTTCAAAATTTACTAGAGATGGAAAGTATGACAGTGACATAGAGCGAAGGGCGTTGGCAGGAAAATGAATGGGGCACTGAATAGCTATATGAATAGCCAGAAAGTGTCAAAAAAGGCACGAATGGCGGTGCATAGAGGTGTGTTGGTTCCTACACTTATGTATGGTAGTGAATGTTGGGTTTGGCAGAAGAAGCATGAAAATAGGATTAATGCTGCGGAGATGAGTAGTCTGAGAAGTATAGCCGGAGTGACTCGGTTGGATAAAGTTAAGAATAGTGAGATAAGAAAATGCTGTGGTGTAAAAGATGTGGTCACAAAGATAGATAAAGGAATGCTTAGATGGTTTGGACACGTAGAAAGGATGGATGAAGGAAGATTGATGAAAGAAATTTATAAGGCGAGTGTGAATGGGCAAATCGGTAGAGGTCGACCTCGGAGAACATATCTCGATCAGATCAACATTGTTTTGAAGAAAGGCCAGGTCAAGAGTACCAACAACCGAAGAGCATGTATGAGAGCACTGATGAAAGTAGAGGAAGCAAAAGATGTGTGTACGAACCGTAGCAAGTGGAAGGAAGTGGTCTCTGCCCACCCCTATGGGAAAAAGGCGTGACTTTATGTATGTATGTATGTAATGCATCGTATTACCACCTAGAGTTCATCTTTCCATGCTCATAATTAACTCATCAATGGTCTGGATGGGTAGGTCGAGCAATTGCCCTCTCAAGCCCATCCCAGGGTGATGCAAAACTTTTGGCACTGTGTGTAGTATTAAAAATAGATGAAAAACTGAAAGAATATTTAATTAATTAATAATTAGTTCGTTGTCAGCATTAAATTTCATCAGTAATTTATGAATACGGGTTGTTTAAAAAGTGTCTATTGAGTAGATGTAATTTTTTTATACTTCTTGTTTAAGTTATAGGGAAATTACTAAAGACATAAATACGCTATTAACAACAGGTTTGGACTTGGCTTACTAGTTAATATTTCAAAACATATTAATGCACTATAACTCTGTAAGTAACACTCAAAGGGAATAAAAATTATTGAGCTTTTTTTAGCATTGACAGTTTTTTTCGTAATTTTATGAATATTTTTTAAGGAAATAGTAAGTATATTTAAATATTTTCAAAGTCATTGAAGTGTTTAAAATCCCCGCGCGTGTCTGCATTGGTTATCGGGAAAACGTTTAATTAACTTCCAGAAGGAAGTAGTGTATCAATAATAGGAGGAACTAAAATTTGATAACAACTACTTTGAATCTAAATGGTTACATTGTACCCTTTTTTTCATAGAACATTTCTAGATATAACACACAAATCATACACTACTAGTACCATAAATATCTAAGGTACAATTTGCCTGAAATCAGGACGATCAATCAGAACAGGAATGAGACAATTATAATCGGAGTTGTCGTCCCAAGGGGATATTGACAGAAGGAATCGACATACTTCTTCTTTTTATGCCGGAGGTTGGCGCCCACCCTGTCTAAATGCTTGTCTTGTCTTTGGCTTCGTGGAACAGCTCTTCTACTGTCATATTTGTCCATTCCCTAATATTTCTCGACCAGGATTTCTTTTTTCTTCCAAGATATCGTCTTGAAAGTTAACAGTTAATTTGACGGATATCTGCAAGTATTTGGTTGTGAAATGCTTACATTTTTTGTTTGTTTTTGTTTTAGTCTCGAAGGAAAGTGAAAAAGGTTAGGAAAGCAGATGATTTGGACGATTTAAAACAGGAATTAGACATCGATTATCACAAGATCTCACCAGAGGAATTGTATCAAAGGTTTCAGACTCATCCAGAAAACGTAAGTGTACTTCTCGACGCTATCATTACATTTAATTTTTTTCGAGTGTATTGTATTTTTTTAAATCCTTCGGCTCTTTTTACCATTTAAAAAACTTTCGATGCAGTTAACAAAAAAAAAAAGAAATTGATATTAGACATTAGCCGTTTAATTTCGTTTTAATCTGATTAAATTAAATTTTCACAGTGTAATTGTGTTATTTGTCAATTCCTTGTATAAAAAATTTAATGTGATTTGGTCGTTTTAGGGTCTTAGTCATGCAAAAGCGAAAGAGAATTTGGACAGGGACGGACCCAATGCCCTCACGCCACCGAAAACAACTCCCGAATGGGTAAAATTTTGTAAAAACCTCTTCGGAGGGTTCGCTCTGTTACTTTGGATCGGTGCAATCCTTTGTTTTATAGCCTATTCAATACAGGCTAGTACTGTAGAGGAACCAGCTGATGATAATCTATATCTCGGCATCGTGTTAGCTGCTGTTGTTATCGTTACAGGTAAATCTACCTAAGCTAATTTTTATTTAAAAATTAACATGTTCGATCGTTTTTAGGTATATTTTCTTATTATCAAGAAAGCAAAAGTTCCAAAATTATGGAGTCCTTCAAGAATATGGTACCTCAATTCGCCACCGTGCTAAGGGAAGGCGAAAAGTTAACACTGCGTGCTGAAGATTTGGTACTAGGTGACGTAGTCGAAGTTAAATTTGGCGATCGAATTCCCGCTGATATAAGAATAATCGAATCCAGAAGTTTTAAAGTAGACAACTCTTCCCTAACGGGCGAATCCGAACCTCAAAGCAGGAGTCCCGAATTTACACACGAAAATCCTCTCGAAACGAAGAATCTTGCGTTCTTCTCTACTAATGCGGTTGAAGGCACTGCCAAAGGTGTTGTTATTAGCTGCGGCGACAACACTGTCATGGGTCGTATCGCTGGACTCGCTTCTGGATTGGATACGGGTGAAACTCCCATCGCCAAAGAGATCCACCATTTCATCCACCTCATTACCGGCGTCGCAGTTTTCCTAGGAGTCACGTTTTTCGTTATCGCCTTCATTCTCGGCTACCATTGGTTGGACGCCGTTATTTTCCTCATCGGTATTATCGTAGCCAACGTTCCGGAAGGTCTATTGGCTACCGTCACCGTGTGTTTGACTCTCACTGCCAAAAGAATGGCGTCGAAGAATTGTTTGGTCAAGAATTTGGAAGCCGTCGAAACTTTGGGATCCACCAGCACGATTTGCTCAGATAAGACTGGAACTCTAACTCAAAATAGGATGACCGTCGCTCACATGTGGTTCGATAACCAAATTATCGAAGCCGACACAACTGAAGATCAATCCGGCGTACAATACGACAGAACGAGTCCTGGTTTCAAGGCTCTTTCGCGAATCGCGACCCTCTGCAATAGAGCCGAGTTCAAACCCGGTCAAGACGGCGTTCCCATTCTGAAGAGGGAGGTTAACGGAGACGCCTCCGAGGCGGCTCTACTCAAATGCATGGAACTCGCTCTCGGAGATGTAATGACCATCAGACGCAAGAACAAGAAGGTGTGCGAGGTGCCGTTCAATTCTACCAACAAATACCAGGTGTCTTGTCACGAAAACGAAGATCCCAACGATCCCCGTCACATTCTAGTGATGAAGGGAGCGCCAGAAAGAATCCTAGAGAGATGCAGCACCATATTTATTTGCGGCAAAGAAAAGGTCTTGGACGAAGAGATGAAGGAGGCATTCAACAACGCTTATTTGGAATTGGGAGGACTCGGCGAACGTGTTCTCGGTTTCTGCGATTTCATGCTACCCACCGACAAGTATCCCATCGGCTATAAATTCAACAGCGACGATCCCAATTTCCCTCTCGACGGTCTTAGATTCGTCGGACTGATGTCCATGATCGATCCACCCAGAGCCGCCGTACCTGATGCAGTCGCCAAGTGCCGCAGTGCAGGTATCAAAGTCATCATGGTAACCGGCGATCATCCCATCACGGCCAAAGCCATCGCCAAATCGGTCGGGATTATTTCTGAAGGCAACGAAACCGTCGAAGATATTGCTCAACGTTTGAACATTCCCGTATCGGAGGTGAATCCAAGAGAGGCCAAGGCGGCCGTCGTACACGGTTCCGATCTCAGGGATCTGGCGTCCGAACAGTTGGACGAAATTTTAAGGTACCACACCGAGATCGTGTTCGCCAGAACGTCTCCCCAACAGAAGCTGATCATCGTCGAAGGGTGTCAAAGAATGGGGGCCATCGTCGCCGTCACAGGTATGCCCGTAAATAAATATTAAATACATTAATCGACATTAATCGGAAAGTTTTAATAGAACGACAGGTATTATTACGGAACAGACAAACTAGTAAACACTCCTTTTTAATTTAATCTAATCGCGGGATGTCCAACCTATTTCAAAGGCCACTTGATAACGACTAAAGTAATTGCATAATGGCCCCAACGGGATGTGACGCGTTCGATATACTCTTCAAATTTTTCAAGGCTAATTTCGTGTCGGTGTCAGAAATGATACCATTAATTTCTATTATGTCACATGTTTCAATCACTTTGCTTCATTTTATTATTGTTAATAAATTTTTGAACGTCTCGATTAAAATTTGCGTGGTCAGGCAATTTTTTCGAATTTAATTAATTGACTCCGTGTAGACGGAAGCGTCTACAGAGTGTACAATTCTTGAACGAACCATTTTGCATACATATAGTCACGCCTTTTTTCAGTCGGGGGGTATACAGAGACCACTTCTTTTTTAATTCCGATACGATTCTTACACACTTCTTCTGCTTTCATTAGCGCTCGCATACATGCTCGTCGGTTGTTGGCCTTTCTTCAAAACAAAGTCGATCTAATCGAGATACGTTCGCCGAGCTCGTCCTCTAACGACTTGCCCATTCACAATCGCTTTATGAATCTGTTTCATCCGTCCTCTCAACATTTCCAAACCATATCTATCTTTGTATCTTCTATCACACCATAGCGTTTCCTTATCTCACTTTATCCATCAGAATAACTCCGGCTATACTGCTCAGACTACTCGTCTCCGCATAATTGATCTTACTTGCATTCTTTTTCTGTCAAACCCAACATTCACTACCGTACATAAGTGTAGGGATCAGCACCACTCTATGCAAAGCCAGTCGTGTCTTTTTTGACACGTTCTGGCTGCTCATAAAGTTATGCAGGGACCCATTCATTTATTTTTCTGCCAACACGCTTCGTTCAGTATCACAGTCATACTTTCCGTCTCTTATAAACTTTGAACCCGAGTATACAAACTCATTCACTTGTTCCACTCTTTTTCCTTCAATCAGCACCTCGCAGTTTGTCATAATTTCTTCTCTTTTAAAAATCATTACTTATGTCTTGCTTACATTTACTTTCATCCCTTTGATTTTTACGGCATCAAGCATAATATTAACCATCGCCCGCAACTCCTCTTCAGATAATGCTAATATGTCTGATCATCGGCGTAAAGGAGGCGTATCAAATAATTTATTATCAATGTACTCTGTTTTAAATATTTTAAACAATCGTCTACGTATAAGCGAAATAGCCATGGCGAAGCCATACATCATTGTCTAGCATCTTTTTTGATGTTAAGCCAGTCCATGTAAGCTCCGTTTATCCTGACACAAACAGTGGAATTCTAAAGTTCCCGTTTATGTCGACCACAATTCATTCCTCACCACTTTGTCATGGGCCTTTTTCAAGTCTACTTCTAGCCAAGAATTATTTTACTATGCCTCGTAATGAAAAAACCTGATCCATACTGATCACCTTTCTCTTTTAAATCCTGCTTGCACATCCCATATCACATCAGTTTCATTCGTCATTCTTTTAAGCAATACCTTACAGTCCTGCTGCGAACTTTTTACTTTGTAAAGCGAAACGACCATTTTAATGATAAACAATTGTAGGTGATGGTGTGAACGATTCGCCGGCATTGAAGAAAGCCGATATCGGCGTCGCTATGGGCATAGCGGGTTCGGACGTGTCCAAACAGGCGGCCGACATGATTCTCCTCGACGACAACTTCGCATCGATCGTCACCGGCGTCGAAGAGGGTCGTCTTATCTTCGATAACCTCAAGAAATCCATCGCCTACACGCTGACATCGAATATACCGGAAATTTCCCCCTTCCTAGCCTTTATCCTGTGCGACGTTCCTTTACCTTTGGGTACCGTCACCATTTTGTGCATCGATCTCGGAACCGACATGGTAAGCATACTTTTCTCTCGGACGACTTCCGTCGACGGCTTTGTGGAGCTAGAAACGAGTCGCGTTTGCTATATTAAAGACTTCCAATGTTGATGGAACAAGAAATCACCCAGTTACTCGGGAAGGATGCCTTTTAAAGTGCGTAAAATGATTGAAGGACACTTGGTAAAGTTTTTAATCGTAAAAAATTGTTTTTCAAACGACAAAAATAAAATCGCTCGACTCTAGCTCCAACGCCTCAATAACAAATGTGTCTTTACCCCAAAATGTAACAATGAGAAGGCATCAGATTAAAACAAATTGTTTAATATGATTTTTTGACCAAAAAGGTGCCGGCCATATCGCTGGCTTACGAAAAAGCCGAATCCGACATTATGAAACGTCGCCCACGTGATCCATGGTCGGATAAATTAGTAAACGAAAGGTACAAAAAAATGACAGTATAACAAAAAAAACTATAATTATTATAAATATAACTATGAGCTATCACCAGCATGTAGAATTTGAGAAAACTTTTTTATTTTCCGAGTTAAATTTGCACCGACTTTTATTCGACTATTATATTTTAAACACTTAACAATTCAGTAGAATTAATACGAGGAACATGCAAAAGTAGATTGAGCTGCATCTGCGTTCACTTTGGTAACGATATGCTAACGATTCAGGACATCCTACAAGATGCTCCTGGTAATTTTGTAAAAATGTGGACGATATTGACAATGGGCTGCAAATCTGAAAATCGAACAAATTTTACTTAATCTGAATGCAATTAAATTTTTCAAAATTGATCGATCCGGCTCGAGGGACCATTAATATGAGCGAGAATGACAGCGGACTGTATATGTAAGAGTAGAATGCAGTTTTTGATACTGACAAAAAACTACTTACTTTGACTCTAGACTACCGTTTAAGTTTATTGACGAAGACGGGCTGGGCTGTTCGTTCCATATTTTTCCCCGAAGATGCGGACAATTTGAAGTTTTGGAATAAATATCTGCTCTAACTAAATGAAAATCTGGAGAGTAGTTTTAAAGGTTATCATTTCTTAAAAATGTTCCCGTGGCGCAGATGCTAACCGTACTCGGTATATCATTGCATTTTCCTCAGTCGTTTAAGTAAATAGTAGAGTTAAATACATTTTGCGAATTTGATAAATGGATTGACAAAGTCAAGGTACGTTTTAATGAATTTCTCATATCTCTGCTAATTTTTCAGATTCTTAATCTTATTTTCTTGTATTCGAAGCTTTCGAGTCTCTAGTTAGGCTAAGCTATAAATACGTCAGTCTGTCAGCAACGTTCGGTTTAATGATGAAACGCGTCACATCAACTCGACGTTCGCGTCGATTTTCATCTCTAATAAGACATCAAAAAATGTCATCGGAACCTTTTTTATTTTCGGAATAATCACTATAAGTGAGTCGATATTTCGTAATAGATGATTCATTCTACTTATACTGTCTTGTCGGGTATCTGAATAAACAAAACGACATTTTAAAAATTTCAAGACACTTAAAATTATTTACATTTTGTTACACTTATACAAGGGGTTGTCTTTTTAAGTATGCATACAGCCATAAAACAAAGGACCATTGATTTTTAAAACACTTCCACATTCGAGATTTCTGTTACTTTTGAATCCTTATTATATATTTAAGATTCCTATTATTTTTGGAATGTTATTTCTTCTGGATTCCTATTACTTTTAAAATGGTATAATTTTCTTTTGGATATTATTTCCGGAATCACATTACTTTTGTATTGTTATTACTTTTGGATTTCTATTTTTTTTTGGGTTCTTATTATATCTGGAATCACATTCCTTCAGTATTGCTATACTTTTGAAATGATATTACTTGTGGATTCCTATTTCTTTTAGATTTTTATTATTTTTGGAATCCCAATACGCGTCTAATTTGCTATTACTTTTGGACTGATATTATTTATGGATTACTATTACTTTTGGCCTGATATTACTTGTGGATTCCTATCTTTCGGATTCTTATTATTTTTGAAATCCCCATACTTCTAAATTGCCATTACTCTTAGACTAATATTACTCGTGTATTCCTATTTCTCTTAAATTGCTATTACTTTTGGACTGATATTATTTATGGATTACTATTACTTTTAGATTGATATTACTTGTGGATTCCTATTTTTTTTCGGGTTCTTATTATTTTTGGAATCCCAACACTTCTGAATTGCTTTTACTTTTGGACTACTGTTACTCGTGGATTTCTATTTCTTTTGGATAGCTATTACCTTTGAATTGCAATTACTTTTGGACTGATATTATTTGTGGATTACCATTACTTTTGGACTGACTTTACTTGTGGATTCCTATTTGTTTTTGGATTGATATTACTATTGAACTGATATTGTTTGCGGATTCCCATTACTTTTGGATTGATATTAGGTCATGTGGATTCCTATTTCTTTTGGATTGATATTAGGTACTTGTGGATTCCTATTTCTTTTGGATTCTTATTATTTTCGGAATCCCAACACTTCTGAATTGCTTTTACTTTTGGACTACTGTTACTCGTGGATTTCTATTTCTTTTGGATTGCTATTACCTTTGAATTGCTATTACTTTTGGACTGATATTACTTGTGGACTCCCATTTCTTTTGGATTGCTATTACCTTTGAATTGCAATTACTTTTGGACTGATATTATTTGTGGATTTCTATTTGTTTTTGGATTGATATTAGGTCATGTGGATTCCTATTTCTTTTGGATTCTTATTATTTTTGGAATTCCAATACTTCTAAATTGCCATTACTTTTGGATTAATAATACTTGTGAATTCGTATTTCTTTTGGATTTCTATTATTTTTGAATTGTTATTTTTTTTGAAATGATATTATTTTTGGATTCCCATTACTTTTGGACTGATATTACTTGTAAATTCTTTTTCTTTTTGATTTTTATTATTTTTGGAACCACATTACTTCTGAATTGCCATTACATTTGGACTGATATTACTTGTGAGTTCCTATGTATTTTGGATTCCTATTACTTTTGGACTGGTATTACTTGTGGATTTCTCTTTCTTTTGCATTCTTATTATTTCCAGCATTCCATTACCCCTGTAATGCTATTACCTTTGAATTACTTTTACTTTTGGACTGATATTACTGGTGGATTCCTATTTTTTCAATTTTTTTATTATTTCTAGAATCCCAATACTTTTGAATTGCTATTATTTTTGAACTGATATTACTTCTGGACTCTTGTTACTTTTAAAGTCTTATTATTTCTGCATTCCTATCATATCTGGTTTAGATTTCTGTAACATTTGGATACTTATTACTTTTGAATTCCTATTATTTTTGTATTCCTATTACATTACCTGATATAGTAATAAACCAGGAATGTTAAATTTGTCATCAAGAACAAAAATCATCTCGTTTAAGTATATATTAATGTTGCTAATAATAATTGCACGAAAACTTTTCAATGGGGATGTAAGCAAAACTTAAAAGACATCAATCACTTGTAGGTACTAGTTATTATCCAAATTCGTACCCCATTTTAGTGGTACTTGTGTATTTATGCTAAAATAATTTTACGTCGTCGGATGTGTTTAATGTTGAAATGCGTCAAAAATTAAGGAAAGATGGGAAAGTGCACCTTGTTGACAGAACGTAATATTTTATATTATAACTTATTTTTTTCTTTTTTGAAAATCGCACTCGAAGAGAATCGAGTCGTAGTTGTCGTATTTACTTTTTATTTTTCTTTTTCTTTTAAACTATATTAGGTGCCTGCTATTTCTTTGGCTTATGAGGAAGCTGAAAGCGATATTATGAAGAGACCCCCAAGAAATCCACAATATGATAAACTAGTCAATTTTAGGTGCATTTATTATTATTTTTATTATTTGTTACCTCATTTGTAAGTAAGCTAATCTTTTACTAACGGTGTTAAAACTAACATTTATTTTTCGTTTATAAAAAATAATATTTAACAGTTAATTTAGACGAAGCATATTTTGAAATTCGTCTGTACTCTCTGACTTGATTTGTATATTTATGTTACACTAAAAAGAAATTCTGATGCCTGGGTACTTACATATGTACCATAACAGAACTGCATGGGGCACAACTAATATTTCAGCTACTTTGTTAATCGGTAGTGAGGAGAAAGCGATTCTGATTCGTATTGCTATATTATATTGTTTTACTTCATCAAAAACACTAAAAAAAACGAAACATTTCAACATTCAGGTCTACAATTTAAAATTGCAATAGTTATAGAGTCATCTGTCATCGGTCACTTGTCACCCGTCACTTGTCACCTGTCATTTGTTTAGGTGATATAATGTTACCTATCAGTTGTAATAAGACAACGAAAAGTCCTATTTTGCGTTCAAACGAATCAGAGTTTGATTTCTCTTTTACTGATGCTAATACATTAGCAATTGTTTTGATTTTTGTAAACAAACTGACACAATAATTACACTCCCTTATCCCGTGGACGCGTAGTTGTTTGCTTAGCACTTAGCCTTGAAGCGTACTTAGTCTTAGAATAGTTTCGCCTTGAATGTTAACGACATTTTTTCGTTAAACATCATTTTTAATCAACGTGTGACTTTAAATGTTGTTACGTTGCCATATTATTTGTCTTTGCTGTTGGATTGTACAAATAACGAAATTTTGGTAAAGTCTTTTCTAAATAAGTTTTCTTTTCACTTTGATGTTATTTCAACTAGATGCATATTTGAATTGATATTTTGTAAATAAAATGTGCGGTAATAGTGTTCAACAGCAAAGCAGAGAATTAGTAGTTAAAATGAATCGCACATAAATATCAGACACACGTATCTACAGACTATGCAAACCAAGGAGCAGTGCTAGCATGTGAGTGTTTAACCCTATCACGTCAGTTCATTATTTTTGTTTGTTTTTGTGGTATTTCCGGTTTTTTTTGACATGTGTTTGTTTGGCCGAGCTCAGGTACCTGCCATTTCCCTGGCGTACGAGGAAGCAGAATCAGATATAATGAAGCGACGCCCTAGAAACCCTTTCAGTGATAAACTCGTCAACGAAAGGTAATAGAATGTCTCCGATGCTATATCCACTCTATTGTTTTTATCTATCGATACACACGGGCCGTTGTCTAGAGCTCGTTCCTTATGTGACTGCCTCCAGTAAAAGGCTCGGCTGTATTTTTTTATTTTTCTTCATTCTGCGAAACTTCTGCTTTCCCTTTCATCCCATCTTTTACCATAGCACATTTGCACACGTTTTATTTATTATTATACGGTATTCACTTACACAAATTTTTTCCCATTTATTGCGGTATAATTTTTAGGTTATTCGACCGCTCAATCTCCAGAGATTGCTACCCAGTCTTAAAATTAGTGATAATTTAGGTTTGTTCCAAACAGGTCATTCTTAATAGATAATAAGAGTTTGTCCAAACTCGGGATCGTCCGTAAGCCAGTTTCTAAACGGTAATTTCGGTGCAATGTCGACTGTAGACACTGTTTCTCAAATACCGTACAAAAGCTGCAGGTTGGAACAAAGCTTATATCGCTGCAGATGTAAGTGAATAACGTATCGGACCCATTGCTCACCTTGTAATTCGTTATTAGCTAGCAAGATTTTGTAAATAAACGGAATCGTAATGGCCAATAGTGTAAATGAATGTTCGTAATTAAAATTGAGCGTTGGTCGTTAACATGGCTTAAGTTATTTCACGAAAATTATGACTGCTGTACTCAGATCACACTGCGTACAGGATTATTCACTATCAACTGCCCACACCTTATTATCGTCATAAATTTTTTTTACTGAATAGCTGAATTTTGTTAAAATGATATTTACGTGCATATTTCAGGCTGAAAAGTTATGTACAAGAATATTTTCTACTTCTGTAACTCGTATTGACTATAAAATTAATTTTAAATGTATATTTTTTGGTATTTTCAAAATTAACCTTATACAGTTTTTACTGTAAATTTGCAAAGTAACATTATTTAAGTAGAGATTGTAGATTGTAGGGGGGGGGGGGTCGTGAAGGCTATGCTGCCTCTCAAGCACTTCGACCTACCAGATCTTTTGTGCATAACCCTTAATCTATTCAAGGTCCAGGATTCCGAGACTTCGTACAAAGTTTATCAGTTTCCTAAGGGCTAAGTTCCTGACATCGGAGGGCTTTAGAAAGGCCCCTTCCAGAAACTTGAGCCTCTTGCAGAAAAGCGCTGGTAATTCGCAAACCAAATGTTCTACAGTTTCAGCAAAGTTCTCGCAGTAGCGGCAACTATCACTCTCTGTTTTGCCCATCTTTTTTAGGTGATACCGCAGAGGGCAGTGTCCAGTGGGGATTCCCGTCACAAGTTTCAAGTCTTTCTTGTCCAACGCGAAAAGCTGTTTAGCTTTCCTTGGCGAAAGGCTTACTAGCCTTTTGCCTTGTCTTTGTCCTGGCACTTTATGCCAGTGAGATTTTATTTCTCTGTTTCCCAGCGTCGAACCACTTTTTTCAAGTGGGTCTAGAAGAGTCCACAGAAGGGTTCTGGGCCAGAAAATTGTGTATTTGCCCCTTCCTTGGCAAGGCAGTCTGCTTTCTCGTTGCCATTAATTCCCGTGTGACCCACATCAGAGTAACCTGATTGTTTACTGCCAGTTGTCTCAGGGATTGTTTACAGTCCCAAGTCAGCTTAGACTCACAAGTGTATGACTTCGGAGCTTTTAGTGCTGCTTGGCTATCTCATATTATTTAAGTAAGCTATGAAAGTGAATACGTAATATACACAAATGGCTCAAAAACCCCAGATGGAGTTGAGGCCGGTGTTTTCAGCAGGAATCCAAAGACTGAAATATGAATTAGTCTCGGTAGGTAAGCTGCAATCTTTCAGGCTGAAGTGTTCGCTATCAAATTGTGTGTAAGAGAGCTGACTAACAGACCTCTGGTAAACAAAAAGTTTGCATCATATCCGACGGCCAGACTGCTCCATAAGCACTGAGCTCAGCAAGATAAACTGTATGGAATTGCATCGAATCCCTGGAGCGTCTTGGTACAAACAACAGAGTGTCTTTGCTGTGGGTACCTAGGGGTGAAGGGCAACGAGAAAGCCGAATATGCGTTTACAGGATCAGAACTAGTCACCACAAGTGCTGCCCAAACCATCATTTCGGACTGGGCTGACAAAAAAAGGCTCGCGTACTAGTCCAATCTATCGGATTGGAAAGGAACACCCGAAGAGCAGAAATCTAAACCGTGCGATAAGGAACTTCGTTCCAAAAATATATCATTTTTTATATCCTCGAAATCTTCTCGTTATTATAATTTTAATAGCATTTTAACAAAATTAATTTACAATTACACAACTTTAATGTAAAACTTTTTTTTCTGCAGACAATAATAACGATGATAAGTAGTGGGTAATTTTTAGTGAATAACCCTGTACATTTCTTGCATATAGTAAGTAAAATAAAATGTAGGTGCTTTGCGCTTGTGCCGATGGTGAGTAGCGATGGGCTTTTGATCGGATATTACCACTCGTTTTCAGATCATTGCATAAACCAGAGTTAAGTTGGAGAATTTCATCGTAGAAGTGAAAAATTTAATGTAGATTGTAAAAATCTGTAAATGTAATATTGGCGTTATCTAAATAATGAAGGTGAATCCAATTTACCTCTATTTTCAATTCACGCACCTCATTTTTATTCACTTTTGCACAGAAATAGGTTTCATAAAAAAATAACGCGTCCCCAAATATCTTAAACAGCATCCTTTCCACACCCTCTTTCCTCTACACACTCATTCCGTACATATTTAAATACTTAAACAACAACAACGTTGGTGCACGTTATTTTTTTCACTACTAACTTTGTCTGTTGCGCCCGCCATCTTTCTCCGTAGGTGCCTGCTATTTCTCTGGCTTACGAAGCCCCGGAGTCCGACATTATGAAAAGACAACCTCGCGACCCATATAGGGACAACCTGGTTAACCGTAGGTGCGTTACTAACCAACATTTCACACTTTTTTTTACGTGGTTACCCATTTAAACAAAGAAAGACAATGCTGTGTTGTTTTTCCACTATTTTTTGAGCATGTCTTTGCGTATGGCATTTTTTTTGTACATATCGAAATTAACAAACAAACCTAGTTTGAACGATTCGGGACACAGAAGTGGGTGTCGTCACGGCTTGGCACTACACAACAACTACCTCGGCACTAGCAGTACTCTACCGCGTACCAATATTTCACACCCCCTATTTATTAAAAAGTGTTTTTAATTTTTGTTTTCCACGAGCACTATCTCACGTAGTTAAAACGTTCTATGAATTGTAGGCAGACGAAATTGTTTATAGATCTTTTTTCTCTTACACATGTAAACTTAATACAAATAAAACATAACCTTAAACCTGTTAGTTGAACAACTCGATCCGCGCACGCGTCAAACTAATAGTTTTGAAAACGCGAACTGATTGACTATCATTGAACGGTTTGAAAATCGTTTGTCAACGCTGCAAAAACTTCCAATTTTAAAGCAGAGTTTAGTTTTTGCAGAAACGTTTATTTACAGCTGCGCTTGCTTCGTACACTACAGGACATTAAGGAAATAGAACTGTGGGCCATTAACATCTGTCATTTGTAGTATTTTCCACTTAATTTTCGGGCGCTCTGCGTTCGGATCTTCATGTGTACCTAGTAAAACTAAGGATTGTTGATTTTTCTCTCCGAAGTGCAAACGCGAGTTTGCAAGACCTACTCTGTGATAATGAGGGGCAACACCCCGAAACAGGTCCATAGGTGGTCACTTCGAGTAGATACATTTAATAATTCTTTCTTTTACTTAACAAGCATCTGCATTATCTATCAGATATAATTCAATATTCGTCGAGGCATATTGTCAGGCAAGTAGTTGTTTTCTGATATATAGTCGACCCATGTAAGCCTATATGTATGGGTATCATTCAGTAAAATTAGCTGGTTTTTTAAAAAAACATATTTATGTATTTTCATATTTATTCGCTGAAAAACCAATATTATAGTTTTTTATATTATTTATATTTTAAATTTAAATTAGTATTATTAGTTGTTTGTTGACGCTCGTTGCTGAATGTACTTCTGTGCCAAAAAATAACTAATTTTTAACAAAAAATGCATATATTTCAGCTGACATCTACCTACTATCATCGCCCTCTGGTTTTCAGGGTAGATTGTAGGGAGGGTCATGAAGGCTATGCAGCCTCTCAAGCACCTCGACCTATCAGATCTTTTGTGCATAACCTTTAATCTATTCGAGGCCCGGGATTTCGTGACTTCGTACAAAGTTTATTAGTTTCCTGGGAGCTAAGTTCCTGACATCAGAGGGCTTTAGGAAGGCCCCTTTCAGAAACTTAAGCCTCTTGCAGAAAAGCGCTGAGCATTCGCAAAGCAAATGTTCTGCTGTTTCAGCAAAGTTCTCGCAGTAGCGGCAACTATCACTCTCTGTTTTGCCCATTTTTTTTAAGGTGATACCTCAGGGTTTGGCTGAAAAAGCATGAAAATAGGATTAATGCTGCGGAAATGAGTAGTCTGAGAATTGTATAGCCGGAGTGACTCGGTTGGATAAAGTAAAGAATAGTGAGATAAGAGAACGCTGTGGTGTTAAAGATGTAGTTACAAAGATAGAGAAAGGAATGCTTAGATGGTTTGGACACGTAGAAAGGATGGATGAAGGAAGATTGGCGAAACAAATTTATAAGGCGAGTGTGAATATATAAATCGGTAGAGATCGACCTCGGAGAACATCGATCTCATCAGATCAACATTGTTTTGAAGAAAGGCCAGGCATGTATGAGAGCACTGATGAAAGTAGAGGAAGCAAAAGATGTGTGTAAGAACCGTAGCGGAAGTGGAAGGAAGTAGTCTCTGCCTACCCCTATGGGAAAAAGGCGTGACTTTATGTATGTATGTTTGTATGTATGTCTATCTGAAGACGACGGTGGTGAAAGTTCAAGCAATTCTCTTTCTCTTCTGTACGTTTAAATTCTTAGCTCTCATGTCAAACGTCGAGTTCCAAAGGGAATTTTTTGTATCTTATTTAAAATTAAATTAACTTTTACTGTAGATGTAGTTAAGAGCGTTGTCTGTATCGACGATGCCTTTGCCGAGGTAATAGTTTGTGTTGCGTCTAGAGCAGTAGAACACGTTCCCCTTTAGTTTTATTTTAAAAGGATGTCTGCCTCCAACATAGATTTAGAATTAGTCCTAGACTATTTTGCGTAGAGGTTTTATTTAGCATGCAGACCCCACGACGATTTCATCTTAAACCATGTATGCTTCTTTAAACAGTAGTCATAGGGGTAGTTGATAGTTTAAATTTTTGTTTTAAATTACTGCCGAGTTCTATCTGAATCAGAATTACAGCCCCATTTTACCGGGTCAGCTTAAAACACTAGTTAACAAGTTTTAATTTTCGATTCAGATGGAATTGTAATACATTTTCAAGAATTTTCTTTGTGTAACAGCTAAAACTTTTTCAAGCCATTTTTTTTTATTTAGTTAAGAAAACTATTCGGTTTTTTTTTGTAACAAAGGCCATATACTAACTTAATAGCCAAACCGATAAAATCCTCGACACGTAAGTAAGCGTATTTATTAATCTAACAATCGATTACAAAGAATCATACTTTATTAGCCCCGCTATGTTACCCCACTCATCCTTATTGAGCAGAAGTACCGCTTCCTTACTTCTCTATGTCCTTTTGCTGTGCTATCCCAATTTCGACGACAACAACCAGGCAAAACGACATAAGGAACTAACAGGTGCATGACTAACAACTAATTAATTTATTTTAAATAACTATTTAGCATGATTTGGTGTTGTCTTGGTGTACTTGGAGGGATATTAACAACTGATCCAAGATGGCATCCGTAAGGTGGTACTGGGTTATTCACAAAAGAATCACCCACCCCTATCATTGCCTTTTACGACTGAATTTTGTTAAAATGCTTTTAAAAGCACACGCGATGTCTCAGCTGTATTATAAGAAAAGGAATGATGATAAAAAAAATCTGAAAAGATTATCTTAAACGGGATTGAGTAAGGTCCATTTTAAATTTGTTTTGCATCAATCAATCAATCGAGTAGCCTATACACTCAATGGATGTTGGCGACTACATGTTGGAATCGATTTCTGTCTCTTGCCACGCTCTTCTTTCGTTCTTAGTCCAGTCCACAGTATTGTCAGAATTGACCCTTTTAACATTTTTTCTTCCCTTTCGAGCTTTGTTATTTGCACGTAAATTGCGTTCCAATCTAGCAAGTATTTTTAAGCTTGGAATAACACGTTCGGGGTATCTCTGGGCATATAAATGAACTGTTCTTCTATGGTTTTTTTGAGATTTCCCATAAACTAAATAAAAAAACAACATTTGTCAACCATTAGTTTAAAATTATTGACAGATGCGACTACGTGCTATTTTCCAAAGGCTACTTTTTTAAATCGTTTTGATAATACTTTTTTTTACAAATTTGCTTATAATTTTATAACGGAAAAAGATAGTAAATTTTTTCTTTACTAAATTTGTTTGTAAAAAGTAGCTCTTTTTAAATATGCCAAAATATAGGTAAGTTTCTGGGGGAAAAATCGATGACGTCATTACTTTAGTTTCCAAATATGGTAAAATATACAAATCAAGCTTAAAATGGACCTTACTCAATCCCGTTTAAGAAAATCTTTACAGATTTTTTCTATTGTTTTTTTTTTCTTATAATAGAGCTGAGAGTTTTGCTCACCCTGTACATATAAAAACGTGCAGATTTAAGGAAGTATAAAGAAATTACATGTTTTAAATTGTATATTTTTGTAACGATCTCTTTCACTGAATTTAAAATATATACACCCCTAGCTATTTTTGAATTATTAAACGTTGAATTTCTTTTACTGTAAATATGCAAAATTGTTAATATTATAAATGTGTTTGACAAGTGACATTTCTTTAAAGAAATAATCAATATGGTTTATAATTAAGAAGAAGAAAAGGTCCAAATATTTACTTGTTAATTACAAAATAAGAAAAATAAATAGGCAGCAAAAAATCATAAATGGGGTTTTGGATCCGAATTGTCCAGCACGTCAGAAAATAAGTTCAACATTTTCAATGCAATTATAAATAAGGGAATACTTTATCTATTTTCATTATTTCATTAAAGAAATGTCACTTGTCATACATAATAGTCGTCATTTTTATTATAAAATCAAGAAAAAAGGATCATTCAAAAAATTAAACCTACCATTTACATTTTTTTTGTATCCCCTGAAATCTGCTCGTACTACATTTTTGATAACATTTTAACAAAGTTTAGTCAAAATCACACAACTTTTTTCTATAGGTGTTAATAACGCTAATAGGGGTAGGTGATTTATAGTGAATAACCACTTGCAATTTTCATAATAATGCTTGTAATTCGGATGTTCACAGTTGAAAATATTCATGACCTACCAATTTTTAGATGTGGACCACCACGTTAACTTCAATTAAAATTTTGGATCACATTCGCAATTATTTTTTCTCGGTGGTGGAATCTTTCAAATTGGTAGGTCGTTCAACGTTGACATTCGCAAGCAAACATTCTCATGCGATATTTCGTGTTTAGGCTTATATCCATGGCGTACGGCCAGATCGGAATGATTCAAGCTGCAGCGGGTTTCTTCGTTTACTTCGTCATCATGGCTGAAAATGGATTCCTGCCGATGAAATTGTTTGGAATCAGAAAGCAATGGGATTCGAAAGCTGTCAACGATTTGACGGATTCGTACGGTCAGGAATGGGTAAGTTTGCTCTTTTTTTGGGTTACCTTATTTGGACTTTCCTTCCCCCTAAAATCAACCAAAAATAGGGAAGGAAGAGGTAAAAAAAAACTCTTTCAAACATTTTAAACAACATTTCAAAAACAAATAAAAGTAAATAAATCATTAGGCAATAATTAATAAATAATGTTCAGTATAAATATTCATGAAATGTATGGACCTAGAAATATGAAATTTGGCAGAAATCTTTCTTTAGTCATGTAGAGGTTATCTAAGAACGGATTTTACAAAATTCCACCCCTAAAAGGGATTTCGGGGGTGTTAATGATAAAAAATAGAAATTTTCAACTGTAGCTTCTGCAGACCTGAAATTTGGTAGCAACCTTTCTTTTGCAATGTTAACACCAATACGAACGGATTTTACAAAATGCCACCCCTAAACGGGATTGTGAGGGTGTTAATGATAAAAAATAGAAATTTTCAACTGTAGCTTCTGCAGACCTGAAATTTGGTAGCAACCTCTCTTTTGCAATGTTAAGACCAAATAAGAACGGATTTAAAAAATTCCTCAAAAGAAACTGCGGGGGTGTTCATGAAATTTTTTTTTCAAACTATAGCTCCTACATACTTGAAATTTGGCTAGAATTTTTCTTTTGCGATAAGACCAAAAAAAAAACGGCTGAAACGATTCTAATGAAATGTTTAGGCAATCTTAAGATTAGCCCGGAGGGTGATCGTGTGAAATTTGCTACCAATTGAATCAATGAAAGAGGTGAGAGGAGGGGGTTGAAATATAAAAACTATTCCCCATAGAGTCCAAAACGATTGGATTGGATCAGATTAACCCAACGGGTGGGGTGATCCTTTGAAGTTTGGTAGCGATCGGATCAACAAAAGGAATGGGATGGGGTTGAAATATAAAAAAAACTGGTGCGTGGAGTCACTACGCGCAAATAAAGTAAAACTTCACACTATGAATTTAGCAATATTTCTTGCAAAAACTGACCACTCATTTAATTTTCCCCCCATATTCATAATTCCACTAAAATGGTTCAGGATATTAATAATCCCTTACTGAACTGCTGAGGACACACCTTGATTATTTTAACAATTTAACTGTCCCATCAGTTTGTATCGACCAATCAGTCATTATCGAAAATTCTGAATCTATTCTTCGCGGGTTTTTTTGTTAATGTATAATGTTGCTTTTTAGACCTATCGCGACAGAAAGTCTCTGGAATATACCTGCCATACAGCTTTCTTCGTTTCAATCGTAGTAGTACAATGGGCCGATTTGATTATTTGCAAGACTCGAAGAAATTCGATCGTGCACCAAGGAATGAGGAATTGGGCCCTCAACTTCGGGCTCATATTCGAAACCGCTTTGGCCGCCTTCCTCTCTTACACACCCGGAATGGACAAAGGACTGCGGATGTACCCCCTCAAGTAAGTGTTATATTTAAATAAACAAACCGTAAAATATATTCACTTTAAGTTTTGTCTTGGAAGTATATAAATTTGAATGTTTTCGTTTTTAGGTTTGTATGGTGGTTGCCAGCCATTCCGTTCATGTTGTCCATCTTCATCTACGACGAAGTAAGGCGGTTTTATTTGAGACGCTGTCCCGGCGGCTGGCTGGAACAAGAGACCTACTATTAAGTATTAACATAAGAGTACTGCCACCCGGTGGCGGGCGCTGTGGAACGTTCGGACCGCAGCTTCGATGGGAGAGACTTCGCAAGATCTGTCAGAAAATGTGTATCAACGTGGAAGGAGATTTCGATGGAAAAACAACGATACCGAAGTCTTTTCCTATCGATCATTGTACAAATACTGTTGCTATTTATAGTAAAATTTGCTGCTTGTGCAGTTTGATATAGTTAAGACGAGCGTACACAAGGTCGGCTTCGAATATTCACTAGAGGTGGTCGTGTACGCGTTAGCTATTTATAATCTAATTTCGATAAACAAAAAAAAATACAAAATAGGTCAAAAGAATTACGAACCACAACCAATAACAATAAAACACTGTCAAAAGACATTTAGTCGCAAACGCGGTTTAATATTAAATAATAATTATAATAATAATAATAATAATAGATACATTCCGTTATTTGAGGACTACAGTTGCCTTAGTGCTGTCTGTCGTATGCAGTATGATCTACAGGGTGTTCCGTTTAAAACGTTAAAATATTAGTATATTTAAACTGTTATTTGACAACATCGTCAAACTGAAATGAGATATAGCTTTAGAAATTGTTTCGGTTGTTCAACCTGCGAGGTATTTTTTTCTTCCAGCAATGGAATACCCTGTAACAGTCGGTCGGGTTTAGGAATACTGATTGGATTACGTGATGTCGAAACACGAACAAGATTCATACAACTAGAATATAACAATACTTATGATGCCTATCTACATCTCCCTTTCTCCATGGCGCTACAGTCCTACTGGACCCATGCCTCCCATATTTTCCTCCTCCAATCTTCTCTGCTCATGGCTAATCTCTCCCAGTTTCTCACTCGTAGGAATTCGCAACATCTTTCGCGACGTTCTTCGCCCATCGACGTCGAGGTCTATCCACATTATCTCGAATAAAAATGCTTTAAAATTAATTGTGGTAGGTAACCCTCGAATAGTAATGCTTCGAGTAGTACCTAGGAATACCGTTGTTTTGCTTTTTAGAGCAGTAAATGATACGGTTGCCGTTCATTAATTACACAGAAGCGGTCTACACTCTCTCGCGAGCACGAAAAAATGCTGCAAGAGCGCCAGCCATCTACACTCTCGTTTTATTCAGTTGATCGAGACGTTCTGTGACACCGAACGGAACAAGGAAACGTGTGGTAAGACGAAAGAAGGCGAGGGAACATAGCAGCAGCCATGGGAAGAAGGGAGGGGGTGAGAAAATATTACAGAAAGTGAGAGCGTCGCACTTGCGTCGCACTTGCGTCGCCTTGTATCGCCTCCTAGAGAGTGGATTCGTAGGAAGACGGAAGGAGGTGAGAGAACATGACGGAAGGTGAGAGCGTCGCCTTGTATCACCTCCTAGAGAGGGGATTCGTGGGAAGACGGGAGGAGGTGAGAAAATATGACGGAAGGTGAGAGCGTCGCGCTTGCGTCGCCTTGTATCGCCTCCTAGAGAGTGGATTCGTAGGAAGACGGGAGGAGGTGAGAGAATATGACGGAAGGTGAGAGCGTCGCCGTGTATCACCTCCTAGAGAGGGGATTCGTGGGAAGACGGGAGGAGGTGAGAAAATATGACGGAAGGTGAGAGCGTCGCGCTTGCGTCGCCTTGTATCGCCTCCTAGAGAGTGGATTCGTAGGAAGACGGAAGGAGGTGAGAGAACATGACGGAAGGTGAGAGCGTCGCCTTGTATCACCTCCTAGAGAGGGGATTCGTGGGAAGACGGGAGGAGGTGAGAAAATATGATGGAAGATGAGAGCGTCGCCTTGTATCACCTCCTAGAGAGTGGATTCGTGGGAAGACGGGAGGAGGTGAGAAAATATGACAGAAGGTGAGAGCATCGCACTCGCGTCGCCCTCTATCACCTCCTATAGAGTGTGGATTCGGTGTAGTCTTCTATATTCATGTGTAACGACTAATTAGTAACTCAAATACCCGCATAATCAGAAGGAAAAATCGTCCGTTTATCGTAACGGTCATAGTATGTTGAAACGTCGTCGTGATTCGGTAGTTGTGTGATTCAATCAGTTTTCGTCAATTCGGGTGGGTACGGGTGCGGCTTGCCGATTCCGTTGCCTCGATGGCAACATCGCCGAAGTTCTACGCGTGCGATTCGCCTGATACGGTCGATGGAAAATAAAAGAAATAAATTTAGTACTATTAAGGCTTTCAACATTTAGGTTAGCTAGATTGTAACTGTGTTGTTATCGTATTAAATGTACCAACGGGCCGTGCTCAAAACAAAACATGTCTATCAAAAATACTCATCGTAGATATTCGATATTAAGCATTACGTGCGGGATGTATCAAAATTCACAATGGAAAGAATACATTCTAGTAACGTTTGTTTGCGTTTTATCGACTTCATTGCCACAGCTTTGATATTAACGGAACGTAAAATTAGACTGTTAGAAATAAATTAATTGCAATTTATTCCAACATAATCTGCTTCGCGTAAGTAAATAATTAGAAGTATGTGTGATATCGCGAGCAAATTAACAATATCACGTAAATGTAACTTTCCAGCCTACAAAGAAGAAGGCTAATTTGTCGAATCAATTGGAATATGATAGCCGATAGGTAAAGAGTCCACCAAGGTGGATGCCAACTAAACCAAAAATATGTAACTGATCAGCTGTTTTAAACACTTGCAGTTGTCAAAAAGTGACTATTGATACATCCTGCGTAGATGATATTCTGATGGTTTTCATTAGTATCTGCGAGAATATCTCTGCCAGTAATTTGCGGTATTCTAGTTTCATAATTCGTTTGTATGTATATACTTTTTCCCATTATCAACTCTGAATCCGCTGCGATGGGGTTGAATCGTTAAAAAAAAATTAACACTCGAACTTACCCCGAAGAAGAAGATCCGCTTTTCGTAGAGTTTTAATTTGTTTCATGTGTTGCGCTCTGGTAAGATAACCAGCGTACCACGGCATTGTTATCTGACTGTAAATAGTTTTAAGTGAATCACTTAATTATTTTTTTTTGCTTGTGTGTTCTTTTCACGTTCATGTTTTAGTAAGTGAAAGAGCTGTATACGTTTGGGTTTTAATAAAATGAATGATAGTATATGTTTGCTTTTATTTTAAAATAAAATCTACACGATTAATTGGTGACAATATTCGGGACCAAATCAGGAGTGTCTGCTGCATAAGGTAACTATGACTTTAAAGCTTCTATTACAATTAAATTTTATCTCGAGATGAAGCATCGTTTATCTTTTATTCGTCAATCTAAGTATTATGTAAGTATACAGGCCCTGTATGATCTAAAATTAAAAAAATATATCTGAAAATCTGGGAAATCCAAAAAATGGTAAACGTTTAGTTCAACGGCTTTTCCCAAAAATGACGAATTTTTTATTCTTTTTTGGCAATATCAAAATATTGGATTTTTGATATAGATTACGAATCCGTCTCCGGAGATGAAAAAAAAAACAATAGTACTGTTACGGTTTTTTGAGCCCGTCTCTGTCGACCTTGCTTTGAGGCGACAGCGCATCGACCACAATTAGGGGGAATACATAATGAGCTGCAGGTAATAGAAGACACATGGTGATTCTTGAAAAAAAAAAGGTCCAATAATTTCAAAAAGTGTCGATTTGTCGAGAACATTGATTTGCAGGTATATAACCGAAATCGTGGATCCAGGTTTTTGAGTTAGTTTGAAGTCAAGTATTTAAAGTATTTATAGAGTGTTATACAGTTGTGAATATCTATCCTCTTGATCGTTTACCATTGATTTTTCCCTCTACAATAAGTTTTTTCAGCCCATTCGTTCTTCTTGAAATGTGTCCAAAATACTGTAGGTATGATTGGTTTATCCTGGTTGATAGCCTCGTGGTGATTTTTAGTTTTTTAAAAATTGACACGTTAGTACGGTGTTTTGTGTATGATATTTGCAGCATTCTTCTGTAGGCCCACATTTCAAAAGCATCTATTATTCTTCGATTGGCCATTTTTAAAGTCAAGGTCTCAGAGGCATATGTGGCAATAGGAAAGATCAAGGAGTTGGTTTTATTGTTGAGTTACGTTCTATGGCCAGTCTTCGTTTAATTTTTCCATTACAGTCACCTTTGTTTGTGATAAGTGATCCTAAATAGTTAAATTTTTTGTATACTTAAAACATAATTTTTTATTCGTCATGTTGCAACGTGAATGTTGTACAACAAATGACATATTTTTTATAAGATTATGTGAGTTTGGTTTTCTGAGCTTTTTTGAGTTTAGAGAACAATATTGTGGTGTTTTTAGTGAATTTTAAAGACTAAACATATATATATGACGAAAACAGAAGAAGATAAGATAAGGATAAACGAATTTAAACTATGACGTCACTCCTTCGTCCATTTTTAAGCTGAAACGTCACGTTCACGTTACCAATTTTAAACAAAAATTCTCTCATTTTTGGTAAAATTGCTGAACTGAAAATATGCATGAATCGTCACTTTTGTAATATTCCTGACCAGACGTTCCTACCTTTTGCGATAGGGCGTTGTTCAATGTTACAACTCCAAAAGATTCTAAACTTAAAGGCTTTGTTGTTCTTATTATTATTATAAGCAAACTTCTGGTGATTTCTTTGGGTTGTCTCATCCATTGACAATTGTAAATGTGCATGCCCAAACTCTCGCTCTGAAACATCAAAAATCGTAGACATAAAATATCAGGGATATTCAATAAATGTGATCATCTTTTTGATGTTATATAATCAACACCTAGATGCATTTGGTAGTTGAATAAAAACAAGAGTTGAAAAAAAAAATAAAACTAACTGAAAGTATTTTAGTATTGTGCAAAATCTGTAGGTGAGAGTTCTGGTAATCGAGCTGGCCATACTGCAGTAATGTTTGTGAAAGTAAGCAAAACGAAAGTAAAAATAGTAAAACACGTGAAAGAGTTTGTATATTTGGGCTCAAAGTTTACGAGAGACGGAAAGTATGACTGTGATATTGAGCGAAGGGTGTCGGCAGAAAAAAAATGAATGCGTTACTTTATGAGCATCCAAAATGTGTCGAAAAAGTCTCGACTGGCTGTGCATAAAGGAGTGCTGGCCCCTACACTTATGTACGATAGAAGATGTTGGGTTTGGCAAAAAAGCTTGAAAGTAGGATCAACGCAGCGGAGATGAGTAGTCTGAGAAGTATAGCCGGAGTGATTCCGATGGATAAAGTAAGGAATAGTGAAATAAGGGAAAGCTGTGGTGCGAAAGATGATGTGGTAACAAAGATAAATTATGGAATGCTGAGATGGTTTGGATACGTAGAGAGGATAGATGAAAGAAGATTGACTAAACATAGGCGAACGTATCTCGATCAGATCTAAATGTTTTTAAAGAAAGACCAGGTCAAGAGTACCAACAACCGATGAGCATGCATGAGAACATTGATAAAAGTAGAGGAACCAAAAGATGTGTGTAAGAACCGTAGTAAGTGGAAAGAAGTGATCTCTGCTTACCCCTACGGGAAAAAGGCGTGACTATATGTAAAAGTATGTATATTTCCTATTTTACCTCCAAAGAAACTGCATTTGCTTGGTAATAAATAATTCCTCCGCCGAGTATTACAAAAAATTCTGAAATTGTGAACAGCCCATACAAACTAGTGTAGTCAGTTATCTGAAAATTAATAAAAATGTGTCTATGTTAGAAATGTTAGAAAATGTTAAAAACTTAATAATCAGTATTTAACTGTACATTTAAGAAGTACGAAAGTAAATTCCCCTAATATTTTTAAACAAATTTCGTAGGTAATGAATTTTATTTTATAAGGGACTTCTTGTTTGGAAATTAAGAGTCAATATTTATATTTGTGAGCACGGGTAATTTTGCAACCAAATCTGTTCATAATGACTTTATTTATGGTACATAAAAAAAGAGGTAGGTAAGTAGTCCAAACAAATTTTACTATTGTGATTTTACCTAGTGTACATATACCTAATAGATAACAAAAATGCTGCGACGTGTTTTAGATGTAGATGTGTTTTGAATGTACACGCTTATTTTACTACGGAAAAGGACAATGGGGGTCCGTTGCTACCAGTTTTATCTATACGTAAAAGTGTGTGTGATGCGATGGGTATTGGTAAAACAAAATTAACCTTAGTTTTAAAAAGTGTGAAAGATTGAAATAGTAAACAAAAAGTTGAAAAAATACTCCGTACCATTCGAAAATTTTAAATAAGCAACCAACAAACTCCTGGAGGGTACAGAAAATATTTAATTTCTCCAGTATTTCTCTAAGCCAGAATTATTATCGATATCTAAAAGGCACGAAAGAGAAAAAATTTACAAAGTGGATCAAATTATACTCAGTTATGGACATCGTGTGCCAAGACTTCCGCCTTATCATTGCCAATTTAATCCCATCAAGTATATTTGGGAAATATGCAAAACTTATTATGACCATCACATTGGATCTAATGGTTACATTGATAAGGCTGTTTTGGAAAGCTGGCAACGAGCACTTAATACTGCCACTCCTGAAATTTGGGAAAAATGTGTCACAAAATGTGAAAATTTAATAAAAGAATGGTGGGTTCGTGAAAACCGTATCGAAGCAGTTAATCCTGTTATCATTTACAATCCGAATGAGGATAGCGACGACAGTGATTCCGATTATGATGACTATAAATCTGATGCTTGATAATACTGTAAGTACTATATGATTAAACATATTTATTTAATTTGTACCGAAAAGAAAAATTTAAACTATAAATCTTGGGGGAATTTACTAATGTGTATATTGGTGAAATGAGCTGTACATTTTAACCCTCAACACCATCTTCTGGCAATGTCATTGGTAAATTAGTCCAATGGCACTAAATGGTTCAAGAAAATAGCATATTTTTCACGCGTTTACTTTGTGAAAATACTTGTGTAACATTTTTAGACCGGTTTGAAGCCATGTGAATAATTGACTCTGGTTAAAAGATTTCTTATTTACAAAACTTTTAGTAGAATTGGAATCGAACTGCCCATCAGACCAGAAAATTAATTTTGCGAAATG
Organism: Agelastica alni; assembly: GCA_950111635.1. NCBI lineage: Eukaryota > Metazoa > Arthropoda > Insecta > Coleoptera > Chrysomelidae > Agelastica > Agelastica alni. Next base: position 1,686,157 of record OX467713.1, read on the forward strand.
ACTTTTTTTATAAATGAATAGAATTTCTTAGAAGCTATTAATCTTTTAATATTAAGCTTACGGATCTTTCTTAAGTATAACAAGGAACAAATTCTCTGAAATTTTTAAGAGTGTCGGTCAATTATTGTAAAAGTTATTGCTAATTTAGAAAAACACTATTTTTAAGTTTTTGTTTATATTTCCAAGAAAACTACTAGACCCATTTATATTCAATCGATACCATTTTGTAGGTTTTTTTAATACCAACAATTCTTGTTTATAGGTTTTCTTTATCTAATTTTAGGCTTTGACAATAATCTCGAAAAAACCAGTTATTCGTTATTTTAAATTGACCAATATCTTCCTGAAATATAACTATGAATAAATATTGTTAAAACTTACCTCGAATAATGTAAATACAATTTGAATAACATGAAACGTTTTGATAGTAAACTCGATAAAAAATAACCATTTGAAATTGCTGTTCAGATCCGATAAATCTCTGTAAAAACAAATAGTTAAAAAAATGAATTATTGTTTATTTTATCATTGAAATATAAAACAAACAGAAATGAGCATTGCTACTCTGTAGGATTATTTAAATGTTTCCCTGCGAGTGTGTCAATAAAGTGAATTTGTAATAGATTTTAGCAGTTCAAAGTTTTAATAACGGTTACCATTGGTGATACAAGGCATTGTTGTACACACACACACACACACACAACACAAACACACACACAAAACACACACACGCACACACTTACTTACTTACTTACTACACTTACTTTATAATATCATTGTGTTTTATAATTAATTTCCTCAGCAGAACCTTATTTTCTTCCAAACTTTTATCATTCCCAAACTTTTCGAATTCTTTGCTCAAAATCTTCAGACGTGTCGCTATAAACATTATAAGCGCACCCAGCAAAGCATCCGCAGAGGTTATGTATATACCGCCATATATACCGCTAAAAACCTGCAGAAACACAGTTGCATTTGGTATTCAGTTTTAATTTAATAATTAAATTGGTGCGTTTTGGGGAGTAACCCCAACTTATACAAATACGTTCACAGATCGCTTTTAGCAGACATACATAGCAACAAGATTAGACCCACCATTTTACGAAAGAGTCAGAAGAAACCTTATTGATCTACAAATTCAATTGCCCACCTTTTTCCCAACAAATATCGAAACCTCTTTAACCTGGTTAATACCTATACCCATAATCAATACCAACCTCAGTATATTAAAAAAACAGAAAACTCCAACTAATCTGATAAAACAGTCTTTTTTAAAAGAAATGGAAACTATCAAAAACACTACGATATACACTGACGCTTCCAAATCATCAGACGGTGTAGAAGCAGCCATCCTCACCCCAAACACATCCATAAAATTTAATTTCAAACCGATAACTTCTTCATACACTGCAGAGTTGTATGCAATACTACAAGCACTCATTCAAATTAAAGAATCTAAAAAGTCCCTATCTCTAATAATAACAGACTCATTTAGCTCACTCCAAACTATCCAACACTTGTATACCAAAAATCCAATCGCCTTACTGATCAAAACAGAATTAGCGTACTTGAAAGATAGAGATGCCAACGTGGAATTTATGTTTGTACCATCACATTTCTGTATAAAGGGAAATGAAGAAGTAGACCAACTAGCCCGAGCAGCACCAAACAACCAGAACTCTATCCCAATAGACAAAGTATCATCTTATGACATGAAATCCGTAATAAAATCTAAATTGTTTAGTGCGTGGCAAAACGTTTGGTATGCAACACAAAATGATCTAAAAGAAGTCAAACAATCAGTAAATCCTTGGCCCCAACCAACATCGAATAGACCACACCAAGAAAGAATACCTTAAACATGCACAAGAAGATAAAAGAGGCAGCAGGTATCTGCAGAAATAGAAACGCAGGCTGATACTGGATACTTCAGAAAAACTGACGGAATGGTGCGACTACATCCAGCACCTATTTCACGATACCCGGCCAGAACTTCAGGAAGAATTCTTTAATCAAGGCCAAGGCTTGGACATAACGAAGGCAGAAGTTCAATATGCACTGTCAATTTCAAAAAATGGGAAAGCTAGTGGTCCTGATGACGTCTATATAGAAGTTCTAAAAATACTGCAAAACGAAGAATCACTAAACACGCTGGTAAAGCTATTCAATCTTATTTACCGAAACGGCACTATACCTTCTGATTGGTTAAAATCTACTTTTGTCCCACTCCCCAAAAACGCGAAAGCCAAGAACTGCGGCGATTATCGTCTTATTAGCCTGATGAGCCATGTGCTTAAACTCTTCTTGAAAATAATACACAAAAGAATATATGCGAAGTGCGAGACAATGATGGGGGACTCTCAGTTTGGTTTTCGCAATGGCTTTGGAACAAGGGAGGCACTATTTAGCATACAGGTTCTTATCCAAAGTTGCCGGGACATGTCGGTGACCGTTTACGCATGTTTCATCGATTACGAAAAAGCCTTTGATAAAGTTAAGCACGAAAAACTGATCAACATTCTTAGAGAAATAGGACTGGAACAACAAGACCTTAGAATAATAGTCAACCTTTACTGGAACCAAAGTGCTCACATAAGAATCGATAACACCGCGTCCGACGGGATCAAAATCCTGAGAGGCGTTCTTCAAGGATGCATTTTATCACCACTGTTATTCAATTTGTATTCCGACAGAATATTTCAAGAGGCGTTGGATGAATGTGATGAGGGGATATCTGTCAATGGGATTAATATCAACAATCTGAGGTATGCGGATGACACGGTTCTTGTTGCCGACTCCCTGGAAGGACTGCAGGAACTGGTAAGCCGCATGACGGCTGCAAGCTCAGAGGCCGGACTTAGCCTGAACGTGAGAAAGACAAAGTGGCTAGCAGTTAGCAAATCAAACAACGTGGACGGACACCAATTAACGGTCAACGAATTGAGCGAGTAGAAACTTTTAAATATCTTGGGTGTCAACTAAATGAGAAGTGGGACGGCATGCAGGAGATTCGTGCCAGAATAGAACAAACTCGTGCTTCGTTCCTGAAGATGCGTAAGGTACTTTGCAGCAGAAATTTAAGCTTGCCTCTGCGCGTCCGAGTGCTTCGCTGTTACGTGTTCAGCATACTGTTTTATGAAATGGAAGCTTGGACTTTGACAGATGCGATGTGCAAAAAATTGGAGGCCTTTGAAATTTGGACGTACAGAAGGCTATTAAGAATCTCCTGGAAGTTCTGTTTATATTAAAAAAGCGCAAACTGAAGTATTTTGGTCACATCTTAAGGAATGACAACTATCGACTTTTAAAGCTTATAGAAGGGAAGATCGAAGATCGAAGAGGCCGAGTAGAAGAAAGATATCCTGGCTAAAAAAATGAAGACAATGGTATGGAGTGAGCACTACCACATTGTTCCGCCGAGCTGTAGACAAGTTTCAGATAGCGCTGATGATTGCCAACGTCCGAGGAGGACAGGGCATCTAAAGGAGAAGAAAAAGTAAGAATATCGCGTTTGCGGCTGGGTCAGTTATGGTTTAGAACATGAAAGTGAGCGGCCTTTTGCAAATAACGTAAAACTGATTTAAGTCAAGAGTACCTAAACAAAACGAATGCTTATTTCAATACAATAAATTCTACTTTTATTAACCACTTAGATATTCACTTAGCTATACAACTTTTACAACTCTATTAAACTATCTAAATTTATTGATTCATAAACATTTTTAAGACCGATACTGATACTCGTTATGATCGCTTCCCCTTTTATACATCGATATCACAGTTCCAGATCATTCTACCTCCAAAAGAATGAATTTTATTATTTAATTTTATTAACTTACTTGTGATGAATAATAAAAATAAAAGTACTTGGGATCGTAAAAGGGAAACCATTCCGAAAACGGTAGCATTTTTCTAGTGTCTAAGCCTTCTTTTGCCGTGTTTCTCAACGCGAAAATCGTTTTTCCTACTGATATTAGAAACGTAATTCCCGCCATACAGATACAGAACGGCAAATAAGTGCCCAATTTGAATAAAAATCTGGCTTCGTTTCTGTATATTTCGTACGAATCCCGATCTCCATTCTTGATTTCTTTTTCGATCGCCGCTATCTTGCTCATGATCTTCCTGACGGAATTTCTCTTCAACAACCACACTTTCCAAAGGCTGAGCGAGTAACTCAACAAATACACGAAAAGATCGGCCCTTTTCGACTCGGAGGCTTCAGACATCACCAAAAAGCTGCCGATGTTCAGCGTAATTACGAAAAATGCAAAATTCGTTTGCACGATGATGCTGTAAATTTTGAAAGCGTACCGCAAACATCTGTTGGATATTTTACCGGGCCAGGTACCTCCTAATATCATTTGGAATTTCGCCATTTTCACGTAATAGGAATCATAAACCATATCGACCAAAACGCCTAATACAAACGAAAATACGTTAAAAATACAATAGGAATATTTGAATTTCCCGCCTAATCCTTGTTGACTATAGTAGGCGTCGATTCATCTGCATTGTCAGCTGTGGTACCAACATAATAGACCAACGGAAACAACAATTGGGCGAGAAGTTCAACAGTCATGATTTGTATCGTTCTGCAAAGTTTTAAAATTGTAGTGCAGCAATAAAAATAATGTTATCGAAAAGTGTCAGGGAATGTCTGAGTCATTGATTCGTATATATTGCTCCACATGATTTAATTTTAATAGGAAACAATCCCAAGGTCGTACGTTATACGAAGGAGGTTTGCCAAAAAAATAAAACCAAATCCTATTTATGGATCAGTTGAATATTTTTGCTTTGAATCTGAAATGAGGAGGAGGGTGCTGCAGTCTACCAACATCGTGCCTTTGTACATCCTCCATAAAATTGGTCGCTACTTAGCTCGTAATTACAAAATAAAATATGTAGTGGGGAGATTTCAGTAGATTAGCCACTAAGGTTGGCCTTTTGTATCTCGGTATATATCTGCCCGTGAAACCAGAAATGAACGAGGAAGAAATGTCAACAACATAAATATGGACTTGGCAACAATTCTTCAATGGGGATCCACTAACTTGCTAGAATTCAATGCAAATAAAACACAAGCATCTCTTTTCTCTATAAATGCCCAACATGATATTGTCAGGAGTAACCATTCCATTGAAGTCATCCATCTCGATGCTTGGTATTACTATCAGCAACAACCTTTCTTGTGAAAATCACGTTAGGTCCATTGCCAAATGTGCATCCCAAAAACTTGGCTTTCTGTTTCGTGCCAATTGCTACTTCACTTCCAGTCATCTGCTTATGATCTATAAGGCACAGATCAGACCTGTCCTGGAATAGTGTTCCCATATTTGGAGTGCAGCACCTAAACATCCTGAAACTATTGGGTTCCGTCCAAAAAAGGGCAATTCGTCTGATCGGTGATGCCTCGCTTACAAACTCGCTCACTTCTCTGGAACACCGTAGAACAGTTAGCGATTTGTCTCTATCTTATAGATATTTTCATGGGCGATGCTCTTCTGAAATATCAACAAACGTTTCTCCTTGAAATGTTTCTTCGAAATTAACTCGTCAAGTTCAAACTTTACATCCCTTCGTGGTCACTTTGGAGACCTGCAGAACATCTCTTTTCAAAGATATGTACATCCAACGAACAGCGAGGCTTTGGAACACATTTCCTAGCGAAGTGTTTCCTGAGGCATACAACCTTCAGAAATTTAAGAAGAGCACTAATTCCTACCTTTTTTTTCTTGGTTTTTTGAGCATTACAGGATATCCCTTTTCGTGGGAACCAGAACATACAAACAAAATAAAGAGCAAGAATTTCATGGTCCCGTCTTCTTGTTGCGTATGCTTTGCGTTGTTATATTTGTTATGAAGATGCTTTCGAAGTTTACAGTGTCTTCGACCTTCTAGTGGCTTTGATTTATGTCAAAAATCATGGTACATTAAGAATACAAATTGTCTAGAGGTTTTTGCGGAACTGTCTAAATGTTTTGGTTATGTATAAACGATTATTTTGATTCTATACAGAAAGTATTGTGATCTTACGGGTATTTTATCTTCACACTTACAACTCACCAAACTCGACGTAAAATAAATATATCGCCAACAAATTTAACAACTATTTCGTCATTAGATTCCAATTAGCCGTAATTATTTCGTCTTACAAAATAATTACTTCGTTCATTAATTATTAGCAGTCGATATTTTAAATAAAATAGTCTGTCTAATTAGTTACCATAGAATCTGTGATGTGACTAAATTTAGTCGGGAATATTATTAATAATGCAAATCTTTGTTACAAAGAAACAGCGAAAATGTGTCTCGGTGGCGTCGTTTTTATTTTATGACCAGATATATTTACTAGTGATCTAGAGATCTTCGTAGAGTATCCCAGGCTCTTAATAAGCCGTCCGTGCACCGAATGGGGGATTTCAGCCTTTCTTCCCTTTCTGGCACTCTCGTTTCGAGGTTTTCAATGAGATTATTTTCACTCCAGAGGTACTTCTTTCAGATGTGGTGTTTGTTTACTAAGGTGTAGGAAGTTGCCAGTTCAATTGCCCAAGTTTTTAGAATGAAACCATTTATTCCGGGAATTCACTAGCAATAAAAAAAGATGATTCAGGTCAATAATTTTATTCCAATAATGACAAGAATCCCAGTTTTGTGCAAATGGGCCATGATAATGGAGAATTTTTCGGAAACATCATACAGAAATATATGAAAAATACCTTATGGATTGAGAAGTATGGGTTAGTGGTCTTACCAGATTTTTCTGATCTTTTTTTTTTCTCAAACATACTTTGCATGTAGATAAAAAAGAGATCAGAATAGCAGCGAAATTTAATAAAATTAATACAAGTTCTTGCTTCTTTCGCTGCCTCATCTGCTATTTAATTTCTAGAGATACTGCTGTGACCCTTAAAGTAGATGAATATGGCTTTACAGTTGATGTACGATAGCTTATGAAGTAAATTCCTTATTCTGCTATCATGTTTTTTTAAAGATTGTTTGAAAGGTAAGTGATACCCTCTAAAACAGATTTTTAGTCTGAAATAATAAAAGATTCCCCATGTTATTATATACCATATTATTTTATGAATTATTTTACATTTTGTTATAGGGGGCGCCATGTAAGTGATTTCTGATGATGAAATCGACGGATAGGTACTTGAAAAAGAAGATGTGTATTTTGTAATCGTTTGTAAGGAGTAAACTCCCGTCGACGGAACTGACACACACACACATGCACACACACACACACACACACACACACACACACACACACACACACACCACTCCTTATTTTTGATCATATTGGATTTTGTTTTCTTGGTGTAAAATCCCGACTATGTATTATATTAAATAAAACTGCGTACATATTATTTACGAATGTATTGAACACATTTTTACATAGACATTTCATAAATATTATTAAAAATATATATACAAAAATTAAAAGAGGATTGCACAAATTTGTTCGATAATTACACCGAGGAAGCGCGCGTATGATGAATAACAAAAAGAAAAATACGTAGGAAATACAATTTCTGCAGCAACGTGATAGAAAAATTCGCTTATTTACATCTCAAAAACCATCGCGCATTTTAGTACGATTTTTTTTATTATTCGCGCGTCAAATTTTAGTTCCTTCATTGTGACGCGCGTCACAAATTCCCCGTCGTTTGCCTTGTGTCAGTCGTGAAATATTACCGATACAATGATTTACGTAACTAAAAGCGCTTCCTTCTCGGTTGGATTGTCGTGATTGTTTCTTAAATAAAAGACTAGCGGCATCTTCCTATTAAAATTTAAACTAAATCGTTGCGAACGAAGTTGTGTCTCTTCTTTTTGCGGTTGCGTAGATGGTCGGGCAGCATGCCCGCTTTGGCGCAAGATCTGCAGCAAAATTTGGCGTAGTATTTGTGCGAGCAGTATTTAGCTTTCACTATCAGCGAGCAATTGGCAAAGAACGGGTTGTCGGTACAATTCGGATCTACGTACATCCCTGTATATATAAAAAATGGAAAAAATTATAAACAGTACGAACATATCAAAATATTTCTCACCTTCGACGGAAATAATCAGAGAACTAGACGCTTTGGAGTAGGCGTTCGTCGCTTCGCATTGGTAAGAACCGGCGTCGGCTTGCGTGGCCTCCTTTATCGTTAAATTACTCGACCTTTCATTTTCTGCAAAAACACGTGTCATTTTCAAAAAAAACTCAAATCGACGCCATTTTTAAAATTACTAAAATTGTACTTTAAAAATAACCGTAAACAAGAGAATCATTCATCCCAATAACTCTTCTCTAAAAGTCTTCGTGCAAAAGTCACTCAGAGAGTTGACTGAATAAAAGAAGAACGATTGTAGAATTATTATTTGGTATCACTGGCTGCCGAAGCTTATCTAGCTTTTTCCTTTTTTTAAAAGGAATAATTACAGTTTTCCGGGGGTTGACAGACATCTGTAACCTCTCGCACCGTATACTGTGTTGAGGGCTTCTTGGAGGACGTTTGAGATCGTCGCTTCAAATTTCCCTCTAACTATTATCACCATATTTACTATTAAATCACGTATTAATAACATACTGTGTTTATTGTTATTAAATAATCGAAATGTGTTTTAATTCAATTGTTAAATAAAGTAAATGTTAAAATTGGAACAATGATCTACAGGGTGCTTACATTCACAATCTTCTCCTTTCTATAATCCCTTCCCCTTCTCATAGTCGCAGTGCGGGCCGTCCGCGGCCCACACGTTAGGTCTACCCTTTTTGCGACTATTTTCAGTAAAAAAAAATTATATAAAAATAACATCATACTTACTCTTAAGTATTATCCGGATAGCATGAATGCAAAAAAATGTTAGTTTGTGTTGATATTCCAAAAAAAATAATCTTTTTTCTCACCTATTATGTGAACTTTTTCTGACTCGTAGAGTGGAACGCCATCTTTATACCATTGCACTTGCGGCGTGGGATAGCCCCCGATTTCACACGGTATTTCTATATCCAAATTTAAGGGAAAACGTTGATAGTTGCTGGTGATGTTCGCTCTTACGGGCACTTGAAAAAATAATGACGTTATTTCGAGAATTCAGAAGATGCGTCAAGCACGTTTTAGTTACCTCGTCACAAAAAGTATGGCATAATGTAACAGCTTTCGTTTTTTATACTGATATCTAGTAAATCTTTATGAAGTTTAAAAAAGGTTTGAAAAATTTGGGAAGAAACACCAAATACAGAAAAATAAACGCAAATAAATCTTAGAACAATTACAATGATTTTTAGTATTGCCACTTATGGTTCTAATAACATCTCACATTCGTTCTAGAATTTCTCATTCGTCTATTAAAGCATGTTTAAGCTCATTTAGGTTGATATTACAAAATCTTACGCGCCATTCTAAAAAACTTCAACCAACTTTAAAAAGATACTTGACTGTTATTCTACCAACGTGGGAAAGATCGTTATCATGCATGAGAACAAAATTCACACCAATAACAGGAAAAATAGTGCCTCATTAACACGCTTATATTAGGTTTACTTGTATGTTTGTAACCGACTCTTTGGACTCTATTTTGCCCTACTTTAAGCGATCAGATTTAATTTAAACTTCGCATATTTATCAAAGAACGACGACAATGCAATAATTCGATCAAAATATCCGATTATCCTGATTACTTTCGCTAGGATTCATAAATTTCTTCAGGGATCCATCGGTGGTTCAGTGGTAGAATGCTCGCCTGCCACGCGGTCAACCCGGGTTCGATTCCCGGCCGATGCATTCTTTTTTTGCTTTCACCATTTAAAATAAATCGAACTAAAAAGCAAAAAATAGATTATAGTTTAAAAAAATTAAAAAACACGCTTTTAGAGTTAATCAAACTAAAAAGTGAAATATAATTCTTAACATAAGATGTGTGACGAGAAAATTAATGTCACTGTTCTAAAAACGTGGGGTGCTTTCATTTCTAAACGCAGAGTTAGTTTAAAAATGTTATACAAAGCACCCCACACTTTTACATCAGTGACTTTAATTGTCTCGTCAGTAATTTTATTCCTATGCTAAGAATTATTTTTTACTTTGATTAACAGCATATTAGCCGAGTCGTTTACAATTCGATTAACTTGTTCTCTTGCAGATCTTCAAAAAGGCCATACGGTGTGCTCTAGTTAATAAAGGTACATGAACACAGATCCTGGCTCTAATTCCAACTTCCCAGTACCGATTTTGGAGAGATTATTTTGCAGTTGCAAGTGCAGCTGACGTTCCCACAGTGCCTACAGACATGAATAATGGTCATCTGCGGAGTTGGTACACTTTGAAAATCCTTGAACTATTCCTAACATAATTAATGAGAGAGATCAATTTGCATTTGACGTTCCCACAGTGCCTACAGACATGAATAACGGTCATCTGCGGGGATGGTACACCTTGAAAATCCTTGAACTATTCCTAACATAATTAATGAGAGAGATCAATTTGCATTTGACGTTCCCACAGTGCCTACAGACATGAATAACGGTCATCTGCGGGGATGGTACACCTTGAAAATCCTTAAACCATTCCTAACATAATTAATGAGAGAGATCAATTTGCATTTGACGTTCCCACAGTGCCTACAGACATGAATAACGGTCATCTGCGGGGATGGTACACCTTGAAAATCCTTGAACTATTCCTAACATAATTAATGAGAGAGATCATTTTGCAGTTAACGTTCCCACAGTGCCTACAGACATGAATAACGGTCATCTGTGGAGTTGGTACACCTTGAAAATCCTTGAACTATTCCTAACATAATTAATGAGAGAGATCATTTTGCAGTTAACGTTCCCACAGTGCCTACAGACATGAATAACGGTCATCTGTGGAGTTGGTACACTTTGAAAATCCTTGAACTATTCCTAACATAATTAATGAGAGAGATCATTTTGCAGTTGACGTTCCCACAGTGCCTACAGACATGAATAACGGTCATCTACAGGGATGGTACACTTTGAAAATCCTTGAACTGATCTTTTTTTGTAACCTACACTTTTTTAATGTTCTAGATATGCTCGATCGGTTATTACCTGCGATCTTCCGTCTTTACTAAAAGCCACAATTTTAGCTGCTTCTTCTATCAACAAATATCCGCGTCAGTGACTTTTAAAATATCGGCGTCAGTGAATTTTAAATAGAAATAACAGAACCGACAGTTTTAGATTTTTTTTGTTTTTGTTCGACAAAAAAGTCGAAAGTTTAGATTTTTTGACAGGCAAATCACACGTAAATTAATACAAATTTAAAAATTATGCTTTACTTTTTGTACCGAGGGTATTAACAGTTAGTTAAAAGGCCAAGATGCAGCTGTTGCTAGATGAGGTAAAAGACCGCGACGTAGCTGTAGCTAAAAAAAGGTAAAAGGCCACGACGTAGCTGTTGATGCTGGAGGTAAAAGTTCGCGGCGTAGCCGAGGGTAAAAAAGGTAAAAAGCCGAAGTTGCTGTGTAAAGCCATGCAATAGAAAAAGCGAAACAACAATGTCGGCATACCACTAACACTCGGATGATGACGTCCACCTTGAGAATCGGGAATAATCTCATTGGACGGTTCAGTGAAAGGAGTCAAATAAGGATTATAATAAGGAGTACGATAGGTATGCTGTTCGGGAGGTTTCGTAATTATCCTCGTGACGGCGGTGGTGGTAGTAGTAGTGACAGGTACGTTCTCTTCCTGTTGATTTACGATCCATTTGTTGTATTTTAGATCGTCGGGATTGGTAAAAGTAATCGGTCCTCTGGCTTTGACGGTGACAGACCAACTGGCTGCCTTTCCAAATCCGTTGTAAGCCTGGCATGTGTATATGCCCAAATTGCGTAATCTCACCGAATGTATCAGCAAGGAATAATCTTTTTTTATTTCGAATTCGGAATCGTCAAACGGAATCATCGATTCCTCCTTCCACCACGTCACCGTCGGGAAGGGATGACCGAGGACGAAACAGTTTAGGGTTGTGGGAGCATTCAGGGATACCACCAACGGTTGTTCGTCGTCCGGTTCTAACATTGTGGCCGGTCTAGGTTCGGAATCTACGTTTAAAGAGAGGTTAGTGCTACTGAGAAGAAATGATTAATATATACATACAGTGATGATAAGTTTTTAGATGCCGATGATGATACGAGATCTGATAATAAAGTTTTAGGACCCTTTTAAACGATGTTAACTTTAACCCGATGTTGTGTTAAATAGATTGTAGATTGTAGAGTGGGTCGTAAAAGTTATGCAGCCTCTCAAGCACCTCAACCTATCAGATATTTTGTGCAAAACCCTTAATCTATTCGAGTTCCGGGATTCCGAGACTTCGTACAAAAATTATCAGTTTCCTGGTAGCTAAGTTTCTGACATCGGAGGGCTTTAAAAAGGCCCCTTTTAGGAACTTAAGCCTCTTGCAGAAAAGCGCTGGGCATTCGCAAAGCAAATGTTCTGCAGTTTCAGCAGTAGCGGCAACTATCACTATCTGTTTTGACCATCTTTTCCAGGTGATACCTCAGAGGGCAGTGACCAGTGAGGAGTCTCGTCACCAATTTCAAGTCTTTCTTGTCCAACTCGAGAAGCTGTTTAGATTTTTTTGGCGAAAGGCTTACTAGCCTTTTCCATTGACTTTGTCCTGGCACTTTATGCCAGTGAGATTTCATTTCATCTGTTTCCCAGCGTCGAATCTTTTCTTTCAAGTGGGCCTTGGAGAGTCAACAGAAAGGTTCTGGGCCGGAAAATTGTGTATTTGCCGCTTACTTCGCAAGGCAGTCTGCTTCATCGTTGCCTCTAACTACTCCGTGACCTGAAACCCACATCAGTGCGACCTGGTTGTTTGCTGCCAGTTGTCTCAGGGATTGTTTACAGTCCCAAGTTAGCTTAGACTCACAAGTGTATGACTTCAGAGATTTTAGTGCTGGTTGGCCATCTGAATATAGATTTCTGTCCTTTGGGTGTCCCTTTCGAGGTACTCCTAAGCATATATCTTTATGGCATGTAATTCTGCTTGAAAGATGGTTGGGGTGTTACCAAGGAAGTTACCAAAGAAGATAAGAAATAATATAAATAGTACAAGAAAGTAAAAACAATGCACCCTTTTCTACAGAAGGTACACAAGTCTGTGCATCTCTCATTTAGAACAATTAAATGTAGTTTTAGTTAGCTAAACACGGTTTTTAATGAAACATTTAAGTAATTCCACATAGGAAACGTATGCAGGAACTACACCCTTCTAAACCCAGGCACTACACTCATTGTCTCATAGACATAGGAATGTCACTATCAAACTCAGCGATCCCAAAAACTATTAATACGACACTAATCGGCTATTTTTGATAGTTTTTATATTTTAACCCCCTCTCATCTCTTTTGTAGAGACTTATCGGGATCAATACTGTCGTAACTCTTAAGTTATAGCAATCAATATACATTTACAACATTTCATTAAAACCGGACTAAAAATTCGACACTAATATCAGCCGTTTTTAATTTTTTTTATATTTCATCCCCTTTCTACCCATTTCTTAGGGATGCTAACCTAACTAGGAATGTCACTATCAAACTCAGCGATTCCCAAAAACTATTAATACGACACTAATTGGCTAATTTTGATAGTTTTTATATTTTAACTCTCTCTCACCTCTTTCTTAGGAACTTATCAGGATAAATACTGTCGTATCTCTTAAGTTATAGCAATCAACAACATTTTATTAGACAGGAAGGGTACATTTAAGGGTGCTATTTTTAAAATAAAGTATTTTTATCGTATTATTTTTAGTACTTTTTTGTCAGACCTCGTACACCGATGATGTGGTCGTCTAACTTTAAGCAGACCAGAATAATGAGAAAAAGTTACCAAATTGTCTGTCTTTGTGGATTTAAACGCAGCCAAAAATTAAAATAATAATATCCTGCAACTGTTTTATTAGTAACAACCTGCTGTTATACGAGACACGCATTTGGAATCATCCTCTTCAGCACCAGATTCGCAGTACCAACATAGAAATGGTTGACTTGCTTTATTATCACCTAACACTAGGTAACGATTTTTATCGAGTTCAATTTCTCTTAGCTGTTAAAGTTGAATAAGCACGCTAATTTAAAAATTTTATTAGTGCTTTCCACTATAACGTCAGGTTTTTTCTCTATAGCTTATCTTAGTCTAATTACTCTCCCCTGGATCATAGGAAGCGCTCTCTTATTGGTTGAAGAAAACTTGCCCCAATTGGGGATGCTTCCTTATTGACCAGCAACGCAGATATACGAAGCAAACCTATCTCTGTTTTTTATGACGAATTGTCACCTGGTGTTTCAAACCGTTCACTTGTCGACAGAGAGAATACCATGTTTTCTCCTCTGCATACAAAACTGGATCTCATAGAGCAGTTTGTTAAAATTTTGCCTATTGAAAGAGTATTAAATGACATGTGTGTTCGATAGTCCTCAGATTTTATTTAAGATAAACAGAATTCCAAATAAATGCTTTGCTGGCATTCAAAAATATTACCGAAGGCTTTCTTGGCAATACGCAATCGTAGAATTACAACTAAAGTGTCAGACAACGCTTGGAAAGCTTCGGAATGGTAAGCAGCATGTGCTTCAAGAAGAATTTTCTATATAGAGAGCTTTCTGATTTCTCAAAAATCAGGGTAAAATTAGTGATAAACAGGGTAACAGATTCCACCAAGATCTGACTTCTTGTCGGAGCATCAGATTAGATTGCCCACATATTTATCCTCTTCAGCAAATACGTTAGGTTAGGTTAGGTTAAAACAGCGGTTCGGAGGGAAACCGCTTCCTGTTATGACCGCGATTGCATTTCCAATGGACTCCCTGGATAGAGTAAAACATCATTAGTTCGACGTAGATCTAGTTTAGGCCAAATCTGTTTCGATGATTCGTGCATGAGGGTTTATTTTGCTACCTCAAGTTGGCTTTTTGAACTACTTTGCTGTGCAGTAGGAGCCAGCAATTTGCAATCGGTACTCCTTGCTGAGATGAGACAGATACGGCTGGGAGGGTGGTGCCCTCTCTTGCTAGCTCCTCCGCCTGTCCATGTATCCAGGTACCCAGACAATGTGAACTCTTAACTTAGCTGCTGGCTCATTCAGGGCTGCTCGGCATTGCACCACTGCCCAAGAGGTCAAATAGACTGGGTCAGTGATTTGATAGCAGCCTGGCTGTCGCAAAGAATGGATATCTCGCTAAACTTTTGTTCGTTGCGGAGTGTCCATACAGCTGTCATTTCGGCTTGATACACGCTACAGTAATCAGGCAAAAGAAACGACAGGCTAAGTGAGGGGAGTCAGCAAAGACGTTACTGATTGCACGAACACAGTTTGGCTTGCAGTCAGTAACTTTATTTACAGCGTTTGCATAAATAAAATTATTCTCTGTTAAGAGTAGCTATTTGTTATTTTTTTTTTCCTTGACGTGATAGACAAAAACTGGAGTCACCTTTGTGGGTCCAAAATCGGATCCAAACAATAGAAAAACTGCGTTACCCAACGTGATAGTACATAATTCTTCTACTATTTTATCCTTATAGCAGAATAGACTTCGCAACTAATGAAAATGAGAAAAAATTAGAAAAAATTAGAGAAAAAATCATTGAAAGTCCGTTAGAGAGAGAGACCAGATTAAGAATATTTTAAGGCAAGACAAAGAGACCCATCTAACGCTCACTCTTACCAATAACTTCGAGTTTGACTTGATTGGTGATGGATTGGCCGACGCCATTGTGGGCGGTACACAGATAAATGCCCGAATCCGTCTTGTGCAAGGTTATTATTTGCAAAGATTGGTCCAATTTGATGCGGTATCTCGGTTGAGTGCCATCAATCTAAAACACAAAAACAAAAATTTAAACCAAACCAAATTAATACGGTAATAGTTTTACCAGGATGTTGTCTTTACTCCAACGAATCGTCGGATTTGGATTTCCAGACACGGCACATCTCAGAGTAGCCTGATCGCCTATCAAACCGTTAACTTCAGGCTTGTACTCTGCAACATCTACATGTGGTGGTTGATCTGAGAACATAAAACACATTCGAGCTCATACACAGTGGTACAAGTATTTTCACAAACTTACATTCCGTTGCTAATGTAGTTTCGGTGTAAACTGGCTGGTATTGAGTGACCATTTGTCCTGGAGGAGTATCAACGCAGGCAGTACCGCATCCGGTAGAGCAACATTTCATTTGTAACGCACAATCGGCGTCAGTTCTACATTCTTCCTCGCAATGATTGTCTGTTATTTCAAGTTGAGGGCAAGTGCCGGGTTTTAGTTCTAAAACACATGGTAGAATATTTAAATGGAAGTAGATCGTTTGTTCTTAGGGATCAAAACATCTGGAGGAGACTCATTTAATAACAACCGTGTTCAACTATCAACCAGCGATCGTCAATATTAAAAAAAAAAGAATTATGTCGTTTTTAATAAAACCGACAGTATTTTAACTAAGCGTTGACATTAAAGAGGACTCTTTCAGACTGGAAAGCGCTGCAAAAGGTGTTGGCCTAAGAATAAATGAAGAAAAAACAAAGTATATGGCAACAATGAGGACTCTGAACAGAGAGATAGAATCGGACAGAACGTGGCAATGTACCAATATAACTTTAAGAGGAGATATTTTCATGGGCGATGCTCTTCTGAAATATCAACAATCGTTCCTCCTTTGGCAGTCTCTTCGAGATTAACCCGTCAAGTTCAGTCTTCATACCCCTTCGTGGTCACTTTGGAGACCTGCAGAACATCACTTTCCAAAGACTCATTCATCCAACGAATTGCGAGGCTTTGGAACTCATTGCCTAGGGAGGTGTTCCCCGAGGCATACAACCTCCAGAAATTTAAGAAGAACACCAACTCCTACCTTCTTTCCCTTGGTTCCCACGATGTTCTCTGAACATTACAGGATATCCCTTTTCGTGGGAACCAGAAAAAAAAAATCTGTAGAGCGTGTTACACAGATAGCCCAAGGAGACAGAGTTCTATTAAATTAAATGTTTATTCGTAAAATAAAAAATATATACAATAAATAAAAGAAAATAAAAACTAGATTCTTTCAGAATACTGATAACTCGACGTACTTCACACGAAGTGGGTGGCTTGACTTTGACGGGGACGGTATATGCGACTAATGGTTTGTGTATAGTACGGGTCGAGTAAGGAGTGAGTTATCGACAGATCAATACTCCATCGGTTTGACTCAGATGACAGGAATATCGTTTATGGCCGGTCAATACCCGGCCTAACGGTGATTCCGTGTCGTGGAACTGTAGGTATATTTCAGAGCGTCAGTACCGCGTCTGAAATTATCCTGACACTCTTACCCGGTCGTTTACAAACTTTTGTTGATACCGAAGGCCGACAGTGGTTCTGGTGAGTGAGTGCAAGATCAGATCAATACTCCGACCTCGTCCAACATCCGTTAGTAACTGTGTAAAGCGTTCAAGACCAGAGTCAATACCTCTGGTCTTAATATTTGTCTTCATACCTACTATCCTGTTTGATTGCTCTAGTCAATCGTTTGCCAAACCTGTAAATTGGAAAAAAAACAGAGTCTCATTCAACTTACGTTTTCTGCAAACGGCTATGAAATCAGCGTCTTGCGCTGAAACTTTGTTCCTGTTAATATCGATGGCACATTGTTCGTCCTGTTGACAGTTGACGGCTGCGCACGGATCGCGACATTTACATCGGTTACACTCGTTTTCGTCTACGTAAGGTTCGATACCGTAGGCACATCTAATGGTTGCGCACTCGTCGAAAACTTCCTGACACGGATGCTGAGGCGCGTAGGTCGTCGTGAATATTTCTAGAAAAAAAATAGTTTATTTGTATACAAAAAATCCATACTTTAAAGGGTTTATCATCATTTTTCAACGAAAATACTTCACGAGATTGTAATAAGAATCTCCAAACACTGAACATCCGATATTCTCTAAACTGTGTTACAAAAATGAACATAAGAAGCGAGTGGTGAGTGAGCAAAAATGAAAAATACTGGATGGTTTTTAATAAAGAGAGGTTTTTAAAAGCGAGCATTGGTGCAAGATGAAGGGGGAAGCTGTCGGCGTCATTTTATCGAATTTATTAATCTTCCTTTATTATGCCTCACCCTATATAGAATTTGTTACTGTAAAATGTGTATTTCTAATAGTTAGTTGCTGTTTTATGTGTAAGCATTTCTGAGGATTAGTTTCGGGGTATGTATCGGGCGTTCCACTAGATATACGCCGTTGTCACGTGTAAATGAGACGCCCGTTATTCGAGCTTCGTCGGAATGAATGAGAGCTGCGACGATGAAATTAGCTGTAAACTTACTAGGTTCGGTAACAACCAATAAATCTTTGCAATAATCGAGGCATGATTGGTAAGATTTGAAATTGTTGAAGTTGCCACCGCAACCGGTGAAAATAAATGCTGCACAATCTCCTTTTTCATCGTCGAAATACCACCGTTTGTGTGTGTTGTCGTTGCAAGAACCCTGAGATACTGGAAGTCGACAAAGAGCTGCGAAAAAAATGTATTAGATTTATATAACGTGCGTCAAAACCATCGGATTCAACATTAAAACGGTAGCGTCAAGTATATACTCGACCAGAGATATATACAACTCTTATTAGACGTCGCTTCGATCAGTTAAATAGTTCAAATCTTCACCTGTGTGTCATTAATTGAAATGAGAATTCAGTTTAAGTATCGTGACCGCCCTCAGCTTATATTTGTCTAATATCCTAAAAATTATGATGTTTTGACGATCGATAACATTCAAAACAGTAAAAAAGGTATAACCAACAGTGCTTTAACTATGCATAACTAGACTCTCTTTTGACTAGAGCAATACCATATCTATCACGTTATTGCTGTCTACCACTGGAGTATTCCTTACTGAGTTATAAAATTTCTTACAAAAATAGCTCTTCCTAAAAGTCTTTTAGCATTTTTAATTTTAAAGTAGGTATAATTAAAGCATATTCACATTTGCTGGTCTTATACAAAACGAATTGCTTAAATACGGTGGGCAAAAACTAACAGAAGAATTAACAACTTCCTTCTTCTTAGGTACCATGTCCTTATAGAACGTTGGTCACCAACAAGGCTATCCTTACGCTGTCGACGGCAAGTCTGAACAGAGAGCTTGAGTTGAGTCGTCTTTCTTCGTATTTGTTTATAGTCCAGGCTTCCATACCGTACAGCAGGGTGGAGAAGACATAACATCTGAGAAGTCGGATTCTTAGAGTTAACTTCAGATCTCTACAGCTCAAGACCCTACTCATGTTTTTAAATGCTGCTCGAGCCTGCTCAATCCTTGATTTCACTTCAGTTTGACTATCCGCGCTGTTAGTTGTTATGCTGCCTAGATATTTTATTTGGTTTACTTGCTTCAATAGTTCACCTTAACTTTAATGTTAGCTATGTCTTTTTTGCATTTAATCCCAGTCCAGCCATTGCGCATTTTTCGATGACTGCATCCAGTATCCGTTGTAAATCTTCCTGACTGGAGGCCAACAGTACCGTATCGTCTGCGTAGCGAAGGTTGTTAATGATTTCGCCATTCATAATAATGCCGGCTTGTATATCAGTAACAACTGTAATACAGAAAATTATGTACCAACATAAAATCCCAGATGAATGGCGAACCAGCACCACTATCCTAATGTTCAAAAAAGGGGACAAAAAAATACCATTAAATTATAGAGGAATAAACCTTCTAAGCACTGCTCTAAAATTAACAACTAAAGTAATTACAAAATCAACAATCTTACATCGTTGGCGGACGAACAACAGGGATTCAGGTCGGGAAGATCTTGCACTGACGCGCCGTGTTCGTAATAAGACAAATAATGGAGAAATCGATTGAATACAACAAGCCAGCGTTTGTATGTTTTGTCGACCTAACTAAAGCATTTGACCGTGTCCAGCTAAAAGACGTCCTGCATCTCCTTTAAAACAGGCTAAGTCCTATTCTTTGGAAGAAATTATTCGAAGTGTTCGAGGACTAAAGGGATACAAAATGGGAGATGCAGAAATCAAAATAGTGTGTTACGCTGACGATGCCGCTCTCATTGCAGAAAATGAAGATGACTTACAAAGGTTATTACACTTATTCAACCTAACAGCCGAGTATCTAAACATGAAATATCACCGACCAAAACAACATTAAAAATTCCTCCAAGTTGCAAACTTGAGCTTGACGGTAAAGTTATCGAGCAGAAAATGAAATTTAACTACCTTGGCACAGAACTTTCCGACTTTGATGATATTGAAGAAGATGTGAGAGATCAAACAACAAAAGCAATTAGAATAGCTGGCTGCCTAAATACAATATGGTGCAATAAGAGTATAGGAACACTAAATCAAAGATCTACAAAACCGTCGTGAGGCCAGTGATGACATATACCGCAGAAACCAGGCCAGAAACAACGAAAACGAAAAGACTCATGAAACAGCTGAGATGAAGATACTTCGTAGAATCACTGGAAAGACACTGCTGGATAGAGAGAGAAGAGATAATATCAGAACAGCCTGTAAGGTCAAGAACATCAATGACTGGATAGCAAACAGGAAGAAGGAATGGAACGAACACATAAGTAGAATGGACAACCGCAGACTTGTAAGAATTGCTCGCGACAAGTCCCCATTGAGTCGAAGAGACGTTTGGCGCCCCAGGAAACGATGGAGCGACAGCCTCACGCAAGTGGACGATAATTGAACAGGCGACTCGCCTAAAATCAAGAATGAAGAAGAAGAAGAAGATTTAAGAAGAACAAAAGTAAATTCCCCTAATATTTTGAAACAAATTCCGTACGTAACGAATTTTATTTTATAAGTGACTTCTTGGTTGTTTGTTAGCACGGTTAATTTTGCAACCAAATCTGTTTTTAATGACTTTATTTATTGAACATAATAAGAGTGGGTAAGTAATCCAAACAAATTTCACTAATTAACTAAACTATTAAGCTTTAATTTGACTTGTTGATTCATTTTTGTTAGATTTCTAGAGAAATAATTAGTAATCCTGGATTATCATTGTAGGGGGTATTGACATTAAAATCGTGTAGCAACGATTTTTAAGAAATTATACTCACTGTAAACAAGCATGCTCATTTGTTTATCTGGACGAAACTTGGATTTTTGCAAAAGGTGAAACAAAAAGAATTTGGCAGGACGATAACATAAAATCTATAAAACACACGGACGGTGAAGGAAAAAGACACATTATTGTGCGTGCAGGTGGAAAGCATGGGGCGGATCTTTTATTTTCGTTAAAATCAAAATCGGCCGATTATCATGACAATATAAATACAGAGATGTTTGTAAAATGGTTAAAAAAAAACTATTACCATCGTTACATGAACCATCTGTCATTGTATTAGATAATGCGCCGTACCATTCGGAAATTTTAAATAAGCAACCAACAAACTCTTGGACGGTACATAAAATAAAAGAATGGTTAACGAACAAAAATATTTCATTTCCACAGTATTGCTTCAAGCCAGAATTATTATCGATAGCTAAAAGACACGAAAGAAAAAAAACTTACAAAGTGGATCAAATTATACTCAGTTATGGACATCGTGTGTTAAGACTTCCGCCTTATTATTGCCAATTTAATCCCATTGGGTATATTTGGGGAATATCTAAAACTTATTATGACATTCACATTGGATCTAATGGTTACAGTGATAAGGCTGTTTTGGAAACCTGGCAACGAGCACTTAATACTGCCTCTCCAGAAATTTGGGAAAAATGTGTTACAAAATGAGAAAATTTAATAGAGGACTAATGGTTACAGTGATAAGGCTGTTTTGGAAACCTGGCAACGAGTACTTAATACTGCCTCTCCAGAAATTTGGGAAAAATGTGTTACAAAATGAGAAAATTTAATAGAGGAATGGTGGGTTCGTAAAAACCGCATCAAAACAGTTAATTCAGCTAATCCAGAACCGGTCTTTGGAGTCACTACAAGTGGTTTTGCTGCGTGGAAGACGAAACTACTGAACATATATTATGTTCATGCCCCAGCCTGGGAAAAATAAGGTTCAACATATTTGGCTACACCAACCTAGAACCTACCGAATTCAAAAAAATCTTAGCCTATACCCAACCATAAACTTCGTGAGAAGGGCTGGATTGTGCGGTGAACTGTAACCTCTAGGGGTGAGCTACAATAGACCTACTAAGGGTCGCGGTGGAGGGGCGACCACGCCCCCCACTCACATGATACTTAACCAATAATTTTATAATTTCACTTTTTTAATTTTCTAACTTAACATTTGACGCTTTTGATTGGATGTGTACTACGAGTCCACATAACCGAAAAAATTACAGTAAGAGCTTGAAAATTAGGCAAAAATAATGGTGAACTAAAATATTATCTTAATAAACGAATATGAATATGGAAATAACTACAAGACACAAACACAATTTTTTAAATACAGTTTATCATTGTGACGCCAGTTAGTTGCCAATCTTAACTGACATATTTTTGTATTATTCTTACACAATATTTATTTAAATGACGCAACTTAGAATTTACTACAGCTAAAATTTCAAAAGCGTATTAGTTATATGAGCATCTCACCGTTGGCAGTCATATTCGGCTTGCTCTCTTCGTGAGTAATGCAAATCTGAGCACATTCGTCCTGCGAGCTGAACCTGTTACCGTTTCCTTCACATCCTCCGTAAGCGAATTGCTCGCAACGTCCCGTAGATCTATCGTAATAATATTTAATGAAATAACCTCTACACGGCCCCGGGTCCCTCTCCATATTGCACACGTCTGAAAAAAAAAACGAAATTAACACACAAAGTTTTCAAGTGTTTAATCGGAATCTTTCCATACCAATTCGATTCATTTTTAATCCGTGTATAGTTCATGACCAGGATTTTAACAGGTTTAAATTTCAGAACATTCGGAAAAAATTGAGTTAAAAAGATTTCAAATGTATAACATTGCTTGCTTTAAAGCTGGAGGGTTCAAGGTTCGAAGCAAATTTTTTATCCAGTAAAGGGTTATTCTTTTTAAATCTATAATTTATCCACTACTAATTATCCTTATTATTGCCTATTAAAAAAAAGTTTTACAAAAAAGTAGTGTACATTGTAGATTGTAGGGGGTGTCGTGAAGGCTATGCTGCCTCTTAAGCAATCCTACCTATCAGATCTGTTATGCATATCCCTTAATCTATTTTAGGCCTGGGATTTCAAGACTTCGTATAAAGTTTATTAGTTTCTAGTGATCTAAGTTCCTAACATCGGAGTGCTTTGGGAAGGCACCTTCCAGAAACTTGAGCTTTTTGCAGAAGAGCGCTGGACATTCGCAAATTAAATGTTTTACAATTCTCGCAGTAACAGCAACTATCACTCTATTTTGCCCATCTATTTCAGGTGTCCAGTGAGGAGTCCCGCCACCAGTTTCAAGTCTTTCTTGTCCAACTCGAGAAGCTGTTTAGCTTTCCTTGGCGAAAGGCTTACTAGCCTTTTCCCTTGTCTTTGTCCTGGCACTTTATGCCAGTGAGATTTAATTTTTATCTGTCTCCCAGCGTCGAACCTCCTCTTCTTTCAAGCAGGCATTGGAGAGTCCACAGAAGGATTCTGGGCCGGAAAATTATGTATTTGCCCTATTTTGGCAAGGCAGTCTGCTTCCTCGTTGCTTTTAACTCCCTAGTGACCTGGAATCCACATCAGAGTAACCTGATTGTTTGCTGCTAGTTGCCTTAGGGATTGTTTACAGTCCCAAGTCAGCTTAGACTCACAAGCTTTTAGTGCTGCTTGGCTATCTGATAAAATATAGATATCTGCCCTTCGGGTGTTCCTTTCGATGCACTACTGGGCACTACTGTACCACACTAAAGCATCCATTCCTAGTTGAGGTCCGTTCTCTGTCAAAACTTAGTGGTTGTTTATGACCACTTTAAAGTGCATTTTGTACCTAACTGGCATAATATCTGTCGGCTAAGACATGGATTAAAGGGAAATATTTTCCAAAATCTTCAAATATCCAATTCGATTTCCTGCTTTAAGATTTATTGTCTGGCTTAGTCTGAGGGCACTGATTGCTGCTTCTTTCATTACACATAAGTGCAATGGTGAAAGGTTCAGCATTACCTCTACGGCTGCAGTAGGGCACGTGAATGTTGTCCCTGTGATTCCCAGACAAGCTAGCCGCTGCACTTTCTGTAGCTTGACTTGTGCTGAAATTTGTTGCATTTTTGGCCACCATATTAAAAAGTAGTATGGTTATGAATGAACTTTGTTAAAATGCTATAAAAAGTACAGTAGCGTGCAGATTTTTTTCGGGGACACCCTGTATGCAGGGTGTTAAATTTCAAATTATACAAAATTTGTGACAGCCTAAAACTCATTCTTAATGCTCACACCTGTTAAAGTCCTAATTTTGAACAAATGTAAATAGTGGAAAAAACACACCTTGTCCTCTAAAATCGCCACATTGTCTTTGGCATTGTTCTTCGCTGTTAAACCGATTGCTGTTACCACCACATCCGCTATAAAAGAACTGCTTACACATGCCGTGCTTTCTGTTGTAATAAAATGCGGTATATCGGTCGGTGCAATTGCCCGGATGCGGATCTTCAAAGCACATGTAAGGTTCGCTGCCGGCTAAAATTCAACCCAAAATAGATATTCCTTAAATGATGCACGACCGAAGAACCGTGCTGGGCGGTTTTTTATTTATCGTATGGTTTTACATGGTAAATAGTAACAGTGGGTATAAATAAATACATGACAAACATTGTTTTAAATAAAGATGTAAATTGCGGTAGTTATAACAATAAATATATAAGCATAAAGTCAAATTATATTAAACTTGAATGTCGAGATCCTTTAATAATTGAATTGCTCTCGGAGTAACCTGCGTCAGTTCCTCCAATCCTCCGGGGAATTTTCGATGTATACACTCCTCAAGTATGTGGTGCATAGTTTGGTTTGCAGCACCGCAGTCGCACCGCATACTGGGCTGTTTGTGAGTCCCCATTTGTATAGCATGTGGGCACTTCTTGCATGGCCAGTGCGAAATCTGTTAAGAGCTGTCCATAGTTCACGGGGAGGAAGAAGCCTTCTACTCGCGTGGTTGGGTCGATAATGACG